>CM054826.1:2258027-3458027 GCA_028984105.1 Lavandula angustifolia
TGAATGAATTTGAAACACACCTGGCTAATTAGCTTTATAACTTCAAGATTTTCAAGATTTGCCAGGTACCATGATGATTGAGCAAACATAAAATCACCAGCAAGAACAGCAACTCTTGTGCCGTATAATTGATGGACTGTTTCTTTTCCTGCAATGTAGTATGCATGACTATATGAGAGTTAATAAGAAAAGTTAGTGCAACAAGGAGTCCTATCTCTATTACTTTCAGTTCTAAAAGAAAAAACGACTTTTATAGGAAATGATGGGTGGTTATGAGAAATCTATGAAGAAACCAACCTCTACGCATGTCACTTTCATCTATAACATCGTCATGAATGAGACTTGCAGTGTGGATCATCTCAATGATCTCGGCCAACCTTCTATGTTCCTTGGTGAGATCCCTAAACCAATGAGGCTATTAAGTGCACAGAACAACTTCAATCTCAATAGAACAGAACAACCTTCGATAAGACTTACTCCAAACCAGCAATTTCTGCAGTGGCTCACGAAACTAGAAATACTAAAGCCGGATGCATCCTCTTACGACCAGCTTCAAAGATTTGTTCAGCAGCACATCAGAACAGGGTTTTCTGAACCAACAATCTGAAAATCACATTCAGCATTAAGCTAGTGCAGCAATGGATCATTAGGTTCGTATAACTCTATCAACTGATATAAACGAAGAAGGTAAGAATAATTAAGCAACTAGGTTCTTTTTCCTAGTTTCTTTTTCCTATCTTAAGCAATCAAATTTGAGTCTCTTTTGCAGATCCTCTCCTACTTTTTTACCCTATCATTTGCTCTATCAACAATGAACTTTTGATCCATTACACTTGCTCTATAAGTATGTTAGTAATGGTTTCGACATTCCATTCTCACTCAACTTAATAGATACTACAAAAAGTTATCATTTCACAAGTACAAATTTTGAACTTAAGGGGTGCATAGAACTGCAGTTTCTTGTATGCTCGCATCAATAAATCAACATCGTCGTCTCAAGCTTAGGCGTTAAAGCCATGCGAATACACCAAAAGAGTTCTAATCAAGATTCACATATCAACTCCATTTCATGATAAATTGATTCGTCTAACAAAGCAAGTTCCTAACCACCATTAGCCATTCAAATTTCAAAAGCTCAAAGTTCAATCAGTTTTCCATAATATCCTTCCCCACATAAGCATCACAACCTAAATCTCAAGGCATCAAACATTAAACTTTCATAACAAGCAAACAATTCAATCAACTCACCGACTGTAGATTCTTGTTCAATGTTAGTAAATCTTCAGCAACCACTTCAAACATATCCGACATTGAAGGAAGTCCCTTTCTATCTTTGGTTAAGTCCAGAACTGGAGGCGGACCAGCAGCTACCCCTATAACATCATCAAACTATCATAAACTCTTAACCTTCAATCTAAACTACAATCCCATCAACTCGACAACAATATCTCATAAATTCAAATCAAACATTGCTACGAGAAAAGAATAAGTTACCTCTGAGAAAAGCTTCCGTAGTCTTGGTCGAGAACACGCGGCTGCGGCCGACATCACGGCGGCGAGACCACAACTCCACACCTCTGCAATTCCTCGCGATTACTCGATTGGAAGAGGCGTTTGAAGAGCAGCCACAAGCTGCGAAATCGAATCTCGTCCGCCCAATCTCGAGATTGCTACACGTGAGCGACATCATTCCTTCTCGAAAAAACTAGATTCTACTCCGGAAGTTCAGGAACGGATGATTCTCATCTCGAGTAGCACGGAGAATCTACAGAAACTGAATCTTTGATAAGAAGCCAACGAAAATCGTGTTGAGGAGTTAACTCGAAGAACAGAGCTTGAGAAGTTTAATCTCAAACGGGTATTGATTTTATGTTGAAATTACGAGTAGACCAAAAAAAAAAAACACAACTTGGAAATATAAAATTTATTGTTTTATTATTATTATTATATAGCAGACTTTTTTTCAAGAATCAGAAAAAAAAAAGAGGTGAGAGAAATGGGTGAGGACAAAAAATTTTATTTTTTATTCTTTATATTGGTAAATGACATGGCGAACAGTAATTTTAGTTCGTTAATTTGCTAAATTGTTATTTTTAGTTAGTTAAGGATGAACATTTATTTTCATCGATTATACTACACGCTCATGCGTTTTAAAGATCAAAATTTGACAAATTGAAAAAACAAATTAAAAACGAACAATTTATCAATTAACGAATTAAAATTGAACTCTACCAGAGTGGGGCGATGTGAATCGTGCTTTGACATAAGGGACCAATTATTTTTCAAACGAGGAGCAACGTATAGAGAGAGAGAGAGTTGGGAACTTGATGGCAGGTGGTAATAAGATTGGTGTGATTTCATTATAACGAAGAAAATAAATGAATTATTATGCACAGCAAATTTCTCCAAATAAGAATGAATTGGCACGTGTATGAAGCTGATTGGCTTGCATCTTTTAATGTTTGGTATGGAAATGTCACCAAAAGAAAGGTCGGATATGAAATCATTTTCTCCCAATTTAGGAAAGGATAGGAATGATGGATTAAATAGTATATATTTTTAATTTCTTCAGGTATGTATAAATATAAATTTCACTTATTATTATTTTTTTAAATTATGAAGAAATAATTTGCTAGTATTTCATGTATGCACTAAATTGAATAAACGACTTGTGTTTGCACGTCTAGAATGGTTTAGTTGTCGATTAAACGTGACCGCTTGTTCAATTTCCAAAAGGAAAACTGAAAAATGAAACTGATCAAACTGATTTTGTGTAGTTAAAGAAAATGAAAATATCGATAGCTTGATTAAGCTGGTCGATTCATGCCTCGTTTTTTCGATTGTTTTATTAAATATACACATTTTCTTTGCAAGCGTATATACTAAGAGACAATTAGCTCGATAAATTAAGTTGTCAATTTGCAGAAAGTAGCAAATCAAAAGTATGTTTGTATTTTATGGTTAGGCTAAACTAATTGCAAAAATCGAATCGAAACCTAATTTCTGAAATTTGGCAAATCTAAATCGGTCTGATTCTTAAGGATCCGGCTTGGACAAACTCTTTCGATTCGATCCAACTCGGTCATTTTCCCCGTATGGCTTATTTACGAGACAATTCATTCTACAGTTAAACCTCGATAACGTAATAATCTCGCTTAGATAATAAATTTTTTGGTTCCGATATGAGTCAATAAAATAATAATCTCGTTAAATGAATATTTTTTCCGATTCCAAATTTATTACTTTATCGAGGTTTAAATGTATTATTAGGGATGAGATTTGTGGGCGATCTATTATATTACCCTAATCAAAATCACAAAAGAAAATGCAAATATACGCAAATCTACTCCAGAATAATCGCAAGATCTAGGAAACACTATTTTAATGCAATCTGCTATTTCGAAATCTCAATCTTCTCACACTCTCTCCCCCCTCTCAAATGGCTTCAATTGTTGCTGGAGTTTCATCACTCGTTCCTTGTTCGTCGAACCCCAAAATCTCCTTTTCTGCAGACAATTCGAACAAGCCGCTGAATTGGAGCGTCGAATCCTTCTCGCACTATCCGGCATTACGCTCTCGTGTCTGCATCAAGGAGAATGGTGGATTTCGCCGCCGCTTCTTGCCGAAAGCTGCATCGTCTTCTCCAGGTTAGCAATCGTCGCTACCAATTATTAAATTGTGGTCGAAATGCTGGCGTTAATTGCGTTTTGACTGTTGAGATTGCTTTTGGAGAAGGCTTTAACTAAAGCATTAATATCAATCAACTCGGTGGGCTGTAATTGGAGTCATGAGTCGCCATAAGCTTTCTGAAATTGAATGATAGACCTATTTCTGTCATAAATGCTTTACAGACGATGTGGATAGAGACTATTAAATTAATTAAAGCATAAATGGCAGTCTTGCTTAGATCGTCTAGCTCATTGTGGAGGGGCATGTTCTCTATAGTTAATGGCAATTGGTGTGCCATAATGGACTCCGGAGCCGCCAAGCTTTCTTACATTGAATATAGAGCTAATTATATTGATATATACATATGAGGATTGGTGAGTGATTAAACAAACCCTAGATCCATCACTGTAAATAGGATTTACTCTGTCCCTATCTCCATTCTTAATTTTAGCTTTCGTTTACTTTCTTCTTCACTCGACTGGATTGCCCCCTATTTAGAACACTTCAGAATAAACAATGGTTATGTGACAGTTAATTGTGTGAATTAAGGTAAAGGATATAGCAGGAAGGCATAGTTGTCCACACATCATTATAGAGATTGTGGACTCTTCTTTAGCTTCTTATGGTTTTTGCTTTGGCATTCCTTTCGTTTTCGGGTGTGTTTGATTAGTCATGGCATGTGAACCTTCTAGTTTTAGCTTCTGAGCTTCCTATCAACGATTGACCGGTTCGGCTCAAAACAATTCATCAGAGGTGAAAGGAAGTAAAATTTAATTAGGAATTTTGTGTCTATAAAAGCTTTGAATAATGAAGAATGTTAACATAAGGGGCGCAATGAGAAAATAATAGGCAGGTGTAGCTGGTGAAGCTCTGTATAAGTAGACATGCCCATTCTCAAACCGAAACCGGCTCAAATTGGGTTTTAAATCGGAACTGGAACTGGCATAAACCGGAACCGTCTTGAATCATAAATCGTCGGTTTGCGGTTCGGTTTCGGTTTACTCTTTTTCAAACGGTGAAACCGCCGGTTTCAAACTGTTGGTTCCAAACCTGGTGAAACCTACGATTTCACCTATTAAAATTGTCAAAGATCAGATATCTAATGAATTAGATAAATGAGTTTTAACTTAAAAACATTATTGAAGATCTAAATTTTCTAATTTTTACTTATATTTAAGATAAATTATTCATTTAAAATACAAAAATCCTACCAGTTTTGATATTTTAAAGTAGTATACAAAGGATAAAACATTATTCTGTATTTAGTATAATTGCAAATGAATACTAACGTTCTCAAAAAATATATATGGGATAAAAGTTTTTTAAATTTTATCACTGAAAAACATAAAATATCAAATATTGTTTAATAATTACTACACGACAAAGAATAAAAAACAATGATATAAAATTTATTTCTAAAACGATGATAATAATAAAGAATCAACAATGAGATTGTATTAATATATTTAATTGTTCAATTATTTCATGAGATTGTACAATTTTATTTATAATTTATTATTGACTTGATTTGAAACCGAAAAAGTTTTAAAAAAAAATTTAATTCAGTAATTAAAAAAAATAAAATTTATGAAAACCGTGAAACCGATAAATTGGAACCGGAACCGGCGGTTTCAAACCGGAACCGGAACCGTTTACATGCGGTTCGGTTTCGGTTTCGATTTTAGTTTTTGGCAAACCGTAACCGGAACAGGAACCGGAAATGGGCATGTCTATGTTTAAGTGGTAATGATCAAAATTGAAGACTCAATAAGTGGTAGTTGAGTTAAACTTGCTTAATATTTGGTAGCTCTTCCTAACTCCCCTAATACCATAAGCTAGTTAGAGTTGGATAAAACTTGACAACCTTATCCATGGGGATGTCATTTGATTACCCTAGTGTATATGTTAAAAATTGGGTGTCTAATATAGTGAGCATCTGAAATAATGAAAAATAGATTTTCTACAAAGTTTGAGGCAGTCATGTTAGCAACTGATATGGGAAATTAATTGCTCCTCTAAAGTGCAATTACTACCCTACATTGCCAGAAAACACCGAAAGTCTTAAGCATATTCTCTGAATTCTCTATGATTGCTTTACCATGTATTATACATTGCCTAATCATATTCATGTAATGGTCTGTAGTTGTAAGCTCAGACTATGCGGAAGAACCTCAAACCAAGGTGAAGTATCAAACTTCACTGAGCCTACCTGGTTGCTCTTCCTCGATGTCGTTACTCGGAACTGGTCAGTTGCCATACTATCAATGTTAAAGGTTTGTGTTAATGTTGATATCGCTATAACCTTTGTCCTTTTTTATAACTGTTAGGATACAGAGAAAAGGTCTTTGCAATTATTGGGGTGAAAGTCTATGCTGTGGGATTATACACAAACCCATCCATCTTTAGTAATTTAGTTGCCTGGAAAGGAAGTTCATCTGCTGAGCTACAAAAGGATTCCTCAATATTTGATGCAGTTTATCAAGGTAATCTTCAATTCCTCATAAGATTAGGATAATTAGTGAGGAGATTATGATTATTAAATATTGCTAATACTGATATTATGAAGTGCAGCTCCTCTTGAGAAATCACTACATATTAGATTAGTCAGAGATCTAGATGGTAAAACATTTTGGAATGCCTTAGATGAGGCCCTCTCTCCCAGAATCACATCACCAACTCCAGTAGACGAATCTGCAATTTCGACATTCCGAGGCGTCTTTCAAGACCGCCCTCTTCAGAAGGGAACTTCTATATTCTTGACTTGGTTGGACACAGCAAAATTGCCTGTGAGTATTAAGATTTAGCATCACAACTAGGATCTTTACCTCATGTAATAGCAAAATCCACATTTTTCACATGTTTTTCGTAAATTCGCAGGTTTGTGTAGCAGCTGAAGGGAGTCCTTCTTCAGTTGATGCTACAATTGAGTCACCAAATGTTGCATCTGCTCTCTTTGATGTGTTTCTGGGAGGCAGCCCAGTTTCCCCATCATTGAAAGCCTCAGCTTGTGATGGATTGGCTGCAGCACTCGAGTAAATTAAGAAATCTTGATTTCCTTTTGTTCCTTTAGCTCTAAAGATCAGCTAAATTCCTACTTTTCCCATTTAGAATCTCAAAGAATATCGAAAAGCCTAGAAACGAGTTCCGAATATATGTTGAGCCAGAGATCTTGTAATAAAAAGTGGTTATTATACAACATGCTCTTTTTCTTCCAAAACAATCAATTCCGAATTTCGTGATAAATAGATGGGAAGAACAAATCAGCCATCTGTTCCAGAGTAGTACAAAACTGAATAGATATGCAAAAGATGTAAACTACCAGGGTTGATGGCAATATATGAGCTATGATGAGTCTATCTCGATCCTTGAGCGCGTTGAGGATCGTAAGAACCCCAAGCAGCAGCTCCAGGCACATAAGGAGGATAGCCTTCTGCACCAGCAGGTGCCTGAAACAGAACCAGATGTATTGCCTAAAAATCTGATTGAAAATGGGGAGAAAATGCTTAATCAAACAATGGCTAGAGTATTCTTTTTTCTTGAAGCGCATTTTGAAGGCTTTAAGACTCACCGGGTGCATTGCGTTAGCAGGCGTCATGCCATACGGATAGGGGTTTCCAGGATAACCCGATTCCTGATTGACATAATTAGGATTATAGCCCACACCTGCAGAGATAAAGGCCAAAAGAATCACTTTTTAACTATTAATTTGTTGCTATTTTTGGTACCATGCCAATATTAGTGGGACGTCCCAATCAAGAAAGCAAGCCGGAAATAATGGGACGGAGGGAGTAATTAACACTAACTATATACTTACCTTGATTTCCAACTGCTGCTGCTGCAGCAGGAGCTCTTTTTTCTACATTAGCCAATTCGGCTCGAAGTTTTTCCATCTCACGAGCCATAGCAACCAATTTACTCTCCATCACCTTACCATGCTCAAAGCTTTCAGCAAAGCTCTTCTTCTCATGCTCAATAGCAGCCCTACAGAAAACAAATACGCCATTATGCCATGAAAAAGGAAAAAAAAAAAACAAACACAATCATGACGATAGAATTCACACTCGAGCATTCCGCACCTAACTCGCTCCATCTCATGTCTCAGACCTTCGATTTCCGCCTTAACCGCTGGTACCTGCTGCAAATCTGAGGTAATTCGACCTAAATCTTGAGTCATCATCTGCACTTGTGCAGTAAGCTCTTGCCTCCCAGCAGTTAACTCCTTGACATGCATATGCACCTGCATGAGCTCAGACCTCATAGCATTCACAGCATTAACATCGTTCTCCATCTTGATCGACTTCTCATACAATTCCCTCATCTGCAAGTCCTTCTCAGCGTGCAGCGTTTGAGCATACTTGTCTGCCCGCTGAAGTTCGTACTGCATAACCTCTGCTTCCTGCTTGAGTGCCACATGAGTTGCAGCAAACCTCTGGTTGTCGATTAGGAGAGCCTGGATATCGTCATGTTGGACTGCCAATCGCTCCTCTATGATAGCGGGATGAGGAGGGAGGGGATGGGGAGGAAGGGGCCGAGGGCCGGATAAACTATAATGGGCTTCTCTCACTTCTTCGTGTAACGACGGATGCATAGGTCCGCGAATACCTCTCGGAAAGGGTGGTTCGAGGATGGGGGGTTGGGGCATCCCACCATGTGGAACTCCTTTAGCAGGCCCCGGAGGCCCTCGGTTTCTAGCCGACATTTTTCGTTAATTGGCTTACTGATCTGACTGAGATAAAGACTTTAGGAGCTTCTACAGAGCAGAAAAAATTTATGAACAACTGATTCATACTAAAATGCGAAATATTGAAACAAACTAAATTCAAGCAATTTTGTCATGAATGAGTCGAGACTTTAGGAGGTTCTACAGAAACAGAAAGACAATGCAGGTTGAAGAGGAAAAATTATGAGCAAATAATTCACTGTAAATGGCAAAGACGAAACTCATTGCAATTCAAGCAATTTCATCAATGGCAAACCAATAATGCAGAAGAAGAATCCACAATAGTTCAATAAAATTAACACTCAAATCACAATCTCGAATTCACTAAATTTAACTACGCATATCACTCACCCAATCGCGAAGCGAATCACACCAACCAGAGAAAATCCAGAATTCTAGCAAATTAATCAAATAAATACGTATCTAATGTTCAATATTTAACGAATTGAAAAAAAAAAGAAATCACAATAACAGAAAATTACCCAGATTCTCAAGCACGAAAGATTAACTTTCGCATTATATACCAAATACCGAAACCGAAGAACGAGATAGCAATGGAACTGTTGAATAAATAAACCTTTAATTACTCACAAGTTCTAAGCAGGTATACGAATTCGATTTAGCGCCTTGTTATTCCTCAAAAAAGTTCGAATTCCAAAACCCTAACTCCAGAATCAAGAACGAACTGCAATCGGTTTTCAGCTGACAGTTTTGTTTCCCCTCTTGCTCTAATTCTGTCCAATTTCTACATGATTAATATTTTTCGCACCTTTAAATTTTCTTTAGAAATTAAAAATATAATTAAAAAACAGTAACAATTATTGGCCCACGCTCATGCTACCATATTCTTAAATTTAAAATTAAATATCCGTCACGTTATTTTTATCTTAGTTAGTTAGTATTTGGAAGTGCTTTTATGAGCAACTTTTAATTATTTATATTTAAAGCTGTTTAAAGTTATTAAGTAAAATTTGTTAATTTTTGGAATAGTAGAAAAAGAAGTTTAATTTTAGAAAAAAACATTTTACAAACACTGTTATAAGTTGTTTTTCAGTTTCTTTTGACTTGTGCTTTTAAAAAGAACACATTGACCAACTTATGGACTCCTGCTTATTTTGACTTATTTTAAGCACAAATTAAGCAGAAACACTTATTCCAAATATTAAAAAATGTGTTTATGCGGTCAAAAAGCCCATAAACAACTTATTTAAGATGTTTCAAACACTACTTTAGTTTATTTAAATTGTTTTTGGGCTTTTCTACAGCAAAAGCAAATTTTTAAATATTTGGAACACATTCATCTTCTTTTTTTGTTCTTAAAAAAGTTAAAATAAGCCAGAATAAGCAGAACTTATAAATTGTTATGATGCTTTTTAAAAGCGAGATTAAAAAAAACTGAAAAGCAATTTTTGATAGTGTTTGCAAAACTTTTTTTCTAAAATTATTATTATTATTTTTTTGTAATATTGCAAACACTAATAACTTTTCTTTAACAATAACTTTAAGCATAAACAATTAAAAGTTGCTTGTAAAAGTTTTTTCAAACACTACCTTTATTTCTTTTTTTAACTGTTCCATTATTTTTTTCTTCTTGTAAAGAAAAAAGTAATATATGGACCACAATAAATCTAAACATCGAAATCCACAAGACAAAAATAGTGGGACGGAGGAAATATTTAATACATCTACCACCCACAGTTATATTTTTCTTCATATTAATATCGATTCTAAAATTGAAGTTATTTCGTAAGAAATCATATACAAACATAATCGTTTATTTTGATTTTTTCAAAAATTTTACCTAACCAGTCAATATTCTACAATATCGATGGAGAATCCAAGATAAAAAATTAAAAAAAGACGAAATGATAATTTTTTAAAAAAATAGATAGAAAATTTAAAATTATGTACGATTTTGAGGGCAGGAGTAGGATCACCACCCTTCTCTACGAATAACAATGTTTCACTTCATTGGTTGATATAATTCACTTGCATAATATTTGATGGTCTATTTCCCTTATATCTATAATAATTAAAACAACTATAATTTCTTAACTTTGTCTTAATTATAATTTATTGAACCTTTTTTATCTAATTAATTATTGACAAAAGACAAACGGGTCCATAATTTAATTTCAACTAAAACTAGTGTGTAAATCATCCTAATAAAAAAATAAATTACTAAATATCAGTATGAGTAATACTTTAATGATCATTTTACATATTATCAACGATTGTTGAAATACATGAGATAGAGTTCAGGAGAGCTGGGAAGCAGTTAGATGTTAGCTGCTACAAACTATACATAGGATCATATATAATGAGAGAGAGGGAGAGGGAGAGAGAGAGAGAGAGAGAGTAGCGATAGATACATTATCCTTTCACGCATCACTACCAGAATATGAAAATAAGAAGGGCTCTGTGCAGTCTTGTCTTGAAAGTACCAGAAAAGAAACAGTTGTATTATGGCTAACAAGCTTCCTATTCCATTAGGGGCCGGAAATACAGATCAAAGAAGGGCATTCATGTCATTAAACCAAAATACATGCCAAATAGCTACAAACATACAAGAACAGATTCTACCGAAAACACCGTACTAAATCCATCACGAAGAGTGTTACAGGAAGAAGGTACGATGAAGCGAAGATGGAGATGAGGGCAGCGCAGCTCTAGAACCCGACCGTCGAATGTCGTACTTGAAAGTCGCCTGCAAATAGAAGGAAAACTGCTGAAAGCAGCCCTAACATCCTTAACTGCATGGAAAATATCTGTTAACTGATCAAGAATCAACTCCTATTTACTAGAGAGGCTGAAAACATAAATAATGGTTCTTTGGCGATGTAGACTAACTGGAAAACTCCGCCAACTGAATTGACCCAAGTAACAAGTAAGTTGTCGGTAGAGACCACAGGGAGACCGTACCAAGCAGCAGTTCATGCCTTTATTCCCTTCTCTTACTTATCAACCAAAGACAGACACTAGAAATCCAAAAAACTCCGTGCTTTCTTTCGAGACTTAAAACTTCCTAATTTAGCATTGCATCAATATACATATATCTTGATGATCCCAAATTAGAAATACTACTGAAATACTCCCCCGTCCCAATTATCTTGTACATTTTGGTGGTGACGCGGTTTTTAAGTAGAGTTGGTAGTTGTGTACTCCCTCTGTCCCATTTTATAAACGTAATATGTCCTAATTAGGTTGTCCCGTTAAAAGTGTCATCTTTCTAAAACAAGCCAAAAATGTGCGGACATAAATCAATTATCCAAAAGTCAAGAAAGATAATGTTTTTAATGGGACAGAGAGTATAAAATAGAGCAAAGTTGTTTTTTTCCATAAAATAAGTTATGTGAAATAATTTGCTAAAAAATAAAACTGAAAATATACTTGGACGATAATTGACAAACTAAAAATATACTTTTGGATAATTGATTTGTGTACTCCCTCTGTCCCATTTTATAAACGTAATCATGTCCTAATTAGGTTGTCCCGTTAAAAGTGTCATCTTTCTAAAACAAGTAAAGAATGTGCGGACATAAATCAATTATCCAAAAGTTAAGAAAGAGAACGCTTTTAATGGGACAAAGAGAGTATAAAATAGAGCAAAGTTGTTTTTTCCATAAAATAAGTTATGTGAAATAATTTGCTAAAAAATAAAACTGAACAATATACTTGGACGATAATTGACAAATTGAATAAAATAATTAGAACGGAGGGAGTAGATAAAAGGGAATAATCAAATAAGCCTTTTTCCAAGAAAAGCTTCAAAAACCCAAACCACTGCTGCAATTGGGATTCCAGTTAGCATAAAACAATCCCAATATAAATTCCCAAACAACCAAACAAAACAACAAAAAAAGGCAAAACCCAGAAAAAATTGAAAGTAAAATATCAAGAAGTGGGAAAAGAATCAAATACGCAACTCCAGCAGCATCTTGCAGGCTGTGAGCAATTCAAGTGAACCCAGATAAGCCATCAAAATTCAAGATTTCAAGCAATTACTAAGCCCCATTAATATTGCAACCCAATCAAGTCTCTCTCCCCCAAAATATTCTCTTTGGTAACAAAAATCTTAAAACCCTGCCCTCCAACATTAAAGAGGTGGAAGAATTACAGGTAAAAATTCCACAAAGATTTGTGTGTCACATAATATACTCCTTTGTATATCACACTTTATAAGGTGTTGACATGTGTCATATGTGGCCCAGCATAATTGATTTTGATTTGATTATTTAATTAAAATGTATTCCACGTGTTAAATAATTTGTGGAGGTGACATATAGTGGAGTATAATTGTGTGACATCAAAGTCTATCCGAAAAAATTCAGTTTCTTCTAACATAATTTATGGCTATCAGACTTTTCGTTTCTAAAAGCTGTGGCTTGCATTGATGATTATGAACACGTGCTAATACC
Organism: Lavandula angustifolia; assembly: GCA_028984105.1. Lineage (NCBI taxonomy): Eukaryota > Viridiplantae > Streptophyta > Magnoliopsida > Lamiales > Lamiaceae > Lavandula > Lavandula angustifolia. Next base: position 2,270,835 of record CM054826.1, read on the forward strand.
TTCCCTTCAGCAAATTCAATGATATATTTTATACTCACTCCGTGCCACTTCAAGTGATCCGTTTCTTTTCGGTGCGATAATTTTAAAAGTAAATGATAAAGTATGAAAGAATATTGAATGAGAAAATGAGTGAGATAATGAGAAAGTAAATGATAAAGTGATAAAATAGAAAAGATAAATGATAAAGTAAGAGATAATTTATGATTATTTTTAAAAGTTATTTTCTTTTATAGAAGCGGGTCACTTAGAGTGGACGTCCGAAAAAGAAAATAGATCACTTGAAGTGGGACGAATGAGTACTTTTTATTTTTTATTTTTTAGTAGTTATTGTTATACTATCATATATGGACAATCTATACTCCCTCCGGCCTATTATTAATGTCACCTTTCTTTTCGGCACGTGAATAAGAAAATATTTAATAAAATATGAGAGAATAATAGATAATAAAGTAGGAGAGAGGGATGAGTGTGATAATGAGAGAGTAGGAAAGATAAGATAAGTGATATAATGAGAATAAATGATAAAATAGAAGAAAAAAATGTGTATAATAATGAGAGTAGATATAAAGTATGAGACATAAAATGATAGAGTATGAAATATGTAGTAACTTTTTACTAACTTGGACATCGCCACTTATAGCGGAGCGTCCGAATTAGGAAAGGTAGCCACTAATAATGGGACGGATGAAGTATTTCCTAAAAAGAGATCATACATATATGATTTATGTAATCTCATTATTTTACTGTTTGTACAAAAAATTACCATAAAGAATTAACGCTAGTGCACTAAATATTTTCTAAAAAATATTACTACTAATAATAATCTAACATGGATCAAGAGCCGACACAAGACTGGTCCAGAATAATTTAAAGCCCATATTAATTAGTGGAACCTAATGTACAATAATTCTCACATTCCTAGTTTCGTGCATGCTTAAGATTATTATTATTATTATTTTAATAATCTGATTTGCATTTTTTATGAAATCAAGAATGAATTCGTAAGAAACGTGAAATTGTATTAGTAATTTTAAATTCTAACAATTAGAAGGTTTAATGTAACTTAATGTCTAGAAAAATGTAAGATCCACCCTTGATATAGCATAAATTATTCGAACTTGTACAATTGTGTTAATTTCACTTGACAAGGACTTTTTAATGTATTTTTCATATAACTTAGAAAAATACATATTTTTCTAATAGAAAAAAATCTTTAGTGAAATAAAGCACGAAATATAATTACTTCGCAATTTTAACACAATCTTCAAAATTGACGAATTAATTCGTGAATTTAATAATTTTTACAATTGAAGGCACGATCCAATCTCCCATTTTTCCCGACCATCAAAAGTGCTGAATTGGATACCTATATGGACAGTACAAGACAACGTCTTCTGATTTAGGTTAGATTAGTGTGTTTTTTATCATTTAGTTGGTAAGAGTCGTTTTTTATTTGCTAGTGTCGTTCTAAATTAATGAGAGGGCAATTTATGTGATGTGACACAATTTAAACATGTTAGGCTTATTCAATTGTACATTTAACTTGGTATAATAACGTCATTTTAATTTTGCGACGGTCGAAAAAAATACAGATCCGCATATACTTCTAATTGTAAAAATTCTAAAGTTCGTCCCATTGGGATGACGTAACGGTGAAGATGGGTAGCCCGTGATCGATAGGTCATAAGTTTAAATTCCACTAGAATCATTATGTGTGTCTGTCACCTATAATTAGCTAAAAAAAAAATTCTAAAGTTCGTCAAATTTAAAACTCATATTAAAATTAAAAAATAACTATAATTCCTTAGTCTCCCATACATCAGAATTCAACCACCCGATCAGTAGATGGCCTTCTCGTCGCCTTCCATTCGATTTCACGCCGCAGTATCATAGCTAATCCGATCAGTTAAATATCCATTATTGATTTTCCACGATTGGGCAGAAATATTGATTGGAAAAAAAGGTGAAAATTGCATGAAACGCTTACAAGTATAGGCGGAGGTTAATGGTTCCTCCTTGCTTTCCGCCGCTTACTCGCCTCGATTTTAATCCCCTTCTGATATCAACCGATTATCCCTTTCTTGTAGAGATAGCCTTCCGATTTTCTATTCCTAATTCTTAGCTCGCTCGAGAGGTGATCCGACTATAATCGGAGAAAAACGGAGCCACAGCCTCTTGATTTTCTGCGGGGAATCTGCTTCCGCGATCTAGGTTTGTTGTTTTACTTCTGCTAGATCTATTCGATTTCGTGTTTTCCTAATTTTGACTATTTCAAACCTGCATTTTGTGCTTGAGGATTGCATTCAAGGTGTTTGTTGTTATGTTTGTTATAGAAATTATTGCTTTTATCATGATCCATGAGTTTATCTTTGATCAAGCTTAGTTCTGATCGAGATTAATGATTAGTAACGCATATTTCTCATTTATTGTTGTGTAAATACTCCTTTTTTTCATGATGATCTTTCATTTCCGTTTGTTCTTCTAAAGTATGGGAATTTCGTTCTTGATCGAGATTAATGATTAGAAGGGTATATTTCTCATTTATTGTTTCTTCCTCTCTTTTTACATGATGATGGTTCGTGTTTGAATTTATATGATGGATTTTCATGAACTTGAAGAGATAAAAATCTGGTTCAAGATATCTATCATTTTTCCAGAATCTATGTTTCTGGTGGCGAATTTAGATTTTACAATTTTGTAGTTGCTAAACTGCAGTTTTAGGGGTAAAAATATAATTTCTCAAAAACATAGGCGAAATTTATTGTTTGTTAGAATTTGGGGGCAGTAGACCCACACACATCCCTATACCCGCCTATGATTATACACTATGTTGTATGGATACTTTAGAAAAATCTCAACGTATGTTGTGCACGTACTTGACACTCCGACACTCTGATTTCCATGTCCCATATATTAAGTATATGTTGCACATAATTTCTAATGAAAAACACAACATTAATTTACTTTACACTCCAAACGCCGTGTCCAATTTCCATGTCGTATCCTAAATTTTTAGAAAATACCGTATCCGTGTTATATTTCATGTCGCGTGTCTCGTACCATGCAACATAGATTATGCATATTAGAAGGTGGTGTTTGAAAGACTGAAAGAACATAACTTGATTTTGTTTATGCAATTACACTATGTTTAAGATTTTCTTCTAGTTGATTGTCTTCCTTTGTCAAGCTAAGTTTGCAATCCTCTGTGTTGTCCTCTCCTTTACATTTAATGTTACTATCTTTGTTGTTATAGATACTAAGCAACAATGTCGAACTACACCCCCAAGAACATCCTCATCACTGGGGCAGCAGGATTCATTGCCTCTCATGTAGCAAACAGGCTTGTTAGAAACTACCCCGAGTACAAGATCGTTGTGCTAGACAAGCTCGATTACTGCTCCAATCTCAAGAACCTCATCCCTTCAAAATCCTCTCCCACCTTCAAGTTTGTCAAGGGAGACATCGTCAGTGTTGACCTTGTTAACTACCTTCTCATCACCGAGAACATCGACACCATAATGCACTTCGCGGCCCAGACCCACGTCGACAATTCCTTTGGTAACAGTTTCGAGTTTACTAAAAACAACATTTACGGCACCCATGTTCTTTTAGAGGCATGCAAGGTTACTGGCCAGATCAGAAGGTTTATCCATGTAAGCACGGATGAGGTCTACGGAGAGACGGAGGAGGATGCCGTTGTTGGGAATCATGAGGCTTCGCAGCTCCTCCCGACGAACCCTTACTCAGCAACGAAGGCTGGGGCGGAGATGCTCGTTATGGCTTATGCTAGATCTTATGATCTACCGGTCATTACCACGAGAGGGAACAATGTGTACGGTCCGAATCAGTTTCCGGAGAAGTTGATTCCGAAGTTTATTCTCTTGGCTATGCAAGGGAAGGCTCTTCCTATCCACGGTGATGGTGCAAATGTGAGGAGTTATCTCTACTGTGAGGATGTAGCGGAGGCGTTTGAAGTCATTCTCCACAAAGGGGAAGTCGGCCATGTTTATAATATAGGGACGAAGAGGGAGAGGAGGGTGATTGATGTTGCTACGGATATATGTAAACTTTTCAACATGGACCCGGAGAAGAATATTGAGTTCGTCGACAACAGACCGTTTAACGATCAGAGGTACTTCCTTGATGATCAGAAGCTGAAGGAGATCGGTTGGTCCGAAAGGACGAAATGGGAAGATGGTTTGAGGAAGACTATGGAGTGGTACACTAACAACCCTGATTGGTGGGGTGATGTATCCGGTGCATTGCTCCCTCATCCGAGGATGTTAATGATGCCCGGCGGGATAGAGCGTGATGGAGCCGAGCAGTACGAATCCGGAAAATCGGAATTCAATAGCAATTCCAACCAGAAAATGGTGGTGGTAACACCTTCCACACCTTCCAAAAGCAGCCAATCAACAGAAAAACCCTTCAAGTTCTTGATCTATGGTAAAACCGGGTGGATCGGTGGTTTGCTCGGAAAACTATGCGAGAAACAAGGCATCCGATACGAATACGGGAGGGGCCGACTGGAGAACCGCTTACATCTTATAAGAGACATCAATGTTATGAAGCCAACTCATGTTTTCAACGCGGCTGGTTTAACCGGTAGACCTAATGTCGATTGGTGTGAGAGTCACAAGACCGAGACCATCCGTGTCAACGTTGCTGGCACGTTGAACTTGGCTGATGTGTGCCGCGAGCATGGAATCTTGATGATGAACTTTGCAACCGGGTGCATATTTGAGTACAACGCCACACACCCGGAAGGCTCTGGTATAGGATTTAAAGAGGAAGACACGCCTAATTTCACCGGATCATTCTATTCCAAGACCAAGGCCATGGTAAAAAGGCTAAAATCCTCATAAACCCTAAACCGTAAACCCTAATGTGCACTAACTTTTGGTTTAAACTGATCAGGTGGAAGAGCTGTTGAAAGAGTTTGACAATGTCTGCACTCTACGAGTCCGGATGCCAATAACTTCGGATTTAAACAACCCACGCAACTTCATCACCAAGATCTCAAGGTATAACAAAGTTGTCAACATCCCCAACAGCATGACGGTGTTGGATGAGCTTCTTCCGATCTCAATAGAGATGGCGAAGAGGAACCTTAGAGGCATATGGAACTTCACAAACCCTGGTGTGGTTAGCCATAACGAGATTCTCGAAATGTACAAGGAATACATCGAGCCGGATTTCAAGTGGACCAACTTCACACTCGAGGAGCAAGCCAAGGTGATTATTGCTCCTAGGAGTAACAACGAGATGGATGGGTCTAAGCTGAAGAAGGAGTTTCCGGAGCTGCTTTCGATCAAGGAGTCGTTAATCAAGTACGTTTTCGAACCGAATAGGAAGACTCCTGCTTAGTGAAGAGGGTAATACTGTGGTGGTTCTGCATTTTGGTGTAGGTGATGCATGCTCATATGCTCTGTATATAGAGTTTAGTGTAGTTTTGAGGTGGTGTATCTTTAGAAATTTTCATACAGGAAGTTTGCCATTTACTCTGAAGGGGAATAGATTTGCTAAAGTCTGGTCTAGAAAAGATTTGGTGCTTGCATTGTATTGTTTGTCCATGTTTCTGATGGATGTGATTTTATGAAATGGATAAATATGGATATGAAATAGGAAAACCCTTTTTCTTATGTACTCCCTCCGTCCCAGTCATCTTAACTCGTTTCTTTTCAGCACGAGAATTAATAAAGTGGATGATAAAGTATGAGAAAAGGATAAAGTAAGAGAGAGAAGATAAATGAGTTTGTAGAGAGTAATGATAAAGTATAAGAGAGAAATGATAAAGTAAGATAAATGAATGAAAAAGTAACACAGAAAAATAAAAATAAGAGATAATTTAATAATATTTTTTAAAATTATTTCCTTTTAAGGAAACATGTCATTTTAAGTGGAACGTGCCGAAAAGGAAAACGTGTCAAGATGACTGGGACGGAGGGAGTACTTTACAACATTATTCATTTTGTTAACAAATAATGTTAGGCTCTTTTATTCTTATTATTCTATAACTACGAAAATAAATGTGAGATTATATAAATAACTATACCTCTTGTACTGGGAAATCGAAAATACTTGAAAGAAACTACTGCCACTTTAATTTTAGGGTTCATTGGGACCAGAGGCGAACCAAGATTTATGATGCGGGAGATCAAAATTCATATTTAACTCACGGGATCTTTTGTCCCATAATCTCGTGTCTCATTCGTATTCCACTATTATTTTTAATTGTAATCATCTAGGTGTCTAGATTTGAAGTTAAGAGTTATCGTAAACACCTCAATATATAAAGTTAAAATATTAGTGGGATATGAATGAGACACGAGATTGTGGAATAGAGGATCCGAACTAGCTGGTCACGAACAGTTTAATATCCTAATTCCGAGATATAGAATTTTATTAATTCCAGAAAAGAATGCAGAGATTACGAAAGATTGCAACCCCATATATGCAGCACCACATACTGAAACCCAGAACTGCAGATATCATGCAGGTGGTAAGAATTATAACGCTAAATCAACACACTGAACAAGTCAGCATAGCTTGAATAGAAGTCAGTCAATATGAACCTGATGAGCATGCCGTTCCCGCCAACTCCTTAAGAAACGCCACGGCGTCGTCCGATGTGTTGAGAAGATACCGCGCGTTCGTCCGCATGCGCCCCACGGCTACGGAGAAGTAGTTCTCCTTCTTGAGATCAAGCACATTCCAGCAGTTGTTTTCCGGTGTCGAGCGTCTGCTGCTACTGGATTTCTTCTCCGTGGATGGATTGCTGTGCTGCTGCTGGCTTTTGCCTTGGGGCCGGAAGGTGCTTGCGGAAGGGGGAGGCTTCGACGATTGCCGTTTCGCGACCGAGAGTTTTACTGCTTCGGCTGCTTTGCTTCTGGCTAGAGTTAAGGAGTCGGGGGGGAGTTCTGGCTCGAAGAAAGTGTATACATCCTCATCCTGAACAGTTATAAATGATTTCTACTAGTTATTGAATATTAGGTATCTTTGGTATATTACAAGTAGACCCGACCCATCCGTTTCCGCTTCCAGATAGAGCGGAACCGGATTGGTCGGGTCTACTAGTTCAAAAGAGTGGAAGCGGAACCACACCATTAACAGCCGAAGCCCTTTTCGGACAGTTCCGGTTAGAATCTAGGGTGTTGATTTTCCATCGGCCACTTAATTTGGACCGCGATGGATATCAACGTCGATAAACTCGGCGGTTCAAATTGGTAGGGTCTAATAAAAGAGTTGTTTAGATGTAATTCATATATGTGTTGGGAAAGAATGGATTACCTTTCCGAAGAAATGGCCAACACACATGACAAAGTCTATTGGAGTGGAGATGGCTTTGCTATGAACAATCTCTCCCAGTATACGATCAATAGCTGCTCCCTGTAAACATCCTAAATGAATCAATATTTGTATAGAAGATAAAAGTATTATTTAGTATAACGAATCACTATTCAACATCCATGACTACTAGGCAGATATATTTCTTAAATGTGATTTTAAGTTACTATTTCGCTTCCAAACTATAAATTTTGGATCTGTCCCGCATCCATGATGTACCTTTGTGACACCAACAGCTCGAACCTCCACTGAGCGGCTCCCTTGGACGATGTCTACTGATGAGTTAGAGATTGGACCAGTCCATAGATGCTGCAGCATGTCTCTAGCTTGCAATCTTCCAAATTCAGCATCTTGTGGAAAAAGAAAAACAATGTATCTGAGTGTGTGTCTGACTCTCTCTCTACATATTTAGGACAAACTTAGCTTGTATAGACTACCTGCATACTTGTAGTTCCATACAAGTGAAGTCTCGCGGTGTTCGAAATGTGACCTCGGCGTTCTCTCAGTGAAGTACTCAAGAACATGCTGAAAAAGTCGTCCGAAGCAACCGATAATTTATCGGTCCAGATAACGATACACAGTGATTCATAATAGTAGCAGAGTTGGTTATACCTTCACGCTGTCAACCCAATCCATATTCAAGTGCTCCGGCATGGTCGTCATCCAATCTCCTTTCGTTGATCGTAGAAACATGCCATTCTCAGCTGCTAACCACATATTGTACTTCCCGAAGTTCTGCACGAGCAATTATTTATAAGGTATGTTGTTAAGCGATAAACATGCGAAGGAAATGGGACGGAAAAGGGACAGCGTACTTCATCAAGGACTTTTCTGTCGCTCCCACTAATGACCACGATGATTGTATTAGGGTCACTGCAAAGCAATGTGAGAGGCTCTTTCAACTCGGGGTGCAGTTTTAGTTCCATTTCTTTGATCTGATCTCCCCTTCTTTCAGGAGTGTCGACTGGTTCGGTAAGTGTAGCATTAAAACCCTGAAAAACCGATTAAAAGAACAAGAATGGGTATTAAACATTGCTACATGAAGGTTTGTGAAGAAGTAGGATAAATTTAGAAGAAAGATGGAATTTACCAGTATGAGTAATCGGTTGTTAGACTCCAAGTAATGGCTGATAGCATTACTAAATACAAGTTGGGGTGGATTTTTTCTTATTCTCTGCTGTGCTTCAATAACAGTATCATTCAGTTCACTGCAATGCAAGCATGATTAGAATTTTGTTTAGATTTCACTGTTACATAGAAAGAATGTAATAAAATCCATATAAGAGAGAGAGAGAGAGAGAGAGAGAGAGAGAGAGGAAATAAAGAAAGAATGGGACACACCCCCTCACTTACAACTAACAACTCTCCTTAAATATATGCGCCGAAAAGAAAGAAAAACTCAATGGGATGGAGGGAGTATTATAAACCATCCGTCTGTCTGCCTGATTCTTGACTAGTTCAAAATGATTCGACATATCAATCGGTAATGTTTTTCATGTTATATTGCCAATATTGCAAGATAACTTGTAAAGAAGGAGATATCAGCACTAGCTGGTATATCAGAGGAAAAGACATCTAGGTTCACCATAATTAGTAGTGTCATTGCTTAAGCTCTTCGAAGGAGCAAATACTAGTTCAGTATAAACTTAATTTTATGCTAGACTTGTAGGATGTGGATAAGACTTCAAAACCTTCAGACAATCATTTGAGTTTCATGAATATGAACATCATACAAGAGTTTAGCAGGAGATTCAAAGAAGCCTTCTTATTACTCACCTCACAAAAAACTCAGCCCACTGTTGAGCAGTATGAGTTGTCACGTGCTCAAAGTTATGCCTATGTCGTTTCTCTCGTTCTTCAGCAGGCATATTCAAAGCTTGCCCTATCGCTGCAGCAACCTCTGTGATGTTCCACGGATTCACAAGAATTGCGCCAGCGCCAAGAGACTGTGCTGCTCCAGCAAACTACAGATCATCAAAAGGAGTCAATATAACATACAAATGCTTTTCCAAACAATAGAAATGACAAAGCTAAAAATAAAAACACATTAATTTAAAGAAAACGCGATAAAGAAAACAGGAGGTCTACCAAGAAGAAGAGAATAATGGACAAGTTCTTAACAAGAAGAATCATATCCTCAGAAACGTTATGGTGTTATATTTGAAGCGTGCAACTTTCCTAAGAAACAGGTGGTCTAGGAATTAAAAAATGAACTTTTCCTCCAGATAATACAGGACTTTATATGGCACTAAAAGTAATCAAACTACATGCGAATAATTAATTAACAGAGAATTATGTGCATATCAAGTTGCAGGATATGGTAGATACTTCGCTGAGGATGAGAACGCCCCTTTTGGAATCTTGACATGCCACAAACTCATAGCTGACAAGATTCATCCCATCCCTCAAAGACGTGACAAGTGCTACATCTGAGTCAAGGCCACAAAGTTGCTTCAGTTAACAGTTATAAATATAAATAAAATAAAATTAGATAATCCTCTAGAGCAGGGAAAATATGACTAGCAGACGGTATTATTACCAGTGACAGCATACAATGCACATAGTGCTTGGAAATCAAGAGAGCGATCCTGCAAAAACACAAATAAGATACTTAAAAAAAATGAAACATTAAGTAAATATCCAGGAAATCAGTTACCGGATCACGTATACTCGTATAGATAGATGAGTGGTATCTCAAAGGAAAATAAAGAGAGAATGAATTATCTTTCAGTTATTCTCATAAATTAGTAATGCTGTATTTGACTGTTCTCTAGACTAGTCACTTGTGCAGAATCAAAGTTCAGGAAACATATTTGAACAATTGAGAGAAATGAATGATCTGATTGGCATAATTGCAGTTCAATCCTAGTAGAGGAACTTCACTACCTTGAGCAAAGAAGACACAAAATGAACAAAATACGAAGTAACTATAATTCACTACTAACTGCAGGCTGCAGGCTCTTCCATGAAAAAAAAATGTTCATTTCTCTAAGGAGTGAAAGAAAAGCAAAACCGTAAGAGATGGATATTCAAGAGTATATGTATCTTAAGTTAAGAAGCGCGATAGCTGATTATAGCTGAAGAATATTCCAACCAGATGATGAATAGGAACAGCAGTCAATGATCCAAATCTTCCATTGATCCGTCCAACAATTTCATGGACTTGGCTTGTAAGTTTTTGATCTGTAGATACAAAGAAAAGCAACAAGATGAAATGTCCATAAGCACAGAAAAAATAGAAAAACTGATGTCCGTTATTAAGGAATTTAAAAATACCATACATTCAGGAACATCAGTTCTAGTTGGCACAGCAATCTGCAGCAAAACCACTTTATCACGCCAGTATGGGTTTTCCTCCAGAAATTTCTCAAATGCTAGTATCTTTTGAGGGATTCCCTTTATCATATCAAGACGATCCACACCCAGCATTACCTGAAAGAAGTTGTATTTCATTATAACAAACAGAATTGGGTTTATAACAAACAGAATTGGGTTTAAGAACACTATGCGAAATGGTCAAACCAAGTAATAAACATAGGTTCTATCTTTTTGCAGCCGAAATTTGATACACATACTTCGTTTATTATTTTCTCATAATTTATTCATATTGTGATTTAGAAGTAATTTCATACTAAAAATCGTCTGCTATACAAGTAACAGACAGAAGGGGTGAATAAACTCTCCTGAACGACCATCTATAGAGAATGAGGATGGAGAACAGACCTTTCTTCCCGAAAACCTTTCTTTCAATTCTTTAACATGCTGCTGGACTTGAGGAAGTTCTAGAGCTCGCATGAACCTTTCTGAATCAATCCCTATCGGAAACTGAGGTCAACAGATAAAGTAGAAAAATATGAGGCCACCATGATTCTATAGATAGTTTATGGGGCTAACTTTTAAACTTTAAAAAATGCAGCCAAAAAAAAGGTGCTACTATAATATCAGGATCAAGGAGTACTCCACCAAAATATATGAGATACATACCGCAGCTACACGAGTCAATCTCCCTTGATCCTCTACACCTTCGGGAGTACCTTCAAGTCCAAGAATACGAGTGCAAGCGCTGACAAAATGTCTTGCATAATCATATGTATGGAATCTGGAAATAAATCCAACTGATGTTGATAAGCATATTTATCATATATACAGACAAAATTTTCAAAATAAAAATACAAATAACCCAGGCATCTTGTTACTAAGAGATGGATGTATATCTTAGAAAGTGAGATTACAAGATGATATTATTCAAAAGAAAGGTTCATAATAAACTTAGTTAATCTACAAGTATATCTAACAAATGAGAGGCGACGGGTATATTTTCTAACTTATGTTATTGTCATCAGGTGTCATTAGGAGTTTGTTTACCAGGATATAGTTGCTAAGAACTAATGAATTAAAAACATTGGAATGCACTAGTGTACGGTTATGACTAAACACAAAATTCTTAGATGCCAAAATTATGGAGTGGAGACATATTACCCGACTAAATCAGCGGCTAGAACTGCACGCAGTAGATCAGACCGAGATGGCAACGTCCGGTGGATTTCAGAAGAGGGAAATGGAGTATGCAGAAACCATCCAACTTTCATCTGGCTGTTATGGTCCTTGAGATATCTTGGAAGAAACATTAGGTGGTAGTCATGACACCAAACAACATCACCCTCCTGATAATGTTCATTAACAACATCAGCAAACATTCGGTTTGCCTTCTTATACGCTGTAAACTGTGACTGGAAACTGCGCGTGGTTGCAAGACGGTCTTCTTGTGGAAGTCCAATGTAGTGGAATAGAGGCCATAGTATATTGTTGCAGTAGCCATTGTAATACTGATGGACAATTTCTTCATCAAGGAAGACAGGAATGCACATCTGGAGAGAGTATACATTAGGCGTAAAACTAAAATGCGTACTTCAAAAGTAGGTTCAACTATCTAACCTTCTCAGCAAGAGCTCTAGTAAGTGCCTCTTTCCCGACCTTATCTGGCACATTCACTCCTGCCCAACCAATCCATTTTGCCTCAAACTCCTTAACGCCTTCAAACAATAAGCAATATTTGATTAACGTGCAGCAACATCATAATTCAATTCTAAATAATAGATGGTGGGAACTCACCAAGAAGAGCGCTGACTAGACCCCCTGCACTTATTTCCAGTGACCAAGAATCCTCACCTCTCCGCACAGCAGATACCGGCAGTCTATTAGCAACTACTAGTAATCTCTGTTTGATTGGTCTGCCATCAGGCTTTTCCCAGCCTTCATTTAGAGCTAGTGCTTCTTCTAGATACTTGTCCACAAAGTAATTTCCGGGTATATCGTTTTCATTGATTTCATTGCCATCACAAGGATGGACTCTGTTCTTTCTCAGCTCTCTGTCCCTCACGAGCCTCGAAATTCGGGTGCTATGGTAACCTTGTGAGTTGCCGTTGGACTTATTGCCAGACATATGGAGAGTTCAGATTCAGAGGAAGACCTCCAAGGTGGGCTTGGATAAAACTCAAGTACGCCAGAGAGCAATTGCTCTGCATTTTTGGTAGACACAAATGGAAAAGTAGTCATTTCAGAAGTGTTGTCCACAGAATCAGGTATGAGGATTGTTTGTAATTGCAGATTGATATATGTAGAAGAGGTAACTGTGAATCTGTACATCATAAAATGGCCTTTTCTTAAAATCACCCATTTGCAGAGCTAGCAATCAAAGATGAAAACTTGACCACGATAGGCGGTCACAGGATATAAGTGTAATGGCCCTAACTACTTTAAAATTTGAAAACACCACATTCAATGTTATTATGCTCATCACAGAATAATCTTTTTTACTACTCCATTACCACTCGAGAAGTCTTTAACCTAGACGAGGATTATGAAACTAAAAACATTGAGAAACTGCTAAATACTTTTAGGAAACTCTTAGATATAATACTCAATTGTCAACCTCCAAGACAATAGTTGAAGACGAATCCATTAACATAGTTTGATTTTCAAAGGTAAATCGTGCTGACCCTCGAAGACGAGGCCAGAGCATAGTTTGATTCCCAGTGAGTGAATCCCTAGTAACCTCAAGAAAACGAGTCCACAACGTTGTTTGATGCGGTAACCCTCCAAAGGCGAAGCCATAGTATAGTTTCATAGAAAAACTGGATAAATAAACAGAAAGCTAATTTAAAGAAGACTAGAAATTTCCCCACCTTGACTTATTAAACTTGGATGATTACGTCGCCTTACCTATGAGAAATAAAATAAAATATTATTATAATATCCTGGAGAGTGAGTTTGAGAAAAGGTAAATCTGAGTAAAACTTTGATGGGTAGAATTACCTATCCGACTATCATTTTTACTATGGTTACTAGGCTTCTAAAATCTCCTTAATGCTCTCTCATGAATGGTGCCCATTTGACTATTTCCCCACTCTTCTCTCCCGCGTCATACGCTCTCCCTCCCCTCACCCATGACGCATATACATACCCTCTAGTCGCCGCTTGATTCAAAAACCTCCATCGCATCCAGTTCCCTCATAACAAAAGGTGACCAAGAAGACTACAGCCGACACCACGGCGCCCTGGCTCCCTCGTTCTATCGTCGCAGCAGCGTCTCCGCCACCTCCACTACCATAATATCTCTTCACAATTCACTTGCTACTACGAACTGCTAAACCCCTATCAGTTTCCCTGGTTTTCAAGTTCTTCAAAGCTCACATGACATCAATTAACAACTTACTTTCTATCTAGTATCGTCCGAAGACTTTGAACGAGGGTTTTCCCTTATGCACACAGTACACCCAGTCGAAGCAATGCACATTATAAAGAAGTATAGTATTGGATTATTCATTAAAAAAAAAGACAGATCCTTTAACTACAAATGTAAATGTTAGGTTTTTCGGAACTCGAACTAAGCATAGCCATGCAGGTGAAACCAAATGGATTTTAGACTTTTAGCTACAGGAAATGAACTTACGACATGAGATCAAGTACCAAAAAAATCCTTCTTGCAGTCTGTTCTCAAAATATCTGGGGTCTGGGGGTAATCAATTAACGTGTGTGAATCATGGCAGAGAGCGAGGAGGGTAGAAAAACAAACTGTGTCGGGGCGCGTTTAATAAATGAGACATCCATCCATTATTGTTAAGATATAGGTCGTCCGAGGTTGACAGTGATGGGTCTTGGGGTAGATGTATGCAACTCGATAAAATATCAGAATTGCACAGAATTTTCAAATTTGAGTGGCCGAATACATGATGCTAAATTCGATGTAAAAATCCCAAATATATTATGTACTATATACTTTTCACACTAACGATGTGACAACAGTAGTGTTTTGTGTCTAAAATCCAAGTTATCCATTAATGATGCAGCAATTTATTAGTACATGCACAGACTTTCATTCATGTAACATAATAGCATCATACTAGAGTATGATACCCACATCCACTACCACTACCTAAAGTACACATGGAGGGCATACATACAAATTACAAGTTAATCCTTAATATTTTAATGAGTGAAATTATGTCCAAAATGAACCTTTTATCATCTATACATTACAGTACAAATCATCCTAACGGTACACTACTGCATACAGTTAATAATGGGAACGGATTAGTAGTACTTATTAATTCAACTTAGGTATCGCTAGTCGTTCCATTTTAATTTAATTTGTATATTATACAATTTCACCCTATTTAATTTCTTCAATAAAGCTCATTATTTTACAGGAGAAAATCAACCGCACCTAGGATATTGTTCAATATTGAAGATTATAACTCCTACGGGCTATATGCGCTATGATTCATACCAAGAATTATTCGTCTCCTATCTTTTCTGGAATCCAGCTTTTCCTTTCCCAAAACCAAGAAAAAGAAAACAAGATACACGAGGAAAAGGCAAATCAGAATAAGATCTTCTCTAAGGTGATTTGATGAAGCAGCAGCCACTAGCTACGTCAAATGTTGAAAATAATAGGATTCTTCGCTTTTTTTTTAGTCCAACGTGGACTTATTATGTCTTCAAACCCCTAATAATCAAGGGCATTATGTACTACTACTACATGTTGCTATTGTACATATTGTTCTCATTAAAAGAGTTTATAAACATTTTATTTGAACTTATTTCACGAAATAAACATATGTACATTTATTAGAGGTGGCTTTTTAAAATAGCTTATACTACTTCGTAAGCTCCTTTTAGCTCATTAGTTATTTTCATAAAGTGATTGTAGTTGCTTTCCTAAATTGGGTCGTCGCATAGAACTTTTCAAAGTAGAGAGAGCTAATAATAACTAATTGGGCTCTAAACTTCTAAATATGTAGCTGTGAGATCTCATCTAGTTGCCCACCTCTTGTCATCATATATAAAATATATGGATAGCCCTTGAGCCCACAAGAAGGAAGTTAGGGAAGCCATGATTACTCAACATACTCACTTATACTCATGATTCTCGTTTTGTCAAAATGGTTAACTAAAAGCTATTGGTAAATTTTCAGAAACAATTATTCATTTATGAGTTTACTAGTGGTCTTAAAGTAAAAATATGGAAGGTGATGCATATGAAAGAAAGTGGAGAAATTAAATAAGCATGGAGAAAAGATGCAATCTAAGGAGATTGGAATGGAAAAGAAGAATCTAGGTAGGGCAAATGGAAATCTTAGGGGACAGAAATGACCCACATGTACTCTTGTACTAATTTGTCTGCCAGAAGCAAGTGGAGCGAAAACATATGGTTCATGTTTGTGCCAAAGCTACCATGTACGACCTACATGGATATTGCAGGTAAACTAAAAGACACTAAAATATAATGTTCCTTTTCATGCTAAATAATACGTTCTCCATCCCGTTATTACTGTTTCCTTTGATTTTGCCATATAGATTAAAAAAATTTATTTAAGTGTGTATTTTATTAATTTTAATTGTATTAAGAAATGAACATAATTTTTAAATAGTGGTTGGTGGAGAAATCAATTTTTTTTTTGTTAAAAATCATAAATTTCCGAGTACGGAGTTGAACAAAAATAGTGTGAGAGATAGATTTTTGAAGAGAGAGTATAATAATATGGGTATGAGTATTAAGTAGGAGGAACCCACTTCATTTTTGTTTAAGAATAATTTTTGCTATTTTAAAAAAGAGTACAATAATAGCAGGATAATTCGATTAGGGAAGTAGTACAAGTAATAGTGGAGGGAGGAGAGTATAATATAGTCAATCTGCAACAAAGCTAAAGTGGGCTGCCCACGTCTAGATTCGAGGATGATTCGCCCAATGCAAGATCATCTACGTGAGAAATATCTAATTCTCTTTTTCAAAAATATTTTCAGCCACACCCCTCTCTTTTAACCATGCAACTTTTTTCATGATATATATTTTCTAGAACAAAAAAAACTATGACCAAAAAAAATGTTTACAAAGTATAAGTCTTCAATAATATCAATTTTGAAATGAAAAGGAGATGGGTGAAAATTTTACCACCAATCAAGAATTTTACCTATTTATGACTAGCTATAAATTTAGGATATGAAAATAAGAACATTCAATTTAGGTAGTAGATGATAGGAATTATCAATTTTAGAGTTTTAAATTGATAGTATCAGTCATTGATGTTGTAAATATTTATGTTTCCACCAAAAATAAAACAAAGATAGTTATATTTCTATTAATGTTCGATTCTTAAAAAGAAAATCATCCAAAATATGGCATAATATAATCGGATGGAATCGAAACATGTGGTGTCCACTCGAAACTATCAATAATTGAAATTACCAAGCAGTAACTTTAGGGTTTTGTAGCTCTAGTTAGCAAACAAAGTTTCAAGTTCCAAACATCAAAACAAAATATGCTGTGTTTTTGCTATTCATGATTGGGTTTGTTCACTGTATTTGGTAGAAAACTTCAAATTTTCAGAGTTAAATGTAGAGGTTCCTTATCTTCCCTTGTATTTTACTGGCCGGGGAAATTAATACCTATATTCATTTGATACTCAATACCTTCCATTAGTAATATCGCATTTTCTTAATACCTATATTCATTTGACAAATATTTCATTTTTAAAAAAAATTTAATAAAAATCAAACATTCAAAAATCAAATACTACACCATGAAATACAATTTTATTAATAACCGTGCCGAATTTGAAGAGGAATACTATTTATGTACATATATACATGTACGAACAGTACCAACTTATATTCAACATTTCAAGAAGTCAGATTTGGATTTTAGTGGGCAAGTCTTAATGGTGTTCAGGTCAATGAGAGTAGGGTTTTAGGGAGGTTGGCCAGATGATGTTGTTATTGGACCCCTTTGGATGAATTAATTTATACAAACACTACTATAATATATTAAAATTAAATATTTAGTCAAGTAATAAAATATTATTTTAGCTTTGACTCCTCAGATTTCTTGAGGAGGCGAAGCGGATCCCGAGGAAATTAAATCAATAAGAGTCCGGCGGTAAAATACCCATCTGGGAAAAGACAAACACATTTATATTCAATTCTTATATTTAACTACACTATATATCCAAGAAGACGAAAATACCCCTACAATGGGATGGTCCGATCACGTGAACAGAGGGCCCGATCAGGATCCGACCGGTCGGACACGCCCGACCAAGGGCCGATCACTACTTGAATAGTGGCCATGATCGGTCATGCCCTATCACAAGGCCGATCACTATCAGGCCATGATCGGGCATGTCCGATCGGTCGGACACATCGACATGTCCGATCACGGTCCGATCATGGCCTGACACTTTTAGGTGAGAAAAGTAAAAAAGTGGGGGTATTTTAGTAAATTTGGGTATATAGTAGATAGTTTTTATAAAGTTGAGTAATTTTGTAGTTGTAATAGTCAAATAGGGTATATTGATATATTACTACAATCTCAATAATAGCAACACAAAACTAGAACTAAAATTTAAGCGAAAATAATATACATGAAATGGATATAAGTTATAACCATATCTTTCAAAATTCAAATTAATTAAGTTTAGTGTTCATCATCCATTTACAGTGATCGTCATGTGTAATCAGAATTAAGTGACGTTACACAACTCCAAATATAACATCTGATTGGTTGAAGGCTCACTTGATCAGGTGGATAAGATTAGATATTCGTTGTTTAATCTTAGTTGAGCATTTTTTTTATTAGCTGTTGTATAATATATTACTCTTTTTTTTTTATTAGCTGGAGTAGAATATAATATTCCCCCGTCCTATTGAAATAGTCCATTTTCTTTCTGTAGCGATTTTTAAAGAGAGTTGTTAGTTGTACATAGAGTTGTGTAAAATTGTGGGACACTCAAATAAAATATTTAATTATTTACTAAAAAAGAAAATTGAGTTATTATAATGGGATAACCAAAAAAGAAATACTAGATGATATTAATGGGCGGAGGGAGTAATAATTATGTAAATTTATCACGCCTAGAAGATGACCATATGAGTGTTCTAGCTCTGAACTATGAACTAACAGACTTAAAAAAAAAATCCGCTCATATATTTCATAAGAACAAATTTATGATGATCTAGTAACAAAAGAGAACGAAAACAAAGTGAAATCAAAAGAAGAACTCAACGCTTAGTATCTAAGATCATAAACACGCATAAACTAATTTGCAGATCGATCAAAAATGCCAGAACTCAAATCGGAAAATTACTAAACGTTTCAAAAACGCAAATCGCAGCTATGAAGCAAGTGAAATCAAAAGAAGAACTCAACGCTTAGTGTCTAATATCATAAACACGCATAAACTAATTCGCAGATCGATAAAAACTGGCGGAACTGAAATCGGAAAACTAGTACACGTTTCGAAACACGAAAACGCAAATCGCAGGCATAAAATCTCAAATTCGCAATCCAACCAGATTTCCGTTCAAATCGAGTTCATCACTGATTTACAAGCATCGCGATTAATCAATCAGGAGAATAAACCGAAGACTGACCTGGAAATCAGAAGGAAAATGTTGACGTCAGGCTCCATTAACGCGTTGCGATTCCTCTGGCGATCGGGCGGCTCTTGGCCATGGGCGGAAGACGAGGAGTTCTCGAGAAGAAAGCGAAAAGGTCTGGCGAAAAGCAGCAGGTAGCTTTATGTAAAATGGTGTTTGTGCGGTGCCTATTGCGTATCTACAGCATATATGTAATATGTGTGTGATAAAGGCGTCTGTATATATTAGATTGTGTGTGTGTATTTATGCCGCGAGAGAGGGGGAGAGAGAAACAGCGTGATTTGTGAAATTTGTGGCGAAATATAAATGGAGGGAGGTTAGGAGAGAGAGAGAAGCCAGCTTGCTCTGTGCTTTGCCCAATCATTTGGAGGGAATTTGTTCCCCCTCCTTTTTCAAATTTAATGCTAATAATATACTCTTATTTAATTTTTTTCAAATTAAAAGTTCAATTGAATTTGAATTCAGAATTATTCGCTAAAGATTTTTAATTGAATAAGATATGAGTTTGGAAATATTAGTTCAAACATTTTATATGAAATTTTATACTCCCTATCTCTCATAGTCGTCTCATAAAATGTGTCTTGTTTCTAAAAAGGCAAAAAATATGATTATCAAAATTAATAATTCAAAAGTCAAACGATATATACTGCAATACAATTTTCTTAATCTCCATGACTCATAAAAAGGTGACACTGTCGGACGGAAGAAGAATCAATTTTTGATTCCGAAACTCTCAAACCCACTTTCGAATAAGCCATAAATATGTAATCAATGGCTCTAAAATATATCCCTCCACAACATTTACACCTTTGCGCTTCTTTTAAAAACAAAAAAACCCGCGATTTTAAAGATTAAAATGACTAATCATGTGAGATAGACCTAGAAATAAAAACATCGATAGGAATCAACGTGATTTGTGAATACAATATAACGCACTCTACCATTCGGTTTTTCGAATTTTATATTTTCCATCTTTGTTACCTAAATAGTTGAATGCTTACACGTGTTGGGAGCTACATTTGTGTTTTGACATAAATGATTTTTCTTGGAATAAATATAAATACTTATAGCTGGAAATTAGTAAATGAAATATCTGTTACCCTAATTGGATAGATTTGATTTTGTGCGGATTTTATTTGATAAGGATAGAGGTTGATATAAGTTGGCAAGAAGATAAGGGATTCAACAATTCTAAGTTTGTACATATTAATTATTTATTACTAAAGTCAGAAAAACATTACCTTATTTTCTATTTTATCTTTTTACGATAAAAATCATCACTTTTAATAAATATATATACTGTAATATATTCAAATGTCTCTGCCCAAAATGGACCAAATTATACTATAAACTCATAATTAAAGACGAATTATCATTTTGAATTTCATAGTGATTGAGTTTTTTGCTTTGTAATTAAAATTGTTGATTCGAATATCACAAATATATACTTATAATTTTTACTACAGGTCTTTTATGGTTAATTAATATAATCAAATGACGTGAGCATTTTGGTGGTATCTTTTCTCACCTCTCTCTCTCCTTCACTCTCACTCTCTCTCTCTCTCTCATCTGTGTTTGTTTTCACGTGAGCTTTTTTCATGTCTAGGGGGAAAAGGGGTGGATGCCTTTGCTAAAAGCTTGTCTTTTTCACTTTTGTCATGACCAACTTTCTGAGTCTGTGATTCCTTTTTACTCTAATATTTTTGTCTAAAATTCATACCATATACACGCACACAATCACTTCTTCCTCCTCCGTTCCTAATTTTAAATGCATTTTTTTTTTAAATTGCCCCGTTGAGAATAATTTGACGTCATATATAGTAATCTTATAGTCAGAATTTAGGTTCGGATCTCATCAACACCTTTAAATTGAATTGCACATATTTTACATCTTCATTATATATATACAAGAACGAGATTTATCAAGTGTATAATTTCTTATCATAATAATAAAAATTACTACCACATGCAAATATATAGTAATAATTAATACGAAATAAATATATTAATTTGGTCAATTACCTCCTAGAAGGTGTTAGTTAGTTTTAAGTCCCATCAATTAAGGTTTACTATTAGATTATATGAGAAAAAGTAGATACTTTTTGCATGCACATTCTTTTATTTTCAAACAAAAAGCACCATTTTCTTTTATTCTCTTCCTTTTATTAATAATTGAATCCTAGACCTAATCCAAACAAATACTCCCTCCGTCCCACAATTCTCGTCCCTTTTCTTTTGGCCTTTTCTTTTGACATGAGAATTTAGGAGAGTGGTTGGTTGTGAGTAAGATGGTAGGACCCTTAAATAAAGTGTGTGTAATAATTTGCTATTTTAGGTAAAGGGACAAGAATGATGGGACGTCCCGAAAATGAATAAGGAACAAGAATTATGGGATGGAGGGATTAGTAAATATATCTAAAATAAGCACACACCACATATATACATAATACTCTCTCCGTCCAATTGAACTTGCCGATTGCGTTTCAGCACATAGTTTAAAAGATAATAGGTATAAAAATATAAAACAGTGGTGTAAAAGTATAAAATAATAGAATCCACTTGTTTAGATAATTATGATCCACTCATTTCTTTTAAAACAAGATAAATATAACACACGAAAAAGGAAAAGGGACAAAATCTATGGTTCGGAGGGAGTATCATATAAATCACATACGACTCCTAGGTAATGTTTATAAGTTTTTCGTGTTTTCTTATTTGATCCCTCCAATAGACTTAAAAATATATACATATATTCATCTTCGAAAATATAAAATGTCGTGTCCTCTTCCAATTGGCAAGTTAGCCAAGAAATAAAGAAAACGTCATGAAAGTTTGAACCTTTATAAAAAGGAAATCCAAAATGTCTAATTTGTGGAACAAACTGCCCTCTCAACAACATAAAATGGAACCACGTGGTTTGAAAAGTGATCCCGAATTATCTGCATGTAATTTGTATAATGCCGACAAAATGATTGCTTAATTTCCCACTTATTGCATGCAAGGATATTGTCGACAAATTTGTCTTGTCGCTAAAACTCTTTTATTATCCTTAGTCATAAAAAAAATAGAACTACACCATCGAATCCGGGTCTGTACCGTGGCAGGGTACTGGACACGCTGTGTGAACATGTCACTCTGTCATCTTAAGGATGATTAACTATCCTATGTGGTTTGCAGACTATTGCATAGGAGCGATGTTTACCCTGTGCGCGCCAAAAGTAGCGGCTGCGGGTTCCTCGTCATTAAAAAAAAAAAACGAACTACACATAGACATGAACCCCCCATCGTCTTATATTTCTTATTATTAGAGTGTTTCACTAGAAATGTCATCTTTCTAAAACAAGACAAACAATATGTGAACAAGAATCAACTACTCAAAACTCAAATAATATACACCATAAACTCAAACAATATACACAACAAAATACCACTTTCTTCATTTCAATGCCCAAAAGAAGCAGGACGTTAATAATGGGATAGAGGAAGTATAAAACAAAGAAAACTAGTTTAAATAAGAGCATGATTTGTACTTATCAGTCCAGTTGAAAGCCCTCATATTCAGGACGGATCGAAAATTTCAAGAAAGCGAGGGGGAAATCTAAAATTTCATAAGAGAGAGCAATAAATAAATAAATAAAAACAAAATTACATATAAAAAATAGGTTTCGGCACGATTTGGAAGGCAGTATCCGCCCCTTCTCATATTCAAAGCAATAAATCTAGCTATTGTACATAAGCAAAGTTTACCTAATATGCTGCACGTTAGATAGCGGGCGCAAGTTTCCCGAAAAACAATAAGATTAGGAAAAGCAGAGTTAATATTAGGCACATCATAAATACATAAATGTTCATCTGATAGAGCTACACATCAGCATGATCATCATTTCAGTCATCAACCACCAAATAAAAGGAAATCTAGAATCAATTCTACAGATTCAAAACTTAATTTGCAGAGGTATAGAATGAAATATACCGTAGCAGATCAATTAGTTTCAGTTGGAGCTGGCAAGATGGCATTGCTTACAGCTAGGCTGATTGCTGTAGAAGAAAGAATTACAATTTTAGTATGCATAATAGGAAATTTAGACAATCTTTTGATAAACACTGAACTGTTTGTACCTTCTGGTTCTGTTCTCAACCAATCTTGCCCACATATCAAAGCTTCTCTAGTATCCGGAGTTAGCGAACTACGGTACTGATCAAGCACTCTGCCCCTGTTGCTGAATGCCACCTCTGGTCCTAATGTAGACACGGGAATAGCAAGAATATCACGAGCCATCATCGACAAGATTGGGTACCTCGGTGTGTGAACTTTCCACCAGTTCAATATGCAGAAATCGCAGTTCCTTGGAAACACAGGCTCCTCTAGATACTTGTCTAGATCTGATGACACGCTATGGCTTTGGGATGTTTCATAGAGGAACTTGTCGAAGCCCTTAAGTTTATCTCTAGAGACATTGCTGGGACCGGGTAGAAGTGAATCTTGATCCGGAGAAGATGAGGGTATGTAGTCATTAAAGAGTTCTCTCAAGCCATCGGAAACTTCTTTGATTCGATCTGGAGCAGTGCTACCGTAGATCTGTGTGTAGTAGTACTCGACCAACTTCATTTTGAAACGAGGGTCTAGAATCGCTGCAATGGCTGAAGCCAAGCTACACTTGCTCCAATAGATGTCAAATTTTTCCTTCATCTTTAAAGCTACAGACCTAAGAGAATCATCTGGGCTCCTACACCATTCAATAAGCTGAATGTGCATATCACATATCTCTGAGAAGTATATGTTGGCAGTTGGGTGTTTGTTTCCTATAATAATGTTAGTGAACTCAAGAAGAAATTTCAAGAAACCTGCAGTAGAAGTAGCGTGTTCCCACGCTATTTCGGATAAAGCGTTTGCATAGGAAGGGTCATGCTCTTGCAGAAGAGAGAAGGCACCCCTGTAATGTATTGCTGATTCAAGCATCAAGTAGGTTGACATCCACTGCATAGGGCAGTCGAGAGCTAGACGCCTACTAGTGTTGATTCCCACTTGTTGAGCGATTTCGTTGAACTTTTCAAATAATGCTTGTGAACTTTTGACATGCCTTATACTCTCGCGGGATTTGTCTATCACATCGTGACATGCTTCCATGACTTCTTGAACCATAGACTTCAAAAGATGCGTAACACACCGCACGTCGAATAACTCACCATTCTTTAAAAGAGGTCCATTTTGGGATAGCCACTCCTTAATCCTGAAAACCATGATTTCATAGGCGGAACAATCATCAAACGTCATGGAAAACAGCTTGTGATCGATAGCCCAGTCTGTCAAACTCTTGATAACATCTTCTGAAAGCATGTCGTCGGTATGAGATGAATCCAACGTTAAGAAACTAAGCACCTTTTTCTGTAGCCTCCATTGATCATCGATATAATTAGCCGTAAGGCAGATATACTCACCATTTTCTTGCGAACCCCACATGTCAACAGCCAGGTTAATTCTGCCATGAAAATGACGAATTGCCTCGTATAACTTCTGTTTCTCCCTGCCATAGATAGATAGACAGTCTACCTCAATGGCTCCACTGTTGTTAACCTCAAACAGTGGCTGAAGATTCTTGACAAATATTTGAAAACCAACATGGTTCACCATAGCCAGAGGATAACCGTGTAACATTATCATACGAGCAAGGTCCAACCGACTACGCTCTTGATCAAATCTAACACTTGCTAGATTGATAGTCTGAATAGCTTCTTCTTTCTTCTGCTCCTGCTCAAACTTAAGAGGCATAGCATTGATGAATTCATCTTTTATTTCTCCATCGTAGTTGATAGCTGTTACAGCAAGGCTACTTTGACAGAGAGGACTCTGGCTAGTTTCTGTTCTCTTCCTCTTAGCAGAAAGTATTTGAGAAACATCAAAATTCGACCTCTTCAGGCACCGCAACAAATGATTCCTTAAATGAGTAGTGCCACTGTTACTCGACCCGCTCAGTTTCTTTTTGCAATGGAGGCAGACAGCATACTGTGCATCTGCCTTTCTAACTCTCTCGAAATGATTCCATACAACTGAAGTCAATCTCTTTGTCTTCTTGGCAGGGATCTCGTGTAATACTTCCATAACAATGACTAGGTACTAAACATATCTATTCTGCATCAATGATGTTAAACTGAGAGAACCAAGATAAATATATAAGAACTTGAGCCAACTGAAAGTAATCACGTTCGTACGCATGAAACGCTGCAATTCAGTAAAACCATAATGTCAACCCAACAGCCATCAGTTTGCCAATGAACATCAATAGTAACAAGAAAGACTCCAACATCAACAGAAGAAAATAAATGTTCTTACATGTGCTTCCTAGTTCCATACTTATTTTAATATTATAGCAGCTAAATCATCTACCAAACAATCATTTTCACAAAACATAATAATTATCTCCCATCATGTATCATCCTTGCTAATGCACCTACAGAATTATCTCCCACTCCTACCAACAGTATGAAACTGGCCTTTTTCTGAAATATTTCGAATTCATATCCCTTCAATGATAATCATAGTCCCTAAAAATGCTAATTTAACCATATTTTAAAACTGACGACATCTCAAAAATCTGTTTACAAATTACAACAGCAATTGTTCAATTAACTGATAATTCCAACAGAAATACAAAACCAAAAAAAAAACGCAAAAACAAACGCCGGATGCCAATATTTCGACGTTTTCACAAATTAACTCTACAAAATGTTGATTCTTCGGACCAGATCATCCACAAACAAACCCATCCGGGGTGACGAACAGATCAAAAACGTAAATTCCATAAGCGATCACCAAATTAACAATTAAAAAAAAAAAAAAAAGAGACAACAATTCGTATAACTCGGGTCGGATCTACTACACAAATATACAGAGATCGAACCTGAAAATGAAAAATTTAGCCGGCGCCGGAGTTGGTATGGATCCGATCGGAGTATCCGAAAGAGCGGAAAAGGGTTAGGGTTTGGATCTGATATGTTTTGGTGGGGTTGGATTGTGATATGGAGCGGATTTCTGGTTTGGTAACAAACCCGAAAATCTGGATCTGGGTGCAGACCGGTTTAGCAGAAACATCTTTCCCGGATCGAGTCCGGTTAAATAAAAATAAATAGAATATAATTCACTTGAAAAAAATAAATTTATCTTATATTTATTTTAATTGTGTGACTATAAAATAAATGACATAATTAAATCACTATTTTCCATCAAATAGACCATTTACTAATTCACGTTTTAAAAGTAGGGTGAGATTTATAATTTTAAAAGATATGAAGAGTGAAATATGTAATTTTAAATAATTGGTTAATTGGCTTGAATGATCTACAAAACTATGGTTATTGGTCAAATTAGTTCCTAAAAAATAAAAAATTGATCAAAATGATAATTTGGTCAAATTTTCGTCACTTAACGGGTTAGTCAATAAACTTTTTTTAAAAAACTAAAAGATAATAAAGATAATTTTGGAATACAATTTTTAAAAAATATTGAAGAAATTGGAAGAATTAGTCCCTAATAAATATATTTGTTAAATTGATCCTCCATAAATTATATTTCGAAACTACCCTTATAATATTTTAATACTTTTTAAAAAAATTGTTAACTATCGAAAAAATTGACGAACGACCAATTTAACCTAATTATAATCTTTTAAAAATCAGTTTAACAAAGAAACTATAATGGATCACTCAGTCCAAGATCCATACATTTGAGATCCTATAGGCCAATTTGTCAAAATAAAATATTCCCTCCGTACCATAGAAAGTGTATTTTTTCTATGGGACACTGAGATTAAAAAACTTATATTTTGTGGTGTATGTTGTTTGACTTTTAACTTGTTAATTTTGGTCTACATATTCTTTGTTTTTTTAAAAAAATAAGATAATTTCTATTGGATAATCAAAAAAGAAAAATAAGATAATTTCTATAGAACGGAAGAATCATAAAAAAAGTACATAAAATTTGAGATTATGCACCATACAACTTTTTTGATTTTCCCCGAACAAAATTAAAAACTAACAAATACTAACATGCACTTGACTGAGAACAGTAACGGGTTTAAGGAGATGAGTGATGGCTGTCGCCACCTAAATGGTTTCAATTCCAATTTTTTTTTTTGTTTAATTTTGAAAGAAAACAAATATTAATTCACCCTTTATAAATATTAATTTTACCATTTTTCTGTCTTACAATTTTAGATTTCGCCCAATTTAATATTTATATGAATGCTTTTAATTTGTTAAGTTATCGCTTACCAACATTTGTGACATATTAACACATGATATCATTTAATTCCATTTTTCCAACCGAACTGCCATAAAATGGCTCAACACGCGTACGACACCGTATTCACCTTAAAAGAGTTCATACTAAAATTATTTATACATTTTTTTTTCTCATTAATGTTTATACATGCATTATTAACCAATACCGCTGGAGATATTTACCTTTTCACCTAAATTTTGTACCACATAAATAATTAAAATTGTACTGTGCTCCAATTGCAATGTAACAGGGTCAATAAATCTTATTTTCATCATTTAAATACTTTCTGTATATAGATTTATATTATTTCATCGAATATCAAATCATCGTAGACGATCACACTTAACATTTCTACGGATTGAATATATTATATATGATTAATTAATTTAGTGTAGATCGTGATTTGTATACAATGTTATTACAGAATATCTAATGTATTTAATTTAATTATCGACAATAGATTTATCTTGCCATTTAAAAAATATAGTATCGATAAGTGGTGAATACAAGGTTCCCCAAATTGTGTTGGGACAAAAAAATTAAATGTATTTTTTAGAAAAGAATTTTTCGAAATTATACTTTTTCATCATCTTTATATTGAAACTGTGGATTTCGCCACACTTGTAATTATGGACCCATCCCTGATCTTGTATTGGGGTGTCAATTCAGTTAACTGAGCCGAATTTATGATTCTCTTTTGTAATGAAACCAAAATATGTTGATCTGTTCGGTTATAATCGGAATTTCAAGTAAAAAATTAAAAAAGTTAAAATTAAAATAAAGAACTATAAATTGATTATTGATATATAAATGCAATAAAAATAATATCTTAATATAAAATATAATAGGAAAAAATTATGATCTTTGATAAATTTAATATATTAACATAAAGAATTATAAATATGTTTGATTCGGTTAACTAATTAGTTGAATCGAAAATTTCGAAAAACTAAAAAGTTTAAAATATGAAAATAAAAAATTAAAGGGAATTTTAAAATTATTATTCAAAAACTCCTTCACACTAAGAACCAGTCGTAGCCATTTGTTGGAGCTTCAATAGCAGCTAGGTCTAGAGGGAAATTATGAGCATTACGTTCATGCATAACTTTCATACCAAAGTTAGCACGGTTGATGATATTAGCCCAAATATTAATTACACGGCCTTGACTATCAACTACAGATGGGTTGAAATTGAAACCATTTAGGTTGAAAGCTGATATTGATACCTAAAGCAGTGAACTAGATACCGTTAACTATGTGACAACCCTAATCTTGATCCGCTAAGCCTAAGAAGGGCCCAGAATTATATATAAAGTATATTATATATACAATAAAACAAAAATAGAGAAAAGAAAATAAATCCCTTCGAAAAATACAAAAAATCAGTATGCTACACACGTGGTCGTGCAAGTCGCTCTAATTTCCTCGCTTTAATATTCGCTCTTCCCAATTGGAGAGGAGAGAGAGAGAGAGAGGTATCTTCTTCCTGAACACGGCTTAAGATATTTGCAGTCGTTTCTACACTCTCCTGATTCTGGGAGGTGGTTTTGTTCGTACGCATCTTATCGAGCTAGACAGTGTTGGGAAACTCAAATTCAGTAGTATGAAGATTCAGTGCAACGTGTGCGAGGCGGCGGAGGCGAACGTCCTCTGCTGCGCGGACGAGGCGGCGCTGTGCTGGGGCTGCGATCAGAAGGTGCACGCCGCCAACAAGCTCGCCGGAAAACACCAGCGTGTTCCGCTCTCCACCTCGTCTTCGCAGATGCCGAAGTGCGACATTTGCCAGGTTTCAATCTCTATTCTTCCCCCCTCCATCGTCTTAATTGAGATTGCATTGTAAAATGGAGTTACAGCTATGGTTTGAAGAGAATCGAATTGTTAGGCGTTCAATTCTCACGTTTCTCTTAATGTTAACGATAATTAGGATTTTAGATTAGGAGGTAATTTTGAAACCTGTTCTAATTGTTGTGTTCTTCAATTTATTGATTGTGTGGAGTTGGATTATGGATGGTGGTGTGTGGAAGACGACGAATTCTGTTAATCTCATGTTGCGTTGGAGTGTGGATCGTATTTGACTAGTCTCAGTTTTAGTAAAAATATCTGTGGAGGTGTCACTACTCATCAATGATTAAATCTACTTGTGTGAAGTTGAGGGCCAGATTTTTTGCTTTTATGGATATATTCTTATTCTGGTGTGGGGCTCTCTCTGTATGTCTTTGTATGTTTTAGATTATCTTATTGCTTACTGGTGTGCTGGTCTGAGCTGTCAAGATATTTCAATCAAGTGACCTTTTGTATGTATTCTTGCACTGTGTTCGCTGAACCCGGATTCTGGACCATATAGAGATGGGCGAAGGGAATAAGATAATGTCTTTTTGGGATAAGATGAGTAGAAGAAGGGACTGTGGGATGGATTATTTACAGCATCTGTCTGTTGCAATAGAGATTGGAATCTATGCTGATTGTTTTGTTGGACTTCCCCATAAGAATGGTTAGGAGTGTGATTCGTGCTCAATCTGAAACATATAAACTGAACCTCAAAATGTTTCATGCTTAGGTCAACTACGTCTTAGGATTTTTAGATGATTGTCTCTAGATGAATTCTTTCAATAGTCATTACTCATTCGTATGAATGTGGAGCATCTTTCCACCCAATGAGGGTATTGTGGTTGGTTGGTGTGAGATGGCAGAAGCATATATCATATGGCCAGAACCGACTTTTGGATTCTCTAGGTGTATGGATGACAATTATAATCTATATGTAAGAAGATTTAAGCATGGGGTCCTTCTTATTGATAGAAGGTGAATACCTCTTCTCCCCATTATACATTTATATCATTCTCTACATCCGTTATAAGCGGGATCTAATAAACCTACTTTAAAAATGTAAAACCAGAAAGTCAAAATGATTTTCCTCTCCTCTCAAAGGACCTCACTTTATTAGCTAGAACACTTCCTTCTAATGATAGTGTTTACGTAGTTGGTAAAGAGAGCTAATAAAAGATCCCAAAACTATTGTATTAAGAAACAGTCATCCCAATTGTTAGCCCATGCTATCAGCTAATTAAGTTCCCAATTCCCACTTAATGTTCCTCTTTTTTGTCTTTTTCTTTGATAAGTTGGTTATTATGTTTAAAAAATACAAAAAAGATTGTGTGTTATGCTCCACACTGGGATATAATGAAAGAGATATAGATGCAATTTAGTCCCATCTTTTATTGATGTCAATTAGCATATAGCTTTCATATGCTAATCTCACTTTGGAAGGTCCGTTTGTATTCTTCGTTGTAGTTGAGTTTCTTTGAAATCGATATCTAACCCTTATTCAGTATCATACTATGCTAGTAGCAACGTCTTCATTAAGCTTCAAAGAAAGCGGGTCGTCTTTCAACCTCCTCAATACCTGAGTTTTGGAATCCAGAACTCAAAGTGCCATTCACCTCTTTAAGAATACTTTTATTATGCCTATTGCTTCCCTTTTGCAGGAGACAGTTGGCTACTTCTTTTGCTTGGAGGATCGCGCTCTACTCTGCAGAAAATGTGATGTTGCTATACACACAGCAAACTCATTAGTATCAGGTCATCAAAGGTTTTTACTCACAGGTGTTAAAGTGGGCCTTGAAGCTGCTGAAACTCACACCACACCATCTTCAGAAAAGACACATAACACTGAGAAAATCTCCGACCTGGAACCTCACCCTCTTCTGAAGAAGATCGACCCCGTCCCATTAACTGAATACAGTAAAAGTAAAAGTATACCTGTTCAAGCTAGTGGAGGTTGTGATTTTCCGTTGTCTAAGCTGCATTTTGCTGGAGGCTCCTCCCCTGCTGGCATCTCTCAATGGCAGTTTGATGAACTTATCGGATATGGTGACTTCACTCAGAACTACAATTTCATGGATAATAACTCATCTAAGGTACATATATCTCATGCAGTGCGTCATAATCTTCATCTTCTAGGATTTATTTTTCGCGGTAATTGTGATTCGCTCCATTTTCTCTATTCATCTTTGGCCATAGTAATATTTTCCTGGTTATGAATTTGTTGCTCTACTTCTAACATAGTATTGGATGCATAATTACATTTTAACTTGAGGGGATTGAATGAATACTCTATTTACAAACTACTTTTTTAATGTATTACTTATGAATTTGTAGCTCTACTTCTAACATACTATTTAGTATGCATAATCACATTTTAACTTTATGGGATCGAATGAATACTCTCCTTATAAACTACTTGTTTGATTGAATGTGTTTCACCAGGCAGATAGTGGGAAGCTTGGCGATTCAGATAACAACTCCCCCATTCTATTCGTCGCTGATGGCGAGTTAGAAGGCGACGACTGCCTCGGTCAGGTCCCGGAGACATATTGGGCAGTGCCACAGATTACTTCTCCACCAACAGCTTCTGGTCTCTACTGGCCTAAAAGCTTCCACAACTCTACCGATGCTGCTGTGTTCGTGCCCGATATAAGCTCCTCGCCGTTGCCCTTACAGGGCTTCCATCACCATGGACAACAATCACATGCAACAAGCTCAAAGAGGAGGAGACATTTTTGATGAATCCTAAGCTGTCCGGAGGTTGCCAGCTACTTAGAATTATGATCAAAATCTTCTTACCTTTGTCCTGTTTGATTTGTTTGTTGTAATAGTAGTAGCATAAGTAATGTATAATTGTCTTAACTTATTCATGTCCCACAACCCTCTAAATTGAATGATAGAATGTTGTAACTTGGATATGATCAGCTGAATCTATTAGTGTACAATACACTATGGTTTCTTGAACTAAAGCAATATGAATGTACTAAATTTCTATATAAAATGTAAAGAACTATTACATCATCTAGTAATGCTATGTTCTATATCAGAGGACTACATTTGTGAGGTGAATTCTAGATCCATGAATATAACATAAACACCTAAAGAAGTGTGTGAAAGCATCCTTGTATAACATATACTCCCCCCATCCCAATAATACTACCGTGTATTCGTAGTTGAGCTATCTCAATAATAATTCCCGGTCACTCAAAAAGAAAACAATTCAGGTGGGGCTCACATCAAAAAGTCAAAATTCTTAATCTCCGTGTTGAAACCCTGCATGACATAATTAATGGGGCTAATCGAAGCAACGAATCGTGTGAGTTGAAGCACGAGTTTCATGAAGTCCGGTTTGGAAGTACCAGTTGCTGCATGAGAACTGCAAAAATGGTGCCCAAGGATATGTTGATGATGTTGGCCACATCATTGTTCAGCTGATGAGTAGAAAAACAAACATGCATTAGCAATTGGGGAGATGAAAGACTATTGATATGATTACTAACCCATCTAAATCCTTCCTTCTCTTGAAGTGTAGCACCAATTATACTCTCTCCAACATTAGCAATCTGGGAAGCAATCACACATATGATACCTTCTGATGCATTTATCTGTTAAGACACGATTCTTTCATCAATTGTAGACTCGAAGTTAGACAACATTGCATCGATAGTTGTCTTGTTCGACTGCAACATAGTTCTAACTTCTAACAACATTACAAAGTAGAGCATAGCTTTTACCTCACCCATCAGAAAACCAACAAAGGCAAGAAGTGTTGAAGCTAATAGTCCTGCAAAGGTTCCCTGAATGCTAATGGCACCTTCTGTCCCCCTAGGGACGGTCTTAAACGTCGTGACTAGATAACTACAATAGGAAAAAAATATCTTTGATAAATAACTAAGACATGCTAGACATAGACACATAACTAAACAACTTCCACAATCGGAAAAATGGCGTACCCAAAACAAGAAATCCCACAAAAATACCATATATAAAGATATGTAAAAAGCAATCTCATGAAGGTAAGACTATAACCATAGAAAGTTTGAGCACTTGAAACATAATGGGAGATAACTACATGACAAGAGAAGTAGTGCTTACGTCGATTTGCCATAAGCTTTCCCTATCTCACTTGAAACGGTGTCATTCAGTTTTGTGCAGAAACTGGCAACGAAACCAAGTTCCCATAGACGAGCAAACGCCTCTCCTCCAGCACCGTAGATTGAGAGGAAGGCGCAGACACAACCAGCAGCACTTGATCCAATAACACTGCCTGGCCCTCTCCTTCCTTTCCACTTCTCAGCAACCCCAAGAGCCTCCTTTTGTGCCATCTTCACTTTCGTCGTTGCAGTACCCTAATTCGTTTTATAGTATTATTAATTACACCGATATACAAAGTCTAAAACCCTTCAATGCATTCAGACATTAAACCAATATGATAGCTACTCAAATATATAGATAAAATCCAATTTACTATTGACAAAAGTGGCAAATATAGTCAAGCAAACATATTAAATCCTTGAACCAAAGATAATTTCTTAGTAGCAAAAGAAAATTCAAGAACAAGAGTACACAATTCAAGAGCAAAAACTCTTGCCCTCTCTCTATTCAAGCTTGAATTTCACACACACAATAAAAAAAAAAGATCTACTCGCATTTCACTCAATTGACACCATTGTTATGACTAATTACATCTCTATACAAAGTCTAGAGCCCCATGAATTCATGAAGACATCCAACCAACATGATAGCTACTCAAATATGTATATGAAATCCAATTTACTGTCAAACAAAGTAGCAATATATTCTAGCAATCATCTTAAATCCTTGAACAAACATCATCTCTCGGTTGCAGAAGAAAATCCAAGAACAGAGTACACAATTTAAGAGCAAAAACCTCTTCCTCTTTCTCTATTCAAAATTCAAATTTCAGACAAAAAGAACCCTAATCCACCTGCATTTCACATAATTAACCACATGATTCTTTCTCCAAACTGTATTCCCAAAGCACACACACATAGCGAGAGAGAGAGAGAAAAAAGAAAAGCAATAAATGTGAAATCTTGAACTCACGACGACGTAGTACGTGAACACGAGAAGGAAACCAGAAGAGCCGAAGGCGCGCCACGTAAGAGTGCCGAGCAGGAAAGCAGAAGCAATGCCGGAGAGGGAGAGGCCAGAAACGAGAAGCGGAGAGCCTGTAACGAAGATCAAAATGTTGCAAAGGAAGGCGGATTCCCACGTCGGCGGCGATGATTGGATCGATTGAATTGCTCGCTGAACCAAGTTTGGACCAAGATCAGTAGCTGCTGCTTGCATTTGAACTGACATTTTTCTTCTCTCGGGGATCGCGGGAGGTTCTTTTGGGGTTTAGATTTAGGGAAAGGAACGGTTTTCGATGCTGGGATTGAGAATTGAGGAGAAATTTGTGGACTTGGGAGAGAGAGAGAGAGAGGAAAGTCGCCGTGTTTATAGTATGCTTGGGCGTGAAGGAATCTCCGATCAGGGAATCGGCGTCGCTCGCAGTTTTACCATTTACCATTAATTTGAAATACAAAATGAAATAAATAAATAAAATTGAAAGAATTCTTATACTCAAATACTTATACTTATTATTAGTTATAAAACGAAACAGACTCACACGTGTTAAAGTAAAAATTGAATAGATCTCGAGCCATCACCTTCAGGTTCACCGCTATAGGATGTGTATAAACATGTTCTTAAAACTTAAACTTGAGTCCATGGGTAAAAGCGTTTAAGATGGAACACGAACAAGGGTAAAAATGTAACCAGCAGAATTAATCAGATGTTGCAACCCCCACGATAAAATAAACGCCCTTATCCGCATCGTACCCTCTCCCTCACTGTTATCTACTTCATCATTTAGCAGCAGAGAGAAACGAAGAGCAGAGAGAGAGAGAGAGAGAACAACGGCAATGGCGGTGAACTGCGCCACTTCCTCTTCAATTATGGCATTGTCCTCCCCGCTGATAACGACGCCGTTCCTCGGTTTTTCATTCGCCGCCTCCTCCAAACCATCCGTTCGACCTAAGAGATTGTTCACGATATGCTTCTGCCAAGAGAAGTCTGCTGTTGTACCGGCCGAACAGCAGTGGATGTTTGACGATCTCAATGGCCCTGTGAGTTGTATTTCGAAGTTTTATTATATTAACTGTGTGCGAATGTTGGTTTCCGGATGATTATTTGCCTTTTTCTTTAATCGATCTTTGTTGATTTTCCTTAATGGTGGAATGGAGATAATCTGTTGGGACTAATTTCTTTGTAGTGCAACGCAATGTGAAAATCAAAAGATGAATAGAATAAAATGAAGTGGAAATTGAGGAAATGCATTTGTGATTGAATTCTATCTGAAAATTGGATTCTCTTAATAATTCCTGGTTTCATTGATAGAAATATGTTGGATTTCTATTGAGAGTGTGAGAAATGCTACTATTTTTGCCATGGAGCAAATTGAGAATAATTTACTTAACGCCTAGTTTAGTTGTTTGTGCATTGTTCTTCTAAAACCTGGCATGATTATGCACCCTACTTTTCGATTCAAGCACATCACATTTTGTACCCTTTCCCAATGAGTTTTTGATTTACTCACTCTATGCAGCAATTGCCTTTCAAGTGCATTAACATATGTATATTGCTTATCCAGTTATCAATTATGTTAGGGTCATCGTATTACTCACAGTTGTTTCGTATTTCAGGATGTTTGGAATAAGACATGGTATCCCAAGGCTAAGGACCATGTTCAGACCAGCAAGCCTTGGTATATAGTGGATGCTACTGACAAAATTCTTGGAAGACTAGCATCAACAATAGCTATTCATATCAGGGGGAAAAATCTAGCTACCTACACTCCTAGTGTCGACATGGGAGCTTTTGTAATTGTGGTGAGCTTAAATTTGGTTAAGAAAGTTTTTAAAGTACTGTATTTGGTAGGAGAATTTAATTACTCCAAAACATCTTTCATTTAGCTTAAAATTTAGTTCAGTTGAGTTATAATGGTATGATTGTATTTTAATAGATTTGGTCATATGTTTATTCCGGGGGACAAACATTAGAACTGAGGACAAAGTATTCAGAAAAATAATTGTTTGATCGAATTCTACATGGAGGAGAAAATTTTATGTAGTAATCTATTAGCTACTTATGAAAATCTTGTTATGCTTTGCTTTCTCTATCATTCTGTCTAAACATATCAAACTGTTATAGCTAGTTTATTTTGATGATTCAGCTATCTCGTATCCCCTGTGTCACCTCATATTGGCTGTTTCCAACTAGTTTAATTTTACAAATAAATTGATTCGATTTTGGTGTTATACATATTCACAATTTGTGTACTCCATTATGGTACCAAATAGGTGAATGCTGATAAGGTTGCTGTATCTGGAAAGAAGAGGACACAGAAACTCTACCGGAGGCACTCAGGAAGACCCGGTGGTATGACAGTGGAAACTTTTGATCAGCTTCAGAACAGAATTCCTGAAAGAATCATCGAGCATGCTGTCCGTGGGATGCTCCCTAAAGGACGGGTAAGTTCACTCTTGTTCAGTGTTGTTAATAATAGCAATTTAGGTAGCTTTCTGGTGCATGCATTTCAGTTTGCTTCTGAATTTCTAGTAGTAATCCCAATTTGATGTGCATCTCAGAACAGTTTTCTTCAGTATAAATGTTGGGAAGATGACTTCTATAGCTAATAGAAGAATCAAAATAATGAAAAGTAATTGAATGTGTATGCACATTTCTTATCTTTTTTGTGTTCCTTATAGGCTGTTTATGGTTGTTTGCAGCTGGGCAGATCATTGTTTAACCATCTTAAGGTTTACACTGGTTCAGACCACCCTCACGAAGCCCAGAAACCGGCTGAGTTACCGATTAGGGACAAGAGGATAACAAAGCAGTCTTAGATGCTCACTTTCTCTGAGGAATCACTTAGAAACTATTTACCATATGTTGTATGTACTGCATCATTCACTACATCCCTCCTATTGCCCACAAATTACCAATGTAATTGTAATTTCGTCGTGTCTCTATGAAGCTTCTTTGATCGAGCATATGCACAAGATGATGCAGTTTTTGTATGTTAGATCATCTATGTTATTTCTTCTCTTTTGAATATTATGACAACAGGTTGTGAATCATTTCTGTTCTAAACATATTGATGATTTTTGCCTAACTCTGCATAAGATTTGTATACAGCAGTTGGTTCCATGTATCAGGTACACCAGCAAGGCACCAGTGGCTGCAATCCGTCGAACCTCCAGCATAAGTCGACGGATGGCCATCCTTCCTCATTTGAGTCAGCAGAAGTATGTCAAGCAGAGATGCAGGCTTCTCCATGTTGCTCAGTACACTTCTCACCACCGCGTCTCCCGGAGGTTTGTCTCCTGGGTAAGTCGACCCTTCTATCGGTTTCATCTGCCCCCTACAGTCGCCCTCGTTGGGTTCGCCCCATTCCGACCCTCTGATGCACACACAACACAATAGCTAAGTAAACTTTTCTTGAAAGAAATGGATACAGGATGAGTGGGTTGCAAGCTTACCGGTAATGGACTGTTGAAACCCCTTGGAAGAACACGCGGGTCCTGGTCAGGTCGACGTTGGAGTCGACCCATGTAGCCCAGGTGGTTAGAGCGGTCTTGTAAGCTTCCATGACGTCCATGTCTTGGATTGTCTGGTTGCCGATCTGGTAACGGTCCCATCTGCAGTTCGAACGCAAGTAAGAACGAGAAAGGTATTCAGATAGCGGTTGCTAGTTTTCTTCGTCATAAGAAAAAGTATCTTTGGAGTCAGGATCCGCTCACGTTTTGTGGCGGCCGGAGTGGAGCCACCAGTGATAGCTGTTAAAGATCAAAACATCGTGGCCGAGCCACTCTGAGCTGCCGGCGAGGGCGTCGAGTATCATGGTGCGGTTAATCATGCTCACTAGGAACCCATTTTTCAACAACTCAACTGAGAAGTTGTATTCCTTTTGGAGGCAAAATCATATGCAAAGGGATCAAACTTACCTTCATTCCATTAGTAAATTCGTAAAGTGAAAATTCAGAATTTATAGATGTAGGGATAAATACAATTTTAAGGGGGAAAAAGTAATTTTTTTGAAATAATATAAATAGCATTTAGAATTTGGAAAGTGCAATCCCTCGATCCGTAATAGACTCCCTCCGTTTCATTATTCATGTCAACTTTGACATGGGTACGGAGATTAAGATATTGAGTGTAAAGTAAAAAGTGGTGGATCGGAATGTTTAGATGTGGTATAAAGTTAAAATTATTGATAAAAAAATTGGATCTGGACATGATTTAGAAGGCTCGAAAAATCTTGTGCGAGCCACATAAAGAAGTGAATTATTACCGGAAAGTATAGAGTGGTGAGGTGGCCTCGTGAAGCAAAGGTATAATTGGCTTTTGGGACAGCAGCGTGAAGCATGCAACCCAACGATTCCCACTGGTTCGCACTCAGTGAGTCACCCACGAACATTACCTTTTTACCCCTATATCTCTCTAGAAACTCCTTCCCATCAAACCTGTTCCATTAATTTCCACCCACAATCTTCAACTAATCAATTCTCTACCACATAAAAAATCATAATTTAGAGTGGAGATGTAATAAATTTTAAAAAAATATAATGATAATAGGTGGAAACAATGCAACGTAGAACCATCATAATTCTTATATATTATAATTGATTTTAGAAAAATCTAATTAAAGATTTTATAATTGTTTCAAGATTGTATAAAAATATACAATATGATATCTAATTAATTGCTTTTATTGGTCCACATAGTGTAATAAAGCATAATGTACCATCCTCTTAAAAAGCATTAACCAAGACAACCTTTATGGTCCCAAATTAAATCCCACACCAATCCAACAACATGAATCATTAGTTTACAATCACACCTCTCTAAATACAACACATAATTAATTACTCCCTCCGCCGTTCTATTGAATTTGATTCACTTCATTTCAGTGATATTTTTGAAATAAGAAGAAAAAAAAACTGTCATATAAGAATGAGACAAGATAAATGGACAGTCAGATTAAGAAAATGAGACAAATTAAATAGGACGAAGAGAGTAATTAACACTTAATCTCGTGTTAGGTCATTTAACTAGTCAAGATTAGTAGAATATCACCCTCCCAACCCACAATACAGAAACAAACTTACGTATAAAATAACATCATCAATACACACGAAACCCGGAGTTTTACCTCGGAACATCGCAGCTGGTGGGCTGCCACCTGTACTGAAGATACATTGTGTCCGGCCGGCCTTGCTTCCGGCAGTTGAGGCCGGCTGCGATGAAGGGGCAGTCAGAAGCATCGTAGAGAGGATAAGAAGCGTCGAAAATCCAACTCCCTTCGTAAAGGTTGCAGCTCTGCTGCTGCTGATGGGATGATGAGAGAGAGAGGAGGAAGGCGATGAGTTGGCAGAGAGAGAGAAGGCGCAAACCCATTGGTAGTGATAAAATGGAGAGAGTAGAATACAGGGTACTACTGCTGTATATATAAATCAATTTGGAGCACTTTATAGTGTGAGAAATATTGTTGTAATAATGTGGAATGTTTCATTTCATTGTTTTCGTCCATTTTCATTGCAGAAATTGACGTCATGGTATTTGCCATATTGACGTCATCATTCTTGATTATTTAATTTTTTTTGGAAAAATAAACAAAATATTATGTAAAACATCAATTTTAATTTCTTAAACCTACGGAGGAAGAAACTGTACATATGAACGTTCTAAAGTTGGAATAGAGGTTATAAGATTAATTTATGATTTATTTCCAATGAACCAAAATCTCACAATTCAAAATAAATCATAAATTTATGAGTCTCATAAAGAAAATTATGTACTTTACAAAATATACCAACGAAATAAATGACCCTTGGAATCATATGTTCTCACTTCATCATCCTGACCGCAAATAAATATTGACGGATCTAAAATTAAAAATTAAATGATTAAAATCTGCAATTTTATCATGAACAGACAAAATTAAAAATTAAAAATACAAAATACTATTCCTTCCTTCTCATTTAACTTATCTCGTTCTTTTCGGACAATCTCGTTTGACTTGTCTTATTTCTTGAAATGAAAATAATAATAAATCATCATTTACATACAACCAAACACTTATCTTAATTTTGACGAAAAGAAATTAAACAAGACAAACGAAACAGAAGAAGTAATAATTTTTTAAAAGATATGCATGACATTTTTGAAGTTGAAAGGCATATATATCATTTTCTTCATTCATATGAGCCTAATAGTAAGATAAGAAACACTCGTATCTATATAGATTTCTCGGAATTATTAATCTGAAAACAAGAAACAAGTGGACAAGTGAAAATCGAATTTGTATGTTATCGTCTCTTCCGAATTTTCATGTGGGATTTTTCGTTCCATTCCGTAAGAATGCGACCAATGAGAAATAGTCTTGAAATAAAAAACCGTTGGAATTCAGATCTCAATAATAACGAAGTATTGGGAATATAGTCGTTGGAATAACAAACCTCGCAAGTTTCAAAAAAAAAAAAAAAAAACTCTCCATTCAATTAAACTTATTAATCCCTCCATCCCATTAGTTATTAATAGTTGGAATACACAAAAATTATACTCCCTCAATCATTAAAATTATCTAGTATACTTTTTCAAACCGTCCCATTAAAATTGTCCGTTTTCATCTTGAATAAATTATTACAAATACTTTACTTGATGGAACAATAACTTTACACACAACTAACAGTTCTTAAAAACCGACCCAAAAAAAGTGGGTAATTTAAATAGGACTGAGGGAGTAATTTTTCATTAGTGTCCCTGTTATACTTTGCAAACACACAGATATCCAATTATCCATCAACATACTAGTACTAAATCATTATTTTGAAATATCATGCAAACACTATTCAAATAATCGACATAAAGAATCTAATTTCTCAGAAATTAGGAACTCAAAGTGCTCACTCATGCGAGGGTGATAGATCTAGTGTTCAATCCCGATTACGTAGATTTAAAACAAAACCAAAAACACCAATGGCTGCAACCATGATATTTTCTCAGCAGCAAAAGATTAGTTATGTCCAGCAACATTTCAAAAAGTGCAATAAAGAACACCACTGTAACATGTATATACACAAAAACAGAGATATTGTGCATATCTTCAGTCAATTAAAGATTACCGGTGACCGGATGACAAGTGTCGCCAACTTACAAGCGACGACTAAGCTTCAAACGTGACTGGACTGGATGGGCAAGGCTTGCCCTGAACACCATATATACACGATCCACCTGCAACAGGCAATCCAAACACAAGACATGCTGGGGATGAGATTAAAACTCAACTCCGCTGTTTAACTGAACAGAGAAAGAAGGGCTGCCGAAATGATCAAGAGGAGTTTCGACTTTCATAACCACCCCTGCGCTCCCAACATTTCCATTCCACTTCGACCGCCCAACCTACGTTCATGTCGGGGAAGTTAAAACAATAGTAATTGGATATTACTTGTCCGAAAAGAATCCAGAATTGGATATTTGAGGATGACCAACCTAGATAAAAACAAATGAATAAAACCAACGTAGTTGTCAACCATGGGTAACTTACAGATACTGATGCAAATGCAGAAGGGCGAGATGCAAGGGCACAGCCACAGCTGAGATTCAATTCATCCTTTACAGAATGGGTAACTTCCATATGGACTCCAGGACAGCTTCCACCAAACGTCGGACATAAACTTTAGAGAAAGAAATGTACAAGGAACTATAAGAACAAACTTTTGAAGGCTTGCAGATATGAAGCAGAGGTACCAAAAAGAAGGTACATGGACCAAACAAGATAAACTTAGTTCTGCATTGCAGCCAAAGAAAAGGACCCCTACTGGCCCATGAAAAAGCAAGCATGAATCAACGTGAATAAAGAACAAAAATAGGTGATAA
Organism: Lavandula angustifolia; assembly: GCA_028984105.1. NCBI lineage: Eukaryota > Viridiplantae > Streptophyta > Magnoliopsida > Lamiales > Lamiaceae > Lavandula > Lavandula angustifolia. The sequence goes on from CM054826.1 coordinate 2,313,169, forward strand.
AGAACTAATTATGGTAGAAGAAATACATGTAGTAACAATTGATATCGGTGAATTCAAATAAAACAATTAGAGGTACCTGAGTTGGACTGTTGGTCTAACCATGAGACCAGATCTCTTCCATGCCAATGCCTGCTCCAGTCCCAAGGCAAATGACTTGTCAGGCCATTGCAATGTAGGTGTTATGCGTGTACCCCACTTGTTCTGCATTAAGTTCAATAATGATATAAACACTCTGAACCAACTCAAAAAATTATCAATATTTCAAATGAAGGAAACAATCATTGATGTACAAACTTTAGATAGGGACTAGAGTAATAAGTTGGAAGAACAATTTTGCTGGATAATTGCAGTTGCACCTTGCAAGAGAAACTGAACTTCATTTCTCCAGGATATTGACCCTGTGCTTGCAGTAGACCACCACAGAGGGGCAGAAACGCACTCGTTGATACACCTTCACCAGATACATAGGTGACCTGCCCATTCGGGAACTGCACATCCATGAAAGACTGCACACAAGAAAAGACATTGAAAGCTTACTAAGTAGTAACTTCGAAATTTCAATAATCATGTGCATCGCAAGGCAAAAGTTACTTGCAGCAAATTTAAATGTGAGATTTTGATCAGAAGAATGAAAAACTTCATAAAGTATCCATTCATGCAATTATATACGTAGAGAGAGAGAGAGGAGAGGTTATTATGCTCAAGACATCCATCCCCCATCTTTTCACAGAAAACTCCCACATTAAAACGACAGCAAATACACAAATGACAGATTTGAACTTACACAAGCAAAAGGGTTCAGGCAGATCATTGACATTAGCAGCCACCTTCTATGCTTTGACCACACTGCTGGACAAAGAGAATGCATTCCATTCTGTGAACCATAAACCACTAAACTGATTCAGTTTTCAGCAAAATAATACATGAATGACAAGAATCTCAAGAAAACGACAGAAAATGAGAAACCAACTGGTTGAATAATGTTCCAGCATTCCTTAAGCATAAGAACGCAAACCAAAAAGAGCATGTCCAGCAAAATAGCATTACTATTGTAATTTCAGACAACAGATTGATAAGTATATATACCTTCCTATCGTAACCATACCACAGCAGGTGCTGCTTGGACAAATGAACAGGCAAAAGAAGTGTGGAATCACGGACAAAGAGTACAGGACCAAGCTGGACAAGGAAAAGGGAAGAATTCTCATTTCCTGATGTTGCACTTCCTTGTGATGCCTCTAATCGCCATAAGTCTCCCCTGGCAAGTAGAGAGCTTTCAATATTTCTATTTCTACTGTCATAGGTTGATGTCACGTTGATAGTACCCTGTGTTTAGGAAGACGTATGTACAGACATTAGAACATACACACGTTAATGATAAGCAAATGGAAAGAAGTGAGAGAATGTTGCTGTGGAGACGCACAAAATGGTAGATTTGAAGGAATTGACTATTCACCCCTTTATTGCAAGTCTGCCACTTCATATAACAATTCCAGATTCGGGAACTAGGGATATTAGATGTTATGCGGTTATACCCAATCTTGTCTTCTAAGTGGTATGATGCGGATATTTTGAAATGGAAACTAATTCTATAATTACCAACTCCAACATACGACTGAAATTTATCTTTGCTTCATAAAGACATTACTACCAATTTTCATCACAATAAACTTTCGAAGGTACCCTCAGGTTTTATGAATTTTTTTATGAACGACTGAGTGAAGCCTATTCTAGCATCTGTACCACGTGGAAAGTCACAATCTCAATGGCAGTATAGCCTTCCCTTACAAGAATATGCGGTTCAAATGCTAGTACATTAAAGATGGAAATTAGACCAGATGAAGCATATCCAAATATCAAATCAAGACATGTATGATGTAAGTGGAATCAATCACAGAATTGGTAGATGGCGATTTGACGAGATGTGCTACTCAATACTTTTTCCAAATATCTAAAACCAGAAAATTGTTGTACAAGTACCAGGAGGGATTCAAGCACATTTAGAAACTATAAAGGCCAAATTCCCTAGCATCTTGTTATTATATCTCAAGACGGTATAAGCAAAACCATTACATGACACCATCTCTAAGAAACTTACAATATAGCCATAGACAGTACTGAATCCGAATATTTTCAAACATAAACCGGGGTTAATGAAGTCAATTATTTACCTGAGCTCGACCTAGCTTCTTTAACGCCTTTGCAGTAACAGCCAACGTCTCATCCTCAGTCGAACCCTCAACCACTGCAGCACCATTATCAGGAATCCCATAATCTTTAAACCGTTCCGCCAGAGACCCCAAATCCTCCTGCAATGTAATACCAACAGCATTCGGCCTCTGGCATTGGCCCTCTGTTCCCAACGCCATCCCACCATTCTCGTCGTGCCTGAACGGCACCGGCAACCGCCGGAAGAATTGCTGAACCACACCATTCAACCCCGCCCCAAAATCAGCCCCGGCCTGTCCTATCCTGTTCCCAATATCAAAAATCGCAGTCACGCCGTTAATCGTGGATTTATCCACAGACAGCCCAAAGTCGCTCTTGATAAAATTCTGTGTAAAATTCTGCGTCGGAAAATCAACTTCAAACAGCTTCGGAGTGGGAGGATTCGGCCAGGCGAACGACGGAGGAGTAATATGAGACTGAATCAAACCGGTAAAACCCTGCGCGAGCTTATCGGCCAAGTCCTGGCCGTGCCGCTGCACCTCCTCCCACGCTTCAAACGATCTCTCCACAGACATCATCCTCAACGAATCAAACCTTCAAATCCCCAACCCTAAAACCGGCTTATCATTCACCACGCGGCTTCAATAAAGGAAACGGCTATTTTCCACCAATCATTAGCACAGATAAGCTATCTACGATAGTATTCAACCTAAATGCAACCAAAACCGAAGAAATCGAGCCGATTCTTCAATCTAACAGCGGAACTCTGCACGAAAACACCCTAGATTCAACGATTCCTCGTCCGATTGACTGGCATAATTCGTCCAACAGCGAGACGATGCAGTTTTAATTAACTAAAAAACCGATAAATAAAAAGAAAACAGCAGCCGATCAAAGTACCCTCGTTGGATTCACAACAGAAGCGCCATACTGAATCAATACCAGTTATTAGAGGTCTGATCTTCTCAAGGGTGTGAATATGCAAAATTGTGCGTGTTGAATGAAAGGATAGAAGGGTGGGTGTGGGGGGTAGAATGCGACCCCTTTTTCGTGGCACACGCGTATATTGGTGACCATCTTTTTAATTTATTAATTTGGAGGGTTATCAATACCGCGTGGCATCATATGATTGATGGGTCATCAAGTAATCCATCAATTGTGGGATAAAAGATCCGATTTTTCGTTGACGGTAGTAAAACGCTTGTGGCTGGCTATCAAGATAGGAAGGATCTCATTCGGGTTATCCGTTTGTAGCCCGACTGACCCTAAACTTTTTTTTTTAATTTTTATTTCTCGTAGGGGGGGAGAACGATGTCGGTGATTTTCGAATTAGTGATCTTCGATCACATATTATTATTAGACACTATATTTGTCTAAATAGAATAATATACTTAATTATTTGATATATTATTATATAACATCAATAATTAAGACTGTCAATTTTACTAAATCGAATAAAATTGAATTGAATTTTATCGAGAATTTTTATTTATTAACTTCTAGTAATTAAGTATGGTCTACATAATTTTTATTATTTTTCATAATATATCATATATAGCGAAACGTCCTAATAAGAAAAATGTGTTATTTATAATGAAGAGAGGACTACATTTTTTTTGAAGTCATACAAATATGCCCCACGAGTTTCATAAAAATGTCGATCGGTCCATTCCTTCTACCACGAAACCATAAAAATATACTCATCCGTCCCACCAATCTTGCAACAATTCCTTTTTCGAACTGTCTCACTAATCTTGCAATATTACTTAAAATAGAAAAAAACGAGTGGACCACATTCACTTAAATAAATGGACTCCATTATTTTTTAACTTTACACCACTACTTTATATATTTACACCTACTACTTTACATTTATATCTATTATCTAAAAATCTGTCTGAGACTCCAATGTTGCAAGATTAGTAGGACAGAAGGAGTATGAAATTAGGTAACTATAATTTATGTGGGCCAATATTTTTGGGTATATTTTAGACCAACTGGATTATTATTGGCCCGGCAATTCCCTCTTTTTTATTTATTTTTTAATTTATAGGTAGAGCTCAATTATTCTATAGATCAGGATAAATGTGGCAGCAGGGCATGGTCAAGTTGAAGACCCTGTCATTTTCAATCATTTTCGTTTTCATATACCTACAATAATACCTAAATACATTAATAGATACTACTACTATCCAAAATAATGTTATTTTCGATGTACAAAATATTTAAAAATATTTTTAAAAAACTCTTATAAAAAACATTAATATATCCAATTACATTTAAACCTCGATAAAGTAATAACATTGAGACCGAGAAAAAATATTCATTTAATGAGATTATTACTTTATCGAACATTGTTTTAGTACATTGACCCATATCGGTATCGGAATAAATTATTATTTTAGCGAGATTATTATTTTATCGAATATTATTTTATCGAGGTTTAACTGTAGTATCGTAAATTAATGATGTTTCATTAGCAACATAACTATATTTTGTGAATATGATACAGATCATTTTTTGTTGAAGCTTTAAAATTTGGTGAGATCTCATTTATGATTTTTCTTATTGCTCACCATGTGAAGAAAATTAGATGCGATAAGTATTGCTTTACATCTAACTGGTTCAAAATGCATTATATTGTCATTCAACTTTATATTCAGCATTATTTTTAGAGTATTATACACATTTTATTTTAATCTATGGACCTCTTGAACATGTATCATTTTCACTCGATTAATCCAACAAGTTATTGAATTCATTTGATTATGGTAACCGAGATTATTAGTCACAACTTCAAGCTCATGAATGTCTTGAGATGAGCAAATGTTAACTTATTACTCCATCGGTTCCACTAAATGCGTCTTCTTTATTTTCAGCACAAAGATCAAGAAAATGATGTGCATATTGTTTGATTTTTTTTATATTTATTCATGTTCACAAATTCTTAAACTCATCGGAATCAAAAGTCAACTTCGGGAATTTAAAAAACTACTATTTAAATCAATAATATTAAGTTATTATTAATATTATATTTTTTAAAAAAATAATACTCCCTCTGTCCCATTTTTTGAATGGGATTGTCCCATTATTTTGATCTTGTTTTCAAAAAATGGAAAAAAAAACTTTTTATAAAATAAAGTGGGTGTCTCCGTAGCCACTACCCACCCCACATTTTATACCCTCTCTCTAGAAGTATTTACCTCTCACAATTACGTTTCACTCCAAATTCAGAAATTGATGATTCTTAATTTTTTGAAAACTTTAGATTATTTATTCAATTACAATATGAAAAAAAAAGGAAAAAAAAACAACAACAATTGTCTCAATTATACCTTAATATAATTTGAATGAATTCTCATTCATTCAAAACAATAATTATTCAAAAATTGTGTTCTTTTCTTAATAAAATTAAAATCCATAAAATAATTACCAAATAAATTTTCTTAGTCTCTGATGCAAACCAATGTGAAGAGCAGACCCTAACCTTTATGGAAGTTTTGAGAAGGAGGCATGCAAGCGTATGCATAATTAATTTCTCTTTCATTTTTTTTTTTTTTTTTTTTTTTGTCATTATGGGACCTTGTCTTGTTTTATTTTCCCGTTAGTGTGCGTCGTTTGAGCTACTAGGGTTTCTAGAGTTTCCTCTTGACTTGGGTATTTAAACTATCTTGTAAGTGGGGCGTCGTAGTTTTTTGCGGAAATTAATCTGAATCTTATTCTCCCAATCTAGACTTGTTATTGTTTTGTTGGATGCCCAGTTACAACGTTTGGCGAGCCAAATCAAGGAGCTCGGAAGGATCGACGTTGGTTATTCTTGCGAGAATCAACAACCGAGATCAAACTTTAATACCCCTGCATCAGTCTTCATATTGAAAAGAAACCAGACAAAAATAACGAGTTCGGTCGGAGTAACATTTACGACCCTAATATTAATAATTTATAATAATTTTCTTATTTATCTATGTTTATGTTGTTGGATTATTTTATTAAGGGAAATTAACCTAAATAGTCCACAATCTTTGCATCTTTGGTCAAATTGATTCCTACTTTTTTATTTTTTTAAAAGTTTTTGATCTCTAAACTATTAAAATTTTGTGGAATTGTTCCTAATTAAATTTTCCATCAATCAACTGTTAATTAACGATATTTTAAATTAATCAATAAAAATACTCAAAACATATTTTTTATATTAATATTTTCGAGAACCAATTCCACGAAACTTATGAACTTTAGAACTTGAAGTACCACACAGCAACCAAGAAATTTAACACCCTTTCTGCTTTACGCCACCACCACCGTCATCATCGTCATCACCAACATTTTTCTTCTGAACTATTGGTGCCAATTTGCCTTAAATTTCTTAGCATCCCAAGATTCCACTTTTATAGCATCATTACCAGTTCCCATCTTCAGCCCGGACGTTGACTTAGCAACAAGAAAACAAACAGTCAAAGCTCCTGGCAATGGAAGCAGAGTTCAATCAAATCTAAGGCAAAAATATAGTAGTACATCATATTCAAATTGAAGGAAAAACTATATAATAACCACAAATCAATGATCAAGATTTGACCTTTAGCAGAATCCAAGCTTTACCCAATCAACTCACTTAAGAAGTAGTCATCCCGGACGTAATCCGGTACCAACCGCCTCAACCCCAACAGCGTCGCCGCCTGGTTGAAATGGTAAGCGGCATTCCCCGGCGATGCGGCAATCGCCTTATCGTAGAGAGACAGAGCTTCTGCAAAATTACCCTTTTGGTAATTATCATTTACCGGTCTCTTTAGCTCCTCCGGATCACTACCGTCGCAACTCTCAGTTTCTTCGCCGGCTCACCGCCCACCATTAGCCCTCGCGTGAAAGCCGGAGGGCTGGTGTCTAAACCCGGCTCCTACATCAGTTTAAGGTTTCTTGGCTGCTGTGTTACTTCAACATCTAAAGTTAATAAGTTTGGTGGAATTAGTCCTCGAAAATATTAATATCGAAAATGTCATTTGATTATTTTATTAATTAAATATCAAGAATCAATTCCATTAAATTTTAATAGTTTTGGAATAAAAACGTTAATATTAAGAATTAATTTGGCCAAAGATGCAAGTGGATTATTTATGCTCATTTGTCTTTTATTAATTCAATATATTAGACAATTAATTATCGTCGTTTTATTTTGATTTTGAGTATGAACAACCGCTGCTAAGGCCCATCACTTTTCAGTTCCAATCTTCACGTTTCGAAGCATAACAGAAAACTTAAGTCTGCGCGTGGAAAACTCGGAATTGTTGATGATAAATCACACAGAATATTCAATTCCGAGAGGCGGAATTGAGAACTGAATCTATCTTCTGCGAGCCCTAATGTCGGAAGATGGATCGACCATGGCGGACGAACAAAATCCCCTGTATCCGGACGCCAAATTGCTCTATCGCGACTTACTGTTCGACAACGAAGAGCCGAGAATTCGCTCGGAAAGGGTAAAATCTCGAACATGCATAATTTTCCTTTTTCAGTTCGATGATTGAATTCGTCTATGTTGTTATTTTGTTGAATTTTCTGCTAAACTGCTTTCGGTCTAAATTGTAATGCGCTTGTCCGTGATTGGGGTTTCTGGATACAGGGAGTTGGTTAAGAAATCCAATTATAGTAATCGGAACATTAGACCATCTGGTTCAATTAATTTGGTGAATAACGGGTTGAATTTTCTGAATGTTTGACTTAAAACTGGAACTCAAACTTGAACTGTAACTGGAAATATAGTGGATTGCTTTCGTACTTCATGGATGATGAACTTATAGAAATGCATCTCCTTCCCAGTGATCAAACTTCTGTATAAGTGTATCTATGGTCTATCATAGTTTGAATCCTGATATGCTTGTTAAATTGATGAGATTGTATAAACCATTTAGGCGAAACAAATTTGTTCCGAATGATTAAGAAGGCGATTATATCAAGTTTTTCTGTTTTCTTGATACTTTATATCAAATTCATCTCAATATCCAGGTTTCTGAAAGCTATGATAAGCATGTAGTAGAAAGTAAGCTGGGCTCATCAGGTAATGACATGCACACGTTGATGGAACCTTCATTCGTGAAGGATAGAAGAGAGAGTAGTGAGGTCTTTAGTGAGGGGAAAATAGACTGTAAAAAGCTTAGTAAATAAATACTTTTACTACGACTCACCACATTCCGAAGAAACGGGTGTTTGGATACCGGTATCAGTTCCACCTCTGACAGAACCTCAACAAGAAGAATGGAAGAAAGGTCTTTATATAAACGGAGGGCCCCTGCCTGATGGCGATATGGGCTGGAACGACTGTGTTGGAGAAGATAAGGAAATGACAATGTGGGACGTGGTTCTTGACATGATGCTGGCAGCCAGAGGAAAAGTCACTTCTCTTACTTCTGGTGATGTTCTAGGATATGGCATATTTTGCCCGCCGAGCCACCTTCTGGAGCAAGCATGGCAAGAGATGGCCCAATCTCTCACGGATGCTAACTTCGGCAAGATGAAGGAGATTCTCGAAGCAGAGCCGCCCAAATGGTTGCCCGACAGTTCAGCTTCTGCTTGCATGCTGTGCAACGTCCGGTTTCACCCAATCATGTACTCGAGACATCATTGTAGATTCTGCGGAGGGGTTTTCTGCAATAGTTGTACGAAGGGACGGAGCTTGTTGCCTTCAAAATTCCGTAAAAGGGACCCTCAGCGGGTCTGTGATGTGTGTTGCGTACGCCTTGATTGTGTCCAGACGTGTCTGATGAACGAAGTCAGCCGTGCAGCGCAGTCGCCTATCCATGATCTGACCGATCTGAGCACGTTGAGGTCTTGGCTTAACTTCCCATGGGGCCTGTCTATGGAACATGAGATATACAAGGCAGCAAACACCCTTCAAGGTTATAGCCGGGTATGCTTTCTATAGATACTGCCACCTATTTTCACTTAGTCATATGATTTGCAACTGTTGTGTTGAGGAAAAAGAATAAATTATTCATGTAATTTCAAGTTATCAAACAATTAAGAAATTTTACACATTAATGTGAGGTCAGTGATGCTGTTCCTGAAGTTTGAACCCTTAGCCAAGGTTCAAAAATACCATTGATTCCTACGAATAATTCTCGTTTCTGATCCATTCCCTAGAATAACGATTCGAAAACTACGAATCGATTTGGCTACTGATTCTCACGCATCGGTCAAGAATCTTTTTTTTCTTTTTTTTAAATCAACACAATTTTTCCAAATCTTTATCGATTAATAATGGACTTTATTTGTATATATCTTATAAACTTTATATATTATATGAATTTAGTAGAACTTTTTACCTGTCATCGTCTTTTTTTGCGATTGAGCTAAGGTGTATAAGGAAGTAGGTAGGTGGTATAATGGGTCAAACTTTAATTCCTAATTATTTTTGGCTTGGTTAGTGGCTCATTCATACTTACGTATTGATCCACAGAAAAACGTATCCTGATTCTCGAATTAGAGTTTTAAAACATTGCCCTTAGCAAGTGCTTCGGGTTGAAATTATACTGTTCTCTTTTACTGCGCCTGAATGGAGTCTTCATATGTTCAGAATTTGATCTGTTGCAGGTCGGCCGCATGTCACTTGAATACTCCATACCAGCTGCAATTCTGAAGCAAGCTAAGGGCCTTGCTATCTTAACTGTCGCAAGAGTTGGTTTGATGGTGACATACAATGTAGGAACTGGGTTAGTGGTTGCTCGAAGAGAAGACGGGTCTTGGTCTCCACCATCTGCGATTGCTTCCTTTGGCATCGGCTGGGGTGTACAGGTGCACGATCGATTCTACTTGCAGTTTTATTCTTGCTCTGGATTTATTTCACCCTTACAATTGTTTTGTCCTTGTACTGTCTTGTTCATCATCTCTTGTTCAGTTATATTTGCTACTTTTTCAACATATCTATTTGATGTTTCCTGTGGTCAACATATGCTTGGACTTTGTCTCTGTGTGTGTTAGTGAGTGAGAGAGAGAGAGAGAGAGAGCAATTGTTGAAGCATATTGTTATGGTTTTACAGGTTGGTGGGGAAGTGACTGATTACATTATTGTGTTGAGAACAAATTCTGCTGTCAAGACATTTAGTGGGAATGCTCATTTATCAGTTGGGGCGGGAGTAAGTGGCGCGATTGGCGCGGTTGGAAGGGTTGCTGAAGCCGATATACGAGCTGGTGATGGCGGTTATGCTGCTTGCTATACATACAGCTGCACTAAAGGTACCAAGATACTGCTTATGTAGAGACACATGGGTTTCTAATGGTATTTTTTGTATCTGCAGGTGCATATGTTGGCTGCTCTCTCGAAGGTAACATAGTGAAAACGCGAAATCAAGAAAACTCGAGGTTCTATGGCAACCGATCCATCTCCTCATCAGAGATTCTACTTGGTTCAATGCCTAAGCCTCCTGCAGCTTCTGCATTGTATCAAGCATTATCAGAAGTATACCAGAAACCCTTCAGTCGATCGACGTGGTGTTGATATCCCTTCTTCCAATTGTGTATATCCTTGCAGTTTCCATTCTTGTCTTTCAATTCTTTATTCCAGTTTGATCATCTCATTTGCTTTTACAGCAATGCACAAGGATTGTTTGCTTAAAGAAAGTCTCAGCATGTAAGTAATTACATTGTTTCAATCTCTCCATATAGTTGCAAGAAACTGTGCATTGACTATGAAACCAGATGTAATATATATGTGATTCCGAGTTCATGACTTAGAACAATCTAGCAGGTATTTCTCTGCAAACTATGATGCTATTTGAACGATAGATAGAATGAGATATGTCAAATCAAACATTTGGGTTAATGCAATCTAAGTAATCTACCTGCATTTGGAGCTACCAAGGGTAAGTTGAAGCTCATCCGAGCCGCACTCCTCGTGTATAGTCTCTCCGGCCCAAGGCTTCACAAGGTTCGACGCGTTGCTCCCAAACATGAACTCACTGGGAACAACTTGAGACATAGGAATATCAGCAGTGCCCGCGACAGCAGGGGAGCACGTCCCACTTCGTCCCGGGGTGCACATGAGAGATCCACCCCGGGACAAATCTTCCACTCGGAAGCCGAATGGGTTCGAAGAAACAAGGCTGAATGGAGAGGTTGTCCCACTTTCGGTTAGGTTGAGTTGCAGTGTACCACATTTGGTGGCCGGGGCTTGGTGGTGTGGATATTGGAAGCAACGGGTGTTGGGTTCCGAAGGAGCCGCCCCAACCGGTGGTGAGCCGTGGGGTTCCGGGAGTTGGAGAGCTCGAGGGAGGAGTCACCGGAGCACTGGCGGAGCCACCGTGGAGGTAGTGTTGGTGTATAAACTTGGATGATGAGGATGAGGATGAGAGGTTTCTAAGCCATGGAATGAGAGAATTGCTGTCTGCAGGGGTGGGGCTGAAGGAAGTGCAAGCAGTAGGTGATGCTGATATGGATCCCTTCATGAAATCCATGTTTTCCACCGGTTTGAATCCCTAATCACAATAAAGAGATTTGATCGATAAAAATGCAATTAATTCATCATGATCCAAACCTAGCCTTCTCTCACTTAAAATCTCTTTTTTGTTCTAAATAGGAACTTGATGGAAACCTAATTGCGCTAACATCGTAGTCAAAAAAGGGGGAAAGCAAGTAAAGCAAAAAGGCGAGATCCATACATTACTCAATTATTCGTTTCTCTAGAGAAAATAACTGTTTCTACTGCTAAATTGCAGCTGATTCGTCGAAATGTTGCCGATTAATTGAGAAATTGATGACGTTACCTTGCGATAGGTGGTTCCATCAGGCTCGACGATCCAGCCGGCTTCATTGCAGAGAGCTTTGAGCACCTCGTTATTATCGCAGTGCTTCGGAAGCGTGTAGTTGCCGTAGAGGCGGAGACCGGCGAATATCTTCGCCGCGACGGCTCTCCGCCGCCGCTCTCGGCACTTGTTGTTCTCGCGCTCCTTCCACGACGGCGTCCGCGTTCCTCCGACCATATCTCTCTCTCTCTCTCTCTCTCTCTCTCTCTCTCTCTCTCTCTCCTTCCGGTGCCGCTCTTTGCTTCGCTGCTGCTTCTAGTAGATTCTGTTGGCTCGCAAAAAACATCTACTGATTGATCTACGTACTAATTCTTCTGCGGAATCCTAAAGACTGACAGAGATTTATGAGGAACTGATGCTGAACAATGAGTGGTAACGAGGAGAGAGAGAGAAGTGCTGGAAGAACATTGAAGAATAGTAAGAATTGAATGAGTTAGCTGCAGAAAAGTGGGCTACGAACGTAGGAGTACTATTTGAGCTCTGGTTTCAGTGTGTTTGAGAGAGAGAGAACATTTCTAGGCTCACATGACAGAAATACCCCTAATGTATATTGTCTGGAGTGAGAAAATAATAATTTTGCTATTCTAATTTGGACACTGTTTAATTTTGATAATTTAATATGGTCGAATTCGATTTTAATTATATAATTTTATGATTGTGCGATTTTAATTTTATAACTTTACAAAATATTTAATTTTGATCATCTGATGAAGATTTTCAAAGGAAAAAAAGCACGTGAACTGTAATTTTCGTCGAATGATTAAAATAAGATATTTTGTAAAGTTCTGGAATAAAAAACAAACACTTTTATTATTGAAATGAATTCAATTTTGGTTATCTTATACTCCCTCCGTTTCACTCCATTAGTCCACTTTTTCTTTTTGGGTCGTTCCACTCCATTATTCCATTTTCCCTTTTTAACTTAAAATAATACTCTAATATATTCAAGTGGACCTCACTACTTTATCTATTTTACACACAACAAACAACTTTTTTAATCTCCGTGTCGAAAAGAAAGTGGACTAATGGAGTGGAACGGAGGGAGTAACTTTTAAAAGTGTCCGTTTTTTATCACGAAACTTTACAAAATCACTTAGTTAGGTCTTATCCTAAAAATTTATCCGGTAAAGTACAAACAAAAATTAATATCAAATATTGCATAAAGCTATAAAATCAACATCAAATATTTAATAAAGTTATACAAACAAAATGGAACACATTATATTAGACTATCAAAATCTCTTTGAGTTAATGAATAACGATTGACTAATAAAAGTTATTATTAAAAGGCTATTTGCTGTTCTTCACTTTTCTGAATTCACATCTCTATCCGCAATTCCGCTATGTTTTTTTAGCACCGGTTGATTTTACAAACGAATCAATCCTATGTCGATTTAAAATCTAGAGAATGGAATGGAGGGGTATTTCGGTCATAGTACAAGTATATTAATTTGTAATTTCGTTTTCTCATAATCACCACCGAAAAACGGACAGAAATAAGTGAGCGGGGTCCACTTTGCGCACGCGGAGGCAGCCGGCGGGGGCGGAGCAACCACCGCACGCGGCGGAGGAGTATTTGAGATGTCATGGCACGTGATACCTACACGCGTAGGTCTGCAGGTGTAGAGTGTAGGAGGTAATAATGGAATAGTGAGAGGATACTGCGAGACCAGTGGAACTTGTGATCAAACTGTTCCATTTTTTCTTTTCAGTTCATTTTGTTTTATTTATTTATTTATGAAAATTGTTATGCTTAAATCAAAATGTGTTAATATATCCATTCATTCAAATCGAAAAGGGATGAAATTATGACTCAAATTAAATGATTTTATTGAAGTTTAACGGTACTCGGTTCTTTCCCTACTTTATTTTTTTGTAATTTTATTCAAATTGTTTTTCTTTTGTACTTTTTATATTTATTATTTTCTTTTTTCAATGTAACTTTTGGAATAATCATAAGGAACGAAGAAATTATTTTTAATCTATTAATTTGCCAAAAGATAATTTTAATCTATTATATAAAAGCGATTGAATTGGTCTAATTTTAATTTTATTGGCCTTAAAATCTCAAAATAAAAAGAAAATTTTGGTTTTTTTATTGCCAACTAAAAATATCACTTTTTATTATCAAGTTCAATTTTAATTAAATTACTTTTTTGTTAATTTTTTTTCCACGAGCAAATACATAACAATTGTACGCGCTAAAAAGATTAAAATTGAACAAATTAAATTGATTTTATTGATTATACTACTAATTAAAATATCACATCAACACAAAAATAATAATGGCGTATAATTTTAGTCCGCTTACATCATCAACAGCAAAAATATCTAAATGCCAAAAATAAGTTTCTATTTCTCCAAAAATATAAAAATAAATTTAAACCATTTGTTTTCCCCGATCAGCCGATCGGTAGTTCAACTCCTCCGAGCCATTTCCCTGCCGCTAATCGCCGACCTCCGCCACCTCCAACATGCTATATATACTCTGGATTTCCCTACTCATAGCTTTCTCGGAGCTCAGCGCCTCCGTCAACGCTCAGTCTACTGATGCGCTGCTGCTCTTGCCTACTCAGACCGAAGCTTCCGCCGCCGGTCTGCGGTGCCCCGCGGCGGATCCGAATCTCAATTTCCGACCAGTAATCGGAATTGTCAGTCACCCTGGCGATGGCGCCTCCGGTCGTCTCAGTAATGCAACTAATGCGTCTTATATAGCTGATTCTTATGTTAAATTCGTTGAATCTGCTGGTGCCAGAGTTATTCCGCTGATCTATAATGAACCTCTGGAGGTTCTTTACAAAGTACTCACCGCTTCTTTTTTGAGTTTTCTATATGCTGATTGGGTGTTATACTGATGCGATTTGGTGTACTTAATTCACTAGTATGTTTGCAATGGCTAGGATCGTGTGGATTATAGAAATGTAGTCATTGATTGATTGATTGGTGCTGTTAATCATCAGTTATTGTGTTTGAATCTGCTTCTTGAACTTGATCATATGCGAGGTTATTGAGATTATAAATGATCACAAAACAGTGTTGGCGATTCTTAGCATTTTCTGGTCATTTCATATTTGGTAGATGCATTGACTCTGCCAGAAAGATGATAGATTTTCCTCAGAGGTGTTCACCTAGATGAATACTTGAAGTGTTAATGAATTGGTTCATCGATTACTTCGTCAACAATGATAACATAAACACATTGCCTGCTTCTACTTCTGAATAAGTTCAGTATCTCTCAAAGGAATCATGGATTTATGTCCCCTTGAATGAACATAATGCTAACCGTGTAACTTTATGTTTCAGAAACTCAGTTTGGTTAATGGAGTGATCTTCACAGGAGGGTCTGCTAAAACTGGCCTCTACTTTGATGTTGTTACAACAATTTTCAAGGTACCTGATGATCTCTATGATTCTTGCCAAAATGGAACTTAGATGTTCTCCAATTGCATGTACAACTGGAGTTTTTGTCACATTTAACGAGGGTGGTTTGTCTGTATTGTCAAGTTCCACTAGGTGATGTAATTATTCGTTGAGAACAGGTTGAAGCGGACGAATGATATATCTCTAATGTGAGTCTTTTTGTATCTGTCTCCTTCAGGATATTCTGAGAAAGAATGATGCTGGAGATCGTTTCCCTTTGCTTGCCATCTGCTTAGGTTTTGAACTTGTAACCATGATAGTGAGTAAGGTAATGCTGCATGGCAATCGACATGTCATGTACAACTTTTCCTATGCTTTCTCTCCACCCAAAATACATGCCTTCTCGCGGAAGATAGTGAAACAAAAGATAGATTAAGCTAGATAACTCCAAAATGCCTATTTTGGGGGATCAAAGTGCAAAACTTAAAAATCCAGATCCGTCTTCCTTTTGTAGAGCTAAATTTGGCAGTAGGTGATTCTAGGCGTTACAGTGAAGTCTTTAATATAGTGGGAGTGAAAGGCTATTTTTACAGCAGTTCTAAATTGATTGAATTAGCTTCGACATGTTGATCTATGTCATATTTTCAGTTTTTCACTCTATTTTGGTCCAGGACAATAACATCCTTGAGCGATTTAGTGCATCAGATCAAGCTTCGACATTGCAATTCATGGAAAACATAGATATTAACGGGACCTTGTTTCAAAGGTATAACTGAAGTAGTGAAGTTAATAATAACATAAGTTTTCATTTCCTGTGAATTTCTTTTTATTATATTGCAGTTCATAATTTCAGCAATGATTGTATAGGCTCTTACATGAATTATTCATCTTAGTCTCTTCCGTATACAACTGTTCCCATAACTTACTAAAATTAATTACACAAGCATGAATCTAAGGTCAAATTTTAATATTGGTTATCTCCAAATACTATTTGTACTTGTCATGTGAAGATGCATATTAGGTCTTTAAACTTCATGGACTGAGTTGAAACTCCTACGAACGGTCCAGTTAGGTGGTTTTGAATGATTAAAGAGTCAAACCGCATTCCATATAACTTTTATCCTTTGATATAATGAAATTTATACTTATCATGCATTAACTATCAATATACAACTGGGCAATTAGTTTCCTGATTTTGTAGATTACATATTGATTTTGTATGATTTGGTAAATTGCGTATGCGACTCATATAGTTACCTTGGCATTTATGTGATATATGTTTTGCTCCTTATATGAAAGGTCAACATTTAATGCCAGATGAGCCCACAAAAACTCAAATTAGCCTTTGTTTGTTTGATATTTTTCCATTACAAATTGGCATCATTAACAAAGGATATGTTAATATCTTTCATAGGTTTCCTCCAGTTTTGCTGAATAAGCTGAGTACAGAATGCATTGTGATGCAAAATCATAAGGTTAGTGCTTATTCCTACTGTTCTGTGATGAAAGTTCTATACAATCCATGCTTATGTTCCAGGATGAGTAGCTATGTGTTGTTATATCTCGAAGTAAACTGCTCTAAGATAAGTCTCCTGAATCGGCATGCAATCTTAATGTACTGCCCCGACCAAAGTCCGAAATAGAAAAGTGTATGATGCATGGGGAAGCAAAGAAAAATACTAACCTTTGCTTCAGCATTTCAAATTTTGAGCAACTTCTCAATCTGCATTATTATCTCTCAACCTGGTTGCCTTCAGTGCATTGGTCTCATTTTGTTTTATGCATGAGGATAGATCATAAGATTTTGAAGAACCGGGTGATTGCTTTTTATGTTTTGTTTTGTCCGTTTTGCTCCATCTAAACAAAATAAAAAGGGTTTCCTCCACTTTTTGGACCAAAAGCTGAAGTCTTTTCCCTCCCCCCTGATGCGGTCTGGAAACAAGGAAGAAAATAAACACCGTGTCTGTATCTCTTATGAAATAACTTCAAATCTTCCCTACCTCAAAATGAGTTAAGCTCATGGTTTAAGTAATTGATTGTTTTTATAACTAACTAGTTTAATTGGCAGTATTTAATCTGGAGGTACAAATCTGTGCGATATTACATTTGTTCAGGATCACATTGCATTTGACATTCACAGTTTGAGCAAAGCAGACATAATCACGTACTAATTAATATCCAGTAAATCATTACTAGTATTTTCTTTATATATAATCATTTTTCATCTCTGAAACAGTTCGGAATATCACCTGAAAAACTCCAGAAGACTCAAAGTCTTTCTAGCTTCTTCGAGATATTAACAACTACTGCAGATAGTGATAATAAGGTATCTAAGAAGCCATCTTCTGGTTTATTCCACTCGACTCCATATCTGTGTCGTCTCTTCATTATTGTACATTCCTTGATACGATCTTTATTATTGGTCGGCTTCCAATTAATCTTGTGTTAGGTCTATGTTTCAACCGCCCAATCACGCAAATATCCGGTGACAGCTGTTCAGTGGCACCCAGAGGTATCATAATTCTCTAGATGATAATCATATGATTTGCTAATCAATGTTTGTGTATGTGAAGAGGCCTTACCTTTTCCACCGCGGTTTCAGAACCACCACCTTTCTAACGGTTTTGTACCGACCGTGTATAAAACTCAGACATGTTTAAAGCCAGTTAGTGTTTGGTTTAAAAGGCAAGAAATTTCATTTTTAACATCCTGGTGCAGAAAAATGCTTTTGAGTGGGCCTCATCAAGCATTCCACACTCAGAAGATGCAATTCAAGTCACTCAAAATGTTGGCAATTTTATAGTGAGGTAATGTTTTAGCCAAATTTGGTGCCGGCATGTTGTAAGTCAATCAATCTTTCTAACTATTTGTCTTCTCCTTTGATATGAAACTGCTCAGGGAGGCTAGGATGAATATGCATAGACCATCTTCTCAGGAAGTGCTCAACAACCTCATATACAATTACAGTCCCACATATTGTGGCTATGCTGGGTAACTCTCTCTCTCTCTCTCTCTCATATGAACTCAAATAGGACTTGTTTCTTTTTTTGCCACTCTGCAGGAAAGGGTTTGATGAGGTTTACATTTTCAGCTAAGCTAGTCTCCCCAACTGTTGGCAACTTGTGTGACATCAGGTGCACATATTACACCCTGCTATATATCTCACACCGAATGTAGCCAAAAAATATTTAAGAAAATGCGTAATTAATTATGTGTAATGTATATATTATATTGAAGAACTTATACAAGGTCCTCTCACATCATCCACTATCTACAGCATAAATTTTTTATCCTAAGATCACAGGAATATAAGAATATTACTCCCTACATCAATAATACCACTTTACTTTTAAGCATTTTAGTGTTAGTTTTATTTCCTTTATGAAAACAAGAAAGTATTATTGAGACGGTCAATCATGAATACAAGACGGTATGATCGGGACGGAATGAGTATTTGAATAGGAAAAGTAGTCTGAATGATGCTGGACAGCATGCATACGGCAAAGATCCTTTATCCCATTATTTGGTGGACCACTTGGTGACCCACCAATCACGCTCTGTCACGCGTGCATTGGTGGGCCATTAAGTTATCACCACAGAACACGTGTCCTCATCTTATTGGTGGGACATGTAGTGGTCCACCTACTAGGGTAGAGGATCCTCACCCGCATGCATAAGCAGAGGTGAATCTCAAGTAGCCAAGAAAAAGAGAGATTTTTTTAAAGATTCTTGAATCACCCAACTTTCTAGCTATAATTCCTTTATTCACATCTGCCTTTCTCTCTCCATTATTGTAGCCACACTTTCAA
This sequence comes from Lavandula angustifolia, assembly GCA_028984105.1. Lineage (NCBI taxonomy): Eukaryota > Viridiplantae > Streptophyta > Magnoliopsida > Lamiales > Lamiaceae > Lavandula > Lavandula angustifolia. The sequence continues at coordinate 2,332,295 of CM054826.1, forward strand.
GTTTCAGAATAATGTCGTGAAAAAAGGGCTGGTTGAAATTCTATCAAACATAAAAACAAAAAGAGAATACAAAAGGAATAAACTAAAAAAGATAAAGAATGTGAAAAAGTTGATAAGTTGATAACAATTTTTTTTTTTTTAAAGATGAGGAACCCGCATCCGCTATTTTTTGTGCGCACAGGGTAAACCTCGCTCCTATGCAATAGCCTGCAAACCACACAGGAGAGTTCCACCCTAAGGTGACAGGAACATATGGGAATTGAATCCATAACCTTTCGGTCCCGGGCTATCCACCTTCACAACTTATTTTGAGTCCATAACCCTATTGAGTTTTTTTTTTGTCTAAAATCATGCAAACCACGAGTGAATTACTAAATTGATCTTTTCAAAAAAGTTTTTTCAAACTAATCTTGTTTAAAAATATATTCCAATTGGTATATCAAGTAAATTATTTTGCTACTAAATCAATTTTAAATCAACTATTTATGTAGAAGTGATAATATTAACTACATTACGTACGGTCGGTAGCCATCATCTAGAGGATGAGTTAGAGATTGAATCCGATCAACGGCCCAAAAGAACAAATTAACGGGTGACAAAATTGATCAATAGATGTGTCGGTATTTGAACCTGTCATTTTCCCAAGTGTTATAAGATATGTTGCGTTTGCATACATGAAATGAAAATGAAATAAACCACATTCTATTTATTGTTTGAATGCGATCACTCAACCTCTTCTCTTGACGCAATCAGTTAACCAAATCTAAGACAAAAAGATATTGTCATTTTCATCACCAATCAAAATCATACATGCTTATACATAGTACGAGGCTGTAATAAATACTATTTCCAATATAAATACAATTTCCATTCGATTTATTTTTCAATGAAAATTAAGAAAGCGGGTGTGTTAAATTGGTGAAATCGCTTATTTAAATTAGTTGTGAGCTACTACTCCTTTCGTCCCACAAATAATGTACTTTATCTTTTTGACATGGAATTTAAAAAGAGTAGTTGATTGTGAGTAAAGGTGGTGGGACCTTTAAAAAGAGTGGTTAGTTGTGTGTAATAATTTTCTATTTTAGAAAAAAAGATATTATTTGTGGAACGTTCCGAAAATGAAAAAAAAAATATTTATGGGATGGAGAAGGTATAAATTATTTTTAATTTTGAAAAGAGGACAATAATAATGAATAAGTCTAAAAAAACAACCAATAATGATAGGGGGAGTAATATTTTTCAAAACTTCAAATTTTCATCTTAATCGAATTCTAAAATAGGTATTTGAAGTAATTGTAGGATTTAATTTTGTGCTATATATTATTATTATATAATATCTATTATTGCTGCGCATACCTCTCATAATTATTACTTATAATAATTAGTTCAGATATCTAATCGAGTATCATTCCATTTTGATATCACACGTAAATCCCTACAAATCCAGAAAAGTCGCACACGGAGATATGATTTGTATAAAGAATTGATCGACTACATATATTTGATATAAGCTTTTCAGACCACACAAGTGTTATTTAAACCTATCTCAAAAGTGGACATGTGTACGATTAGGAATTATCATCCTCATAAGAAATACTCCCTCTGTCCCGTTTGAAACGATCTGTTTCAAATGAGCACGAAAATTAAGAAAGTTAAAGATAAAATATGATAGATGAGTAAATGATAAAGTAAGAGAAAAAAAAATAAGTGTGATAGCGAGTAAGTGGATAATAAAGTATAAGAGAGAAAATGATTAATATAATGAGAATAGATAAAGTAGGTGAGAGAAATGATAAAATATGAGGAAAATTATTTCCTTTTTAGGAAACGGATCGTTTCAAATGAGACACACTTCTTTTCAGCACGGGAATTAAGAAAGTGGATGATAAAGTATGAAAGAGAAGTAAATGATAAAGTAAGAGAGAGAAGATGAGTGAAATTGTGAGAGATTAATTGATAAAGTATGAAAGAGAAATAATAAAATAAGAGAGATACATTATTAAAGTAGGAAAAAGAAATGATAAAATATGAAAGGGAATTAATAAAGTATGAGAAAAATTATGATTTTTTTAAAAAATTATTTCTATTTTTGGAATATGTCACTTGAGACCGGACGTTCGAAATGGAAAGTGTGTCACATGGAACTGGACGGAGGGAGTAGTATAATATAATTATTATATTATATTATATTAGTACCAGTATATAATTATACTCATTTACGCGTTTAATTTTAATGGAAATATAATTATGAAGTTTAAAATATCTCAAACGAATTAGACGATGTAACACTTCATCAAATCGAATTTAAATCTAATTTATAGTCTTTGACCCTCGCATCCCGCGTGAAATATTGTCTGTGAAGTTACAGACATACCCTTTAAGTTCCAGATTTTATTTACTCGAAATACAATTAAAAAATTACCCTTTAAGTCCCTCCATCCCCCCTCTAAGTGACACTTGAGATTTTTTGAGAGTGAATAATAAATTGAGAGAGATAAATAATTAAAGTAAAAGAGAAATGATAAAGTATAAGAAATATTCATTCTGTCTCATTAGTAGTGTCTCATTTCCCTTTTTAGTTGTCCCATTAGAAGTGTCCCATTTCTAAAAAAGGTAAGAAATATGTGGACAAGAATCAACCACTCAAAAGTCAAACAATACACACCACAAAATACCATTTTCTTAATAACCGTGCCAAAAAGGAATGAGACACTACTAATGGGACGGAGGGAGTAATTGATAAAGTATGAGAGAATTAATGATTTTTTAAAAAGTTATTTTCATTTTTGGAAATGCATCATTTAAGACGAAACGTCTAAAATGAAAAATGAGTCGTTTTGAGCATGACGGAGGGAGTAATACTTATATTTATAATTAAAAAATACATGAGATCTTATAAGCTGCCTAATTTTATCATTAGTTCTATACAATTAAATCTCGATAAAATAATATTTGATAATATAATAATTTTATTTTGGATAATAATTTTTTCTGGTGTAAATACACTAAAATAATTTTTGATAAAGTAACGACCTTATTAAATGAATATTTTCTTTCAATCCAAAAATTATTAATTTATCGAAATTTAACTATAATTTAAATACATGTATAAGGAAATGTCAGAGATATTAATAAATAAAATATGAAATCCAGAATTTCCTTAAATTGTGACAAGACTCGGTGGTAAATTGTCCAGAAAGTTTAAGCAGAATTTGTTGAATTCCCCTTTTGTGTTCACGTCTCTGTTTTCTGGTCATTTTCGTGCTATTCTCGTCTCTCCAAAACATTCTCTCTTAAACCCTCCTCTCTTCATCCGACCCAATTTCGATCTCCAAAACCCTACGTCGACGTTAAATTACCATCTACAAAGGGATTGCATATACGGAAAGCATTGATTTCGTATATTCCGTTGCTCCAATTCAACGCGGCAATATTTCTGGACAAGGTTGGTGCTCTCTCTCTCTCTCTCTCTCTCTCTCTCTCTCTCCCTCTTATGTTTTCCTGATCGAAATTCGAATTAATCGAATCTTCACGAAAAAGGAATTGGAAATCTCAGAGTTCAATTTTTGGCTTCTCCTCATCGTTCCGAACTTCAAATCTTCATTCTCTCTCTGCAGATTAACTTCTTCGATCCGAAACATTTATGCATACATATTTTTCTTTGATTCCGGTCTGAGGATGTGAAAATAGCGAATCAGAGGTGAAAATTTACTGGAAGATGATGAAATTTTACGGTTTCTCGGGATTCGCGCTGTTCCGAGCAGAAGCCTAAATTCTGCAGTCTGTTCTTCGGAAGGTAGCGACGATTTTTTTCTTTTTTTCCTTTTATTAATTTTAATTTGATTTCTTGGTAGTTGTACAAATTAATTAAATAAACATGGGAGAGTCAAATTCTTGTTCAGTGTATGATTTGCGATCACGTGCGAGACACGTGAGTCTAGAGCAATCGTCCGATGTCATCACGTGAGTTAATGACGTGGGCCCTCTTCCCGAACATTTGATAACCACGTCAGTATATTTCATTCAATGTAGAGCATTTATAACTCGGGTACTCATCTTATTCTAGGATCTTTATGCTTTGAATTACGGGACGGAATAATAAATTCTTAAAATAAAAATAGAAATTCCGAGTGAGCCCGGGCGGGCCCATAATCGAAATATATATATGCCTACTTTTCAATTATATTCGAAAAATATAATTTTTTTTAATCTCGTATTTATATACCCAATTTTTTTTCCAATTGTTGTGTTCTTTTTTTTTAATTGAAAAACAAGCAGCTACTTTTAGTGCTTACTATGATCTTGATGTCATGAACATGACAAATAATCTCTCCGTCCCATTAGAAATAATGTTTATTTTGGGCGCGAGAATCAAGAAAGTATATTATGTGGTGTAGATTATTTGACTTTTCAGTAGTTAATTGTGTCCACACAATCTTTATCATTTTAGGAAATGCGTCATTTTTAATGGGACGATCCAATAAGGAAACGCGTCGTTTCTAGTGGGACGGAGGGAGTAATAAATTTTAAAAACGAGAATACAAATTTCACCACCATCATCCTGTAATTGGAAAAGTGGGAGCTATATTGTAGGTCTATCTCAATATAGTGTTTCAATCTCGTATTTTCTTTATATGTTTGTATTTTCTTTATTTCCATATGACATACAAAGGCTAAAAACAAAAGAATTTGCATTATACACCTTTAAAAAGCCTCGATTTATGTGAGAAAGTGTTTAGCTTTTCTCTCCTTTTATTGAGACACACTCAGTATGCATAGTTATTGCAGCATCATTGTCCTTCAGATTCCATATTTGACCAAAATCTTTACAATATCTGCAGTTTCTGCTCAATTATTCTCACTTTCCACAGCCAAAGGAATCAAATTCTTGATTCAAGAATGGATTCATCAGTTACGCTTCCGTCGGTAACCCCTAAAAAAAGCCGGCTTGCCCGGACGTTCGCGAAGGTTTTGCACGTCCGGGCGGCCGGAGTCTCACCGGACGACGATAAGACGAAGAAAGATCGGATCAAGAGTGGCAAGTTTGAAGATGAGGAGCTAATGAAAGAAGCTTTTATGGCGAAGATTTTCGCAAGTTTGTCTTTGATCAAATCTGCGTACGTTCAGCTGCAGTATGCGGAGTCACCTTACGACGTTGATGGGATTCAAACCGCGGATCGGTTAATCGTGTCGGAGCTGAAGTGCTTGTCGGAGTTGAAGCAGAGCTACTCGAAGAAGGAGATTCGCGATCCGTCTCCGGAGCGTGCTTTGCTTGTGGCCGAAGTTCAAGAGCAGAGCAGTGTCGTGAAAACCTACGAGATTATGAGTAAGAAATGGGATTCGCAATTGAAATTGAAGGAGTCGGAAATCATATTTTTGAAGGAGAAATTGGCGGAAACAGGTAGTGACTGTATGTTACTCGAGAAGAGGCTGAATTCGAGCGGACAGCTAGGTTTACTGGATAACACTCAATTATCGAGCTTAAGGCTGAGCCATTTCGTTCAATTACTCCGATTCGCGGTGAAATCGATTCGGAGCTTCGTTCGATTGCTGATCGACGAAATGCAATCGGAAGATTGGGATTTGATTGCTGCGGCGAGCTCGATCCATCCCGGTGTTGAGTTTTGGAAACCGAATCACGTCTGCTTCGTCTTCGAATCGTTTGTTTCTAGAGAGATGTTCGATGGATTCGATCATTCAAACGATTCGCCGCCGGAGAAGGAAGATCGGCTGCGGCAACGCCGCCGCCGCTTCTTCGACAAATTCACTGAGCTCAAATCCGTAAAATCAGCAGTTTACCTAGCGCGGAAACCTAAATCGACATTCGCAGCCTTCTGCCGATCAAAATATCTCCGCGTGATTCATCCGAAGATGGAGAAATCCTTCTTCGGCAATCTGGAGCAGAGGAAATTAATTAGCTCGGGAGAGCTGCCGGAATCCCCGTTCTTCGCGGCTTTTGTCGAGATGGCACGGCGCGTGTGGCTTCTCCGCTGCCTGGCCTTCTCCTTCGATCCGGCGGTTTCGATTTTCCGCGTGAGCGAGGGAAGCCGGTTTTCGGAGGTGTATATGGAGAGTTTGAGCGATGAGGCGTTTGAGCAGTCACCGGAGCCGCGCGTGGCGTTCACGGTCGTGCCGGGGTTTAAGATCGGTAAGACGGTGGTTCAGTCGCAGGTGTATATATGCTGATAACGGATATATAAATTAAATTAGCTTTTGTAGGATTGTGATATAATGAATGCCATTGGCTTGGGGATTTTTTTGCCTAGAATTAGAAATGCATAGTATTTTTTTGTTGTAAAGTGGTAGTGAATGGAAGTAGTTTTTTGTGTGATGACTAAACATTATTATTCCCTTGGTCCCATTATCTTTGTTTTAATGGTGTTCAGATTATAATTTAAGAAAGTGGTTGAAAGTGCGGAAAAGTTGTCGTTTCATGTTGGAGAGAAAATCAACTCCATTATAAAGTTTAACGCCAGAAAGCATGAGCTGTAGGAGATGCTAACAAGTCCAAAACAGAGCAAAAAAACGAATAAATTCATCACGCACATTTCTCTCCTCCTCTCTCTAAGATCTGAATTCAATGGCCAACTCCAGGGCTAGGAACAGACTGAACTAATGCGCGACGATCAACGTTCTCGTCAACGACTTCCCAATTTCGATGAAGAAACAGTTTTCCCTCATTTGGGGAAGAGGAAGGGATAATCGTCGCACTACTTTTTTCCACGCCGATCGCCGGCATTTTTCTAGCTTCCGATCGATGAGATAAGCAGATGATCAAAACAAGGAGAAAGCAGAAGGCGTTCGATCGCATCATCGATTGAGTATGGAAGAGGCACCAGGCGAAGAAATTGCAGAGTTTGAATCGAAGGTATGAGAAAATTAGGGCTACAAATTTGATTGAAGAGAAACAATTGCACATCCACCTTATATACATATGTGTGTGTAGTTTGTGTTGTCGTTACTCAGATTACTATTTGGAAGATGCTGCCGGCTGACCCCCCCCCCCCCCCCCTTCTACATACATCACGCACACCTGCAATATAGTTTTTGCAGGCTTAATGGAAGTTTGAAACTATAGCTGACTAATTATATTTTTTTTCTCCTAAATTACTTGATTTTGGTAAGCATTTACATATTAAGGAAAATAATGATTTGACTTTGAGAAACAACATGAGACTTGTACAAATAACGACAATCAAATAAGACAAAAAAAAGTTCTGGTCTCATTTATCTTGTTTCACTTTTTTTATCGGATTGTCTCATTTCCTTATTTAGTACATCCGTCCCCTTAATAACGTCTTTTTTTTTAGGCACGGACATTAAGAATGTGATGTTTTGAGGTGTATATTCTAAGTATTATTTAACTTTTTAACATTTAATTTTTGTCCCTTTTTTAAAAACAAGACATTTCTATGGTACATTCCAATAAAAAATACAATGGATTACTAATGCTACGGAGTGAGTAAAATTTAACTTCTTAATTCGAGGAAGTATCCACACTTTACTTAACCAAAATCCACCTCATCTTAATAATAGTATTCAAAAAAGTGAGTCATAAGCAAAAAGACAAAAAGAATCACTAATACATAAGTTTACATAATTTGAGAAAGATAATTTCATCGTCCCCTTGGGATGACATAGCGGTGAAGGTGGGTGGCCCGGGACCGATAGGTCATGGGTTCAATTCCCTGGCACGCTTTTTGTGGACCCCCCCCCCCTCACATTAAGGGTGGTTTAACTTTTCTGTGTGGTTGCTGCGGGTTCCTCGTCAACAAAAAAAAAAAAAAAAGATAATTTCATGAATATTTAGTTTTTTTTTGTGTAATTTATAGGTTAGAAATTTATTCAATGCGCATTTAAGTTAGCAAACTGTATATTTACATTCTTATTATTAAAAAAAATGACTGAGGTATAAAATTCTAGTTGACATTCCATTTTATAATGGAGAGGTATGAGTATCATCAACTAGCATATTTGGTCAATCAAATAGTTGTTTTAATAAGACGTGCACGAGTTACGTAGATCATTTCATAAACTAATCAAGAGTCTAATTGAAGGATTCATAATTCAACTTATGTTTTCTTTATTCAAGTTGTCGCAACTGAGATCAGCTTACAGCTTAGTAAATCTTCATTTCAGCAAAAAATGGATCTTGTTGGAAAGTACTTTTTTGTCTTTATGCTGGCCTAATATTAATTGTTTTCTTCATGAGTATAACGATTTATAAGATATTAGTGAAATTCAACCACATAATTAAAAATATCACAAACCTTCTTCCATTCTACTCTTTTTGTCCATTTTTTTTTCCGATGTGGAGCTTAGGAAAGTCGTTTGTTATATGTAAAGTAGCATAAAATACAAGGATTCATTATGCTAAGGTGAAAAGACAGGATGTATTCCGACGAAATGCTATTGATTCTCGGAGGATCGACTCAAGGGAAGTCGCTTGCTATTGGTTCAAATCCAATTGGTGAGCACCTACCCTATAATATAAACTGGGTGGGTCGTAATGGTGAAGGTGGGTGGTCTGGGATCGATAGGTCATGAGGTTCAATTCCCATCAACACCACTATGTAATTTGTCTGTGACATTAAGGGTGGTTGAAACCTCCATGTGTGGTTTGCATGCTACTCCACAAAGAGCGGGGCTTATCCAGTGCACAGAAGGTAGAGGCTCGGTTTCCACGAATCAAAAAAATAAATAAATAAACTGGGTGGGTCTCTCTCTACGTAGGATATGGTAGTGGTAGAATTCACGGGCCGGCCGAATTATGTCATTTTTTGACTACAATATCTCCAGAGCTGATCCTTTGATCAAGGCTTTGATCTTGGTTTTGCCCTTGAATTTGTCTATAATTGAATTATTGTGATTTGCAAGCAAAAATTGAGTTTTACTCAATGCGTACTAGCAATAGATTTTCCTCGGTCACAAAAAATAATACTAGTGAAAGAAATAACTCAAAGGCTCCAACTATTCAATCTCCATCTAAGCCCATATTCAATTGTTGCATCTACTTTTAGCATTACAAGAATGAATCTAAATCTATTATAACAAGAAGCATTTTGTTCTGTCTAAAGTCTTAAAATAAGTTAGAAAAAACAAAAACTTTGTATGAGAAAGACAAAGAAACCTTCAAGAACCACAAACTTCTCTGCTCCTAACTTCACTCTTTCTTCCTACAAGCTGCATCCATAACATATGCATTCAGGTGCTGACCAAACGTCTTGGTCGAAAACGTCTGCACAACGTGCTTCCGGGCCTCTCCGCCCATGGTTTCCGACAGCTGAGGATCGCGAAAAAAATTAGCCATGGCAGCAGAAAATTCTTGAGGGGTAGGGTCACATAAGTATCCAGTCACTCCATTCCTTATCGACTCAACTGGCCCTCCACTGTTGCACGCGATCACTGGCTTGTACGCAGCCATCGCCTCCAAAGGGACGATGCCAAAATGTTCGTCCTGTATTGGTTAGCCCATTTTAGAAAGACTATCATAATCCAAACAATTCAGATGAAGCTTAACGGTCCAAATAAAATAATTCACATGAAGCTTAGGTTTGCTTACCTTGGGAGTGTAGACAACACAGAGGCATTGTGAAAGAAGTGCGTTTCTTTCGGATGTTGGACAAGATGTAATGAATTGGATACGATCGGAGATACCTTCCTTTTCTGCTAAGGCTTTGAGTTCCTCCAAATACTCAACGTTCTCTCTGAGGCGTGGATCAAAGCCACCTAGCAGAAAGAATTCTTGAGAGATACTAAATTCAAGAACCCACCATTTTTCATTATAATATGGCTGTATGTTTGAGATATTTATCGACTAGAAATAGGAAAAGTGACAGCATAAGAGGATATAACCAATTAGGCCTCGTGTAATAATGAAGATGTTGGAATACAAGCAAGAGGCCTAACTTCCCTCAAAACCCAGGTTATGAGGGAAGGATTGACTCCCACTTATATACCATCCACACTTTGTGTGTGGAACCGATGTGGGATATAAGTCCACATCACAACAATACATCCCCTTTTCGAACCGGACGACCACGGACGGCACACACCGAATGGTTCCGGTCCCCGGAGACAAGCCAGCCAGAGACCCGACGGCCCGCTTCCCCCGCAGCCTCCGGATCCGGCAGGTCGGACCAATTGTTGGAATACAAGCAAGAGGCCTAACTTCCCTCAAAACCCAGGTTATGAGGGAAGGATTGACTCCCACTTATATACCCTCCACACTTTGCGTGTGAAACCGATGTGGGATGTAAGTCCACATCACAACAGAAGATAAGAGGTTAACTTTACCTGCCACAACCAAGGAAAGCCCCTTCTTGCTTTCACCTGGGAACTCCTCTTGGCTGTTACATAGCATAGCAAAGGCAGATATAGCTAGCTCTATATTCTTCTTCCTTTCAAACCGATTGATAGAGAGAAACGTCGACCTACAATGCACGAAACAAGAATTAACCCGAAATCATCAAGGTTACATTCATATATACTTTCTTTATACGTTCTGTCTAGTATATTGCTGTGAGGCGAGGTATGGGTAATGAGATCCAAAGAGATAGGTAATGAATGTTACTTAGTAGAACTAGGTTCGTCAAACTGAGCTACGTTGACAGCTGGATAAAGCACGGCCGGACTAACTCCTCGTGAACTTAACTGCTTGAAAGTCTTGGCAAATGTAGATGCAGTGAATTCGCTGTTTACAAGAATTAAATCAGCCATACCTACAATATAACCATATGTGGTCCAAAAAAAATCAAGATTTGCATTTATTGTAAAAGAAATTCAGAATAAAAGCTTTATTTATACCTGTTGTCACTTCTTCTATAACATCTATCGGTTTGCGATAGATTCTCCTAAGAATAGTTGTATGTTGAGCCAGTAATAAGTCCGGAAAATGGCAATAGAATACAACCTAGGCAACAGAAGAAAAATAGGAAATGCAGATAATGTTAAACTAATGCCATTGAAGATAGTATATTTCAAGCAAGAACTTATTTTTTAACCTTTGATAACTTTTTCAACTTCATCAGTGGGATGACAACGGAGACTTGATCCGCCAGTATAATGTCGAAAGAAGGATGTAAAAGCAAGACACAAAGAGCAACAAATATACACCGCAGATATGCACAAACTGCATGGAGACGGTAAAAAATATGTCGTGGAAGGAAAGCACCGTAAGCAGTAACTGGAAAAATACCTGCCCATGTTCCAACTATTATCAGAACTCAGAAAACAATTTAGATTTTTAGATAAAGCCATACATAAATCCATCCAAGATTATTGAAGAAAGAGATGCACACACCAGAAACCGTCTCCTCAAAACACCGTGTTTTGTCGTGATGCGATGTAAATATATGAACATTGTGACCTTTAGATGAGAGTTCCACAGCAGCATCAACAATCAACCTTTCTGCTCCACCTAAGATTGTTGAAAGCTAGAAATATCAAATCAAAGGCAATGTAGGTAAACTAAATACTAGTGTATTCCCTTATCAGTTTCTGAAAACCAGATTCAATCAAATTGACAGGCTAATAAGAACAGAGCCTTTGATTACCACCGAATAATTTATACAACAGTGCATCCAATTTTGTAATATGCAATATCTACACAAACTGGAGAAGAAAAGAAGACGAAGAAATTACCTAAAACCATCGTAATTGACCTCAAGCATAAACACCATAATCATCACACTCTCCAAATTGCAATAATTGAACCCAAATCTGATTAAAATTGTGAATTGGGGGAAGAACAACGAAAAACGAGCAGTTTTGAACGCATAATGTAGCAACCCCCAAATTTCGTAAACCCAATGTTAAAAACTAACATGTAACCTAAATGCATGATTCGTACAATTCAATCACAAGAACCACTGGAATTAACTCCTAATCTCCAAATCAAACACGAAAATTCTTCCATAAATAAAAAAACCCAGAAAAACGAAGTTGGATAGAATTCGAATACAAGATTCCTAGATAAACCCAAGAAACGAAAATCATCGAAAATTGATGATTCAATAGAACAATCAAGTAGGTTAACTTCAACGCAGGAAATTACCTATTCCAAGATCAGGGTGGATAATCGCGATGTTTAATCTTGAGCTGTCTTTACTACTCGCCATGGCTGCACCTTCTTCAGATTTTCAGTTTCATCCAATTTCAGAAATGAAATTTTAAAGGAATGTGAATATTAATAATTGAAGACAAATAGCAGCCTGCTTGGACCAATTATATTTGAGCATTACTCCACGTCAGATAAGTTTATAAATTACCTTGCAATTTAAAACAGAAATTCCCAAAATGAGAGAGAGAGAGAGGGAGGATGGTTCGGAATTGGACGAAGCTGATCCGGCTGCTGTACTTCGTCGGAGCTTGATTGAAGTAAGTGAAGAGTTCTTTTTTTAATTTCTTCACGAGTTTGGCCTTTTCCCCCTCAATTTGTTTCTGAATCCTAATATATTATTTTTAAATTTTTGGGGCCAAACTTTTTGAAGTGTAGCGATCAACAAGTACAAAAAAGCTGGTGAGGAATTCGACGATTCAGAAGCAGCCGGGCCAGCGTCTCTGGACAAAACCGGCCAAATGTGGTACAGAAATCAATTGAATTACAAACTAGGAAGAAATTGATGCTCTTTTGTGAGGGTGCAGATGATTGGTTGTCGTTAGTGAGTTTCTTAAATTAGTAAATTTGTTGAATCTAAGTTGTTTTATGCCAAAATGCCAAACTAGCTTGATTGTTTTGTTGTGCTTATATAAGCATATAACAATGTCTAAATTGTTGTTTTTATGGATTGGGGGTGGGGGGATCATAAGTTTTACCATTTCTAGGGATTTATCATGTATGATATTACTAATGAGTTTTTTCATAGTGTTCTATGACTGAGGAGTGATTAGAGCTCTTAATTAATGGAAATCTTGAAACACATAAAATACTAATTTCTTGAGGTTTTGTTCTATTCAAGCACCCCATACTATCAGACAATAATGCTTAGTGTCTTAGGCATACACAAAGTAATTCATAAAACATACGAAAACTTTCCCGTCCTATATGCAAGTTTTTGCATCAAAATAAGGCTGTAGCAGTGGTCATTGGACTGAGTCTTAAGATCTGGTCTTGGTTTCCTGAGACGTGTGTGATGGTGGGAGGGATTAATATTTAGGTAGTTCGAGTTGAATTAGGTTGAGTCTAGTATTTCAGTGTGACTATGTATTAAGTGGATGTCAAATCCATCATTAGAAGATCAACCTGTTTAACAATTTTAGTAGTATTACAGAGATTTCGAATATATCCACATCATTTAATCTTGATGGCAAGGATTCTGTAGTTTTAGACCTTTCTTAACTGAGTCCAACTAATGCAAATTGCATTTCTGGCCAACTTCATATAATTGAGTGGGGAAATGATTGATATCTCTTCTCTGCATTGAACGAATTTATGTATTGAGGATGATGAGGCTCGTTATCATCAACTGGAAAATGATCATATATACTCTTCCTCCTGAGTTAAAGGCATTATGAAGTTTATCGTGGGAATAAGTAACCGTGATCGGATAAAGTTGATTATGTCTCCATTTTTCTGTATGTTTTTCAAGATTCATGAATGTACCAAATTGAGTAAGGTTTCTAATGCTTTCTATTTTTAGCCTAGTCATGCCAGGCTATGTGATAGTTTAGGTGCTAAAATATGTCCCTTTGTGTTCATTCAATTGCTTCTTTAATTGAGTGCCTCTTCTTCTTCAGAAGTATTACTTCATTCCTTGAATGAATGGGATTGATATACTCTCCTGTCTCGAGTCTAGTCTGGACATACGCCCATGCTGGCTCCATGGGGTGAATATGGGTATGTTAGGTGGTAACGAACCAATCCGGATCTTCTGGCCCATTTTGTGAGGACCACTAAGTGGCCACCAATCACACGGTGTCACGTGTGTTTTTACCGGTAAACAAACACTTTAATATTAAGACTGTCCCCATACACAGTTGCCCTGTGGTTGGGCCCCCGAGGTCCTCACCAAAATGGGTCAGATGATCCTGTGCGGTACGAGCCCTAAGGAGTTCCCCACTTGCATTTTCAGCGGATATTTCTTAAACCCGATGCACAACTCGAAGCCTTGGCTGCTTTCTGTTTTTGTCTTCTAAATTAATTACATTTAAAATTGCAGTTCTGCTCTTTTTTGTTCTATCTCCCTGGGAGTTAAACACTTAACTTTGTATTGTTATGTTCAATGAGAAAGCACGTAAAAGAACTGGATTTCTCTGCTCTATGCAGTCTGGCCTTTCATGCTAACGAATCGAAGTTGCTTGATTTGTCAATGGGTCTACGTGTTCATGCTTCTGTTACTATTATTAGTTGTGTTCTGAAGAGTCATTTTGATATTGCCTAAGAGCAGAATCAGGCCTTATTTTTGACCAAAAAAAAAAGTTATTCACCCAACTGGGATGTGAATTTCTCATTCATAACAGCAAGAACTTTCATTCCCAAAGCATTATCCAAGTTGACAGCTATTTTGGACAAAATCAAATTCCCATGAATTTGTCCCTTGCCTTCCTTCCCGTGATGCACAATCTCCTTTGGCCCCGTTTGGTTGGCAAGTATTCTGCCTCAGGAAAATAATCTAATTCCAAATTATTAAAATCCTGTGTTTTGTAGTATACGGAAAGTAATTTGATTTCAGGATTTTAAAATTCCGTGTTTGGTTTAATTTTAGCAAAATACTAGGAAAGTAATGAGAATCTTAGAAATAAGAAAAATGGTGTAATAATTGTTGATTCTTTTTCATTGTTTAGAATAGGTATTCTTTTTCATTATTATTTTTATAAATTAATCAAATCTTTTAATTTATTTATATATTTTTTTATTTTTATTTATGAACAATAATAACAATTTAATAATAACTATTTTCTTAAATAATTTTTTGTTATTCTGAAAAATATTATTATTAAAAATAAGTGAGTACTTTAATAAGTTTATTATTATTATTATTAAAGATGTTATTAATATTTAGAAATATGTTTTTAACTAATATTTATTATTATTATTATTATTATTTAAAAAAGTTGTTATTGATATTAAAAAAGATATTTTTAACTAAATATTTTGAATATTTATATAATAAAAAAATTATCAATAATAATATTTTCGGTGATTTTATATTTTTATGAAATAATAATATGACAATTAACAAATAATTGATGATAAATATATTTTATTCATATTATTAATAACATGATTTTACATAATTTGTTTTCTTTAGAATCATATTCCACGGAAAATTCCTCAATAATTTTACTTTCCTTAATCATTTTCTTAGCAATCATATTCCACATAATCATATTCCCTGACAATATTATTTTCCTGACAATCAAACGGGAGCTTTATGTATTATAAATTGTATGCCTTTTCAGAAGCTTTAACCACTTCTCTGCTCCGAATGCTCGCAGGCGTGGCCACCTCATGGAAGACTCGAATCATTCTCGCTTCCGATCCTGCTTCAGCAACTGGATAGCCCAGCAACACCAAGACCTAGAGGAACTTCTTTCCGGACTCTCAACTGATTGCAAAACCGACAATGAGAAGCTAAAGCTTCTGGTGGAGAAGAGCGTCAAGCACTTTGAAGAATACTTGGATCAGCGAGCTTTGTTGGTGCACCACGACGCTCCCTGTTTTCTATCTCCGTCGTGGTGCAGCCCCTTCGAGAATGCCTTGCTGTGGATAGGTGGATGCAGGCCTTCCCTCTCCGTTAGGCTTGTGTACTCAGTCGGCGGTCTGGAGCTGGACGACCACCTCTCGGGTTTTCTCCTACCCGAGAGGAAGGACAATCTAGCTGAGATATCGGAGAGGCAGCTGCAAATGATCAACACTCTGCATTGCAAGACTATCAGAGAGGAGGATATAATGACTTCTAGGATGGCTACTTTGCAGGTATACATACTTTGTTGATTTATTTTGTCCATCCGAAATTTGGACTGCGGTCAGGGACGTATTCAGGATTTTGAGTTTGTGGGTTATATTTGCGATTACGGGGGTGCAATCTTTAACTTTAGGAAGGAGACAAGATCTATTAAGGGGGCGAATCACTAATTCCAGAGGGGTGGGGATCGAGGGGTGAAATAGAAAATTTCCGAGCACGCCTCCTAAATCCACCCGTGATTGTTGTGCGAGAGTGACGAAAAAGGGATTCAATGGGGGTGCGGTTGTGTTTTTTTCCCACATTGTCTTTATATAATTTGGAAATTTGCAACTTCCATTGAATTCCATCTCCCAAATTCTAAATTCTGGTTCCGCCTCTAATAGGAGTCGATAGCCGATCTTCCGATGAAGAGTGGTAAATCGGCGGGAGAGTCGAGTGACGAGGTGGAGCACGCGATGCATGCTCATTGCCTCTCCATGGCAGGCATGGTGAGGGAGGCTGACCGGCTGAGGCTGGCCACGGTGAAGGAGCTGACGGCCATCCTTACGCCGCGGCAGGGCGTAGACCTACTCGCCGCCACCAAGAAGCTCCACCTCTGCCTCCATGAGTGGGGCAAGAGTATCAACCACCACGCTAGCAGAGAAGGAAACCTTGCTCCCTAAATAAGTCTTTTTGTGGGAATGATATTCGGGTTTGGGCTTTTAGCATTATCGATACATGTCACCTGTTATATAGATTGTGTCGTCAATGCTAGAATATGAATGAGTCTACGTGTTCGTATATAGTATGTATGTATAAATAAGTCCGAATAAGCCCCTACCTTAGCGGCGTTTGACCGGCCCGATCTTACTATTACCAAATTACAAAACTAGTCATTCCGTATCTCTCTGTCACATTCTTAAATGCACTGACATTCGATATTTATAATGTGTGTATATGTGTGCGTGTGTATATATACTTTCTCCATTCCATTATTTTTTATTTGTTTTCCTAATTTGAGTGTTCATTATTTCTAATTTGGTCTCAACAAAAAATTAATTAATTATTTCATAATTTTCATCTTTCATCTCCTACTTTATCTATTCTTACTCATTTTCTCTTTCCTATTTTATTATTTATTCTCTCATTATCTCATTCATATTTTCTCTCATACCTTATCATTTACGTTCTTAATTCCCATGTAGAAAAGGAATGAGTTAAAAATAATGGGATGGAGGAAGTAAGTTCGAATAAACTTCCGGGCATTTGACTGGCTCGATATGGCCACTAACAAAACAAGTCATTCTGTATGTCTATATGTCACATTTCTTAAATGAATGAGATTCGATATTTATAAAAGTCAAATTAGATTTTTTAATCCCCAAATTATTGGTGTTTGACCAATTTGGTCCATTATTTATTTTTTTAGGTATTTGATCCCCAAACTATATAATTTTGGATGAATTGATTATTATGTTCATTTTTTTTGTTAGTGAATAATTAGTCAATGATTTTTAAAGAGCATTTTTCGATATAATTTTATTAAGTACCAAAACATCCAAATATCGAAAGATTGAGGACCAATTTGGCCTATTTATTTTTTACTTAAAAATTTTAAATTGTTAAAAATCAAAATATTTTAGTCATTCTGATTTTTTAAGGACCAAATACGCAAATTTTAAGTAGGTTGAGGACCATTCCCGCCAATTATAATATATTTGTGGATCATAAGCTCCAAATTTTATCATTCCATGACCAATTTTTTTCGAATATTACTATGAAAACGAGGGATTAAAATATAGAATGTCTAAAAATTAAGGAATAAAACATTTTGAATGAAAACAAGTTTTGAATGAAAATCTAGTATAGGTTTATTCATTGATTTTCAAATATTTTGCGTTTTAATCCCTCGTTATCATAGTAATATATTTGAAGATTCTGATCATGGAGCTATAAAATTTGATGATTATGATTCAAAAATATATTATAATTGACGGGATTGGTCATCAACTATTTAAAATTGGAATATTTGGTTCTTAAGAAAAATCAAAATGATTAAAATATCTTTTGATTTTTGACAAATTATAAATTTTTAGTTAAAAAAAACCCAATTGATCATCAATCTTTCAGTATTTGGATGTTTTGGTTATCTATAAAAGTATATTGAAATGTCATTTAAAAATAATTCACTAACGGTTGACTATCTAAAAATTTAATTGAATAACCATTTATCCAAAATTTTACTCCATCCGTCCCATTCCAATTGTCCAGTATTCTTTTTTGAGTTATCTCAGTCCAATTGTCCACTTTCATTTTTTAGTAAAGTAATACTCCATCCGTCCCTAATATATATGCCTACTTTCCTTTTTCGTCTGTCCCAAATTTATATGCCTATTAGAATTTTTTTTGTATCAAACTAATTCTTTCACCAACTTCAATAGATCTAATTAATATGA
This sequence comes from Lavandula angustifolia, assembly GCA_028984105.1. Taxonomy (NCBI): domain Eukaryota; kingdom Viridiplantae; phylum Streptophyta; class Magnoliopsida; order Lamiales; family Lamiaceae; genus Lavandula; species Lavandula angustifolia. The sequence goes on from CM054826.1 coordinate 2,350,638, forward strand.
TAACATAGAAAAGACTATTTTATCCAACTTTTATAATAGCAAACACAATTATGATATTAACTTTTTAGTAATTTACTTTAACTTACTCAAATTCCAATACCAACATTTATCTAACTTTCGTATCATTAAATTTTTTCTTAATTTATGTGAAAAAACAAATGGGCATATAAAATAGGGACGGAGGGAGTACTCTATAAATTTAGTGGGTCACGCTACTTTATCACTCATTTACTCACAATTAATTAACTAAAAAAAATTAATAAAAGAATAAATTGATCAAATATTCATAATTTGGAACTAAAAAATCCAATTTACCTTTACAAAATTACAATTGCGGAACTTTTGTGATAGAAATATTCTTGGGTACTCCTTGCATTACATGATTTTAATTAATAAAATAGCACGTGGAAACGACGTCGTGGCGGAGTCTATCGGTCAAAAAAGAACCACTTTAGACCGCTGTTTACCGATAAAGATCTGCAAGTATACAACCAAGTCGAATCTTCGGTCAAAATTGGTGTTTCTATTCGATGGCCCACCAATCACGTCATGCCACGCGTGTGTTGGTGGACCATGTTAACAATAAAAAAATATTTTAGTTTTAAAAATGTGGACCATCAATGCACGCATGGCGGAGCGTGATTGGTGGCCCACCGAATGGGGCACCATTTTTGGGCCTAATGATCTTCTGGGGTATACAACTAACTATTCCCCCAAGCTACTGTCGCGGAGGAATTGTTACACGGTCCACTAGTAATATAACACGTGTCACATCGTTTATGTTCAAAATAACCCTCCTTCCTTCTATTGGTCAGTTACGTGACAGCCTGGTATCTCTAATACCCGACCTATCCGTCATATTCTCTCCTGTCTTCACTCCGTTGCTCTCTCTCTCTCTCTCCTTTCTCTTTCTCTCTTCCGATTCGGTATGTCACTCAGACGATCTTACCTCTCGCGAAGAATCATTCATCTCTCCTTCTCGCTCTCGAAATCATGCAAGGAATCTAAATCCAGTGAAATCGAGTCCGTTTGCAGCAGTAGTAATGAGAATCAGCGAGGTGAAGAGGAGCGAAAGGAAGGAAATCAGCATCAACGGCGGCGCGACGGCGTCGTGTCGCCTGAGGAATCCGGATCGGGATCGGGATCGTGGGCGTGGGCGTGGCTGCTGCCGGAGCTGCTCGGGGATATAATACAGAGAGTGGAGGCCAGCGAAGATAAATGGCCGGAGCGCCAAAACGTCGTCGCTTGCGGCTGCGTCTGCAAGCGGTGGAGGGAGATCACAGCCGAGGCCGTCGAGGCTTCCTCTATCCAACACCCTGACAGAATCACCTATCCTTCTTCCCTAAAGAAGGTCCGTTTTTGCAGCTTTTGTATATTATATCGCTTATTTTATCTTATTTATTAACTTCTTGTTGGCGTAACTTTGGGAATTATTATTGTTGCAATCGGAAACATCAATCAAGCCCCGGTGTGAATGATGCAGTTTTAAAGGAAATTATGGTTAAATTGAAGTTCTGCATTTTGTCTAAATTTGAGAATTTTTCATGGGGTTTTCAGTAAAGGGGGATGAAATAGGCAAAAAATTATTCAGCAGAATTCGGAAATTGGATAGTTTGCCCTCTCATTCCCTTGTGCTTTTTGTTTTTTTAGTTTTTAGTTTTTTTCTTATGTAAATGTGATTGAAGATTTCCAACTGATTAAGATTATCTTCTTAATTGTCATTTGAAATTTGAATTTATGTATTGTGCAGGCAGGGCCTAGGGATGCTCCACTTCAATGTATCATAAAACGCGACAAGAAGAATGCAACATTTCACCTCTATCTGGCCCTCACACCATGTTAGTGGACCTTCTTCTGAACTTTGAAGTTTTTAAATATACGTGCGAACTCATTAAAATGATACGACATTCTTTGCAGAAGCTTACTTTACATTTTGATAGGAAGTTGCCTTGCAATTCAGCTTTGAGTGTGTGGATGTGTGCTTGGGAAGGTAGTGGGTGGGGGAGAATGATGCTGGTGTGGGAGGGTGGGGATGAAGAAATTTAGGTCTAAATGATCTTACGCGTTTAGTCAAAGATGGATCATTGTGAAGTTTCTAAGTCAGCTTTGGTAGGTCTAGCCATCATGCCAGTCTTTATACCTAAAGTGGCTATTTAATTAGGAAATCTTGAATGTAGCTTTGACCTGCTTATAGATCTGTTCTGGAAAAAGAAGGATTTCTTAAGAAAAATGGAAGCCTTATAAACTGTTAACCGGAACAGGTTACTTGGTGAAATGGTACAATTAAAATTATTGGATCTGCTATGGAAAAGGGCCGTGTTGGATCACTAGCAATTAATTTAGTTAGAGAGAGGGATCTGTTTAGAAATCTCACCAGAAATGCATATGGTACTAGATGCTTTTAATCTTTGTAGATTTAACAACTTCGTGTAAAATTGGTTAGTATATTTCTGTTCTTTGTCCCTCTATATAAAAAAGCAGATAGTAGTTCACTTCTTATTTCCATGACAGCATTCACAGACAAAGGAAAGTTTCTCTTTGCAGCACGAAAGTACAAAAACGGTGCACGAACAGAGTACATTATATCTTTAGATCCTAAAGATTTATCTCAAGGAAGTAAAGCTTATGTTGGAAAATTGAGGTTAGGATTTCCATCTGGTAATTCTGGCCATCCTAACAAGCTTTATACTTCTTGGGCGTCGTCTGTTATTCCAGCAGTATAAAATTGGGGCTGTGTTTAGGTGATAAGAGTCCTAAACCGTCTAAAATGAATTGCACCTCGAATTGGTTTATCTTGAGTGAGAATTTTATTAGTAAGGCACTTGTTCTTACTATTACAGAAGTCCTTACTAAGACAAGATCCTTAGTGTGTAGTATAGCTAAAGTTGGTTATCCGTATGATAGTAGTTCAAGTTCATATCAGAATGCTTTATAATCCTCTATACCTTCTTATTTAATGAATCAGTTTTAATTTGCACCTCCTATTTGATTTGCACCTCCTATTTGATATCTCTAAACTGAATCCCTTGTTGGAAATGTAATTATCAGAAGTGAATAACAAAGACATCTTTATGTTTTACCAGGTCAGATTTCCTAGGTACAAATTTCACTATATATGATAGCCAGCCACCACATAGTGGAGCTAAACCATCTAGCAGTAGATCCGGGCGTCGTGTAGCAAGCAAGCAAATAAGTCCCCAAGTTCCTGCTGGCAACTTCGAAGTCGGTCAAGTATCTTACAAATTCAATCTCTTGAAGTCAAGAGGTCCTAGGAGGATGGTATGCTCCCTTACATGCCCAGCATCAAAGGATCAGTCGTCCGATACACATCAAGATTACTTGAAAATGAAGAACCCCGAAAATTCTACTCCTGTACTACACACAGTTCTGAGAAACAAGGCGCCAAGATGGCACGAACACTTGGAATGCTGGTGCTTGAATTTCCACGGAAGAGTGACTGTTGCATCGGTGAAGAACTTCCAACTTGTTGCAACGGTCGATCAGAGCCAGCCCGGTGGGAGGGGCGATCAAGAGACGGTTCTGCTTCAGTTTGGGAAGGTGGGAGATGATACCTTCACAATGGACTTCCGGCAGCCTCTCTCGGCCTTCCAGGCTTTCGCGATCTGCTTGACTAGCTTCGGGACGAAAGTGGCGTGTGAGTGATGTGATTGAGCTTGCACAGATTCACTGGTATGCTCAGTTCTTTGCCTTGCTTTTACTTATAGAGCTATACTAGTTAGTTATCTCTGCTCAATGGAAATATATCATGTACATGTATGTTCTTGATTGTTGAATTGTTCCAAGTTTTCTACATATATGAATTGTTACATATTTGAATTTTTCCATATTTGTTTAAGTTAAGAGAGATTATATTTATAGCCGTTGTTCAGTTAAGTTACAATTACGATCCGTTTCTCATGCTCGATCTAGAGACGTTGGTGGGACCCGTAAATTTTGGCCCAAGACCAGTACCAGTTCTATGTCTTCCATTTTATTAGGGAGGGAATTTTTAAGGAGATTTATGGAGATGGATCGAGGACATAACTGTACACATATTTTTCTTTATTTATGTATCTAATTTGATAATATACATAATAGATTGAATTCATTTAACATCCTAATTTTCATGAAAATACCAAGCCATAACATTAACGAAGAATAAGGTCCAGTAGAGAATTGGGGGGTCTGCTAAATTTGGTGTGGCCCATAACTAGGCCCATATTTTCTAGGTTTTTCATCGGGCCCATTTGTCCACGTCCTCAGATGTCGAATTCGACGTAAACATATGGATTACTGTCCGTTTACAGCTTGCATTGACGGCGGCGGATTGCGGTGGAACCAGGGGTTTTTTTATTTTTCAACCAAAAACAACCGTATACGCGAAATTAAGGCGGGTATCAAATCTTTAACTTGGTATACCGATCTTCGTATACCGAAAGTCCGATATCAAAGATATAGCATACTTTCCGTTGCACGTATTAGATTTACTTGGTATACCGTTAATTTTGAAGGTTTACAGAGAGAAAAAATAAAATAAAAAAAAAAAAATTATACCGAAAATTTTTTTTTTTTTTTATAAAATTTATTTTTATTTTTTAAAATTGAAATATATGAAATAAGAGTAATATCCTATTAATACAATATATAGATATTCTATTTATATCATGATAACGTAATATATAAGAGTTGATATATTAATTTATATCATGATAAGAGTTGCTATATTAATTTATGTCATGAATCAAGATAAACACAATATATAGATATTACATAAATAGATATTACATAAATATAAAATATGATGACAGAAAGATAAATAAAGTTAAGAATATTTATTCATATATAATATTTATCATCAAAAAGTAATACTACGTACGTAGGTTCGTATGTGTCGGTATACCTCGGCATTAGAAAACTCATACTTTTACCCCCCCGAAATTTTTCGGTACGGTATGATACCGTGATTTTCGACATGGTATACCGTTAAATTCGGTTTTTCCGATATTTTTTCGGTACGGTATGCACGGTATACGGTATTTTCGGTAAAATTATACACCCTTAGGTGGAACCACAAAAACAACCGTTAGCGAAATTAAGGCGGGTAAAATCTACGAGTTTAGTTTAATACCCGTCATACCCTTAGCCTTTACAATTTTAAAGCCAAAATCCATAAATTGACTTCACTACATATACGTCCGGGGTAAAATAGTCATAGACATTTGTAGTGCAGATTCTATTGGTGCTACAGCTTTTCACTTTAAAAACAGAAATTATCAAAATCAAAACCAAATATTGCTGGCTACACTCTAGAGTATACACTGAAACAGCCAAATCAAAAATCACCAACGATCTGAGCTCGTCAACGACATGCACCCGTCGGCCGGATTGTTGTGATCGTTTTCAGGCTTGATCATAAATTTTAGAGTGGTTTCGAATTCGGGCTATGCCAGTTCGGGTACGAGTTAATTGAGTTCGAAATTTGGATACACAAATTCAATTTGCCCGAAAATCAAAAATTGAAACTAATACCGAATTATTAATCGGTTAATTGATAATCAATTATATGTTTGATCTGAAAATGAATCGCGTATTGTTGCACATAATACATAATCACCAACAAATCTCTTGCCTAATAAAAGTAAATCAAAATCCATTCATTATGCACGTTCCTTTATTGTGATTAGTCAAATAATTGTTGATATGGATGATAATTAGAACCGGACCAAAGGATCCGCCCTGCCCCGCTCCACAATGGGCTGGTCCAGACATGTTCCGTATGAATTTGGATCCGAATTTAGGTCCTATCTTGTACCCACCCCAACCCGCTCGCAAATGACTCGTAAGTTTATTTTTTTAAATTAATAAATTATTATTTATGCATTTAGGACTTACACCTTCTCTCCTTAATCTTTACTATCGTTTATCTCATTTCCTTCTTCACTTTCTCTCATTACTACGGCTCTACATTACTAAAGCATAAAGTAGGTGCGTGCAGAGAAATGTTTAACCTGCAATATCATTTAAAAAGAAATATTACTTTAAGATACATATGCAACAACACTTTGCATTAATTTTCTACGAACAAAAATTCAAATTACTCTTTGAGATATTTGATCATATTCGATGTGTTTTTATTAAAAATATGGCATGAGATGAATCAATGGACCTGGGTCCAAGTAAACCCGCCTCGTACGGGTCTGACTCTAGAACTAAAAAATTTCACCCGTGCGAGTCAGGTTATGGGTCCAAATATCCGGATAGACTTTCGTGTTCCACAATTATACTCTACTATATGTCACCTTCACAAGTTATTTGACGTGTGTAATTCATTTTAATTAAATAATTAAATTAAAATCAATTATAGTGGATTACATATACTACATATCAACACCTTATATAATGTGTGACAGACAAGTTTTTGTGTCAAATATCCTATGCATGCAACGGATTTGAATCAATTCCAACTTGCAAAATTGTCATATACTTAAATGCAGGTCAAACAACAAATTAAATCAAAAGATTTCTTACCATAATTTTGAAATTTAAACAATATCAGAAATTATAAAATTGGTGGCCAGTCATTGACAAACTACCACAAATGGCTCCCTCCCTCCTCTCTCTCCTCTTCACTCTCACACTCCTCCAACCACCACTCTCCACCGCCAACCTCCACAAAACCACAGCCTTCCGCTCACTCTCCGCCTCCACCGCCGCCGCTCCAACCACTTACTTCGAAGTCACAAGGCCAATCCCTCTCCCCCAAACCAAACCCTGCTCACACACAATCCTCCGCCACCAATTCGCATACACCTACGGCAAACCACCCATCCTCGCCGCCTACACACCGCCACCACCAAACTGCCGCCGCTTCGAACGAGCCGTCCTCGAATGGACGGCTTCATCCAGAGGACGGCAGTTCGATCGAATCTTCGGTGTGTGGCTCGGCGGCGCGGAGATTCTTCGTAGCTGCACCGCCGAGCCGACGCCGGCCGGAATTGTTTGGACGGTAAAAAAAGACGTTACGAAGTACCGTTCGTTGTTAACGGAAAAACATAACGTCTCCGTTTACATGGGAAACATCGTTGATTCTACTTACACCGGAGTCTACCATGTTAATCTCACCTTCCATTTCTACCCCTCCGTTGAGATTAACAATCTCGCGGCGGATTTGATCCTGCCGATTTCGAGAACGCCGCCGCTGAGCGGCGGATTGTGGTTCGAGATCGAGAACTCCACCGCCGTGGAAGGGACAGAGGTTGAGATTCCGAGGAATGTTTACAGAGCAGTGTTGGAGGTGTATGTTTCCTTCCACGAAAACGATGAAGGCTGGTACGGAAATTTTCCGAACGATTATATTTCTCTCAACAACCTCACCGCCGCCGGCAATGGCCCGTTCCGAGAGGTTCTCGTCCGCCTCGACGGTGGCGTTGTCGGCGCGGTTTGGCCATTTACGGTGATCTACACCGGCGGCGTGAATCCGTATTTCTGGAGGCCGATTTCTGGAATTGGCTCCTTCGATCTACCGACTTATGATGTCGAAATCACTCCATTTCTGGGGAAATTGTTGGACGGAAAGCCTCATTTCTTCGAATTCAGCGTCACGAATGCTTTGAACGTTTGGTATGTTGATGCGAATCTACACCTGTGGCTGGACAAAAATTGGGAGAAAACTTCCGGCAAAGTGCTGGAACACAAAATTTCCCCAATTTCATCGTCATCTAAGTCGTCGATTTCTGGTTCCGATGGATCGTTTAGCGTAAAATTCAGTAGATCCATAGTTTCACGAGGCTCCGTGAGATCATCTCACGGCATAATCACGACGAAATCGAGCCAGGAATTGAGGTATAGCAACAAAATGGAGTTGAGAAACGGTGGAAATTTCCAGAAACTGAATCAGATTATAAAGTTGAGAGAGAAAGTTACCGCGAAGAATGCGTCGTCGGCTGTTCTCTCCACCGATTCACGCTCGAGATTCGGCGTCTACCTCTACTCCGACGGCGCCGACGACGTCAAGGGAACGGAGAGCTATAAATCTAAAGTGAAGCTGGATTTGGAGGAGAAAAGGCGGGAAAATTCGGAATTGGGAACTAGGGTTCATAAGTTGAAGAATTTGCAAAGTGCGGAAGGATTTTTGGTTGTGGAAGGGAAAACTAAAACTATACATGGATTGGGAAGCACTAAGCAAGATTATAAGTATACTAGTGACGACTCGTGCTTTTATAGGAGTTTGAGAAGCTCGAACTACACCGTTTTGCACGATAAAGAGAGCCGCAAATGCAAACATACCTAAATCTCAAATTTTTATTTATTTATTTTATGACGAAGATGACAGGTTCACATATAGTGTTGGGATTTGAATCATAACCTATAGGTTCCGATCATCCACTTTTATCGCTATGTCATTCCATGAGGATAATCTCAAACTTTTCTTTCTCAACAAGATCCTCAATTAGTAGTAATTTCAGGGGTGTCGTAATTAATGTGATGCTCGAAATTACAACCATTCACTCCAAAGAATTTGGCGTCTTTTCATGACATTGATTATGCATGTAAAATTAGTTGTAATATCACTCAAATTACAAAGATTCGAATTTGATGGGGAACTTTACCTCCATATCATTTGATGATCTAATGGTAGCAACTGCAAAAAAATAATTCGTAATAATAAATAGGTCAATCATATTGTAAAAGTCTTGTGAAAATTTGATGGATAGAATCCTCTTATCATGTGCGGATTGCCCGATCGATCACGGAGTATAAAATGTAGATGACATAGATCGAGCCACAAACCTCGTGAAAATAGATATGTACAAATTCCACGGGAATAAAGAAACTTTTTATACATTTTATTAAAAATAGAATATATAAATACATGACTGTTGTAAATATATTTTATATATATACTTACCATATATTGTGATGACCGTGTAAACCCTAAAAGCCCATGAACCCATCTTGTACTCTATAAATAGAGGTCTCCACCCTCATAATAATACACATCAATTTTCTCATTCTCTCTATTATACTCTCATTCTATTTAGTTTATAACACGTTATCAGCACGAGAAGCTCTTATTCCAGAAGAAGCATGAAGCTCTCCTAACGAAAGGTATACGCATCCTTTAATTTCCAATCTTCTTGATTGTTAATTATGTGAATATCGTTTGATTATTTCATGTAATGTTGATCGGCATTTGTTATATATTTTAAAATAAGATCGGTTATGCCAATTGCCGTTAACAACATATATAGTTAAAAGAAAAAAAACAACAACTTTGAGAGATTGACCTTTGACACAATGTAAAAAAATATATTTATTTAATGATACAATGTAATCTATCTCTTCAATTCGGATACAACATGATATTTATTATGGTCCGTTTTAATTAAGAGATTTATTTGATCTCATATATTGTTATAGTTGTTGCCCAAAAGTGGCACAATACATGAATATTCCAGAAGAATATCACATGTTCTTGAAGAACATGTCTAATGACTTGATTTCTTTTCAAGAAATGATAGGAGATCCCGTAGATCCATAATCTATAAAAGAAGGTATGTTATATTTATATACTACTTAAATTGTTGTTCCCGCAACAACACAATCAATATTCCCGAAGAATATTACATGTTCTTGAAAAACATTTATTTTACATACGCTTTTATTTATTTATGTTGAATTTAGATTGTTGCTCCTGAAGTAGTATAATCCATATTCCTGAAGAATATCATAAGCTCTTAAAGAGCAATTGAATTTATTTATTGAAATGATTTAATTGTTGCTCCAGAAGTAGCACAACTTCACATTCCTGAAGAATATTATAGACTCTTAAAGAGTTATTAATATTATTTATGTATTTACTATATACTTAAGTTTTTTTTTCTTGCATACTATATATATAATCTTAATTTGGTGCTCCTAAAGTAGTACACAATTAATATTCCTGAAGAATATTACGTATATTTTAATGAACAATTCATACAATATGTGTTATTGATGGGCGAATCTTGGTTCTTCAATTGTTATTGTTTTTGCTCCCGAAGTAGCACAATTGATATCCCCAAAGAACACTATATGTTCCTAAAGATTCATTGGGTTTCTCAAAATATTAGTCTTTCAACTGAAGAAGTTTAATATAGACTAAAATTTGTATTCCTGAATAATACTATATGTTCTTGAAGAACAATTCAAGCTCTTGATTTTGGCAAATGTTATATGTTCATAACTCTAATTGTTGCTCTTGAAGTAGCACAATTAACTTTACATGTTTTTGGAACAACTAAAACTTATCATTTTGAAATCATATATCACAACCATACTTTAATTGTTGCTCCTGAAGTAGCACAATTAATAATCTTGAAAAATATTACATGTTCCTAAAGAACAATATATATGGAGTGGTAGCAAGAGCTCCTCTATGCTTGACAACTGCATTTCCAACTTCCTATTGTGTCTTAATTTTTTTTTTTTCAAGAATAGATGTGAGATCCGGTAGATCTCAAAATTTGCAATTTCATTGATTTCACTTATCGTGAAACTAAATTGTTGCTCTGTAACTATGACAATTACATTCCTGAAGAATGACCATATTGTGATAGTAACATTACTATCACGTGTTTGTGAAATGCCTCAGATATAATATTTTTATATACTTTCCCTTGGACGGTTGGATTTTTTATTTAATCTTGTCCCATTCTTTTTACCACCCAACTTCTTTTTTTTTCCCCCCAAGTAGCATCATTTATATTCTAAAAGAATATTAAATGCTCTTAAAGAGCAACTCGTATCTTTAGTGATATATATTTATTACTGAATGAAAAATAGTATTTATGTCTTGTTGACATTAACGAAATCTTGATATCGATGCTCATATGCCAATAAGAGGCATAGGGAGATAATAATAGAATGAAACGAAGCATCCCAACAGGATTGCGTCAAGATATTAATTGTTTGTCCTCCCTAAAGCTCGATATGAGTAGTTGCATTTTACACTGCAAGATTTTAAAATCTAGTGCATCGAACATCATTAAAGGCTCCCGAACAGCTTGTATCATTCTATCAAATGATACTAAATTAACTATTGGACATGTCATTTACTCTAGTAAGTCTAGAAGACACTTACTAAGTTTTAAGGATATCCGCTGCAATGGATACCATATTGAAATAATATAAGAAGGTAGTGAGTGATACATATTTTTGTATAAATTATTTTGTATTTAGCCAGAAGTTAACAAATAGAAAGTTATCACACTACCATTTTAAATGTATTACACATTTATAAAAACAAGTGAGACAAACCATGTCATGAACCGGAAGTTCAAAGGGCTTTATGTTTTGATATTAGTGGTTTGGACATTCACGAGCAACTATCATGCGCAACATAATTGTTTATTTAAGCGCAAATAGAGATCCTGAAGAATTTTTATATTGATTTTCATGAATGCTTGACTTCTAGATGAAATAAAGCGATTGCTAGAACTAATAGTTCAAATAATAAAGAACTAACTTCCCTCAAGAAGAATTATCTTGATAAAGCTAGTGAGTTTATTAAACTCTAAGTTCCTCCTGAAGAGGACTTATATTATACTCCCTCCGTCCCATTAGTAGTGTCCCATTTCCCTTTTTTGGTTGTCCCATTAGAAGTGTCCCATTTCTAAAAAAATGTAAGAAATATGTGGACAAGAATCAACCACTCAAAAGTCAAACAATACATACCACAAAACACCATTTTCTTAATAACTGTGCCGAAAAGGAATGAGACACTACTAATGGGACGGAGGGAGTATTACTTTGGAATTGAGATTCAACACTTAGTTGCTCATGTGCATAATCAATGGTTTTGTACGTATAAAAACGAGTCTCACAAGAAGATTGTTATTATGATAAAATAACATTCCCAACATTAGGTGGAACATATGTCACATTTGGATTCCTGAAGTAATCAATGTGAAATCTACATCCAACAAAAAGCACAAGAACAAACTAGTCACATTTGAATTCCAAAAGTAATCAATGTGAACAAGAAGTCAAAAGACTCACTTGCAAAAGATTGCAAACCAACTTCTTGATGCTTTTAATTTGTGTATATAAAAGAAGTGACAATGTCATATATTTGCTACAAACCCCCCCAACAAGAATTAATGTCCCTGAATGACAATCATAAATGACAGCAAATGCATTTAAAATTCGTCAAAAATATGGTCGACCAATTGGTTCTAAAAGAAATTTTGGGTCTAAGAAACCAAACAATGACGAAAATGATTAATCAATCAAATGAAGTTCCTGAAGAACTACAAGCGTCTGAAATTAATGAGATCTCAAAATATTGGAGAGACCAAATATCATCGTGGAAGCACGATGGTATTTTCGCATTTTAATATGACTTTTGAGATGATAAAAGAGGATCATCAACGACGATCTATAAGAGATTGTCAAGATAGAAATAATTGGCCAAAGATGAACGAAGTCATACAAGATGAATTAATATTCCCTAGAAAGCCAGAAATATTTGGACATGTAGTTCCAAAATCCGGAAAGTATATCCCCGAAGGATACAAATGTGTCTTTGTTACAAAGAGAAATGAAAAATTACGAGATATAGGGCAATACTCGTAACACAATATTTTTCTCAAAGACCGGGAATTAATTATGTACTCTCCCATAATAGACGACATTGTATTTAGAATTTGATTAATCTACTTATGTCACAAAAGGCTTGTTATGCGCCTTATGGATGTAGTAAATATCTCTCAATATGATTCACTAGATAGTGACATATCTATATGAAGATCCCTGAAGGATTTAACTTGCTCAAAGCATGTAAGTCAAAAAGATATTGTCAATTAGACTGCAAAAGTCATTGTAAGGGCTAAAATAGTACAGCCGTATATGATATAATCATAATGATGAGAATTCCTTGACATAAGGGTGCATAAATGATGACTTGAGTTTGATTGCAACTCCTGAAAAACATAATACTTATATGTATACTCCGTCAAAATGACTTACATAGAATAAGTAATTATGAATTATTTTATTCATTGATAATCCAACTTATATCGTCTTCGGCATTATGGGGAGAGATGAAATATAAAGATTGAATGCCGCAAATATCTCGTTGGATTAATTATTTAGATTCACACACTATGAATCAGAAGTTCATCAAGTTATTTAGTGCAAAAGGAGTGACTAAAATCTCATATACCTGTTGTATATGCACCATGAACGAACTGAAGTTCCTCATAGAAAATATAAATCAATTGATTCTCATTAGCGCCAGAAGCGTGAGAGATTTATTGGTGCTAAGAGATAAGAAGTCCGCGGAATACAAAATTAGAACACATCACTCCAAATTCCTCCTGAAGAGGATATGTGAATCATTATGTACAAAAGTACTTGATGAAATCAACTCATGTCTAAAGACGGAGTTCGAATCAAAATACTTTGGTTGAACTAATAATTGTCTCGACCTGTAGATCGAGCATCTCCCTGATGGAGTTACGCTAGTCGACCTACCTGAAAGGTCTTTAAAGATATTTATTGTATTTCATCCACATGTCTATCTAATGGTTGATTCAATCACTTAAAGTGAATAAAGACTCATTTAGACCTATAGAAGATAATAAAGATGAGGATCAGAAGTTCTTTAATTATATGCAACTGGATAATTTGAAATGGCATTGACTATCCTTTGTTATTTTCGAGACAAATATGATATTGGTCTATTTATGAGAGTAATGATATATTGACATATTTCATGCCATTATCTATGCTGATAATTAAACTTGTGTTGCACATATTAGTGTAGACCTTAAAGATAACCTTGAAGATGTTATCTTGAGGGGGAGTAACAAATTGTAAATAATCCTGAAGATTAGACTGACTCCTAAAGGTCAAATGACCCTAAAAGGTCAAATGGTTGTACTATTTTTTCCTTTCTAAGTTTTTCCCAAAGGGTTTTCTTAGTTAAGGTTTTTAACGAGGCATCCAATGCAACACACGAGAAAATGAGTCATTGAGATTGATTCATAAAAGAGTCAATGCAACACATGATCTCCAAAAGAGTGGCGGCATCAACATCCAACAAATTCGCTCAAGTGACAATCTAGCAGATTCTTTTACAAAGGCATTACCAACATTCAAGAAGTTGTTACACAAGATCGATATGCGCCGACTCAAGGATCAAGAATGACTATATTGAGGTGGAGCAGCTGTACTCTTTTTCCTTCGTCCATTTTTTATCCCAATGGGTTTTTCTGGCAAAGTTTTAACGAGACATCAATTTCTTTTAGGGATGGTCAATCAAGGGGGAGTGTTGTAAATATATTTTATATATATACTTATCATATATTGTGATGACCGTGTAAACCCTAAAAGTCCATGAGCCCATCTTGTACTCTATAAATAGAGGTTTTCACCCTCATAATAATACACATCAATTTTCTCATTCTCTTTATTATTCTCTCATTCTATTTAGTTTATAACAATGACCTTATTTTTTTCCATTTTTTCAAGAGCGGCACTACTAATAAATATCGAAGATGTAGTTACAAATGTTCGTAAATTCATTTTAGATCTCTCTTATATTCTAAATCTGAGAAATTCCCCAAGATTTGCTGAAATAAAAAAAAATCAGCCACAATCCAAAAAAAGAAAAAAGAAATAGTGTACTGAATGTGCAATTCCAGGAAAATCATGTACCGAGATGTAATAAAGTAAAAGTTACAAATTTTATGTACTCAGGCACGTTTTACTTTCAGCGAAGAAAACAGAAGTTGATGCGATAAGGGGCGTGGGAGAAATCCAGCAAGAACTGATAGATAAACAGCGATCGCGATTTTCTCGATGGCCCTCTCCACCATTAGCAGGCAAGCAGCTCTCTACATTTCTCTCGAGAAACTCATTTCTGTACACACAATTCGTGTTTGTGAGTTAATTTATTGATTGAATTGAATTGTGTGAAGTTGCTCTAATTTGTGCGAAATTTTGTTGTTTCTTTGCGCAGTTCCTGCTGCGGTGTGGGCTGGAAATCTTCGAGCTTGTTTACGCCCTTGAATTCTGTACCAAGCTGCAGCTCCAATGTAGCCGTTTCATATAGGAAGCAATCTCGCAAATTCATCTCCCCTCGCGCTTCTTCATCCGGTATCTTTCTCGCCGATGTTATTATTTCTTTTTCCCGTCCGATTTTTAGAGATGACGATGTCAATAGGATCCTGATTTAGGAATTTTTGCTGTAAATGCAGTTTGCATTATTTCTCCACAGTCGGCAGCGAATTGCAATTTGATTTTTTCTATTTATGTTCTCGATTCTTCTGTTTTAATTGTGCTATGTAGGATTCGGATTTTCGAAATTTTCTATTATTGCTAGAATAATGTGGGCATAATTCTATAAGAACTCTGAACAATTCTCTTGAAGCTCATCCAGTCCCATAAATGATCTGCTTTCCCTATAATGGCCTAGGGCAATATGGAAATCCCAATTTGTTAGTTCTTCTGTTTGTAAGTTTTAACTTCGAAGCAATTAGGCTGCAAATTTAGCTATGTAGGATTTTATTCTATCATTGAAGTTCCCCTTCTGTTGTTTTGCTTCTAAATATGTTCTTTTAGAACTTTTATATCCGAAGTGCTATTTACTATCAAGTTCGAGAAATGTAGCGTTTGGTAGAATAGATTATCTACCCTTTGATTCACTTTTGGGTTGCTCACATGGAAGCAGATCCTTTATTGGTGAAGGCTGCAAGAGGGGAGTTAGTTAGCCGACCTCCTGCATGGATGATGCGTCAAGCAGGAAGGTACATGGCTGTTTATAGAAAGCTTGCAGAGAAATATCCGTCCTTCAGAGAGAGATCAGAGACGACTGATCTCATTGTGCAAATTTCTTTGCAGCCTTGGGAAGCTTTCCGACCCGATGGAGTTATTATTTTCTCTGACATACTTACTCCACTACCTGCATTTGGTGTTCCTTTTGACATAGAAGAGGTGAGAGGCCCCGTGATACAGTCTCCCATTCGTTCCGAAGAGGACTTGAAAGCATTGCACCCTATTGATTTGGATCAACTTCAATTTGTTGGAGAGTCTCTTAAGATATTACGGAAAGAGGTTGGTTATCACTACCGTTAAGTCGATGACTAATGCCTTGTTATCTATAATTACCTATTAAATAACCTATTGTAATGCTTTCATTTTTAGGTAGGGGAACAAGCTGCAGTTTTGGGCTTTGTCGGAGCTCCGTGGACAATTGCTACATATATAGTCGAAGGTGGGACGACTAGAACTTATACCACCATAAAGAGCATGTGCCTTACTGCACCGGCTTTGCTAAGGACTCTTCTGTCTCATCTAACAAAGGCAATAGCTGATTACATCGTCTTTCAAGTGGAGTCTGGAGCTCACTGCATACAAATATTTGATTCATGGGGTGGCCAATTGCCACCTCATTTGTGGGAACTATGGTCTAAGCCTTATATCGATGAGGTAACTTGCACTGTTGTTGGTTAATTGTTTTATATGAGTTTTTTGGAAGGCTTACAGTTAAATTTTTCAGCCAAGATGAAAGTAACGGTCTATTTCTTTAATCTTCCGAGAAACTGTTTACAGCAAATTGAATCCTTATAGTTTATGTTATTGGATATACTAACATTGATTTGTATATGGAGCTCATTTTGCTTGTTCATTTTTCTAATTAACAGAAAAGTTTCACAGCCTTGACATTTTCATTATTCTGTTTCATGGTGTTTGTGATGTGGTGCTCTCCTTTAACCGGTAATGAGTTTCTTTTCTTATTAACATGTTTAAGCTTTTTAATATAGATAGTAAGAACTGTGAAGGAGAAATGCCCTCAAACCCCACTTGTGCTGTATATCAATGGAAATGGCGGACTTTTAGAACGGATGAAAGGAACTGGTGTCGATGTGATTGGTCTTGACTGGACAGTGGATATGGCTGATGGGAGGAAACGGTTGGGGAATGACATTGGTATACAAGGAAATGTGGATCCTGCCATTCTATTTTCTCCTCTACCTGCCATAACCAATGAAATCAACAGGTTTGTCACTAAACTCAACTGGTTATCGATTTCTTGATTCTAATCGGCTCAAACCCATTCAAAGAGCCATCTACTCATCTCTCTTAGTTATTGTATACAAAGAACTAAAACAAGCTTAAATGCGATTGTGGTTATCAGTCTAGTTAGGATAGCAACTTCTTCGTGTATTGTCTACTTGTCCGGTTAATTTAACGCTCATGACTCAACTCTACAGTTATTTCTTCGTCTATTGGCTTGTTAGGGTCGTGAGCAGTGCAGGGACGAAGGGCCACATTCTGAACCTCGGCCATGGAGTTCTTGTTGGTACTCCAGAGGAAGCAGTGGCCCATTTCTTCGACGTTGCCAAAAGCTTCAACTTTGATTCCACGGTCGAAAATGTTGCAGTTGGGATGCCCAATCTGGTAGCTTGAGAGTTGTTCAGTTTTGGTTGTATAAATAGTAATCCAGTTTTTGCAGCTTAGTCTAGGCAAAATGTTCATCATACTTTGCTACTACTGTAAAGCTATGCATTTAGCCATGCTGATCTCATCACTCTGTATTCAAATTTCATTAATTTAACATCTTTGTGCCCTATTTGCAGACATTTTATGGTTCTTTCTTCAATATGGATTCTTTGAAATTTTGGTGATTTTCTTGAAGAGTTGAGGGGTAACAAGGTTAATTGCATTGAAACTTGCTCTTCTTGATGGCCTTTACTTGGTAAAATTAGCTTTGTTTTGAACTTGGATTTACAGTTAGGTAAAAAAAAAACTATGAAATCAATTATATTTGAGGTCTTCATGCTAATGGGCTTCTTAAATGTTGCCACGAGGCCAAGCCCGTTATTTTGTATACATTTAAAGTAGTGATTGTGAATTTTTTTCGTTAAAAAATTACACCCAATTTGGACAAGTATGAATTCTCACAAAGCCCATTTGTAATGTTTCAATTTTTTTTCTTTATATTTATCTCATGTGCAATTTATATACATATATGGCAACAATATTTTGACATGAAGTAGGGGAATTTAATTAGTATCAACTGTCAAGTAGCCAAAAGAAGACGGAAATGGTAAAAAGAGATAACAGGGTTTTCATATTACAGGGTTTTCATTCAAGAAAATGACAAAAAGAGATAACAGGGTTTTCATAAAGTAAGCTCCACCTCAACAATGATGAAGTATGGGCATCTGGGTATTGAGAGAGAGAGAGAGAGAGAGAGAGAGAGAGAGAGATGGAAATGGTATTGCAAGGAAATTTTCCAGCTATAACTAAAATGGAGACTAATTATTAAAACCATCATTGCTGATTGAAAAGTTGTAAGAATCGGTGTAAAATCAATTGCCTTAAGTGGGGTATCCATTATGCTTTATTTTATTTTATTTTTCCGACCATTTTGTTATTTTATCAAATCCATCCTTGGACAAATCATTATCGTGTTGAAATGATAATTTTATTATTTATGTATTTTTATAAATTAAATAGAATTATTATAAATACTCCTACTTTATAAGCACTGTTAAATTTATTTATTTAGGATTAGTTTTCCTTGTATTATGTGGGGTCATGTGATTTAAAAGTACCTGTGTAACTGTGTTCGTATTTTGACCGAATTAATTGATATCATGTTAACATAAATAAACAACATATAGTGTAATGTGCATAATTTTGGGATTATGTACTATATGGATTTTAAAGATATAAAATACCTTTAAAAAAATTGTGAATGATAATTCAAATAAAATACTTTTATAATCATCATTTAAAATATCTCTATCATTGTTATCATGTTAGTACAGAACAAAAAGAAAAACAGAGAGAATCTAATGATAAACCTATGCAATTGAATATAACATGAAACCTCAGATCATAATCATCTCTTTTTTTTCTAGGAAATAATAT
This sequence comes from Lavandula angustifolia, assembly GCA_028984105.1. Lineage (NCBI taxonomy): Eukaryota > Viridiplantae > Streptophyta > Magnoliopsida > Lamiales > Lamiaceae > Lavandula > Lavandula angustifolia. Next base: position 2,369,562 of record CM054826.1, read on the forward strand.
TCATGAAATAAGGCCCCCGAATATGTATTTTAGATGATTGTGCATCTTCAAAAGTAAAATATTATACTAACTGACAAGACAAATTAAGAATATTTTCTAATGTATGAGAAATGCATTTTTCTTTTTACTAATGAACCGGCCACCGAGTATGAGTAAATTCGATTTCTAGTTAAACCTCGATAAAATAATAACTTTGGAACCGAGAAAAAACATTTATTTAACGAAGTTATTACTTTATCGAATATTATTTTAGTGCATTGGCCCATATCGGGACCGGAAGAAATTATTATCTTAACTAGATTATTACTTTATCGAATATTATTATTTTATCGAGGTTTAACTGTACAATCCATATAAAAAATGTAAATTACTCTAAATTAATTACATGTAACACAATATCTAATAACATCGGTTGGATTAGATTTGTGATCTTTTGGGGCATGAGGAAAATGCATTTTTAATCTATGTATTTATTTATTATTACTCTTTACTAAACATGCAAACATATTGACACTCTACTTAATTGTTACACACCACCATAACATGTATATTTGTAGTTGTTTAGGGCTATTAAATGAATTTTCATGTCCTTTTCGAATTATGTAAGTATTGCACTGTTCATGGAGTTAACGGACGGAAATTATCTGTCGGTAATATTTTTAGACAATGTATGAGTCGATGCCCTAGGTCTGTCGGTATTTTATCGGTAAAACTTTGCCGGCGAAATTATATTCATGGAATATTCCGTTTATAAACAAACGAAAATTTTGTTGTAGAGAGAGAATTAGGCTAAACATGTGTTGTTTTTTTCTGGAATTGATGCATAGAAGAACATGCTATCATATGTCGTTGTATTTAACAACCAACATATATAATACTTTTCATATCAAAGTGATTTATGTGTCCCATTTTCATACATGTATATAATAATAGATTTAATAAACATTGATAATCTTGCTAAGAGGGGACAAAATGGCAACTAATCTTAGTTTCACTAATACTCCTTTTCCATTCATATTGTCTTGTTTATTATATCGAATTTTGTTCCATTCATTATGTCTTTTTTCCATGAAAAAAAATAAAATTACACTATAAATCAAAAAAATCATGTAGGCTCACAACATTTATACACAAAAATCAAATTTTTTAAATTCCCTGCCGAATCCCAACACAACAGTATGAATAGAACTTAGGGAATAATTGATACTACATAAAACTACGGAAATAGATGTCTGAAAATGAAATAAAAAAATTACAAACAATTCACAGGCAGTGAAGGTGAATTCATCTATTTAAAATTCATCAATTGTGTTTATATATTTATATAATATATAATTATTTGAAGCATAAATATCTGCGAATATTTTTTCAAATATAGATACATCAAAATTATATGTACGTATGTGTGTATTTTTCTTGATTATATCAGATTGATTAATGGTCTGATCTTTTATTTCATCATTACCATTTTAAATATTAGCACATAATCCTGCCGAATCCTAAAGACAAAAGATTAGACAAAAGTTGACACCACGTATGATTTGATTTCTCATATTTCAAATTATAAAACCACACAAAAATCAAAGATTTTTCCCTAAATTAATTTCTTGCTACTATTCTCCTCGAGATATGGAGTTAGGCTATAATGGCTAGGCTAATCCCAAATATGAATTAGAATTAGAATGATGAAAATAATATTTTTTTATACGTGTAATCTAAATGACTGAATTAATGTATCATTTTTTCCGCACATTGAAACACACACAGATTAGGGTTTTGGGCCAATTAGGGTTCGTGTTTTTCTCAAACCATGAAACAAAATATTCCCATTTCAAGAATTACATATATATTTAAAAAAATATATATATTATTACAACATAATCACGATAATGAGTTTGAATCAAGATCAAAATCTAGAAACTCAAAAATACTAAACAATGAAACCAAACCCATAAATATTGATCATACATGTACATACACATATATCAGATCAAATCAATCTTACCAGATTAATTATGAAATCCCAGAAGCAAAATTCGATCCAATCATCCCGTCACTGTTCTTCTTCCTTCTCTTCTTCTTCTTCTTGTACGGAATCCCCCTCGCTGCCGCCTGCGAGTCCCTCACCTCCCTCAGGTAAACCCTAATCGCCCCGTTCGCGAAAGGGTTGGCCTCGGCGGCGCCGCCGTGCTCCTCGTACGCCGCCCGGAGCCGCCCCACGAGCGCGTCGAGGCTGCCCCACGCCTGCCGGAGCGGGCACGTGCAGGGCCCCACCGGCTCCGGCTGGCCGAAGAATACGCAGCCCGCCACGTGGACCTTCGTCTTGCCGAACTGGTCGAGGTAGCGCATGAATTCCAGCACGTGCGTGTAGTTGCACTGCGGCAGCGACAGCGGCGGCCGCTGGTTGCGGAGGTACTGCCCGAAGGTGTTCCAGTCGCGCCGCTTCTGGGACTCGTAGCGGCTCAGCGGCGGCGGCGGGGGAGGGTGGTGGTGGTCGGATCTTGATGAGGATGATCCTTCTCCACTTGGATTGATATAATTAGACATATTTTTATATATGTAATTGAATTGAATTCTTGGGAATGTTTGAATTTTGAAGAATTGGTGTGGGATTAAATTGAATGGGATAATTTGGTTGAAAAATGGAGGAAGAATTTGATTTAATTTTAAGTGGAAAATCAAATCATGAGTGAATTGAGGAGACAAGGGATGGACCAATGGAAGTGCTTTAGCTCCTCCTCTTTTTCTTCCTTGACAAGACTATTTTCTCCTCCTTTAATGATGTAATAACTATCTATATATATTTATATTTAGTTATATATTTAGGTAGGGGTGGCAAAAGAATTTGGGTTCCCGCGCCCGTACCCGTCTTGTTCGGGTATTTTTCGTTCGGATCGGAAAAAATGGGTACAGGTATCCGTTATGCGGGTACCCGTAAAAAATCAAGCGGGTCGGGAACGGAAATGAGTTTTATTCTTAGATACCCGTTTCCGAACGGGTACCTGCATTAATATACAATTTTTTTTTACATGAGGTCTGACATGAGCCTCTTAGTAGAGGTGGGCGCGGGACGGCGTGGGTACCCGTTTGCATGTTTTGTGCTAGTACTAGAGTGTGACTAAACAGTTTTCCACGGTAATTTTAATTATAATAATCTATGGTTTCATAGTTGATAATCATATGGTCGGTTTTATAATTATAATTTATGGTGAGACACCATTGGTACATGGTTTATAATTTCATTTATTGGTATTTTTTAATTTTTATTTATGAATTTAAATATATTATAAATAGGTGGTAATATTTGCGGGTAAACCCGTACCCGTACCGTATCCGCGCGGGTACCCACTCTATGCGGGAACGAGAATGAGTATTAAAATCAATTATCCGCAGGCGCGGGTATCCGCAAACCGCGCCCACCCCTATATTTAGGTGGTGTTTGGAACAGCTGCAGATTATAGGTTTCAGCTGCAATTGAAATTTTTGGAACACCTAACTTTCAAAAGAAATTTTCTACCAAATATAGCCGAGAAGTTGGTTAAGCTGTTATGACTAAGCTTTCAGCTGCAGCTTACAATTTATATAATTTATTGGACTATTTTATCTTTTGAATATTTCTATAATTCTCAAAAAATTATTAATTTTAAAATTAATAATTTTCTTAGTAATAAATTTAATTATAATTATATTTTAATATATTAGTTAGTAATTTGATAAAAATTATTTTATACTTATTATTTATAAATTCTTCAAGTTTAATGAAATAATTATTATTAAAATTAAATCTAATTAAATATATTTTAATTAAAACAGTGGGTTCTGAAATTTTTGAATTTTAAATTAATATTTTTTCTATTTTCATTTAATTATAATTATTTCTTAGCTACGTAATTATTAAAATTATATAAAAATATTATTATTATGATTTTAAGTAAAAAATAATATTTAAAATATAATAGTATGATATGTTCATATTAATATAATATATTATAAATTTATAAAATATAAAAATAATATTTATTTATTTATTATAAATTATAATTATTTAATAATATTGAGGGTAAAATGAATATTTTATTTAAAAACTTAAAATAAGCTATTGATATCAACAATTTTTCAAATCCTATTTTCCCCACTTTCAGCACTTACTTCCAAACATTTACAAATTCTCAAATCAATAGCTTTCAGTACGTATCAATAAGTTTCAGCTACTTCAAACACCTACTTAGTTAGTTAGGGACAGATCAATAATTCATAATTAGACAAATCCAAACAATAAACCTACAGCATCGATGATTGAGGGTCAACTTTATAAGATTTTTAAATAAATGAAGATAATTCGGGACGAAAATAGAATTTGAGATATCTTGTTGTTTCAACGGGTAGCCTGTTTAATTAATTCGTCGAGGAAAAATATTTGAGTTATAAAAAGGTGGGCACGCGTGGCGCCGCGTGATTGGTGGGCCACCAAGTGGTCCACCATATTTGGGCCAGATGATCTTTTGCCGGTGGACAGGGTATTGTCTCCCTTGAATCGGCAGAATTCTGTATCTTACATGTAATTAATTTGTTAAATTATTAGATTGTAAGTTTCGTCATCTCTTTTGAAATTATAGATCTTGTCCCAGGTTGTAGCTAATTCTACAAATTTAAATTATTTTAGATGTTCTTCATTATATTCTCATATATATGTCGGTGATTGCATATTTACTTGTATAAAAACATTATTTATAATCTTAAATGTGTGTGAGTTGTTGGAATAGCATGGCAATCACAATCAAGTATATATTCCAAAGAAAACGAGAGATCATGGGGTTATAACCCAAGTTAATTAATAAACAAGAAAGTGAGACAGCATAAAAATCCCACTTTTTCTTGTCGGTTTTTGATAATTTTCTTTTATTTTTTAATATATTATGCATCGATATACTCCCTCCGTCCCATTATTAGTGGCCAGCCACCTTTCATAATTCAGATGTCCCGCTATTATTGGCGACGTCCCAAATTGGTAAAAAGTTATCACTCTCTTTCCTACTTTATCATCTTATCTCTCCTACTTTATCATCTACTTTCATTATTATATTCATTTCTCTCTCCTACTTTATCATCTTCTCTCTCCTACTCTCTCATTATCACACTCATCTCTCTCTCCTACTTTATTATCTAACTCATCTCTCATACTTTATTACATATTCCCTTAATTCCCGTGCCGAAAAGAAAGTCGCCACTAATAATGGGACGGAAGGAGTATAAGATAACACCACCCATAAATAATATAGCCGTCTGCAGTGAAAATTGACTTAATTTTAAACTTTCTATAGAGTTGTAAGAGAGGTTGGTTTTGTTGTTTCATACGAATGTTTTAACTCATCGCTTGTCTCCCACATTCCGGATCCTCACTAATATTTTTTTACTATATATAAAAATACAATATACTTTGGATAATTAATTTATGGCCACAAATTCTTCGTCATTTTCAAAAATAAGACATTACTTATGTGACCACTTATTTCGTGAATACAAAATACTACTAATTGAACCGATGGAATATATTTTAGTTTTCTCCATATACAAATACTATCACATTTATCGAGGATCGGTATACATTACGCGTGTATTTTGTACTCTGTCCGTTCTGTCTAACTTTATCTTTTTTTTTCGGCGTAGAGTTTAAAATGTGTGATTAATTGTATGTAGATGAATGGATTTATTAGTGAATCCCAAAAAAAAAAAGTGAAATGTGTATTGTTATTATAAGTCAAATAGGACAATTTAAAAAGAAATAAAAGACAAGTTGAACGAACGAAGGGAGTATTAACTATTTTCAATTAATTGTTACTAATTTATCAACCATGAGATCCTAGGATTGGCATCCATATTAAATAGGGAGCAAAATTTAGAATTTTTTGTACATGCCATTGCCAATACAGAATTAATGTAAGGGTCAAAATATTAATTTCTAAAAAATAAAGTAAAAGTTGTAATTTTAAATTTTGGGGGTGCGGTGGCTCCACAAGATAATCGAGATTTGATGGGAAATCGGTGATAATTTTATAAAGGCAAATTGGCAAATTTGGTCCCCAATGTTTGCCACTTTGGATGAATTGGTCCCTAATTTATTTTTTTAGTTTATTGATCCCCAATATTTGCTAATTTGGATAAATTGGTCATTCTGTCAAATTTTATGTTAATTAAGTTTTAATCATAGAGGTATTTATGGAATAAAAGTTTCAGGGACCAATTCATTCAATTTTTAAATAACTGGACGACTAGGAGGTGGGAGGCCATAACTGGACGACTAGGAGGTGGGAGGCCATAACTGGACGACTAGGAGCGGGTCGTCCAGCTGCTCCTCTCCTCGAAGAACATAACACATTCCCCAACCGTTGTATTGATCCGCTCCCCTCCTTCACCGTGAAATGCAAAATTATTAGTTAATCTAAATTTACTTAATTTTTATTTAAATAAAAAAATTTGAAAAAAAGTTAATTCAAAAAATTATTTAGATGAATTGGTACCTAAAATTATTATTAATTATTTTTTTTTGTTTACCAAAAAAATTGTTTGAAAAAAAAAAGAAAAAAAATTAGTTGAAAAAAAAAGTAATTTTTAAAATAAAAATTTATTTGAAAAATTAATTTTTTTCCAAAAAAAATCACAATTTAAAAAAATATTAAAGTTTTATTTAAAAATTGAATGAATTGGCCCTGAAACTTTTATTCCATATATATCCATATAATTAACACTTAATTAACTTAAAATTTGACAGAAGGACCAATTTATTCAAATTAGCAAACATTGGGGACCAATAAACAAAAAAAAAAGATTAGGGACCAATTCATCCAAAGTGACAAACATTGGGGACTAAATTTGTCAATTTGCCTTTTATAAATATGAATGATAATATGTGTATATGTGTATACGTTTCTGTGTGTGAAAGAGTTGTTAAACTGATTTAATGAGAATTAAGTCAATCACGATTTGTTAATGCTTTACTCTGATTGGACAATCAGAGCTAAAAATCCAAAACTGAAATAATCATCAAGCCCCACAGATTATCCATTCATTTAATTATTCGCTCCTTGGTTAATTTATTTTCCCAATTCACATATTTCTTGCTAAGAAATTGTACTTCCATTTTTGCTTAAGTAGGAAATCATGATCATAGTTGGTATGTTTGTTAATACTTGAGATCATTTATTCGATTAAGTTTTTATATGAATTAAATATTTTGATTAAGTTGTTAAGAATTTGAGAAACGTCCGAAAAAATTAATTACTACATACCCAATCAAAACTAAGTTTCTATTAATTTTAGATTCCAAAACCTTAAACTAAATAGAGATATTATATGGAAATACGACTTTAACTAGCACTAGGTTATCAATTAAAATAAATATATTATATAAATATGCTATCTTGATTATCATGCTTAGAGATAACTCACACTATACTTTAAAATATTAGATCATTTCCAAAACGTGGCATTGAGAGATGGAGGGTTAGTGAAATTGGATGGTGAACAAATTGGTGGTAAAGCAGAATGGTGGTGTTGTGAACCAAAAAAAAAAGAGCAAGCTATCCATATGTATTGTTCCAGAAGTTAGAAAACGTATTAAAATATTTTTTAATTAATTTAATATTTACTGAGTATATGAATATCAGTTTTTCATTGATTGCTCTGTACGATTTACACATAAATCTATGGAGCTTTATATAACCAGAATTCTAAAATAAATGGTAGATGTTAATTTGATCTAAGAATCTAAATTAACCATCTACATCTTTTATTAACTTTGAACACGTTTCTTTAACGTATCAATATTTTTTATTTAAATGTTATTTTTATGTATATCTAGCTCCAAACCTATAAAAATAATATGCTATCACTTTAAAAAAAATGACAAAAATTAGGAGTAATAATATTTCTTAATAAGTTATATCCCTATATTTAGATTTATCCAACTTGGCCCATTTTTTATTCTAATAATTGGGATTTGATAATGAACACAAATGAAAAAAGAAAATACATACTAATAAATCAAATCCGCCTGATGGAGTAGGCCGATTTTTTCTAGACTTGAGACCAGCCCGGCCCATTTAATAGTCGATGGAAATGAAGCCCGGCTCGGACTGACATTTCCTCAAACACAAGCAAAGCACAAGGAAAATCATCAAAATTGAAAATTTCGTTCGATTTCTTAGTAAAGGCTAAATGGCTCTAACGACGAGGCAGCGGCGGTCGTCGCCGGCGGATCTCCGGTCAGAATCGGCTCCTTCGCCGTACTCCAAGCTTGACAAGACGGATAAGCCGGCCGGCGATCAGAGGCTGGGCTGGCTCCTGCCGCTACTGTCGCTGGGAATGCTGCGCTATATGAGCGCGTCGTCCAACATCATTCACGACTGCGATGAGGTCTTCAATTACTGGGAGCCGCTCCATTTTCTACTCTACAAGACCGGTTTCCAAACTTGGGAATACAGGTTCCCCGATTTTTTTTTTTTTTTTTTTTTTTTTGATCGGTTAGGTTTTCCGTTTCCGAAGTTAATTGAGTGGTGTGTGTGGGTTTTTTTGAGTGTGGAGAATGTAATGGAGAGAAATTAGTTGATGCTTTTGAGTTCTGGAAATTGCTTGCTAGTGTTCGTTGATTGGGAATTTGGCCTTCGATAATCGAGGATTGAAGAAAGAGGCTGTGTTCTGATATAGCATTCTGTTTTGATCTTGCAGCTCGCAATTCGCGTTGCGATCGTACTTGTATATTATTTTCCACAACTTGGTTGGTTTGCCTGCTTCTTGGTGGTTTGGAGAAGAGAAAGTAAGATTGTTTCTTCATATTCCTTTGCTTCTGTACGAATTCTGCTAGAACTTATTTCTTCTACTCATTTGAAAATCTTCAGGTAAATGTCTTTTATGCTGTGAGGATTTTTCTTGGAGTTCTCTCTGTCATTGCAGATGCTGCACTCGTTGTCGCCCTCTCTAGGAAGTACGGAAAACGTCTTGCTTCGTATACACTGGCCATGCTATGTTTGGCAAGCGGTTGTTTCTTTGCTAGCACTAGTGAGTGTGCATCTTTAGCAATTAGTTTCCTAGTTTTTACACTTATTGTCCGTATTTTTCGAGTTCTCTATCTGCAATTTTGCTCATACTTCTCAATCTAAATGATACATGTTGGACTAGGCTACTAGGATCCTGAATTTTCTTCTCGTTCTCGGACAAACTCATGATTTGTGCTGCATATACAGGTTTCCTTCCGAGTTCATTCTCTATGTATGCAATGTCTCTATCATCGGCACTTTATCTTTTCGAGAGGCCTGCAGCTTCTGTTGCAACTGCCGCTACTGGTGTCATTCTTGGTTGGCCGTTCTCAGTCTTGGCATTCTTGCCGCTTGCAATTTTCTCCCTCAAGAAAAGGTTTAAACATGTATTTCTGTCTGGTGTGGTGACTTCTCTTTCTGTTTTGGTAAGTTAAGTATACTGATAGTTCAAGCATATCTCACTAGATGTTGTAATTCTTGTTGTTTGATTGATTTAGAAGGTCTTATTTGTATCCCCTCGAAACTTCAGGCACTATCAGTCGTTGTTGACTACTACTACTATGGGAAGTGGACATCCTCCGTCCTCAATCTGTTAATATATAACGTTTTAGGTGGTGGGGAGAGCCATTTGTATGGTACTGAAGGGCCATTGTTTTACCTGAAAAACGGGTTCAACAACTTCAATGTCTGCTTCATCCTTGCTCTTCTTTTCTTGGCGATCCTTCCCATTGTAAAGAAAAAGTATGCTCCAGAGTTGGTAGTCATCATCTCTCCCGTCTATATATGGCTAGCTTTTATGTCTTTGCAACCACATAAGGAAGAGAGGTAAGCTTTAACCTTCCACCTTCTTTCAACTTGTAGGTATCCTTTCCTTAGGTTTATCTTTTGCCGTGCTATTTTCTATTTTGACCTGCTCCTTGTCGTATCTAAAGGGTTGCTTACACGAATGTTATGTGCCAAGCTAAAACACTAATATATTATTGTTGTGGATAACTTCTATTATAAATTGGAAAAGATTATGGAATCATGTTATCAACTTGGCACTTGGGATATGATTGCAAAAGTGATAATGTGTTTGAACTTCTTCAGTTAGAGAAAAGGAGAATGTACATAGCTTATTATACGGTACGGTGAATGTAGATGCAATAGATTGATGTGATTTATCTATCAATTTGCAGATTCCTTTATCCAATATACCCTCTTATCTGTGTTGCTGCTTCAGCTGTCATTGAGAGCCTTCCTGATTTATTTCGGGATAAGTACAACCCCAACGACCCTTCTCTTCTTGTTATGGTAAAACTTCTTGCTTCTTAAAGCAATCTCCTCTTGGCTCAACTTTATTCTTACATGAGCTTTGGCTGTGCAGATTGCAAAAGCTGTTAGGCCTCTAGTTCTTGGAATCATTTTATGCGCCTCCCATTCTAGGACGTTTTCCTTAATCCATGGTTATTCAGCTCCACTCGAGATTTACAAACATTTGGAGCACCACGACGATGTAGGGGAAGGTCGGGAACTCTTTGAACTCTTAATCCGTTGGTGAGTATATATTTTTCTTACACATTTCTCATCTTGGCAAGCTTTTTTTTACATGATATAGGTTCCGTCCTATGTGTTGGAAGCGAATGGCACCGTTTTCCATCATCTTTTCTCGTTCCCGACTATGTTAAAGAGGTGAGATGGATAGATGATGGTTTCAGAGGCCTTCTCCCACTCCCTTTCAACTCTACAATGGGTGGAACTTCTGCTGCTCCACCTTATTTTAACAACAAGAACCAGGCTTCAGATCAACAATACGTAATTCATTATTCCCCATTACTTCTTGATTGCTTACGATATTTGGAAATATCAATCTTTTATTCACTTTACTACTATCAATTACAATGCAGCTCCAAGATATAGAGAAATGCAGTTTCCTTGTAGAGTTGCATCTTCAAAGACCTTACCTTCCTCGAGGGAGTGACTTGAATACATGGGAGGTAAAATCTCTCTTTCTCTCTTTCTCCCTCTCTCATATCTAGCAATCTTATGAACTTTTATGCACAGGTAGTGGCAGCAATACCTTATCTGGATCGCGAAATGTCGCCTCCCAAGTACCGGTCGTTCTTCATCCCCTACCTCTGGCAGCAGAATAATGTGTTTGGCTTGTATAAACTACTGAAGAGAATACCAAAATCATAGAGGTACATAAACAAAAACTCCAACCCCGTTGTGATCGGACGGTTTAGAATCCATTAATTTTTCTTCTGACCTTACACCGGTGTGATCGGACTGTTTCGAACGTTGGCAATGATTTCCATCAGTTTTGTAAACTGTAGATTTCTTATTTGGTGTTTGCTATGTCTCTAACTGTAGCTTTGGCTGATGAAGTTGTAATCTTTTTGCCTGTTCGGACTAATGTAGTTTTGGAGTTGTGTTCTGATTTTCCTATGATGATATTTTACGGACTTTTACGGTATTTTTCTTTTTTTCGGTCATTAAGCTTCAATTAAGGTAAAAAATTGAGCATGCTATTAATAAAATATCAAACTACTACATATTTCTTAGGAGTATAAACGAATCAAATTAAATGGCACCGTATTCGATTTGATTAGAATTCATATCCAATTGTTTTTCAAATATTAAATTTGATTCCTATTAGTATTGATTCGAAGCAATTCAATTCAGAATCATATATATAGGAACTAGGTTTATAACAAGTTAAATGATTTGAATATGAATATCAAAACTCGAATATTGATACAAAATCGATTAATGGAATTGAAAATATTGAAGAAACAGTTAAATTGATTCTCCGTATTTTTCATAACATTCATATTAATTCTACACTTTTGAATGGGGTTATAGATAAGTCTAAACATCTCAAATTTGTTGATACATTTCTATGCATCCTAATTTTGGTAAGGCATGTGCGTCCTCATTTTCGCCATTTTTTCTCAAATTTTAAACAGTAAATCTCCCACAATTTTTAACATGAGAGAAGAAGTTAATCAAATAAAAGATATATTTTGATATTATAACATAGTTAACGCTCCAAGGGAGCCATATCAGCATAGAGAGAATGTGAGGCGAATGAGATGACAAATATGATGGACGAAAGTTGCTTATATTTATATGACTCAGAATGACCAACACGATACATTTATTCATAAAATTAATATATTTGTAACATGCACAAGGAGCGGAGTTTACCCAGTGTGCACTGAAGGTAGCGGCTGCGGGTTCTACGAATCAAAAATATATATATAATATATATATATAGGGAAGGGATCAAATGAGAACCAACCCCTCATATAAGAACTAAGAACCGATCTCATTTGTAGATATTTTTTAATCAATGGATATAATCTTTTAGCTATTGAATGTTTTTTTAATAGAGTAGTATTTAAAAGGTCATTAATGTAATATTGATTTTATGATTGAACTAAATTTACTATAATTATGGATCATGATCAACGCAATTTGATCAATTAGTTTATATCTAATTTATTTCTATATATAAAACAGCGTTATACTTTAGTTAGTTTGAATTTTTCAATTATTTAATTAGAAAATCACATCATATTCATTCTTACAATTTAATAATTTAATATGGCAGTTTATATATTTTTTAAATTTCTTAAAGCATTATATATGCTTGAATCATATATATTCAATGCATTAAAACATCATTTCAAATGCATAAGCAGTTTATATTCACTGCATTTTAATCAATGTATTATTTGCAATACTATGATACTCCAAATTATAATGCATTATGTAAAATACTATGATGCATCAAATTAAATTATAATACACAATACATATGCATATTAAAGTGTGTTCGCTCGTATGCATTGTAATAATTATATATAAAAAGCATATGCATATGAGATGCTATTGAAATGCATTATTTATATTATGATGCATCAAATTATAATATACGATGCATAGACATATTGATACGAAAGTGTATGGCTTGTATGCATTATAATTTTATATAAAAAATTAATCCATATGAAATAATTCTGAAAGGTATTTTATATAATGTTAAAATGCATCACCTTAATTATAATATATAATTAATATTAAAATGTATTTGCTTGTATGCCGTATAATTATACATAAAATGTTGATGCATATTCATATATGTTCAAATGCATCAATTATAATATTATTGACAATATACACATATCATCCATATTTTATATATGTTAACCTTAACCTTTTTTACCCAATGCATCAATTAATGCATCAATTTTTTTCCGTCTATGTTAAGGAGTTGTTTAATTAATGTTGTCCAAAAAAGTCAAAAGAAATTAATGTCGTAATTTTAATCTTCCTAAATTAAAGATAGTAATAATTTGATAAATATAATATACTTACAAATTTACCCTTAAAATATTTAGGAAATGAAAAAAATCATTAATTATCATTGAAATCTGATCGTATATTATTATTAGATTTGTGGTCTTGATTAGTTCTTAGTTCTCATGTACGATAACTCTACCATATATATATATATATATTTGTAACATTTTCTCTCTCCCGTCCAATGTGTGGGAGTCGGAGTCCCTTAAATTTGTGCAGAACAATCGCTCCAACAAATTTGTTCTTCTTGCATAATTTCACCTCCATAAATATCTCCCTACCAACACCATTCCAATTCGTACACACAACAGAAGTGAGAAAAACAGTTGTTCTTTTTGTTTGTGTTTTTTTTTTAAATAAAAAATAAAATGGCAAGAACTATTGGTCTCACCTTCGCTCTCTGCTTCCTCGCCCTCGCCAACGCCCAAGAAATCTTCACGGTCGAAGGCGATGTTTACTGCGACCCCTGCCGCGTCCAGTTCGTCACCGATCTCTCCAAAAAGCTCGCCGGTAATCAATTTAGCATAATCTGCGTTAATTTCAGCAACAATTAATCGACGATAACTCGCGATTTTGCCCTAACCTTCCGATACGCCGCTGTATGCAGGGGCGACGGTGCGATTGGACTGCAAAGACCTCGAAACTAAGGCGGTGACGTACTCGGTGGAGGGTAAGACCGGCGGCGGCGGCCGCTACAACCTGGAGGTGAGCGGCGACCACGCGAACGACAGCTGCGAGGTGTCGGTGGTGGAGAGCGGCAGGTACGACTGCGCCGAGCCGATGGCGGATCTGGAGAAGTCGCGGATCGAGTGCACCGCCAACAGCGGCATCCACGCCGCCGTGCGCTACGCCAATCCGATCGGATTCATGACGAAGGTCGCCGATCCGCAGTGCGGTCCAATGCTCTTCAACATGGGCATCGTCGCGCCGAAGAATTAAATCGAGGGTTCGAAGATATGCTTCCCGCGTTGTGTGTGCGCATTTGTTAACCAAATTTTTTTATTTTTTTATAATGATAATAATAATAATTGGTGACAATGTCGGAGTATAACCCATGCATATGAAAAAAGAAAAATAAATTAATTCGATGATCATTGAGTCCATATTTATTTTATTCTTACTCCCTCCTTTTTTTTTAAAAGGAAAATAATTAATAAACAAAAACGCAATTTTTCTTTGTGTGACATATTTATCTACACACAATCAACTACTTATTTTAATTATTATGTCGAAACGAAATGAAATAAGTCAAATGGGCACAAGGGATATTAGTTAAAAACTAAAAACTATCAATAAGCTCGCATGCAAACATCAAGAAGTGTCTATAATTATGTCATTATATAAAGGGATAAATACAATAAACCCCTTCAACTATTTAAGTTTTTCATTTTGCCCTCTGAACTATGAAAAGTTGCATTTTGCCCCCTCAACTATTCAATACGTTGCGGAGAGCAACATTCCGGCCAAAATTCCGGCAATACATACAAATTCAAGTATTTAAGGGGAAAATCTCTAAGGGTGAAATTCACGAAATATGACGACTTATATATAACAAATATTTTACATGTACACTTTGAATTCGGTGGTAAAGGAAGAAGCAAAATAGGAGCCTTAGCCCCTAACGACCATGACGATGATCACATTAGCTGTTGCATTACTTTCATCTCTAGCTACATATACTAGGGAAAAAGAATGAGAGGAGAGACATATAAAAGGGAGAGAGAAAGCGCTAGCCGTGATATATACTATAAATTCTTGAAATATAGTTTATGGTGTTTTCATGCGATTATTCTTAAATTTGTTTGTGGCCGGAATGTTGTGCTCTACAACGAATTTAATAATTGAGGGGACAAAGTGCAATGAATTCAACAATTAAGGGGGCAAAATGCAATTTTTAATAATTTAGGGGGCAAAAGTGAAAAACTTCTATAGTTGAGGGGGTTTAGTGTATTTATCCCTTATAAAAATCATACTAGTTGCTTGCTATTAATTACAAGTGGCTAATATTATTTTCTTGGCCATCTCATACTCACATGAAAAATGGTTAAAATAATATTTTAACAATAATTTAGTGGGATTACTACTTTCGCACCTGCTTCTACATAAACAACATTTAACTTTTTTAATTTTTTTTGTTGAAAAATTATGAAGCATTAATAATGAGGAGGTAGTGTACAAGAAAATAGGCTTTCACTTCGATTTATCTCTATGAATGTGTGTTTTTATACTACACATAATATTTTCTAAAAAAAAGTCACATAAAATAACAATAGAATATAGTGCACGTGAAAATAATAAATTATACATTTTCAAGAACTATGTGTAACTCAACACGAATTATTAATTAACATCTATACGAACATATAAATGAAATAGTAATTTGTTAGATATTAGTATGTTGCAATGTTGGATACGATCATTCAGATATCAGTAATGTATCATATAAGTTTTATAATCTTTCGATTTCGAAGAATCTAACACGTATCAAAAATATCTTATATTGATTTTTGTCTTCAATACGATATGTTGAGATGTTTAAGAATATTTCGACACTTCGAGGTATTATTAGTATTTGTTACTTCAAACTTCAAAGTATTACTTAAAAAGAGAGCGAAATAATTAGGGTGGCATCGAATATTATCAATAAACCGATTTCCAATTTCCCGAATCAAACTAAATTTATTTATTTATTATATAAAAATTATAAACCATACTATAAAATGGGAATTGACATCTTCACTCTCTCTAAAGAACCACTTTCCATTTTCTAGTGAGAGAAAATAAAGAAAAACCCTATTGTTAGCGTAAACTCTCCGACTGGGACAGACGAGGGAAGAACAAACTCTGCGAATTATACAATGGCCAACAGCAATTTACCGCGCAGAATTATCAAGGTACGGTACCGATCTTTGCATAGCGATACCGATCCCTCTTTCGATTCACGTATGAGCCCTATAATTCGGAGTATTTCGCGTTTGAGTATGTCGATTTCGGATTAGATTGTGTTGATCAACTGATTTATATATCTTGTTTGCTGTTCTTATAATAGGAAACGCAACGTCTTCTGAGCGAACCAGGTATACCCTTTAATTTCGTACACAAGATCAGAAGATGAGATTTATCCATGGTGTTAATATTAATAGCTCAATATTTAAACGAATCCATTATTAATTGCAATATTATTTGCTTTTACTGTTTAATCTATATCTCTTATCTTGATCTTTAGCTTATCTCTTGAATTCTTTTATTTCCATATTTTTGAATTTTTTTACCATGTGTGTCTTGGCTATGAAGTTTGTTTTTGTAAGTATAATGTTTTCTGGAACTTGATCTCCGGCCTATTAAGAACTATTTTGAGTTTGATGTTGCCTGCTATTCAATCTTCGGGGTTTATTGTTGCTGTGGTGCCATTCGAAGTTGTATTTTTGCAATTTGCTAGTTGCTAATTATTATTGTGAGGGTGTTTTTTTTGGTTAGTTGTCATTGGAGTTCACTTTGGAGTGTGTTTTGATGTTTGGTTGCAGCACCAGGGATAAGTGCTTCTCCATCAGAAGACAATATGCGATACTTCAACGTTATGATTCTTGGTCCAACGCAGTCTCCTTATGAAGGTAACTCTGACATCTCTATGTTGGCTGAGATAAATGTCCAATGTTATTAGCATGCTCAATGTACAGTGGTGGTGGTTTGTTAGATATATATTTGTTAATCAATGCATTACTCCATGATCTAGTTGGTTGACTGCAACTTAAGAGTCAATTTGTAGATATGTTGAGGTGTTACACATCCCTTGTGACAAATGATGTACAATCTTGAACTTAACAGTTTTAATCACCCTTTTTTAATTTTCTTGTTTTTTATTTGATTTCTGCAGCACTGATGGATGAAGTGTTCTTATACTACATAATTAATCACTTATCATGACTCATGAGTACCGTGTATGGATATTGTGCTAGATGGGAGAAGTCTATAGCAGAAACTTGTCAACTTTGTTTTTGTCTTAATCTTGATATGATTGTCTTGTATGTTCGATTACTGCATAGTTATTTTGCATAATGGTAAGAGTATTCTACTGTGCTGTATTTTTTTCATTTTCTTACCTGCACAATCTTTATATTTAATGTATGCTGTGATTTGTCCCTCTCTTATTTCTTTACTTTATAGGAGGTGTTTTTAAGCTGGAGTTATTTTTACCCGAGGAATACCCAATGGCTGCTCCAAAGGTATTTCAACTTTATGGTGTTGTTGCATATGCTATAGGGTGTGAGCATATATGTGAAGACGTACAAAGTACAACTTAGGGAAGTTGTTTCTTGTTTCAATGCCATCATTCGTGAGTTAGGCTTTTATGTAGAACCCTATCATACTGAGAATTATGCATATTGTCCTTCATTTTCTGGTGATTTTCATTGATTCAACTTGGAAGATTTTCCTTTTCACTATACCTGATTCGTCTTAATTTTGCTATTATATGGTTTGATGTTTGGGAATATTTGACTTTTCTTTCCTGGTTTTGTTGTTCTCAATGATCCATTATACTTCAAACAATATGCGGCATTCTTCTAAAAGTATTCTTCCTATATCCTCATACAGAGTGTTGATAATCAGCAAGTCACAAGCAGGATATAGTGTAAGATATGCTGTAGTAACCTTATAAGCGTTTGCATTCTTTGGATTACTTCCCTTTAGGTGTGGCATGTCTGATGCTATATGCTAGTTTATCTTTTTTATGTACATTCAATACTGCTTTACTATATCATCCATTTTATTTCACCTATAAAACTAGTGTAATGCTTGCAAGCTTTAATTCTCTAGATTGACTTCATCAGTCTGTGCTTAAATTAAGAGATTGTCCGACAATCCTTGTAGAGTTTTTGCCTTCTCATATTCATTGCCCTAGTTGAAGAAATGAAAAGTCACCATAAAACCAATCTTATTGTTAGCCACTCCTCAACTGTTAAAAGTTCTTCGGTCTTGAAGCATAACTCTTGCTAGTAATTCCGTAGCTCTCAAGATTCAAATCCCATCATATTGGGCAATTGAACTACCCAGCCAATTACCGTATGTCTCTAGCCTGGTTGCCGTACTGTGCTTTAGTTCAAGGTCCACACTAATTTTCACAGAAGTATATTAGAGGTTCCACTCAATCGAGTATAGTTCTGGGTTTCCAATTCATTCGGACCATAAATACCTTGAGTGTTCCCTTTCTGCTTTATAGTTCCTTGAACTATAAGTTCTAGTTCTTCAGGCTTTAGTTGCTTCTGTTAAGAGTTTTTTGTTAAACTCGAGTTGGGAGTAACTATGAATGCTGATATGAGTTATTTTAGTTAACGGGAAATTTTATGCCGATGGAATAAACTAGCCTTGTTTGAAACAGGACTCTGTTATTGAGAGTTGTCAAAACTTTTCTGTGAAATGAAATTGTGTTTCTGTGGATCAGAAGATACATGCCTGACTCTTTTCACGCTATCCCCCAACAGGTTCGCTTCCTCACTAAGATTTACCACCCTAACATTGATAAGGTTCGTTTCTCAAGTCTTGATTCTCCTGCTCTCAGTTCTACTTTACTTCATTTTTCTTGCATCCTAAACGAGACACATATGCAGCTTGGAAGGATATGCCTTGATATTCTCAAGGACAAGTGGAGCCCTGCTCTTCAAATTAGAACTGTACTTTTAAGGTAATGAAACTCACAATAATGATAAACAGATTCAACGTGCAGTTATTCATGTCATTCTGTTGCTTTGTTTTAGCATTCAAGCACTTCTGAGTGCTCCTAATCCTGATGACCCACTCTCCGAAAACATCGCTAAGCACTGGAAATCGAACGAGGCTGAAGCTGTTGAAACGGGTATGCTTCAAATTAGTATTCGAAACGTTGCATAATGCTGAACTCTGTGAGTTGAATGACCAGCTTCCATTTTGCAATATTCCTGCAGCTAAAGAGTGGACGCGCTTGTATGCAACTGGCGCGTGAAATTACGTACATGGACCCGAGTTTCCTTGAATAACTCAACTGTATTCTACTGCACATCGAACATGGAAGGTTTGGAAGATTGATGAATGCTCAAAAACTTTGAGATTTACTTCCCCTTAGTGTCTTGTCTTGTATCTGAGTCCTGTTTCAAACTGTCTGATGCTATAAAAAGCACTTTTTCATTTCATTATGTAATGCACTTTGGTTATTGTACTTGAACTTGGCCATCAATCTCACTATCCATGATTATTTCAAACAATTTATCAATGATTATTTTGGTAAGGTTCTTAGTTTGCATAGTCTGATTTACATAATGCACCATTTCGAATAGTAACTACTGATTTTCTTCTATGGAAGTTCCTTAGCACGACTGAAGAATTGAAGATATTCATGTGTATGTTCTTTAATTGCATCTCGTGTGGCGGATATAGGAGACAAGTAACAACTCTCCTAAAATGTCGTGTTTAAAATAAATGGAACAAGAATTATGGACGGAAGAGTATTTCCGAGTATTAGATTAGATATGAAATGAAATTAAATGTTTGGTAGAAACTGACAACTCATTATCTCAACTTCGTCGTGATGGTCTATAACGGCTCTATTTCCTGCTGCATTAATAATTTTGGTCTCTCCTTTTTACGTACGCCGTACGTATCTGACGACTTTGCTGTAGAATGGATCGGATATCAAACTCGACTTTTACTCACTTTATCAATCATTCTTGTTGTACACAAGATGTTACTTCACCATCTCATTGTTTCATTGTTATTATTAACCATATATGTAACATGTATTGATGACATTCGTATGGGCAGATCTATGATCCGATAAAGAAATAGGGCAAAATCTATAAATTTTAAAAAATTAACCTATAACTTTAATGTGAGAAGGAACGAAATATGCAATTCTAAAGAGGCAAAACCGTAAGTTTTACAAAAAAATTATTAGGAAAATCGACAAAAATCTGAGAATTGCAGACGATTTGGGCCAAAAAGTGTTAGGATTACACTTAAGTTCTGATTGGTTGGGTGGAAAGTACATATGAAAACTTGCTCGAGATCTGTTGTGTCAAAAATTTCATATTCAATCAAAATTACGTAATTTTGTACAAAAGAAAGGATAAAAGAGTAAAATGATTACTTGCGTTGCTATAAAAAAAATACACGTTTATATCAAAACTACGAAAGCTTTGACTAGAACTCGTATGGAACATGAAATTTTTGGGATAGCACATCTATCCCGAAAAGATGAAAACACTCAAAATAAATAATTGGAGATTTTATTAATTGAATGGTTTTAAAAAAATAGTAAAAAAGAGAACATTGATGTATCGTATTCAACCCATACCAACCAACCAACCAACCAAGCAATCCATTTCCTTTAATGGAGCCTGCAATGCTGTGTGTATATGTATGCCTAATGCATTTTCTCTCTCACCGAAACAAGTTCATACTGTAAGAGGAGAGAGAGTGGTGGGAGATGAAACGAGACGAATAAATGAATGAATAAAACGAGCACAAGGGAACTAAACTGCGTAGTTTTTGGCTGGCTATGATCAGATGTGCAACGGTCCACGTCGGTTCTAGATGCTGTAGTGCCTGACCGAAGCTTCTAGAACCTCCGGGCTAGGGCAGATCATCTCCTTCACTCTGCTGCCCTTTCGGTATATCTTGAAAGTAGGTGCTACTCTTACACTCTCTGCATTCGCAATGCCTGGGCTCTCTTCAATATCCACCTGCAGAATACGAAGGCCAACGGTTTAGTCGTGCGCGTGTTTGTGGGAACGAGCACAAAGCGTAGAGCACTAGAAATGAGAAATTTTCGATTTTGGTCCCTCCAGTGTGTCCTCTGTCCGTTTCTGGTCATGTAACTTTCAAAACTGTCTGTTTTTTGTCCAAGGACCAAATACAGATAGATGACACATTACGGATCAAAATCGAAATTTTCTCAAGTGTAGAAGAATGCTTGCCTGAAGGAAGTTAATGGAGGGATACCGGCTGCATAGTATGTCAAAGAATGGAGATATTTGCTTGCATTGTAGATTGGTGCCTAATCTGAAATGAACAACTGATGCACCTGCAATTTTCATTCAGTACTTGAGGCATTGGAGGGCTACTACTTACCAATACAAAATGGCATCGTTGAACGAAAGGATGCACATACCAGACGATGAAATAGCAGCCCGGAACTGGTCTAGCCCGGATACGGACTCCACTCCCCCACCAAGCTTCATGTTGTGTACTACTTCTCCGCGCGATTTCTTGAGTGCTACTTGGGAGTGGAATAGAGATTCTGCAACCTCATTGTCGTCGGGTAGTTCCCTTCTCAATACCTCATAATCTCTCACGGATTCGCTCCATCTCTCAAGCTGAAATCGTGATGTTCGATTGGGTTTAAAGAAGGCAAACATGTGCATTGGAAGAAGCAAGAAGATGAAATGGGATTATACCTTGCTGTTTGATGAAGCTCTTCTTAGTAGAGCTTTGAGGTAATTAGGCTGGATTCGGAGGGCTTGATTGCAATCGTCTACTGATCGTTCCCACTGGCCGAGCTTGAACCAACAGGCTGCTCGGTTGCAGTAGAGTACGGAGTTAGAAGGGTCGAGTCTGAGGCCTTCTCCATACGCAGAGCAGGCCTCGGTGAACCTCTCCGACTTGAATAGATCGTTCCCACGAGCACGGGCTCGACACACTAACCTTACGGTGTTGAGTAGGTTCGAGATTTCGGTGTTAAGAGGGTCTAACTTGCTAGCTTTATCAATGGCTGTAAGAGCACCATCAAACCTGCAAGCATTCATCCGTCATTTCACTTCCAACCAAAAACTAATTCAAGATTAAGAGATATGGATTCTAAATTATCTTGAAACCAACCACGTAACCTTAAATGGATTTGCTATTAATGAATTCAAATCTATTAAAAAATCATTTAATCCAACCAAATGCAACCTCAAAGTTCTGTAAATGTTTGAGCAAATTATCATGCCAATTCAAGCAAACTCTCAAATGGATTTGTTACTAAATCCAACCGAATGCAACTTCAAGAATCCATAAAACATTACCTTCCCTTGGACAACTCAACTTGAGTTCTAACGAAAAGCAAATACGATTCATAAACCATCCCGAATATCTTGAGGGATGGATTCGGACTGCTAGACGGTTCAGATAACGTTACACTAGATAGAGCTGAGAAGGCATCATCTAGTTGGTGGAGCTTCAACAGAGCTTCTGCCCTACACGCACACAGCTACAAATTCGAATTCAATCAGCTCAACTGAGTGATTTTCAACTGAATGAGTTATCAACTAAGAAGGTAATGATTATCAACCTGAGGAGAAGCATCAGCACCAGAAGCAATGGCAGCATCAACTTCTCTTAATGTGCTTCTCCAGTCATAAACTCTCCGGGCTTCGTTGCATTTACTCAGATGCTTTTCGACCAACTGCAGCTTCTGCAGCTCAAGAGGATCCGGTTGGAGCCCCGGAAAACAAATGTGTTTCCGGGCATTTTCAACCTGTCCTAAACTGTGCAACCCTTAGAGGGATTAGATTACTCACAAAATAAGCATATATCATACCGAATGATGATTCAAAAACCAAATCCGAAAAGCAAAATTAAGAACATACATTGATACCTACTAAGTTTAAGCCATTACTAACATCAATGAATCCAAGAACTGAACCAGATCCAGTAGATAAACAAAAACACATTAATTTTCAAGCCAATGCAGAGTTATATTGCAACTATTTCTAAAGAAAATCTCAACCGAACTCACAACACAAGCAAAAGGCCTAAAACGCAGTCAAGACAAGACTAATTTCATCAACATATCAACACTAGAAGGCAACCAAATCTAACAAAATTGGATATTCAATTGCATAAATGCAAGAGGAATTCGAAGAATTTTATGAATAAACTCACCTAAGAAGCAAAGATCCCAATCGGTGATGCGCCTTAACATAGCCCGGATCCAACGTAATCGCCTCCTCACACTCTCTCACCGCCGCCACAAACCGTCGCAGTCCCATCAGCGCCGCCGCGCGGTTGAAATGGTACGCCGCGTTGCCCGGCGACATCGCAATTGCTTTATCGTAGAGGCTCAACGCATCCGCGAATTGGCCGCTCTTGTAGCAATCGTTCCCCAATCTCTTCAATTCCTCCGGATCGTTACTGTTTCTGACTCCAATTTTCTTCGACGATTCGCCGCCGACCATTAATCCTCTCGAGTAGCTCGCGGGAATGTAATCGGAACCCGGCTTAGACGCAATGCCGCCCCGTATTATGCTGCCGTGGCCGTAGTTCCCTGATCCGGCGCGCATAGTGTCCGGCTTCGCCGGCCGGCTCGGCACGCCGGCTTTCAAAACCCTACCGGAGGGGCAGATGTTTCCGGTGGGGGCCACATTCGCGTTGGGGGAGCTGACGGAGCCCGAACCGCTGAAAATCAGATGGTGTGAGCCGCACGAGCGGGACCGCGTGTGGCCGGCCTTGAAGTTTCGTGCCGACGACGGCGAACTCTCCACCGAGAGCTCGCCGGAGTGGCTGTTCGGGCTCGAATCGGACTTTCTCGGAATGTGGCGGTTCGGTCCGGCCGATGTCCGGCCCGAAACCGATCCGGATGAGCTGGAACTGCTGCTGGTCGTGACGGCGGGTCCGCCAACGGGCCGGGTTCGGAGAGGCGAATTGGGCGAGTCCGTTTCGAGTTCCCGGAAGTCCGGCTTGTTAACATTGACGCCATTTTCCTCCTTGACGTTAATAAGCGTGTTTCTCAGCCCATCGGAGAGCGAGTCCAGCCCTAGCTCCGACGTCGTTTTGCCGGAATATGTCGTCATTTTTCTCCGCAAACGGTCCAACTCCCTTGCCCTCCCTCCCTCTCTCTAGCTGTATATGTATGTATATATATATGTTTGTGTATGTATAGATTGAGTATAAAATTATGGTAAACTGTATTTGTATGTACTATAAATGTAGAGAGAGAAACGTAGAGGGAGGGGGAAGAGAGAAGAAGATGGGGATCTCGTGAATTTAAAAGAAGATGAATGAATGCGAATGTTAAAGAGAGAGAGAGAGAAACAATTATTTTTTTCTAGACAGAGAAGGAAGTGGACTGGGGTTAGCACTTAACCGATGAGAGAGAAAACTTCTCCTAAATCTTTGCATTTGCCTCTTGAGGTCGCCAGCATCGGCTGCTTCACGAGAACAGCTTTCTCTCTCTCCCCTCTCTATCCCCTCCATTACTCCTCCCCACTCCTCCTTTTCTTAATTAATTAATTTTTGAAACCCTATTTTCTCTCTCTAAATAATTATTACTGTAATATTGTTTGTTTGATTGTTCTAATTATTTATTCTAGTATTAATTTTATTTCGTTTGTGATTTTGATGAGAGGTTGGGATTCCCACTCTCCTCCCATGGACTGTCGGATTTATTGCATTTTAAATTATTGCAGTGTGCAGCATTTTTTTTAAATTATACAGTATTAATATAAATTTTAATAAAATAAAATTTGATAAAGTAATAATATTTTTAAATAATATTAATTTTTTCATCCCCATTTGAATAATAAATTAAAATAATATTTAATAAAATAATAATCTAATTAAAAAAATATTAATTTCGTCTCATTATTAATATCTCGATTTCTTTTTAATTTGTCCACTATTAATGTTCATTTTCCTAAAATGACAATGTTAATTCCATAGGTTCCTCATCAATCATTAACCACCCCAAATTCTTATACACTCTATCTTTCAAAAGTTTATCTCTCACGCGATTTTGCTCCGCTCCGAACTTAGAAAATTATGATTTTTAACTATTTAAAAACTTTAAATTATTTTTTTTATTATAATATTATAAAAAATTAATTGTCTCAACTTTGTCTTAATAGAATTTGGATGAATTTTTATTTTTTTCTCATTAATTAATCATCAAAAACTGTGTTAGTTTAATGCAATTAAAACTCATAAAATATATTTAAATAACATTTCTTAATCTTCGTACTGTAAAAAAAGAAGACATTAATAATGAGACGGATAAAATATTTTTTTTCAATCCCAATATTATTATTTTAAAGAGGTTTAATTATACTACAGCTACTCGCTATTCGAATTATATAGTGAATTATAGAGATACCAGAGTCAATATTGAAGGCTACTCGCCATTCACTCAAAATTATGTATTTTCTTGGTATATTTTAAAAATTATTTTTTGGCCCTACTTGAAGAGTTGAAGTAGCATACTGTTCTATATCTTTATGGAAGTTGCAAATTCAACTTTACAATTCTTTATCTTGAATGCTGCCATATAATGAATTTATGATCATTGATCGCAAGGAAATCATCTCAACTATTGAATTCCTTGTTTGTGCTTTATCATAAATCGGATGAATTAAATTATTTTGTAGATTTATGTAATTATGATGTAACACTATTATATAGTTGTAATGGCATACCAAAGCCAATACTTAGAATTCAAAATCTTGAAATTAATGTGAGTATTCGCAATAAGCTACTTATGTGTAATAGTTTATTTACAAATGATTATGTACTATTATTAATTTGGATATCAAAAGGCGTGTAATAAAACGTCAATAATAAGAAAAGGTGCAATTTATTTTTACAAAAATTGTAGTAATATGTAGTTTACTTGATAAATATATAGTCATGTATCAAATTAATCTTTTATTATCTTCTAATATTTGATTTATACAATTACTTCATTCTATAAGCACTCAATAAATTATATAACCACTTGAAATAATTCATTTTCTACCGTTATAAGCAGTGGCATATCCAGACTCCCGAATCCCGATTCAAGGGCCGACTATTAATGTATTTTGTTTTTTATAAACAAATTAGATACCATGTATCTTTATGAAAGGTATTGGATTCGATTGGCAACCTTCATTTAATAACTAAGTATTTTACATAATTAAATATCTAGAAATTTAAAAATTTAAAATTTAATGTTAGACACAACCGCCATTACTGCAGTGGATGAAGTTTAACCTTGAGTGGGGATCTTCTGTCCCCTTACATGCCCCACTACATGTCCCACCAATAAGGTGAGGACATATGTCGGCAGGTGATAAATACATGGACACTAATGCACGCGTAGCGTTGCGTGATTGGTGAGCAATTAAATGGGACACCAATTTTGGGACAGAAGATCCTTTCCGTACTACCGTGCATGCAGATTTGATAGTGGTGTACTCCTCTGCTGCGTACGCACACCGGAACAAGTGTACACCTGCGCACGTGTCGATCTCCATCATAGTAGGCCCACCCGAATGAAGTGAATGAACAAAAATAAGCTTTCAAGTTTCATGCCATTCGAATTGAAAGGAATCAAGTGTTAATATCACAATTTTAAAATAAAAATATTATTTCGAGAGATAATATTTTGTGTGAGAATTAATAAAACACAAAATTGTACAACACAAGAAAATTCTTGATAATTATGTCATTACAGCCGTAGTTACATGCGTATTCACAATTGAAGTATTAATGCAATTTAAAAAATTATGTAGAAAAATCGAGATTATGCGTAATTTGAGAGACAGTCAACACACAACTCTAATTGTAGTCATAATCATTACTTTTACCATATGTTTTTCATTGAAAATTGATCTTAATCCACCCCTCTATACCTTGTGGTACCCTATTCAAATGTAAACTTGAGAACTTTACAAGGTAGTGGAAGAAATACATTTCGACTCCAATATGTGATCCAATGTTGTAGTATTCTCTAATCGGCATAATTGTCTTGCCGTCACGATCTATTGAAATTCATTCATTTATTAGTTAATATTCTCTCCGTTTTATTATTGATGATTTTTTTTTTGTATGAAAATTAAGAAATTTGTGTTATATTGTGTAGATTATTAACTTATTAAATTTGATCCATACAAATCCTAATTTTTTAAAAATAGACCACTTATATTTGAACATTTCGATAAAAAAAAATGCCATAAATAAAGGGAAAGGGAGTAATAATACTCCTTCCATCCTGCTATTACTGTCCCCTTTGGTTTTGTCACGGTATTTTAAGAAAATTTATTTAAGCGTACAGTAATAACGGGACAATCCGATTAAGAAAATAGGACAGAAATAGCGGGACGGATGGAGTATTTTATAAATGTTTTTTTTTATAACAAGTGAAAGTAACTAGGGGTGTAAGTGGTTCTACTCCGAACCGCGAAACCGATCGGATTGAATCGAACCGAACCAAATCGAAAAATGTGTTTTGGTTCGGCTTCGCGGTTTGATTCGGTCTGTTTTCTTAGGAACCGTTTACAATCGGTTCAGTTCGCCGTTCTAAGAATGTTTGAACGGTTCGAACCGAACCAAACCAATATTCTATTTATTTATTTTAATTTCATATTTATCATTCTTATACGCGAATATTGTTGGATTTAGATATTAGATTTAACTTATAATCAATTATAATCTTTGCAAGAGAAAGGGGCAACGACTCTATACTTATGAGTTGGGAATGAATGACATCTTTTAACTATTATTCTTGTATTATTTAGAATTAAAAAATAATAATAAATAAAAAGATGAATTGATGAATCAAATCGAACTAAACTATTTATAAATGGTTCGGTTTGATTCAATTCCAATATTTAAAAATACTTCGAATCGAATCAAACCAAATCACTTCTATTTGTTTATTTCGGTTCCTAAAATACATGAAAATCGAAAGGAACCAAACTGTTACACCCCCTAAATGCAGAAAGTCAACAACAATCAGGCAAAGTAGACCAGACATGGGGCCAGAAGGTGGTCCCACTTTTAGACAAGGATGTCATTTTTATTGGCGGATTTTAAGTGTCGTCGGCGTAGATGGGAGCACTGGATCGCTCTCCCTATTAATTACCTCCATTTTTATCCGTGAGATTTGTTGATTTGTGATGAATAGTATAATACTATTAATCTCTTCAAAGGCAAGGGTAGTATAATATTCACTGATATTAAATCCGTGTGGATAAACATTAATGCGCTTGATAAAACCTATCCGTTCCGATCCGTTATTTGTGGCATACTTTCTCGATTATAAGGTCTCAATATTAGTGACTTATTCTAAGAAATATAAAAATTGTATGAATTAAATTTAACTATAAAAAATTAAATAATTTATATCAATGCAACTTTCTAAAATTTCGTGCTGAAAACAAATGAGTTACAAATAACGAAAGGGATGTAATACATTATCACCGTATATCTTTTGTTAATTATCAAATGAGTTCACCAACGATGAATATGATCAATCATTCATAATTAGTCCAATGTAATTCAGACATAACAAAAAATTTTGAACGGTTGCAAATTTGTCCATCTTAAAAAATAATAGTATTCTCTTATTTCTACTCCAATTGTCCAATATTCATTTAAGACTGTATTATTCCAATTATTTACTTTCTTTAATTAGTAAAATAAGACTATACAAAATTTAGTGAATTACTATTTTATTACTCATCTATACATAACTAACAATTTTCTTTATTTTTATACCGAAAAGAAATTAGATAATTGGAATGGGATAAAAGAGTAATAAAACTTCTCATAATCAAATGGTACTTGTTTTTTTAATTCATTTAAACAAGCATAATTAGTTTCATAATGCATTCATATAGAATAATGTTCAAACAATTAATGCAATAACGAGAAAAATAATACTATAAAATAACACAAAATTCCATATAGAAACTCCAATAATTCAATATTAAACTCCCAACAAATGCTCTTCCAAATCTACCCCTTCCCTCCACATGTGGAGAAAAGCAAGGGCGAGTGGCAAGTAGCAAAGTAGAGGGGTATTTGTGTAAGAAGAAGTGGGGACAGTGAGCAGCTGGCCATGTGCGTGAAAGTGGCGTGCCAGCTGGACCATTCAGGCGAACCCTAAGCAGTAGCTATTGGCGTCCAGCTAAGCCTAAGCTGATGAGAGAAAGAGAGAGAGAGAGTTGACGGCGTGAGGAATATTCCGTCAAAAGGGAGATGTTGACAGCGGAGAGGGCAGCCATCATCCCCGTTGTGGTGGCAGAGGCGTGGAATGATGACCGGGCGTTGCGTTCCTCCCCCAATCCGCTTCCTCTGGCCAATTTCTCGTATCCCATTCGGTGGCCCACCAATCACGTCCCGCCACGCGTGCATTGGTGGGCCATATTAGCAATAAAAAATTATTTTAATTATAAACAAATTGATCGCGCGTGGGGAGCGTGATGGTGGCGTGGTATGGTCACGCTGGAGTGGAACAGATGATGCTGGGCGGTTCCTCCCCCATCCCTGCCACGTCAGCACCAATCATTCGACAAAATATAAAATACTTTCGAAAAAATCTTGTGTATGTACGGTTACTTCTATACCGCTTCAATCGAGTATCGGTCCTGACATTAAGTCTAACTCATGGACCGACGGGACACTAATTCATAACGGTTTCAATATTGAATCAAATGTTACTATTGATATAGTCCACTGTATATTTCCTTTAGTGGGGTAAATCGAACAATAACTCACAAGGTTTAAGTTTTACTAGCTAATTATGGACGACATGCTCCACTGGTAAAACAAATTGCTATGTAATGAAAATGAGATGAGAAAAAAGTTTGTGAAGAAGAAAGAAATGAATTTAGACCAGCTCCACGCCCCACTCAACAAGAATATTAATAAAGTGGGCCTACTGTAAATGGGCTGGGTCTATGTTGCAACCTGTTAAATTAATTCACTATAATATCTTACATTCTCACCAGTTATTTTTAAATTTTACTTTTAATAAATACTATCTCCGTTTTATTTATTAGTAATATCTCATTTTTTCGATTAGGGTGTCAATGTCTCATTTTAGAAAAAGTAAAGATGTGGGTATTAGAATTAATTATTCAAAAAGTCAAATACTCCCTCTGTCTCACAAATCATGTCCCTCTTTTCTTTCCGAATGGTCCCACAAATAATATCTCCTTTTCGAAAATAGCAAATTATTACACACAAACAACTATTTTTTAAGGGTCCCACCACATTTACTTACAACCAAACACTTTTCTTAAATTTCGTGCCGACATTATTTATGAGACGAAAGGAGTAGCATACACCACAAAACACAATTTTTTAAATAATTGTACCGAAAAAAATGAGATATTATTAAAGAGGCAAAAATAATATATATAGTTATGGGTTCTCACCAGATCTTCGTGAGAACCTGCATTTAACGTGAAAACTGCGAACCATGCATAATCATTATATAATTTATGCATAATCATTATATGTTTTATACAAAAAATATAATTTTACATTATACATATTTTTATGTAGAAGGACAAAAGTGTAAAATTATAGATTTTTTGCATAAAATATATAACGATTATGCATAAATTGTATAAAATTATGCATGGTTCGTAGTTCTCACGTTAAGTATGGATTCTCACCAAATCCACACCCTATATAATATAAAAAGAATCTAAAGCTCAATGCAAATCAAGGGCAAGGGTGGGCTGTAGCCCTCCTCAACGCACCTCTCCTAAATCTGCCTCATACTCTCATAAATAGTAAATAAAGCTAAACTACTACGACATGCGACACTCGAGTGTAAAAAATGAATCTAACTTTTGTGAAGAAAGTATAGAGTTGAAGGGAAGTTAGACAGCCAAAAACTCCTGTTGATTGTTGATCAGAAAACTGTAATATGTAATACAAAGAATGAAGTATGTTACATGAAAGGAAATGTTGGCTAATCCCACCACCAGACCACCACCGCCGCCGCCATGCTGGCTAATCCCACCATGAGGAGAATTTCTCTGCGGAAGATATGATACAAAGATACAACACTTCTTGATCTGTAATGCTCTGAATATGTCTCCCATTCTAGGTTTGATTTTAGGAAGCAACTACTTGTCACTCTTCTTCTTCATCGGATGGGAGAGTGGAGCTTTTCAAACAAATGTCGAGGGCGTGGAGTTCCAACATCCTCTTCTCCGGACCACACAGTCCTAGAGACAACAAAGATAGCCATAACCAAGAATGCTCATATTAAAGACTTTATGGCACTTGACACGGACACGTGAAACGACACGGGATATAGTATTTTCTAGAAAACTTAAGACATGACACGGGAGGTGATATATAAAAAAATATATAACCAAGGATAAAATAAACTAATTTTGTATATTTTAAAAGAAATAGATGTCATCATGTATACTGAAATTTATTGGACACGACAATTGAAGTTTCGTGTTGGGAGTGTCCGACACGTGTCCGACATGATACATGGTGGTTTTTTCAAAGAGTCCGTGCAACACAGTGCATAATGTAGAACCATATTTAGGAAACTTGTAAATGTGATGCATAATGAGCAAGATTTCTATAAATTCTTGTACAATCAAAAAACCAGAGGTAAAAGTAGATAATCTATGTAACTACCTGAACATTTGGGAATATCCCAGACTGCAATAGATGAGGCTGTACACTCTGCTTGACATAGTAGCTTACTGTCCTCATGATTGACATTCATTGCGAGCATCCATGAACCGATCGTAACATCCTCGTTGCTGAACATTCGGAAACTGTATTCACAAAATTTATAGATTAACTAAGGTGAAATAAAATGAATCTCCAAAGAGAAACCTAAGCAAATATGATGAACAGATGAAGTGAGGTTCAACGCAAGATTGGTGCTCATGATTCAACTTAACCGGGCAGATTGTGTATAAATCTCTATAGCCAGAAATGCGATGAAGAAAATCCAAGAATATTATGTCAACTTAAGTTCTAGATAGAACAATCCTATTAACACTTGCTCCACCGAACCCCTGTTTCAGTGGGTGTTGGTCTCACCGCATAAGGCAAACAAAGAAGATATAAGGATCTATTGGTGGCATAGTGGAAGATCTATGCATCATTGTTCGCTCATGTTTACTCTCAATTTTTGCATAAATTTTACCTATTTTCAATACTAAGTTGGTATCTTTCATCAACAGTTTCAAATTTCAAGCAAATGCTCTAAGGAAAATATTACAACGATTATAATTAACAGAAAAGCTAGATGCGAATTTGAAGAAGGTAAATGCAAAAAATAAATTGGAAATGTACTAGCCTGTCATTTCTTAGTGCAACTAAGCTTGCGACAACATCTGCGGAAAGGGCATAAATTGGACCATATGCATGAAGAAAGTATTCCTTCCCAAGCAAAGGTGCCAGAGGTTCGTACCTGTAAAATCAAAGGGATAAAACCACCTATATTGATATTGGAAAATATAGTCATTTCCAAATGTATTCAGATTATCTTAATGAAGACCACTCTATATAGTTAATTGAATTAAAGGACCAGATGGCATGAAAACTTTGCATATGTGGATTATATTGCTTATCAAAGTCATACACCAAAACCGTGAGAATAAGGACCCTTTTCCCTTCCCCTTCCCCATTCCTTTCTCACCAACTTTCTTGATTTATATGCAGCCAGCATCATTAAGATCTTCTATTCTTAAGAGGAAAATGTCTTGAAACCCAAAAGAAAACTTATAACTAGAAAACTTAAAGATCATTTAGTGGAAAAGATAACAAAAATATCTGAAGACTTCATTTCAAGCTTATTATCCAGATTGCAATGCAATACATGACTAAACTGTTCAACTTTCATATTCATACTCTATGAAGCTCTGTTAAAATCATCTGGAATATTACAAATGTAAAAAATAGGCCAACGCTCTGTTCTGAATAAAGATAAGTATTGTGGGACAAACCATTTTAACTTTGGATCAGTAAACACAGGACCCTTCTTCATGCATCCAAGGTATGTTTGTGAATGAGACCGCTCTTTAGCCAGGAGCAAGGAAAGACGATCTGCGTGAAAATAACAGCTAAAGTTGAGCTTATCAAAACCAAATCCAATAGCTGAACAAATCCTATCACAACTTCCTGAAACTACCCACCTGGCCTTAAATATATGTCGTCATCAGCTTTAACATAGAACTCAGACTCATAAAGAGCATAAGCAGCTTTGAAGAAAGCTAAGCTGTAAAAAGATAAAAGTTAGAAAACTCATGCCATACACATGCTTAGAATCTGTTATGATAAGTGAGAACTAACGTTTTGTATGGGAGCTTACTGTACTCCTCTTCGATATCTAGCAGCAAGAAATCGTCATACTTGGCCACCTCATCCTTAAGAGCTGACATCTTTGATCTATCATTGGTTCTACCAATAATAAATCTGAAAACCAAACCGGTGCTTTCTTCTAACCTACCGTTAAATCCCAAGTGAGTAACAAAAACAAAATCATACTCCATTTTTAAGAAAATAACAAGAAGCAAATGTCAATAGAAAAAAGCAGAAACTTTTCAAAATACTGCAATCATACATTAGGAAAAGAGAGAACGGACTAATTTTTTTCCCGAATCCCATCTTTAACCATAACATAATCACTCTTACATATCATTGTACACATTCATTTTGTGAACAAACATACTCAAGTAAATAATGTTTCCTCGAATCAATACATTATTGTAAAATTCCTTTCAACAGAGTATACATCTATAAGAAAATTACAAGAAGCAAATGTCAGTAGAAAAATCCGATATTGCAAAACACATTCATTTTCTGAATGAACAAATTCAAGTAAATAACGGTTCCTCGAATCAATAAATTATTGTAGAATTCCGTTCAACAGAGTATACATTTATAAAGCTTGTACTATAAACACTAGAAAATCAAAGAACAAAAATGAAACTCGAACACAATAATAAAAAAAAGGAATTACAGTGAATACCGTTTAAGCCCCTTGTGATCGGAGGGAAACCAAGTTTTACGCAGAGACCGGCGCCGGTCAGCTGATCCGAAACCGGTCTGAACACCAACAAATCCCATCACTTTATGACGCTTTTGGCCATTATTGAGGTCGGCGCCGCCGCCAACACTCCCAGACGAAGATTTATCCCATGTCACCGACACCGATAGCGGCTTGAAATCTCCGCATCTATTGCTCAAAGCCGATTGCATCATCGTATAAAGACCGAAAACGGTCGAAAGCCCTAGAATGACGCAGAAAGTAGTCAGGGCCGTCGATCTGCGACCGTTGGAGGACGGACGACCGTAGGATGGCTTCGACGGCATTCTCCAGCTCCGAAATCGATCCTGCCGCTACGGTTTTGGTTTCAATCGAGGTTTTTGGTGGGTTTATGTCTCCCCCTTCCTGATTTTCCGATCCGTTAAGCAGCTAATCCATGTACATACGGATCGCGGAAATGGATTCTTCTGCTCGATTGTTGTGGAGAGATTTAACGTAAATATAACGATAGTGTGGAGAGAGAGATTTGCGTTGGAAATGTAGCGAAAGTTTTGAGACTGAACTTGAAAACGTGACTTATTTGATGAAACGTCAACGCATTCAAAGCCAACTTTACTTTCACTTTTTTGTCTGGTGTTGAAGAAAATAGAAAGATACAATAATATTTGATAAAATAATAATCTCACTAAGATAATAATTTCTTCCGATCCCGATATGGATCAATGCACTAAAATAAGTTAGTGAGGCCTTGAAGAAATTTCTTTATATATATAAATGGATAAAACAATTAGCTTTGATCCTGTTCTACTACACTAATTAATCTTTACAGAAAGACAATATTTTGCCGCACAGCATGAATCTCTTCAGCTTCTGTGCCACAACCTACATCTAACTTACCCCCTGCTGCTACTTGATCATCACTTGAAACCACCTTCAAAACTGGACTACTACACAAAATGCTACTCGAGTGGTGTGACAATTCATCAAGAAACACTACCGGATTCCGCTTCCGTACAGAAGAAAGCAACGCAGTTTCCATACCTTCACTTCCCAGTTCATCAAGTTTCGACGCTGCTATCGCCTCATTGGATCCGCCTTTTCCTGGTTCGGTCTGCAAGTTTCTTACCGCGTTGTTGGTTTCTTCAAGGCCGGGCAGCGGCTTGCGTGGTGGGTTTTGCAGAATGTCTAAAATGTTTCCCTTGGAGAACTGCAAGTCCTCTGCTTCTCCGTTGTTGTCTTCTTTAGCAGCAGCCAAGCTATCATCATCACAAGGTTCTTGCTCTGCATTTCGCATTCCTTCATAAACTCCAACTTCAATGGAATCCAGAGCCAAATCATCACAAGATTCTGATTCAGAAAAAAAAATAAAAAATTGCATTGTTAGAATTTAATGTGGGTAAAGGGTGCAATAGGGATTAATGTAAATAAATGTTCATCACCATTTGTGTCATCCATGTTGCAGTTAGTATAGAGCAGCTTCTTCACCCAAACTGATCCGGGGAAAACCATGAGGTTGATTTTGCTGAGGCTTTGCCTCTCATCCTCTTCCAAGGGATGGAAGCCAAACCCGAGGGTCCATGTCTCGACCAGATCGGGAATTGCAGATATAACGAGCTGCTCAACCTTCAAAGATTTTAGCATCTGAATCCCAAATTCTAGTCAAGTTAGTCCGGAGTCGCCTAAGTTTATAGTATTGATGATTATCTTAAGTTGGTGGAGATAATGTGAAATAGACTAAGTTACCTCTTCGATAGCATTGATTAGGCGGCGGCACAAACCTTGGCGACGGTATCTGCTGCAAGTGGCAACTAAAGGCAACTCTGCAACCACCCCGTGTATCCTATAATCAAGATCAAAGCTTGTAACGGGATAGCAGTTGCATTCATAGTATCGGAAAAAATACTAAAACCGAATGAAACGAAAGAAATAGATTTGTTTAGCTGTTGAATGAACAACCTTTGTTAAACAGAATAAAATTCTATGATGTACTCCCTCCGTCCCAGCTATTAGTGGGCTCATTTTCACGATTGGGACGTCCCACCAAAAGTGGCTCGGACCCGATTTGGCAAAAAATAATTGTCTTCTCTCCTACTTTATCATTCATCTCTCCCACTTTATCATCTACTCGCATTATATAACTCATTTTCTCGCTCCTATTTTATCATCTACTATCTCACTTATCTTCTTATTCTTCTCTCCTATTTTATTGTCTACTTCTTTCTCATACTTTATCATCTACTTTCTTAATAACGGTGCTGAAAAGTTTTGAGCCGATTATAGCGGGATGGAGGGAGTAGTCAGCATGTCTCCAATATAAACACCAAAAATAAACAAGAGGAGACATTTACCTGATGGATGCCACACAGAGGACAACATCATCTTTCTCCAAAACCACAGTATAGAAGCCACTGTAGTTAAGACGCGCAAACTGTGATCTGAAAGAAGGAAAGTCTCGTTCAGAACTTCAACGATAATGTTATGTTTATTTATTAGGAATGTAAGTTGATGATTAATTTTGATGTGCTATTCAGCACAAACTCAAAATTATGCTATTTCATTATGTATTTTTATGATTGATACTAGCATCCCCATGTAATCCTAGATCCAGCCACAATATATGTACGATTAGAACTTAAATTATCCTCCTTTTTTTGTTCAGTTCAGTCAGATTACTGAAAACAAACAGTTTAGATGCTGTCTAGTAGATACACATAGATGAAATATGGGTAGCCAAGGCAGATGCAAGTAATGGGAGAAAAAGGCGCAGTTAAATGTGTAAATACAGAAGACAGGTGCATCCGATGATAGTGCTTACCCCCAGTTGTATATTACTTGAGGTATCATGTCTATACCGGTTTTTATATCGACCATCGGGAGAAAACATTCCTCCATAATCGTGATTGCAACAGCCAACTTCGAGTTGCATTCTGCCTCTAAAGCCACAGCATGCTGCGCGGGATGAACCTCTTGATCACTGGGAGTGCATCTCAGAAGCGTCCAAGAGAAACCATCAGAGAGGAGATTTTCCAACCCAATGCGTGACCGAAGACCGTCATAGACCTGCATTGTACAACAAAAAGGACTAGTGATGTGCAACAAAAAAAAAAGTGTTTCTTTCTTAGGTAAACGGAAGTTCAAATGCTGCATGAAATCAATTACACCATACAGTTTAATGTCTTCGGTAACTACTATAGAATCTTAAGTTTGAAATTATAATCACTGTAGAAAGAAATTAAGCATAGATACTTCAAATGGATTAAGCAAAATATCAGACAAATGTATAATGCATTTGTAGCTTCTAGTAAGTACTCCCCCCCGTCCCACTTAAAGCGACGCATTTTCGTTTTCAGGACGTCCCACTTAAAGTAACACGTTTCCTTAAAAGAAAATAACTTTAAAAATTATTACTACATTATTTCGTACTTTTTCATTTCTCTCTCCTACCTTTTCATTTATCTCTCCTACTTTTTCATTTCTCTCTCACACTTTATCATTTACTCTCTCACAATCTCAATCATTTTCTCTCTCTTACTTTATCATTTACCCATCTCTCATACTTTATCATCTACTTTCTTAATTCTCATGCTGAAAAAAACATGTCGCTTTAAACGGGACGGAGGGAGTAGTAGGTTTTATTTGATCCGTTTTTAAGAAACTGTTAGAGTAAAGGAATACGAAGAACAAATTGAAGAATAATAGAAATAAAGTTCAATAACGAAAAGTAAATAATACTCAAACCGAGTCCCACGAAGAATTAATTCTTCGGCCAAGCGACGAGCGCCGTTCCTAGATCAAGAATATCAAAACCCTAGATAGTTTCTTACTAATAAAACTGGGATATAAATAGGCCTCACATGGCCGAGCCTCTTGCATGGGCTTAATTAATTACTTAGGCCACTAATAATAATAAAAGTCCTAATTAATAATAAAAGTCCTAATCTAAATAAGTACTAAAAATAAATCAGAAGATTACGCCTCTAACAGAAACATTCCGGGTGAACATTTCACGCTAGTAGAATAGCAAAGTGTGGAGGATGAAAATGCATTTGAGTATTTTGTTACAAAATTATGCAAGGTATTCTTGAAGAGACCACATACGATATCCCTAAAGGTAGTAAACCTAGTGGCTCCTCCACAAAGGCTACCATGTTTCACTCTTTCCTCGTGAAGAAAAAGTATTGAATAAATGTCTGGCCAAAGGAGTTTCACTACATACACAACCTCATTAGTGAACCTATTATGATTAGAAAAGGGGCATATTTTTGTACCTGATGACAGCCATTTCCACAAAACCAGGTGTCTGAGACCAATCCGATTTCCATACCCTTCCTCTGCATGCAAGTTTCATGATCTGTTTGGAAGCGTTAAGTTAATCAAGCTTTCTGAGTCTAATTAATATAAAATAGAGAAAACCCAATACAAAAAAAAAAAAAAAAAAAAAAAAAAAAAAAAACAGATCAACTGACATATTCAATTGCTATATCTTGTAAACCAAAATGCAAAAGATCGAATTATAGACCAAAATCTGAACTTATGACTGAATGAGAAATAACCAGAATACATATTGATTAAACTTGCAAACGCTAACTATAAAAGGAAACAGATTGATTAAACTTGCAAAGGCTAACTATAAAAGAAAACACTCAAAATCTAAAGAAGATTACATTTATTCTCGCACTGGGTGCATTTCAGAGCCCCATGCAGTTGTGAATATTCGTTATCGCTGACTGCATCTCCACAAATTTGGCATCTACATTGGGGGCAATACCAGTTTCCTTCAGGCAGATCCTGAATAAAAGCAATGCAATCAGCTTCCTCATGTTTGAATCTATCTCAAAATTGCCATAGCACAACCAAGAGGCACAAAAAAGAGGAAAAAACCTGTGTTCCTCTTGCAGTCCAATGTCAAGTCATACAACCAACAAGTATGCTCTCAAATGAGGGTTTGCATGAAAAAGCAATATATTTGAACAAAAAGAATAAAAATGGAAAATAAACAGCATGATGTATCAATTTATTACTCATTTACATAATCATTTTCTCCTATTGTTTAGATATTTACAAGGCTTAATTGGCCCATTTTGCCATATTTGCTTGGGATGGACTTGGTCTGGGTAAATTCGGGCATAGAAAAGAGAGGCTAATTTGAAGCATAGTTGGAGAATAAATTATTTAGGGTCCATTGGAATGAGTTACATTCGGCTGACTGAAGACTCGAAATAAAAGACCCGAAGGATCTTATTTCGAATAGGAGTCTTTAGTTCCCAAATTTTATTGGCAAGGTAGATATCTATATGTATAGATAGAATGTAATAAAAATATGATACAAAATCCAATATATTAAGACCTTGGTTATAAATGAAAACACAAACCTGCTCAAACAAGCACGCTTGATGGAAAGCTGAAGGACAGTTATCACAGCATATTAGTTCACCAACATCACCACAGCGCCCACAGCTGTCATCATTGTGATCCACCTCATCAGTTTGCTGAATTTGAGGGACTACTCTTCTTCTATTGTATTCACCTGACCATGCCTCAAGCTGACATAAGCTGAACGGCTTACCAGACTCCATGAAGAGATTGGCACAATCACGATTTGGCCTTGAACCAGCATGACTCTTGAACTTCGAGATGGAAAGCATAGTGTTGCAACACTTGCATAGTATTCCATCTCGGGTAATTAGACCATCTTTTATCACTGTGTCGTCGTCCAGATTCCTGTACTGGA
Organism: Lavandula angustifolia; assembly: GCA_028984105.1. Taxonomy (NCBI): domain Eukaryota; kingdom Viridiplantae; phylum Streptophyta; class Magnoliopsida; order Lamiales; family Lamiaceae; genus Lavandula; species Lavandula angustifolia. Next base: position 2,409,418 of record CM054826.1, read on the forward strand.
TCACTTCACTTAAAGAGACAACACCGGAGTGAATTAACCACGATAACACTGTTCTTAATCCAACAGCAGACCACTTTCCTTCCAGAATATGTTTTTCTCCCTTCTTTAGGCTCCTCGGGAGCAACCTGCAGCTGCCTTTCCGGGTCTTGTGTTTCCTCAGAGGTTTAGACTTGCGGGAGGACCCTTTGTTGGTGGTTCTGCATATTTTAGTTTTCATAATGGCAGAAATTAAGGGATCATTGTCTTTAAGGCGACGTGCCTTTGATTTATTAGATCCGCATCTAACACTGTTTATTTCATCCGCAGGGTGATGGCTTAAATGAGTTCCAGCCAGTTTCATTTTAGATACACTGATAGACTTCTTGGGGGTCTTTCTCATTCTACCAAAACGAACTTCTTCTTTATCTTTTATTTGATCAAAACTTGGGTAGCTTGTACTGCATTCTTGGTCAAGGGGTATAGTCTCAAATTCTCCAAGTGATTGAGGTCCTCCAGAACTGATTGGAACATCAAACAGGCTGACACCGATTTGATTACTCTCATCATATCCCCAATCCTGAAGGGGCACTGAGTAATCATGACTTCTTTCTGATCTGGAGATTTTCCGACATTTGGCAGCAGACCCAGAATCTGATGGAATTACTGAACTTCTACTTGCTTTTACGGTAATCCCTTCTTTCAGCAAACGAATCGTCTTCTCAATGAAAACAACCTTTGCAAACGGATCCAGAAGGCACCACAAATGAGCCATCGTAGAACTATTTTCTAAAATGTCCAGTTTATCATCAATTTGTTGTATTGCACTAGATAAATCAGTCCAAAACTCAGTCATATCAATCCACTGCATACTATCACTTGTCTGCAAACACGAATTGGCATCAGTTAGTAAACTGTCACCACACATACACCAAGCCCTATGAAATTCGCGAATTGGTCTTCCTGCTGGAGACTTATAGACGTATTCTCCGATCCCATTATATCTACTGTTCCTTTTGCGCCTCCCAATCAGCCATCCAGCTGCTCTAAGCAGACGATTGATGTGATACCGAAGAAGAGGACGTGGATCATTTTTTATGTCCCTCGGCTTAGCTAATTCATCTTCATCCAGTTGTAAAAAGCAGGAATCCTTCCATTTAGGTTTATGATGCGTGACAAATTTGACACCGAGAGAGAGAGACGGATCGGTAGCTATGAGCTTGTTAGCATAGCTCTCTTGAGAAATAGGAGACGTAACAGCTTTGTTTGCAGCTTCCTTATGGCCATTCTGACCGATGCTAGATTCCCTATTTTTAGAGCTAACTCTACCACTAGTTTCACATGCTTTGTCCAGAGGGAGAACTGGTTTCAGCTGATAGCTACCAGAAGTAACACCCTGGGCAGATGATTCAACTACACGATATGTTAAACTGTGACATGCAGACACGGGGTGTTCTAGAGAAATGCCTGAAAAAATTCCTTCAGAGGGAGCTGAAGCACACAAGGTATTCGTCGAATCTGGAAGATCTTCAGCTGAAGATTTTGCCTCATGGTTACTTTTCATTGGTGACAGATATTCCACAGGGTGTTTTCCAGATAAATCCTCTTTTGCGTAATCACTGTGACTGGTTAATGATGACTTTCCGCTGCTTGAGCAAAGAGACGTGTCTGTCATCTTCATATAGTCACAATGTATGATAGTAGTCTCTGAAACTGTAAATCCTTTCTTCCTACTACCATCACTTCCAAAGAAGATCTCATTAAAAATTTCTTGTTCATCTGTAGGTCCCTCAAACCCATCATCTTGTAAATCCTCAAATTCACCACTGAATAACATTGTTGAGGATTCAACTATCCTTTTCTCTATCATTGTTGTCTTCAATTAGTAACTGCTTGGGATAAAGAACTGCTACTTGACTGCAAAATGAGAGTTTTTACACCCTTAATATGCAACCAAATTAAGATTACATTAAAAACCGTAAATAATGTCAAATCAAAAAGGAAATTTGCACTATCCATCTCATAATTGACAAAAAACATGAACTAATATGGAGGATGGAGGAGTTTAAAAATACTATGATGGCTCAGTTGCTTTCTATTTTTAATGGATTCTTCTTTTTTGGCCAATCCCAACCTTTCTTTTTGAGCCAACCAAAAAAAGAAAATTTTGGTTTTTTCGCGTACTTGAGCAATAAGCAGTTAAGAGTATCAAGTTTTAAGAAAACGAAAAAAAATGATCTAACAAGTAAAACCTGATCACTAAAGGCTGATGTTTCGTATCCACATAAACATAACATGACATATCAAATTCATAGTCAATTCAGTGATTTAACTCTTAGTAAAATAAATCTATCACATTTGTCATTAAATTGTTTTCTATGTCAGACATTGACAAAACAAACCACTAAACAGTAATCTCCTCTACAGCCAGAATTCCAGTTTGAGAAATCGTCATAAAGCATAATTTCCATTTACGATCAGTATCCAAAATATCACCATCAAGAGTAATATTTAACAAATTAAAACATAAGCCCGCGACAAAACAACTAACTTTATAAACTTGCATCAGCTTGCCTACATAATGTGCTTTGCGATTATTCCAAAACAACAAGCACCGCTAAAATCAACACCCAGGGCAAGCAAATTTATCGCATATAGGACGATTTAATAACAAAACTTAAAGGTTTTAGCCAGATGAAGCTGAAAAAGTAGACGAACAAAAGACCGATTGAGTCGTCAACAGATGGCACGCAGCACGGCAGCAGCTCAAACCTAGGAATGCTGGGAAAACAAAACTTTAAGTAAGACAAACAAATGTTTGCCAGCCATATCTTCAAACTTTCATCTTCTCGAGCTAAATTACACTAATTCCACCCTTTATCCAAGAGAAAAACAAGCAACATTCCAGGCATCAAATCTACGTGCATTCAATCGCGAGATCGATCAAACAGAAACACAAAAGGAATGTCAACTATAAAAATCCACCAAAGCTAACCAAAATTTGAACACAATAAAGCCCCCCCAAGAGGGAAAATCAGCAAATTCAACCTCACAATCACCGCATTCCAAATCAAAATCCAACAAAAACAAACAAACGCATCTCAAACAAAACCCCATCTCCAAAATTAGGTCGATCAAGGAAATTCACCTCTACATTTGCGCCATCCGCGGAATAAATTAGGGTTCATCCTAATCTGGAGATGGAGGGGCCGCCGAATGCTAGGAGAATGCGATAAAATCCGCGTACAAAATCCTCGAATAGATGAGAAGAAATGGGTCCATTCTAGTGGGTTTCCAACACTCTTTTCTCACACGCACAATCACGCAAAAAATCGTGTGAAAAATCGAATAGTAAAGGGGAAAAAGGGGAGCTTTGGGATGGCCGAATAGTGCTCCAATATGATTCACTACAGTTGTCGAGCTGCCCTCTTTCTCTGACATCGCTTGTCTTTATCTCGATATTAATTACAGCAGTTTATTTCGTTTTTTTTGTCTTAATTAAAATTTAAAATTCCTCCATTACCGTTATCAGTTTTTTCTTAAAAAACCGCCAGCAGCTATCTTCAATTACTATTATGTAGTACAACAAACTCGAACCAAGTTCCGAGCATTCATTCATTAGATAACTAATAATTGGGATGAAATCACCTATTTAATAAATATTTATTTAATTGGTATCTGATTTAAAACGATGTAGTTTTGTATTAAAAAAATACACACTTTAATAATTTATTAAATTTTTTTTCAATCTTATCCTTTTAATTTGTTGTTTTTTAATACAAAACTACGTCGTTTTGACTGTTAGGTAATTTCTTTTGTGGTCACAATTTCTTTGCAATTTTTAGAAACAAAATATTATAGGACACAATACAAGACAAATTGTAATGGGACGGAGGGAGTACTTCATTCGTCTTTTTATTTATTTTGAGTACGTAGATTAAAAAAGTTGGTGAAAATAATTAAAATAGTAGAGTCAACTTGTATAAATTAATTTTAGACCGCTAATTATTATTCATATTAAGAAGGATAAAATAATAATGAGATTGCTGAAAAAAAAAAGATAATATTAATGAGACAAATATGAGTAATAATTTATTATTTTAAAACTTGTGAATACATCAAAATGCTTTTCACATATTTCGCCTCCCAATAATTTATCCGGTCAAGGTGTAGTTTTAATGATTTTATCCGCGTTTGAATTGTGAAGAATAGAATATAATGGTCTTTGGTCAAATGTTACCATTTTAAATCACCTTCATTATTTAATGACAGGTGAGTTGTGACATCGTCTTAAATTAAATGACAAAAATGGGAAATAATTATGATTAAGTAGAAGAATCTCACGCTTATTCAAAAGTTTGTTATAATGTTGTTTTTTATAACTTAATTTAAGCATTTATCTGTTTTTTAACTGTTTAAATAGAGTTTTACAGTTAAATCTCGATAAAGTAATAAACTTGGGACCGAGAAAAAATATTCATTTAACGAGATCATTACTTTATCGAACATTATTTTAGTGCATTGACCCATATCGGGACCGGAAGAAATTATTATCTTAGTAAAATTATTACTTTATCGAGGTTTAACTGTAGTTTTTGTAAAATTTATGTTTTATTTATTTTTTATATAAAATTAAGCAGTTAAATTGTTTGATCAGGCACATTATTTTAAAATCAATTGAGATACTTCTAGTTTTAGTACTTAAAAGATCATAATCTTCGGAACCACAAAAAATACCTTTCTTTATGCTATTTCAAAAAACTTCATACTTTTACTTAAAAACAATTATTTTCAACTTTAAAGGAAATACATAATAAGTGATTATAATAAGCATTTGCAAACACACCTATTACTTTATGTTTGTATAATAGTATTAATGATGTGATTGCATAGTCTTATTTTAAGCATTATTAGTTGAGTAATTCATTGTTATATTACTTAAATTAATTTTAAATCATTACTTATTTATTTGATATTATAGATAATTATTTATGTTTATTTAAGTAGAACAAAATTTAACGGCATAAAACTTATTTAAAGACAAAATAATTATCGGAACTAGAAGGGTGTATTTTGTAAATAATGAAACCATAATTATATTAAATACGCTTGTGCTGAAATGAAACCAAAAATAACCAAAACCGGAAAAGAAAAAGAAAAAAAAAAGAAAAAGAAAAAACCAAAACTGGAACTGCTTGGGTGTCCCATTATGTACACTGACCTTTCTGTGTACCATTTCTAAAAATTTGACATGTGGCACTAATTTTTATTGAATTAAAAAAGATTACGATTGGGCTGGTTGGCTATAAATGAGAAGTACAGAAGAAAAACTTGAGTTTCCCACTTCTATGGCAATTCTATCTATTTTGATATAGAAAATCAGATTTTTGAGAGATGAGAAACAATTCTCCATTGGTAGCAACTGGTTATCCATTAAGCAGAAAAATCTTATTGAAATTGATCCTCATTATCTAAACGAACCCGGAACATGCCATTGGGAAGAGATCTACGTCTGCCACATCGGAATTCACAACCAAATGCGTCTTTGTTCAACTACTGTGTAACCTCTATACAGAAGATACGACGATATATTTCATCTACTTGTTCCTCATAATCCTAACAATAACAAAATTTTCAGATCCTAAATCCTCCTCGAGTTCTATTTTCTCTATTTTTATTTTTGCTATATTTTGCACAATTATCCAAAATCGGGCATCAGAAAATGGAAAAAAAAATTAAACTTTCAAAGCTGAATCGCAAAAATCACAGTTCCAGAAATCAAATGCTAATTCATAAAAAACAAAGATTCAATTGTTGGAGATTTGGGTGACGATGAAATTTATCGGTAATAATGCATAGCAAAGTTGTATGACACCGAAGAATTTTGATTCGGTTGACCGTGCAACTAAAAGATCCAATTGCAGCAGATAAGAGATTCAATTTTGGGGGAATTGAATGGGCCGACGTTTCCTAATTGACTAGGGTTTCTTATCCTTAAAGATTGAGGAACGAAAACGAATTTTGGGTGAGATTCGGACATAAAAAGCATAATGCAGCGTGAGTCTGTGTATATCATCAAAAACAAAAGAGCTAATCGATATGAAAACTCTTGATATATTCATTTCTTCCTTGCTCGGTTGCCCCGTCGTTGCAAAAATCAGAAAAACTGAGGCAGTTGCTTTAAACTCTGGAAGCGAAAAAATTATATGCAAATTCTATCCCGAATTAAGTTTTTACTTCTTATTTAGTTTAACTATTGCCATGTGTCAATTTGTAGAGGATGGGACATAGAAGGGTGTGAATAATGGGACACCCAAGCTGCTCCAAAACAAAACCCATTTAAAAAAAAGTTTTATAAATGAAGAAAAAAAAAAAGTGGGAATACCCACTCTTAGTCAAAACGAAAAAAAAAAACACAAATGTAACCTGAAACTTAAACAAAACACAAAAGTAGTCATTTTGTCTTTATCAGGCAGAGGGCCGATGGGAGGCCCCATCGGCCCTCCATCGGCCGTGAGAAAAAAATTCAAATCCCCCCCTGAGGGCCGATGGAGGGCCTAAGGGAGGGCCGATGGGCTTCCCCCTTGGAAGGCCTAATGGAGGGCCGATGGAGGGCCTAAGGAGATCCTAATGGAGGGCTAATGAAGGGCCGATGGAGGGCCTAACGGAGGGCCTAAGGAGGGCATAAGGATGGCCTAATGGAGGGCCGATGGAAGGCCTAAGGAGGCCTAAGGAGATCTTAATGGAGGGCCTAAGGAGGGCCGATGGAGGGCATAAGGATGGCTTAATGGAGGGCCTAAGGAGATCCTAATGGAGGGCCAATGAACTCCCCCTTTCGCAGGGCCTAATGGAGGGCCGACTTATGCCCTCCTTAGGCCCTCCATCGGCCCTCCATTAGGCTCTCTTTAGGCCCTCTAAGGGGGAAGTCCATCGGCCCTCCCTTAAGCCCTCCATCGGCCCTCAGGGGGGGGTGTTTAAATTTTTTTCTCACGGCCGATGGAGGGCCGATCGACTCCCCATCGGCCCTTCCATCGGCCCTCCGCCGGATAAAGACAAAATGACTACTTTTGTGTTTTGTTTTAGTTATAGGCTAAATTTGTTTTTCGTTTCTACTGTTTGGCTAACAGTAGAAATGCCCCAAAAAAACTTAGATTATGCAAAATTCACACATAATTTATTCATAAAATTTGCAAAATGTGTTTTTTAGATGGCGAAATGTGTACAGGTTCTATTCTAAATATTCTATCTAAAAATTTAGAGAAAATATAAACGCAAGAAAGTTGTATAAATAATTTTTTCTTATAATATAAATAAGTTGAAGAGGAAAATAAGATTCATCTTTTTAAAGAAAATATACTAAAAAGAAAAATAAGTTTCTTATGTTATTATGTTATCAAAAATTTCATATTTTCATTCAACCAAGTGGGCAAGTCTTTCCGCGTTGCCGTTTCTCTCTCGTCCTCTCTCCAAATCAACCGTCTCTATCCCGCTACTCTGAGGTTAGCTCTATTTTGGAATTTAGTTTCTTGAATAATTCTGTTTTGGTGGTAATGTTGTGCATTGACGAAGCATGAATCTTCAGCTCACTTCACTGGTTCAATTGATTCTGATCTCTGGGACTTGTGCTAGCGTTGAGATTTTGCCATCTTTTCACAATTTTAGGTGATGGAAATTCTGTAAGGTCTCCAAATTTTTGCTATAGCTTAATGAATTTTGTTTTCTCGATTTATTTGTTCTAGCAATTGCAAACTGATCGCTTCCAAACTGCAAATTCTCTTACTGGGCAATGATTTCTCATTTGAAGAAAGATTTAGAATGTAGAGTTGGGATTAGCCCGGGATAAGACTATGATGTTTGAGAAAATTAGTTTGATTAATATTGTGTTGAAGTCTCTATTGTTATTGATCCTGTTGTTTGAATATAGTTTGAATAACTCTATCCCTTTCAAGGCCTTTTGGCTCAACTCTAATATGGCATCATCAAGTAGATGATGGTTTGTTTGGGCCATGTGTTTGAGTTGTCTGGTTTACGTGTAGAAGTCGATGATCATTCCGGCCTAATATGCTGCACTCGAGATTAACGAGTATAATGTGCAATTCTTGCATAAGAAGGAAACTAGGTCTTTTCCCTTTTTGTTGGACCTCTCAATTTGCAATTACTGTGTCTCTGGGCATTTTGTTCATGTTCTTAGTTTAGAATTGAGAAATTGCATTTTGTGTAGTATTTTGGGTGCTTATATTATATTAAAGACTTAAAAGTCCCAAGCATCTCTATTTATCCCCCATTTTTCTTGAGTTTATTGTCCCTTTTCTTGTATGTTCGGCTGTTTCTGATTGCCGTATAATAGAAAATAGAGTGTCGATTTAGTTTACCAAGCTAAAGCTTTGTAAATGGATCATAATACGAGCATCTCAACTTTCGTTTCGTTTTCCCTTTCCATTATTGAAGTCTCGATGATAAATAAAGGACTCTGTGAAGCATATCGGCATTAGTTTCAAATGTATGATTGGCAGGGCAGACACTATACAGAGATTGCAGTTTTAATGGACAATTAGAGATTGGTGGGATGAGTTGCTTCACTGTTTGCTTTAGGCATAGCGAATCTCCCCCAACTCAGCACACCACATATATTAATGAAGGTAGATATATGTAGGCAGCTGAAATGTTGAGTGGGATAATCATTTGAATCAGTTTGTTAACATTATTTGAAAAATCTTTGTTTCATAAAAACTCAAGGCCTCAACACAACTATCAATATGCATTTATTCATCATGTGTTTATATCTGCAGAAGAAATCCTAATGGAATTCAAAACCAAATTCAGATATTTTTTCGAGTGTGCACGATGCCAAACTCTACAGTTACAAAGAACTACAAGTAGCTACTAAATACTTTAATGTGGCAAATAAGATTGGTCAAGGCGGGTTTGGTTCAGTCTACAAGGTAATTGTGTAACTCCTCGCTTCATCTTGAGTTTTAGAACTTGATCTAATGCTGCAAAACGCCTTTTATCTACTCGATTCTGGCAATAAAAATCTCTTTCAAACTTGCAGGGAAAGCTAGCAGTAAAGGTTCTTTCATCCCAATCAGAGCAAGGTGTAAAGGAGTTTCTGAATGAGATAGTGGCAATATCGGGATTGGAACACGAGAACCTGGTCAAGTTGTACGGATGCTGCACCGAAGGACAACAGAGAATCTTGGTTTACTGTTATCTTGAAAACAACAGCCTTGCTCGAACTCTTTAGGTAAGCCTTCCCACTTTTTGTACATTTAAGGGAAGTTCGCATTAGCTTATAAGTTGAAGCTTCTAACTTAATTTAAGAAAAAGTTATTTTTGAGTGTTTGGTAAAATTAAATTCAAAGAAAAACTCTCTTATCTTAAGGTGAAAAAAGGAGAAGTTGGTGAAGTTGGATTGCACCAACTTAAACTCAAAATGACATACTTGTAATTTAGGAGAAGCTACATTTTGGCATTCTTGTCCTCGTTAAATACTTGTATTATATTTTATATTAGGGGTGAAATAGACTTTTTGGTTCTCAAAGTCGACATAAGCTACTAAAATATAAATATTTGCAAACACTATTATTTCATTTTCTTATATTTTAAAGCACTAAGAATATGCTAATTAAGTCGTAATGAAGGAGGTCGCCTCAATAGTGTTCAGTATAGCTGGAAAATACGGTCTCAGATCTGCATAGGGGTGGCACAAGGCCTCACATTCCTTCATGAAGATGTCAAGCCTCATATTGTTCATCGAGATATTAAAGCTAGCAACGTACTCTTTGACAAAGACTTCACGGCGAAAATCTCTGATTTTGGTATGGGAAAGCTTTTTCCAACCACCGCAACTCATGTCAGCACAGGTGTAGCTGGAACTCGGTAAGTTGGTGAATTCCTTTCCCATTTTTATTTGGCAAACTTTGAAACGGGACATTTCGCGTTTAAATGGAGCAAAATATAAAGCTTAACATCTTTAATACATGAGAGAGCTCCATTACATGCTTTATTTTTCGAGTGAATTAGTTGGTCCTATAGGAAAAGGTCAGTTTGAAAAACAAAGAAATAGGACCAAGCTTGTCGAAATGTTAATTAAATAATGATTTTTATCAAGAAGTATATTCCTATTACATGTTAAGATCCATTTTATTTCCTTGATATTGCCATGTGATTGTAATTTTTGTTCTTTGTTCCTTCGTTCTCCTAACTAGTAGTCCATGTTTTCAGCGGTTATTTAGCTCCCGATTATGCAATTCGGGGGAAACTGACATGGAAAGCAGATGTATATAGCTTTGGTGTTCTCCTAATGGAAATTGTTAGTGGAAGATGCCACACAGACCACAGATTACCAGCTGAACAACAGATTCTCCTTGAAATGGTTTGAACCTTTTCATTTCGAAGTTTCAGTTATTCATGCGTTTTGTTCGATTAAATTATTCTATTGCATAGAAGCATATACTGCATGAACAAGGAAAAAACCATTCACTGCCCATTTTGTTCGGGAAAAAGCTAAAAATAAATAAAAAATACCGAAATCTCTGCTGTCTCTTTTAACCGTGCATTAGATCTCAATTCCTCTGTCTTGTTACTTCGTCAATAAATTGACACTATTGCCCTTTTTTGGTAGTTTCAATTTTAGCATTTTAAGGTTATTTTTAAACATTTTATGTATAAAAATGCATAAAATCTTGGCTAGTTGTGCTGTAGGCGTGTGAATTCTCACGCACCGTTAAAAAAGACAACAAAAGTTTTTGTGCGACATTGTTCAAGAGCATGCTGTATTTATTGTAATAAAATGAACGCATGGTAGTTTGACGTATCTTGGCTAGTCGCGCTAGGGTACTTATTTGTCTTTTTCTCCATTCTGATCAGATGAATCTAAGATCTTATGGTTATTGTGTAAGTGGAGAATTGACTAGTAATCTTTAGAGTAATGTTTAGATTCTTCCCTTTTTGTGTCTGTTGATGAATGATGAATCTAGCTCATCTTCCAGGCATGGACTCTATACGAGAAGGGTACGCTCGTCCAATTAATTGATGAAGCACTCGAGGAGGCCTCCCAGATCGACGAGGCTTGCAAATATCTAAAGATCGGCCTCCTCAGCACCCAAGTTATGCCCAAGAGCCGCCCCGCCATGTCTACCGTTGTGAAGATGCTGAAAGGTGAGATGGATGTGGATGACGAGAAGATCTCCAATCCAACCGGGGTTATTGCCCGGCTTGTTGGATCTGAGAAGCTCGAGCAACGAGCCACACGCATCGTCGTCCGGCTCAAGAACACAAGATAAGTCCCCTTTGTTACAATCCGCAGACATGTCTCATGCAACCATGACTTTCAGTTCTATATATGACCGGAGTAGTGGAGTTTGAGTCTTGTGAGAATAGAAGAGGAATGAAATATTGTTCATGCCTCCATTCATCTTAATTTAATTTGTTTGGTTTCAATTTTAGGGTTGTGATGAAGAGTTGTTTGCTTGATTGCGTGGTTGTATTGCATTGAATTTGGTTTGAAATTGTCAATAGTGCAAGTTTTTAGGTGAGTTATATATTTATATATATTATATATGTATTTTTTGTTTTCGAAAAAAAAGTGCATCTAAGGTAAGTAGTGTTAAGGATAAATTGCGACCGTAATTTGAAAATTTATAACACTAGGTGCTCCTAAGAGATGAGCAAATAGAGGGAAAATGTGTGTATTTTAGTAACTTAAATTTGGAAATTCAGTTTATAATTCCGGGGTGCAAATAAAATCAACTTAAAGAAGAGACGAAAATTGTAATTTTAAAAGAATGAAATAATATTTTTTGAAAAATAGAGTAAACAAGTCAAATTGGTACTCAACATTTTCCATAACATTCAGGTTATCCATTTTTTAATGGAATCATATAAGTTTAAATATCTCAATTCTATCCATAACATTCAGGTTATCCATTTTTTAATCAAATCATATAAGTTTAAATATCTCAATTCTATCGCCACATTCATCCCTCTACTTTTTATAATAATATTCAAATTGATCCTCCACTTTTCAATTAACTCATATAAGCCTACACCTTAATTTCGGTCGGCATATTCATCCTCCTCTTCGCTAGTTTTCCTCAAGTTTTAAATCGTAAATCAACCACAGTTTTTTGCTTAAGGTAAGAAGTTAATCAAATAAACAAAGTATGATGTTGTAACAAAGTTAATATTTCGAGGGGGCCATGTCAGAAAAGAGAGAATGCAAGGTGAAGGGAATGGCGAATATGACGGATGACATTAAGATGTTTGGCTTAAATGACTCAATTGAAACGTGGAAAACTAGTTTGAATGTTATGGCAAAGATGAAGGATTAATTTCAATTCCAATTTCTGTAGTGTGGGTGAGTCCACCTTAAAAAAATCTCATAGTGTGTTAGTGTTCATTTTTTGTAAAATAATTTTTAGAAAATGTTGATTTTAGTCATTCGACATAGAGTATACTTCATCCGTCCATTTTTCAATTACTTAATTTATGCGGTGATTTAACACAATGTCCGATATTTATTAAAAAGGAAAAAATATTCATTTGATTTGAATAAAGCAAGAAATTAAGTGAAGCAGAAATAAAATGAGAGAGTGAGTGAGTATAACGGCGACGTCTGTTTCTCCGTTAGCATTTGGAGGCGGAGGATAAATAAAGGCTTGGAGCCCAAATCTGCAATTTTCTCTCTGCGATTTTCAAATTTTTTTCGTTCGGCTACGAATTCAAACTAGCAGGAAGCAAACTGTGATTTGAATGCAGAAAACAGTAGTTGGTGAAATGGCAAAGAGGAAGGAGGAAGGTAAGTTGGGCCGATCCGGGCCGAGCGTAACTCAATTTCAAGCCCGAACTCTTGTACAGGCCCATAACACCGCCTCTGTACATATCGGCCCGAACCAAATTCCGCTAGGGTTTTCTCCACTGGAATCCGATCTGCGTTTACCCGATTCCGCTCTCCTTCTTCGATCGTAGCTTCGTTCCGCTCCGCAACATGGTAATTTACTCGGAATTTCGATTTTGGTGTGTAATTCAGAATTGCTCAGTTGATTTTGAAGTTTACGGTTTTTTTTGTTGTTGTTGAATTGTAGCTAGTTTATGAGTCTGCAGCGTGATAGTGAACTGTGGATGATGATCGCATTCTTGAATTGAATTTCTAAATTCATTATAGATATTTTGATTTAAGTCATCATCATGTTCTAATAATCGGGCCAGTTAGATCTTTTCCCTCCAGCAATTCTGAGTTTCTTGTTGAATTTCTTGCTATGATATCAGAAGAATTTTTATTAACTGATTGATTTGTTGATCCCTTTCCCCTAGTGATTTTGTGTTTCTTGTTGAATGTTTATGCAATAATTTAATTCTTGTTCATTCTGGAATCTTGATGGATTTTACTGCAAAATCATGAAGAACAATACCAATTAAAGATAGTGATGGTTTGTAGTTTTCTTCTTCCAACTTATAAGCAAATACTTTTGAGCTCAAAGATGTTAGCTTAACTTTTTTAATCATTAAAGTTAATCTTATCTTGCTATCATACATTCATATGAAATTATGAATCATATCTTATCTTGCTAGATTGTTTAAGGTTCTTAGTTAATTTGTATGGTATATGTTATAGTGGATGTATTCAAAGTTTGAAGTTTCTTTCCGTTCTGAATTGCAGATGGAAGATGCAAATAATGAGACTGATCTTGAAATAAACTACAACTCCGAAGCAAGCATAGGCGACAAGCGAAAACGTGAAGGGAAGTTGAGGTCCAAAGTCTGGCAGCATTTCACAAAGGTGATTAGGGAGGACGGAACGTGCGAGAAATGCCAGTGTAACCACTGCCAGAAGCTCTTCACTTGCTTGAGCAGGAGTGGGACGACTCATCTCCTCCGCCACATAGCCGAAGGGATCTGCCCCGTCTTCAAGAATGACAAAGACAACACAATAACCATATCGAGCTACCCAAGGGGCACAATGGAACAGAGAAACGGCGTCCATTCATGGAAATACGAACAAGTGCTAGGTGGCCAATCCTCCGCCCAAGAAGGCATGGATGTTGAGGTCGAGCTACTACCAGTACCTCAGTCGTTCAGAGCAACATCTGAAGATGACTACGGAACGCAAATGCCAATGCCTATACGCACTAAACTCCCCCTGCAACCACCAAGGACGAAGCCTCAACCTAAAGGAGAGGCGTGGATGAACGAATTCAAGAACTGCGTTGCTAAACTCGTGGAACTCAATAATGGGAAAGTCCCGGTCGTATCACCTCAGGTATCGGCTACTGATTACTCGATTTCAACTGCCCTTTGGTGCTTGAATGAAATGAAGGATATCCCTCAGTCGAGCGAGATGTACTTGGATGCTTTTGAGATTCTGCAGGACGTTGGAGAAAGAGAGTGCTTTATCTGCTTGCCCCACGAGCCGCGGAGGAGGTGGCTGCAGCGGGTGCTCCATCGCCGGCATCCGTTGCGCTACAGTTCTAACATGTAACTGCGTTATGTTGGTTTGTTTAGCTAGAAATCTTGTTACTTGGCTCGTGTGAAGTTTGCTTTTTTCGCTATTTGTTGGCATTTTTATTATTAATACAATGGAAAATTTACTTGTATATGTTGTGGCTTTGGTTAATGCAAAGTTAACCCTATTGACCAAAGGGAAAATAGGTTGGGTATTGTAGACGCAGACCTTGTAGACCTTGTGGTGTGAAGTATGACACCTCGAATTTCGGGTTTTATAAATTTTCATTAAGGAAAATAGATAAGGTTGGAAGTTCTACCCTTGCAATTTAAGATCCAGTCTATGTTAGAAAATAAAAGATGTGTAATACTCCCTACAAACTAAATTCATTCAATTTTTTTTAACATGGTTTTTAAAGAGAATTGTTAGATTGTTAATTGTATGTTAAATTATAGTTTCCTCAATTGAAGAATTTATTACGGAGTAAATGAATAGAATTTACCATATGCAATTTTTAAAGTTTTTATTTTACACCAAAATTCAAGTTTTAACCCTCATGAGATTTTTAAAATACGAACTTCGCCATTAAAACTCATAATAACAAATTCGTCAATATTCAGGCAGTGTTTGGAAACACCTGATTTAAAATTAAAAAAAAATGTTCCGAACATTATTATAAATTGTTTTTCAGTTTTCTTGACTTTTACTTTTAAAAATTACCTCGATTAGGATTTAGGTAATATTTGAAACAACAAAAAGAAATTGAAAATCAACTTATAATAGCATTTGAAATAGGAGTATTGTTTATTTTTTAATTTTTTTTTAATATTACAAATATTAACAACTTTTACTTAAAATTTTTTTAGACAACTTTAAACATATTTAGCTAAAAACTATTTCAAATACCGTGTTAATATCAACTAAAATGATTTGCACTTTCCATATTAATTTGCAAACTACTACTACACTAATCAAATTTATGGAATATCACATTTCTCTCGTTACATAAAAATAATTAAACATACTCTATTCGTCAAACTTTCTTTTTGGCAATTTCCCAACAGGGGCAATTTTGTTTTACTTAAAACTGTATTTATACGCCTTCAACACACTCCAAAACCCTTCCTCCCAATTGGCTTCCGCTCTCGCTAGGGTTTATAGATCACCTGCGAAAATGGCGACGCGACATCTCGCTCGCTCGTTGCTCACAAACAAGCAGTCCCTCCCCTCGGCGTTGTCTCACTCTTGCGCCGCCGCTTCATCCTCCGCTGTTCTCCCGAGTCCATCGTCGTTCCTCTTCCGCCTCCGCCCTCTCGCGGCCGCCGCTTCGGCCTCCTATCTCGGCCGCCGCGTTCCGGCGTTTTCCGCTAGGGCGTTCTCGACTCGCCAGACTTCGTCGTCGCTGAGCGATCCGAACCCTAACTGGTCGAATCGTCCCCCGAAGGAGACGATTCTGCTCGATGGTTGTGATTTCGAGCACTGGCTTGTGGTCGTGGAGAAGCCGGAGGGAGATCCGACTAGAGATGAGATCATCGACTCCTATATTAAGACGCTTGCTATGGTGATTGGGAGGTTTGTCATTTTCAGCCCCTTTTTATGTACAATCTCTATTCAAGATTGTATTTTGTTGAACATGTTGGGGGAATTCTAGTAGTTTTCGTTGCGATTGAACTTCCTCTAGATATTTCATTTGTTCTGTGTGAAACTTGATGTAGAAATTTAGGGTTGCTGTTTTTGATTTATGATGAATATTGTCATGCTTATTAAATTCAAAATTGTAAAAAGATGGTTTTTAATTTTCGTTTACTGGAGTAGCAAATGCTATATGTGGTTGGGATTTAAGGCAAGAGATTCTTTTGGCATTTCAGGTATGAGTAATGTGTCTTGAATTTTATTGTTTCAAGAATCTGGATTTTCAAGTAGAATTATGTATGCACTGGTTGTGATTGTGTCATTGTGATTGTTTAGTATTCTGTACTTTTGATTGCTAGTATTATATATCATGACTTCTGTTTATGATGGAAGTGGTTTGGTATTGAAATTGAAGTCAAGTGATTCTTTTGACATTTAAAGTATGAGTAACTTGTCTTGAATTCTATTGTTTCAAGAATTATATTTATAGATATATTGGTTGTGATTGTTATTATCTGTTGGTTGTGCTTGTGATTGCTTAGTATCATATGGTTGTGATTGCATTTCATGACTTATTTTCTGTTTTTCTGCGAAATTGATTGTATAAGTCCATGCACTTTTGTTTCTTGCTCGTAAACTTTGAAATCCTCAGTGAGGAAGAAGCAAGGATGAAAATATACTCCGTCTCTACAAGACACTACTATGCTTTCGGAGCACTAGTGTCGGAAGAGCTTTCCTACAAGCTCAAAGGTAATATATCATTTAGTAAATTTGGTATTATATGAAACCTATTTGATATACCAACTTCTTGGCTGCAGAGTTGCCGAAGGTCCGGTGGGTGCTTCCCGATTCGTATTTGGATGTCAGAAACAAGGATTATGGGGGTATGGTCAAGCAAATTAAGCTTTTTATGTTTTTATTTTCAATAATTGTCCCAATCTTCCTTTTTACATTAAAAACCCAATGAAGCTCATCTTTTCACATGGTGTTGCAATTTGTTTTTATCCTGTATTCTATTTTTATACTGCTGTAAATTCAGAACTGATGGTATCATCATTTAATGCAGGAGAGCCATTTATAAATGGGCAGGCTGTTCCATATGACCCTAAATATCATGAGGAGTGGGTGAGGAACAACGCTCGTGCAAACGAGAGGAACAGGCGAAACGACAGACCTCGTAACTTTGACAGATCCAGAAACTTTGAGCGAAGGAGAGAAATGCAAGGTCAGAACTCTGGAGGCCCCGGCGGTCCTCCACCTTATGCTCACAATCCCGGACCCAACTATGGCGGTGGAGCACCTCCGAGCAACCCTGGAAACTATCCAGCAAACAACTACGGCGGTGGAGCACCTCCAAATATGGCTCTCCCAACTAATGCTCCTCCTAATATTGGACCCAACATGGGTGGACAGTCTAGCTATGGAGGTGGAGCGCCACCACCACCCAACTATCCAACAAATAACATGAGACCGCCTAGCAACAACCCATACGGCCCCGGTCCCAACAACGGAGGAGCCCCCAACCCATATGGCCCCGGTCCCAACAATGCAGGAGCCCCCTTTCAAGGACAACATGGTGGTGGCGGTGGAAGCCCCTACCAGAACCAGAACCAGAACTATCCGGAGCAAAATTCTGGCAATTTCGCTCCCAATGCGGGATATGGTCCCGGCCCGAGTCAGAACGGCTTTGCTCCTAATAGGGGGCCTGGTCAGAACCAATATTAAAGTGGTGGTAACTCTCCAGAAAACCAAAACATCCGGAGAAGAGATTTCTCCCCTTCAGAGTACTGAGATATGTAAATTGAGATCTACTCTGTTTCTGTTTTGCTTTCTAGTTTATTAAGACAGCATATGCATATGCTGTGATAGCTATTTACTTGCTCATAATTTCCTAGTGGAATGTTCAAAACTTAAGCTTTCTAGTCGAATTTCTGGCCAACTTTGCTCATTCATATATTGCTTAGTAGTTTCTCTGCAATTCAGATGAAGAAAATAATGTTCCAACTAGTTTGCTTTTTAAAAGCTTACTAATTTGCTCTTTTGATGCAACAGAATTTGCTTCATAACACGCAAAATGCAGACTTAGAAAATTATCAATGAATTATGTAAAAGTGTAATTGTTAACTCAGTAATGTTCAACAACCAACAAATACATGGAAGTAAAACTGGACAGACCAGCACATCTTTACCTTGGAACCAGTTAGGCCTAAAAACGCTTCGATTATGGTTCGAGTTTCACCCGAATGTAGGTGCGATACGAACCTCAAAGCTTGTCGAGCAGCAGTTCTGCTCTCCTCTTCTTAGCAAAACGAATCTGATCTGCAAGTGATATATCCTTCTGCAAGTGCCTCCCCTCTGCAAGATCGCGCTCAAATCTCTCCAAGGGCCGTCGATTCTGATTGCTAACACGAGAGACCGTCGATTTCTTTCTATGGATCTGTTCACAAACATATTATATAAGATAGAATCATAAAACAATCCATTTTCTGAGTAGATTGTTTTCTACCTTCATTAGCCTCTCCTTGAGTTTCTCCTCTTGAGATTCGACCAGTTTCTCTTTCTCTTCTTTCGACTTTTTGATCCTCTTTCTTGGCTCTCCTCTAAGTTTAGTGTTTGCTTCGCGCTCTATTCTTTTCTGAGTAGAGATCGCCTTCTTTTTTGCTTTTACCCGTGCTGCTCTCTCTTTCTGCACGCGTGCCAGCTCTTTCATCTTTGCTCTCTCGAGGGCTGCTTCTTGTTGGAACTTTTCGTAGCTATCCCATTCGAGTTCTTCCAGATCCGGCCCTCCTACCTTAGCAGCCAATGCAATACTTTCGCCCCATGACTGAAAGAACTTCTCCCTAGACCTTTTCAATTTTAGGCGGTTTCCCCATAGCTTCCTCAGAGACGAACGTATCTTTACTTTCGTCCTATTACTGCAAAAGTTAGAGGTTGAAAATCAGTTCAAGACATTTTAATCATGTTCAACTTTCAATCTTTTGGACGCTAGATTTGGACGGTCTTACTCGCATGGACTACAATAGAGGAAGAGAACAATAAGTGAATTCACAATCACCATAACCAACAGAATGGGTGGACTATTATGAAGATTATTGGCATAAATTATGGATCTTGACTATTCATGCCATATGTTCCTGTGCAATTGGGATACTTAAAAGGGTCGATTCACTAGTAACATTGAGGTCTTCGAGTAGCACATTCATCCATTCCAATAAAATGATTTTGTAAAGAAACATATTTGCAACTCTATCAGTCCAGCGAGGAAACCATACAGAGAGGTAAATTTAACATGTTTGGAACTCTATTAGGTCGGAAACGTGCACGTATTTGCTAATTCTAGTAAGTCGAAGTAGCTATACTAAATCCTGCTGCTACTGTACCTCTATTGCAGAAAACCCTATTTTTTAATGGTAAAGTGCAGATCAACGCAATTCAGTTCCGATCAATTTATGCACCCTAGCAAAGCATTCGTTTTTTTAAAAAAAATTGGGAGATGAATGAAGTGAGGAAGTGAGGAATGACCTGAGAAATCGAGGAGCTTCCGACATCTTCTTCCTAATCTGTACAAAAGCAAGGACGTCAAAGAGAATAAGATAATGTTTCAAGCGACTTAATATTAATTGGAATTGATTAAAGAAACAAAAGTTATGGCAAATTGCTTAGGTACTAAAGCATGGTTATTTTAGTTCATGAAAATTAAAGATTAAAGGACGTGGAGAAGCAAATTATCTAATTTCAGAACCATTATAAAATCTATTAGCAGAAAAAGAAAAGGAAGGAATTTTCAGATTCAACATAATATACAGAAACACAATCATCAGCTACTCATACACTATTAACAAAGCATAGAAGATATCATTATTCCAAATTGATTGATTCTTACATGACTTCACCTTGGGATCCTTCAAGGCTTCTTTCGTTTCACGTCTGATTTTCTCTCGAGTCTCTGCACGATTTATCACAAAGATTAGACCACCTAACTAAACCTTTTTAACACAAACTCACAAATGATGGCTACCTTCACTGTGTTTTCGTCCTTTGTTCCACGGAACTCTCCCTTTGTTTCCATGTCTAGTCTTATTTGTTCCCTTGCAATCACCATTTGTATAAATGTTTGCAGCTGAATCGGCTTCATCTGACAAATCAGATTTTATCCCTTCACATGATTCCTCAACTTGTGATGCATCCCTTCTACTAGGATTCTTTCGGATTGCTCTACACGAGCAGATCCGTTTACTGGAGACCGAAAGGCTAAAGCCGACGTAGGGAGATATATTCTTCACAATGGATGATGCACTAAATCTTGAATTTGTCGATTCCAAAATCACAAAACCGAGATTTGGGAGAACAAGCCGTGGTGCAGAGTTCATACAAAGTCTAGATACATACAACTTCCTGAAAAATATACCATCAAAATCTCATACCATTAGTCCATTACAAACAAGAAAAATTTCTGCCGTACCTTCCTAACCCTAAAACACAAAATTCATAATTATGAAAATCCCAATTTCAATTCGCACAGAACTCATAATTATGAAAACCCCAATTTTCAGAAAACCATTAAACTATTAATCTTCAATCTAAGAGCAACACAATCTCAATCTTCTTTACTCATCCATCTAAAAACACAATAAGAACAAATGTAGAACAAGAACACAGTTTCTCATCCATACGAACTCATAGTAGTTGCAGGCTTAACCTATCTTTCCACAAAATTCAAAATTAAGACTCGAAATCGCCCAAATCAGAGCCATAACTGCGTCTCGTATAAGAACTCAAATAAACAAATTAGAAACAGTTATAAAATTGAGAACAGGGGAATTACTGCTTACAATGGATAGAAGAGCATCGCAGATTGAGTATGTGAGAGCGAGCGGTTAGAAATCGGTTTTGCTTCTTGTTGGTGTGCGCACGTCACATACTAACTTAACGAAATTTTCTATCCTAGACCGGATCTACAAGACTACTTGTGGTCTAGGATAGAAGTTGTGTTTTTTATTAATTTTTTTTTTTTACAAACATGTGATGTGTCATGATTTTTAACCACCGGGTCTACAACTTAAGTTGTAGACCCGGTCTAGGATAGAAAAATTCTGGTTAGATAGTGCTAATAAAGAATAAAAAACATTGTGGTTAGGTTGATATGAAAATTAGTAATGGAAAAAAGAGAGAAGATAATAAAATATTATAAAAGTTGGCCGGTTTGGTGGTTGGGATGATGGTTGTAAATTTCATGAAAGTTTGTAAGAGAGAGAGAGAGAGAGAGGCAAATAAAACACCTCAAGCAACAGTAGTAGGTGAATAAACCTGCGTTTATTTGAATTGAAGACTCATTTCAAGAGCCTGGTGCCTTCAATTAACACCAAGGCCAACTACTGTCTAAATATTATCCCAAAAATAAAAGTTCCAGCTGCTTCAAAACCAAACCATTGTTTGCAGGTAAAGAGTAAATTATGCTGTAACCTGTCGAACGTAGCAAGAAATACCGAAAGCAAATACGACATTGCCAAATCATGCTAAAACTGTGTAGTTAATTGCCATGGACAAAAGCAATTCCCTTCTCAATCGAGCTTTTCAACTCGGGTTTCAGAGCTTCCAATCCCTGCTTCTCAAAATCAGTCATGGGACCAAGACCCAAAACTTCCTCCACACCATTCTTTCCAAGTCTCACCTATTGATGGTCATTAGTAAAGATAGTGTTATTTCAACTATTTGATGCCATAGAATAAATAACTACTGCTCGTATGCATAAAATGCTAATCGGGAAGCAGTGTGAAAAAAATGAAGGTTTTTTGGGATTATTCATAAACACGGGGATTTCTTGAAATAGAAATAGTGGCTCATCGGTGTGAAAGATTGTTATTTTCCAGCACATAGTTGTGTACATCGAATTTTACTAGATAGTTTTAACACACCTTTGATGCGAAGAAAGGTAGCTCGGTAATAGTAGACTCCACAAACGAGCATTCCACTACATCCGGGACCCCATTGAGTCCTTTCAAGCAAGCATCAGCAAAAATGGCCCCAGCATACCTGCATGTTTCATTAGGGTAGTGAGAACACCTAAATTCAATCAATATTGAAACATAACAAGAGCATGAAAAGGTCTTCCTCTAAGACAAGTTTAAACACTTCCTCATTCAATAACTTCGAGTAGGTACCATATGACTTTACCAATGTTGAAAATAAGATTTCATAAAAATTGGTCTAAGACAAATACAAAACAAGGTTACACAAAAGTACAAGAAAAATCAATAGAATTCTATCACTTACGCCATTGAAAGTGTAGCTGATCCCTTCCCAGCCTTGGCTTCAACTACTTCAGTCCCACCTTCTTGAGTTCTCTTAGTAAGAGCTACTATTTCTTCATGTGAGATATTTGCGCTTGGCGAGGCCTATACAAAACAAACAAGTTTAAGTTTCATATAACACCAACGAATGCAAGAATTTATGCCTATATTTGTAAGAATCTCATCTTAGAAAATGGAGAAATAAATTCATGAAAATATACTTGTGAAAACAAGGGGAGAATAGTAATTCCAGCATGACCACCAATAACAGGCACATTGACATCTGCAAATGAAAGAGGACTAATTTTAGATAAATAGAAACAGAATACCAAGTCACAAGAAGCATTCTATAAGTCGATTAAAATGAGCATACCTGCGACACTGGCGTTTGCCTTGCCAGCGTAGAATGTTTTGGCTCTAACAACATCAAGAGTGGTTACACCAAAAAGTCTCCTTGGGTCATATACTCCCTTGCTCTTGAAGACTTCCGCAGCAATTGGTACAGTAGAATTCACGGGGTTGCTAATCATATTTACCAGTGCCTAGTTAAAAAAACAAAATTCACGTAAACCCTCTTACTATCATAACATGATAAGAGAAGAACTCAAAAAGAGAAATTAACAAATGACTGAAAAATGAAAGATAGGCATATTACGTTGGGGCAATATTTAGCTATTGCCTCGCAAAGAGACTTGACGATCCCAGCATTAATCTTGAAGAGATCATCACGGGTCATGCCGGGCTTTCTTGGCACGCCAGCTGGAATAATGACCACATCTGAACCCTCCAAAGCTTCTCCTAGCTGGTCATCCCCTGCATATCCTTTCACCTGCGCATACGAACAACCTCAGCCGCCATAATTATGAAAATCGCAGCTGATGCAGTGGTAAAGAAAGAAGCATTCCTAACAATGAATAAATACAAAAAGCTTGTATAATTCACAAAGGGTTAGCTTCAAGATGTAAACTCAGTCAGTAAAGTGTATGTAAGAAATCCTAGTCATTTGTTTGTTCATAGTTGGAGAAGATACATACATAACAGTTACGAATAAATTTCAAGGATTGAACACGTAATTTTAGCTCCAACAGATGAAACTCAAACTATTTCCAAAATTCGGTCTTTTTCAACGAAATCTCTGTAAGAAAAATTGTAAAAATAAATAACTTGATTTAATCCTGTAAAGTAAATTAATGAAGTTGAGACGAACATCTAGCTGCACAATAACATTAGAAATCCATACAACACTAACCACACTAAAATATCAACTACAGATCCAAAACAAAAAAAAAAATAGCAGAAATCCTCCAAAATCAAAACAAATTAACCGTGTAAATTAAGGTGACAGAATAATCCAAGGCATTCAGACCGAAACAGAGAGAGGAAAAGATTAGGACCTCAGATCTGGTGTTAATGTGGCTGACATCAGCGGCGACACCCGGTGTTCCGGCGATATCATAGAGAGCGAGCCTGGATACGAGCGGATTCAACTTCATGAGGAGAGAGAGCGGCTGTCCGATCCCACCGGCGGCGCCCAAAACTGCGACCTTCCGTTCCTGCGACGGCGCCGATGCGAATCCGCGGCTAGAGAAGCGCGACGCCGTGGCGGAATTGCTGCTTCTCCGGAGAACAGATCTCAACATAGCTACCGTCATTGATACGCACTTGAATCGATTTTTGAGTGCAGAGAGTAGAGCGAGAGAGAAAGGGAGGAGAGAGATATAAATAAGGAGTGAATATCGTGGCTTTCAACTTTGAAGTGTACGCCTGCTTTCTTACTTTTTTCCTTTTTCTTTCTTGAAAAATTATTTCACGTTCTTGCAAGTCATAATCATAGTAAACACTATTTGTACATAATTATACTTATTTTATTCAACTAAAAATATGCAAAATTTGTTAATTAATTAATTATTATTTGGTTTGTCTTGTATAATGTGGTTTTTCCTATTTTTTTTGTACTCACATTACTAGACACATAGTTATAACTTATTAATATTTATTTATGTGGAGATGCAATAATATTTCTTTTTATTGAAAATAATATGCATTAATTATAAGGTGGCAGTTTTGGAAATAAAGCGGAAGGAATATACGCTACTTGGCCGCGTACTGTCCACATGAACTATCCTCCACTATGGCTTTTCTCAATTTTTGTTAATTTTTATAACTAAAAAAATCAGCTCATGCATTATGTAAACATTATTTATTGGATAATTATCTAAAAATCTTATTAAGCTGCGGTAAATTTTAGTTAGTAATTTATAATTTACTCCCTCCATTCTGTTATTATGTTCTATTTTTTTAGATTGATGTTAAGAAATTTCATTTATACATATATATTAAAATCTAAACACACTTTGGAGTAATGGTTGATGAGAAAAAATAATAATTCATCCAAATTTTATTAAGATATAGTTGAGGCTTTTAAAAAAAAATTGTATTTGAAGAAATAATATAAAGTTTAAAAAAGTTAAGTATCATAAGTTTTTTAGTTTTGATCGGAACGAAACCATGAGAGAAAAAATAAGAATGTGAGGCATATAGTGAATAAAAAAAGACCCACCTCATTCTAGGATTATGAGTTAATTTTTTTCATTTTCGGAAACATAACCGTAATAGCAAAATAACTCAATTAAAAAAATAATATATAAAATATAATTTATTTAGCAACAATTACATATTTCCTTCTTAAAAATCAGCCGTTGCAAATTTCTTTAATGAACTCAAAAAAACCACAATGGTTTTTTCTACTTACATATAATAACCTACAAAACACACTAGAGCAAAGTTATTTAATGTGCATTTTAAATAGCGGGTATAGAGGAGTTCCCCTCGTGAAAAGAAGTCTAAGAAGTAAGCAAGAAACAAAATCCAATGACAAAAATCTTGAAGCTCAACATTATTCATTCCTCATCACCTGCACTAAGCTGCTGATACAGTTGTTGCTTTAAATAGTAGTAACACGTATACAACATTGAGCATGACTCTTAACTGCTAACAAGATCAGCACCATCCTACTCTTACCAAATCCCATTTCAAAAGAAGAACAAACTCGATGCTTTTGCACCATCTGCTAAAGCTTGAAGAATTCCCCAAGCTTGCCAAACTAATTTATTAGCATCAACACCTACAACTCTCCTGCATCATCATTCAAGGACGATACAGATCATGAAGCCCGTGTACCAAATGGTAGGTTAACGCGAGGGCGGTGATCTGGACGGAGATGGGGCCGAGTTTCGATGAGTAATGCAAGGCTTGGTAGACGCTCTCGTTGGTCAAGCAAATGGGTGCCAACTTCAGAGTAAGGAAAGCAAAGGATAAAGGGACAGCGGTTACGATAAGTGCGCTGATTCTGTTGGTGATTGAGATTGTAGAACTTGTTTGAGGCTTGTAGATAGGGAGATGAGGGGAGAGTGGTCGGAAGGTTGGCCTTATGGGTTCGTAGACACTGTGGATCGTGGGGTTTTTGGATTTGGCATGCCATGAGATTCCCTTCTCAATCGAGCTTTTCAACTCTGGTTTGAGAGCTTCCAATCCTTGTTTCTCGTAATCAGAAAGAGGACCCAAGCCGAGAACTTCCTCCACGCCGTTCTTCCCAAGTTTTACCTGTTGATGTGAACAGAGAAAATATAGTTACACAAGTGACATGAATGAGTTGAACGGATCTTCACTTCTATCGAGTAAACATTTACCTATGTTGGCTGATCTTAAGATGACAGCCTATTTACATGATCAAACTATTATTATCATCCAGAAAATATTACACGTGGGATCAGTTTGCAAGCAAAGCCGGTGCATATGCAGTGAGAAGAGTTAAATTACCCTCATACAGAAGTATTTCTCACCTTAGAGGCAAAGAAAGGTAAATCAGTCACAGTGGATTGCACGAAAGTACATTCAACAACATCTGGGAGCCCATTAAGCCCTTTCAAACAAGAATCAGCAAATAAGGCCCCTGCATACCTGCATAGTTAAAATTGTTGATGCTATCTTCTTACCATCACGAGGCATGATTTACAAATTATACATCAGAACTAAGCGGAATGCATATCCTTAAATCATACCGCATAAGATAAAGAAATTTTTAGTAATGTCTAAAAACCAGCTACGGAGTACTATTTTTGTCAAGCAATCAAGTGGATATTTGGTTTAAGGATCACTTTGGACGTTATCCTTCGCAATGATCAAAAGGCAGACAGCATGGAAAATTATAATCAAGTTGTCAAAAAGTGCCTTCCGAATTGGCTATAATGATTGCTATAGTTTAGACACTTTAAAATTTTACTAAGTTGTAAAGGAAAGGCACATTTTTTAGAAAAACACGAGGATAGTACACAATAAGCATTAGCTCCCAAGCATCACGCAGACCATTGAATGTAAAAATATATACCAGAGTAAGGTCTTAGCAGTAAGGATAGGACTCTTTTTAGTTGATGTAGGAATTGTGTGTAAAGTATCAAGGCCTCAATAGTATATACTGATTGACTAACATGATATCATCAAACAAAATGGCAAGTTCCTTTATAAGAAGAGTGATCCAAACCAAGTATAACTAAATCACTTACGCCATTGAAAGTGTAGCCGAACCCTTTCCAGCCTTAGCTTCAACAACTTCTGTCCCACCATTTTGTGTTCTTTTAGTAAGAGCTTTGATCTCATCATCTGACAGATTTGCTTTGGGAGTAGCCTATACCGAATAATTACATGAAAGTTAGAGTAGATGTGAGAAAATTTAATGTAGTGAGAAGTGAAACAAAAAAGTGCAAGTGACCTGAGAAAATAAGGGGAGAATGGTAACTCCAGCATGACCACCAATGACAGGTACAACGACATCTGGCAAGGAGACATGAGCATCCATTTTAAGGTAATGCGAAAATTCAGAGACGTAAAATCATGACCTCAATCTAGCAGAAACTATTTTGCAAGTGAGAAGTGCAGCAATACCAGCAACATTGACATTGGCCTTCCCACCATAGAATGTCTTGGCTCTAACCACGTCAAGAGTGGTCACACCAAACAGTTTCCTCTCATCATATACTCCCTTGCACTTGAAAACCTCCGCAGCAATCGGCACAGTAGAATTCACAGGGTTACTAATCATATTGACAAGAGCCTGCATTGTTCTTAGTACCATCAGAAACTTGATATCCATAAAAAACTTAATCCATAAAATCAAGAACAACGCAAAGAGAGAAGGGTGTAATTGTACATTGGGGCAATACTTGGCAATGGCCTCACAAAGAGACTTGACTATGCCAGCATTAATTGCAAAAAGGTCATCACGAGTCATGCCGGGCTTTCTGGGCACACCAACTGGAATGATGACTAAATCTGAACCCTCCAAAGCCTGGCCTAGCTGTTCTTCCCCTGCATATCCTTTCACCTATTCATGCAATGAAAGTAATTACATAGTTTCAGGTAAACAACATCAAACACCTGCAATTCATACAGTGCTGGTTCAAAAATATCTATGACTTCGAGATGCACGCATCAATCACTACATACGATATGGAAGCGAAAACACGTGAAATTCAAAATCACCAAGGGAAATATAATCACAATCCTTTAGATGACTCTTAAGATGTATAAATTTTCAGTCCATTCACTACGAGTGGATTTGAATTGAGAGAATTTAGCGTGAATTCGGCGAGTTGTTTACAAAACATTACCTAAATCCACTCATATTGCTCGGGAAAAAAAAAAGCAATGATCGATCACAAAAATAAGGAAAAACATCGGACCTCAGATCTGGTGTTGACGTGACTGGCGTCGGCGGCGACGCCGGGGGTGGCAGCGATATCGTAGAGAGCGAGTCTGGATACGAGAGGATTCAGCTTCATCAGGAGCGAAAGTGGCTGTCCGATTCCTCCCGCTGCGCCCAAAATGGCTACTTTCCGCTCCGGCGCCGCCGATGAGAAGCCACGGCAAGAGAAATGGTACGACGCAGCAACGGACCTCGTGCTCCGCCGCAGAACTGATGTCAACATCGCCGCTGTCATTTTCTCTCGCGATCTCGGTAATCGATTCGACTGATGAACGCTAGATTATCCGATTTCTTTTAATTATAAAACCGAAACCAATATGTGAATATAATTCGGTTGTTTGTTCACCAGGCCCAGCCCATGTATTAGTAATTTTACTTCATTTCTATTTTAATATGCTATCAGTCCATTAAAATAGTTCAATTTTTTATGATACCGTATATAAGAAGAGTAGTTTTTTTTGAAAGAATATAAGAAGAGTACTTGATATATATAAAGTTGTGTAAAGTTATAAATTCTTAAAAATATTATATACTTAAAAAATTTATTAAAAAAAAATTGAACAACTTCAATAGTATAGAACGAAAAGATATACTCTCTTCGTCCCACCAATCTTGCAACATTTCTTTTTTAGATTGTCCCACCAATCTTGTAACATTACTTAAAATAGAAAGAAAATTAATGAACCACATTCACTTAAACAAGTGGACCCCACTATTTTTTAACTTTACACTACTACTTTATACATTTATACCCACTATGTTACCTTTACACCCACTATCTTAAAGTCTATGCTGAGAGTCGAAACCCCAATGTTGTAAGATTGGTGGAACGGAAGGAATACTAAACTATTTCAATGGGACAGAGGAAGCAATTATTTTTAGTCTTATTTTCCTTATATATTTATTATTGTTATTCTTATAAGGACTTCACGATCAAGCCTATGTAAAAAGGCATTTAAATTACGTATATCCACATTGAAATAATTAATTATTTTGTATTTTGGTAGGCTTATTCAAAACTCATTTTGAATGATACATGAATGATGTTGAACTCGTATTTAATTTCAAGAAACGAATTATGCCCGCAAGAGTTGTTACAACAATACACTGAATACATAATATAAACCACACCATGCTTACAATATTGGCAGGGTGACAAAATTAACGATATTGACAAACTCGACTTCAAGATATTGTATGCACTAACAATCTCCAATTCTTTTACGGGAAAAACCAACAATCGCTACTCGATACGAGCATACCTAAACCCTTACATGTTTGTAAATAAGCTGCACTCGCAAAAGCTATCCACCTGAAAATCCACATTAAATTTAAACAGCTAAGAGGGGAGAATTTCTGAAAGTAGCCCTAAATCTGAAGCTATGTACCAATACAATGAGCAAAAACACAGCATACAACTTTGCTAAACCTAGTTTAACTATTCAATCTTGCTTCTAACTCTGAAAAATCCTACCACAACTTCCTTGTCACCAAAAATTGGTAGATTTCATGGCAAATTTACATCCTAATACATTCTCCCAATACCATCATCAACACACAGAGTTACGAGGGAAACAAAGTCGTATGCCTAAATGCAGCCGGACCCATCACCATTTGCGTCCAAAAGCATTACCACAGCTACATACCTTCCAGGCAGGGCCCTTCATTTGCATGAAGAAGCATTATCATAGCCCCAGACACGTCCTGAAAATTATGAAACGCATCGTGAAATTTGAATTAAAGTTAACAGTAGAGAGTTTGAGAGCCCAGAAAGTGGAAGAGTGAATAGTGTGCTAACTGCTAACATAAAGTGTTCATCATTCAATCTTGCCATGCCGTTTTACTGAGAATTAAACCAACGGAAGGGTATCCCACAAATTCCCAACGGATTATATCTCTCGACAGTAGAAGGATAGAGAAATCTTGTGCTAAAATCAAGAGTCAATCTTGCAATACACAGTTATAGATGAGCTCGATCTATAACCAATGCAGATTGTCTGAACAAGCTTTCAGTTTGGATTCCAACAAAAGAAGACTATAAAGTCTTTAATCAAACATACAATAACACCAAGCATATTCCTCATAAAGTCGAGCAAGCTTCATCATTTGAAAATCAGTTTACATATCATACATCAGAATCCACGCCGACAACAAGGAGTCCTAATTAGAAACCACATTATGATGCAGATGAAATAGTCATAATAGTTCAACATTCAAGTGCAATAAAAAGGCCATCAACGAGGATAAAAATATTCCATTACCTCAGTCGGATTCTTTCATGTCGTAGGCGAATGCCCTGCATCAGATCCACCGGAGGAACTGTCGCTGTCAGAATCTGCAAGACAAAACACAAACAGTGTTAATCAAAGAGAAAAGACAGAAAACATCATGACCAAAAACTGCAGCATTACCAATTAAGGCCTGATGTGTGCCCTTCTTAGAAAAAATATATCACAATTAAAAACATAAATCTTTTTAAGAAAGAATGGTCAATCAATGTAAAAATTGAAATATAGAAGTAAAGCAATAACCAATTACCACTCGAAGTCGATCCAGAATCACTGCTGGAACTGCTAGAACTGCTGGACCTATTTCCATTATTACGCACTTGTTCGTGATCTACAAGAGTGGTACCCTTTTTGAAAGCTTTCAAAAAACAAAGGAAAAACAGCTCTCAGGTGAAAGTTTTCAAAAACAATTCAGAGTCTACAAAGAAAACCCTATGATGCCTGAATAGTTGAGTAAAACAATACCTGTTCCACTTTCAGTCTGCATTCCCACCACTGGAGTTGAGTTCTGCAATGTAGTTCAACACGTTTTTATGTTAGAATCTGGCAACGATTTGATTCAGAATGATACGCAATCAAGTACATAAGTCCTGTGTTCTTACCGTCAACAAGGCAATCTGATTAACCGTAGTTCTTGCTTGAAGAGCGAGTTCTGCTTTCCTTTTATTCTTGCTCAAACTCTTTTTATAATTAGTAACGAATCTATCAAGCTCCCAGAGAGTCTCTGCGTCGACACTATCAATGTCAACCTCAATTTCATCATCACGTTGAGAAACAGCAGTATTCCTCTTCTTAATGATCTGTATAATAGCGTCAAGCTTCTCAGGAGGCAAGCCCTGAAGGTTATTGCTAAGTCTTTGCTTCTCCTCATAAGTCATGTCCCTTTTGTTGGAATCTTTTGCTTTAGGCTTTTTGGGAACAGGAGTCCTGCCAACATGAGATCGGTGAATCTTCGGATCAACAGCCATAGATGATGTCAATGGCTCAGGCCCTCTCTGAGGAGCAATAGAAGCATACAAAGGAATAGCAGGATCAAGAGCAGATACTGAAACTGAAGCAGGGCCAAAATGAGAAAATGGACCACCCTTTCTAGAAGTGGGAGTGGGTGACCCCCAATCTTGATACTCTTGATATTTTCCATAAGGATTGGAGTCGGATTCTATAACCACCCACCTTTCTTCAAAAATTTGCAACAGCTGTTCTGCCATAACGTGGACGTCCTGCCCCTTGGGATTATAAGTCATGGCGTTGTGAAAAACAAGCCGGACGTCCTCAGCAAACTCCCTGGGAGACTTGTACAGATTCTGCGACAATCTAGTCTTAATGGTACCCAAATCCATCGGATGCTTAATGACATCATGGTAATCAACCAACCCAAGGGCCTTGGCATTCACTGGCTCGTTAAAAACCCAACCAAACTTGTGCTTCATCAACCGCTGGAGTAAGCTACTACAGCTCTTGAATACCTGATTCCTGTTCTTATCAAAGCGAAAACCAAATAACATGGAATGTTCTGTCTCTCCGCTATGTTTCCTCCCATTATTTGCCTTCAACCTCTTATTATTTTCAGAGGGCAGTCTATCTTTTCCTAACAGGAACTCTGAATTTCTGTAAAACTGATTTGCCTTTGGGGTCCGTTTCTCCTTCTCAACATAATCGCTAGACATGTTATCCATTACTGAAACACTGAGTTGCCTATTATACAACCGAGGTTCTAGATTCCGTGCAGTACCTATATCAGAATTCACCCTTGATAATGCAATAGGTCTGGTTTCCTGGTGAGTTATTGCACCCACCTCCGAATTCACCCTCAAGAACAACCTTCGGTCTACCCCATTATTTCGGGCAGGCGGAGGTTGCACATGAATGTACTCGCCAGAATTAGCACCTTCAGCACTGATAGAATTAAGATTATAATTGATTATCGGAGCATTATTATGGTTATTGCCGATCATCTGAGCATTATGTGAAGCAAGCTGGAGCTCTTTGGATTCAAGCTGTTTAACTAACCTCCTAACCTGGTCAAGCTTGTATTCTAGATCATTCTTAAGATTCTCAATCTCATTCTTAGGGGTCGCTTTACATAAATTAAACCTAATCCTATCATCAATACTAGATATCACCAACGGCTTCACAGCTCCATTGACATTACCTCGACCATTACCTTCGGAGACTTGAGGTGAACCCAGCATCATTTCTCCATCATCTGGTGCCTCATCCCCAACATGTACCAGCAGTTTGGACGACGGAGGAGACTTCACTCCATTGACCTTAATTGGCCCATTGCCCACCGGCTGTAAGACTGCAGAATCATCTTTTCCGTTTGGAAGATCATTTTCCTTCAAGGGCAATGGCTCACTCATCTCATGTGGACTCTGCACCACCCCATCATTCTGTTCTTCCTCATTCCCAATCGGCTTCCCGGCTGCAGAGTCATCTCTGCCGTTTGGGAGATCATTTTCCTTGATCGGTGATAGCTTACTCCTTTCATGTAGCCCAAGCACCGTAGGCTGTGTTTTATACAAATTGCTATCACTATTAGGTAATAGTGAACAGTCAGCATCGCCTTCTTCTACTCTATCATGAGAAACATAACCATCCTCCACGGAGGGCACATGTTCACTTTTTCCCTGCTCTAGCAATGGCGCCTCGCAAGAAAAATCTTTTTGTTATCAGACGACACATGTGGGAGGCTCTGTTCTTGCTGCTGAGGATGCTCCGGCGAATTCCGGCAAGAGTCTATATCCTTCTTCCCCACAATTAACACACTCTCTTGCACAGCATGGCCATCTAAAGTCCCATTGAGTGTAATTGTCGAGCTAGGGATGGTGGGCGGTGAGGAGGCAGGGGAAACCTCAGCATCGGCGCGGGTAGGGGCCGCGGAGATGGGTTGCTCGGCGCCGGAGGATGTGCCGGCGGAAGTATCGTTATTACTGCATGTTTTCTTCGATTTCTTGTGAGTTTTCCGAGAATAAACTTTACTATTCTCCGTCCATCGAGACCTACTCCAATTCAAATCATCACTAGAATCCCCTAAAACCCCCCGAAGCCATACATGTAGTCCCCAGTTCCTCAATCGAAAACCCCTCCTCCCAAATCCAGACTCAAGAACCCTAATTATCCGAGTAAATCAAAATCTAGGGTTTTAAAAACCCTAGAGTCACAAAATAAACACCCAAACCAACAGTATCAATAATCGGGACGAACGAAAATAAATTAAAACCGGTAGCCAAATTGAATCAGAACAACGGAATTCGTCTATGATACACCCAGATCCGGTTTTTCACCACCAAAAATAACCCCAAAATCGAGAACCAAGGGCTCAAGATCTGACGACCAGATAAGATTCAAACGAGTGCAGAGATTTAAAAAAATTAAAAAATAGTGTACGTAAATTAGGAAAATTAGGGTTTGAGACAGACGAAGAAGGGGACTCGTGCGTGCGCTCTCTTCGATCCGAACTCTCCCACTCTCTCTCTCTTCGGAATTTTTTTTTTTATTTTCGTTTCTCTCTCTAAAACGCGTAGTGAATGGTTACCTTCGGCAGCACGCTGCTTTTAATCACACGCGCTCTAGATGCTTGTGATCCGAAGGCGGTGATAGACTGCCACGTCACTAGCGAGTGATGGACCGTGGTGTTGCTGATGGGTGCAACAATGAGGATCCTGATTCGCTCGTGGTTGTGACGCGCCCTCACGGGCCGTCGATTCTCTCGTGCTGGCTCGCTGTATTTAATTTAGTTTCCTGATTTATATACTACCTTCATTCCAATTATAATGTTTAATTTTTCATTTCAAATTATTTCAAATATAATGTAATATTTTTTAATAAATTATTAAACATCATTTTTTTTTGTAAGATCCACACATTTATATATCTCTATTCACAACTAACAACTCTTCATAAAAATCACGTAAAAAAAAAAGTGAACATTATAATTGGGACAGAGAAAATATATCCGTAAATAACTTCATTTCAATCCTATGTTTAAATAAAATAGTACTACTATTTACTTCTCTTTTGCTATAAAAGTCTCATTGAATTTTTTTTCTCACATTATTGTTAAATAATACAAACTCATGTATAATTAAATCTCATTAAAGTAATAAATTTGGAACCGAAAAAATATTTATTTAGCTAAGTTATTCATTTATCATTAAATAAATTATAAAAAAATTATTTATTTATCGAAGTTATTTATTTATTGATAAAATGAATAATTATTCATTTATCGATAAATAAATATTTATTACTTAAGAGATAAATTTAGGATATAAATAAGTTAAATGTGTGTGTTAAACTTAATTGTTTCAATAACTTAGTTCGTGTAAAAATTAAAAAAAATAGTATTTCTTTAGTTTTTTTAATAACTTAGTTCGACATTGCAAGATTCGTTTAACAGAAAATGATCTACCGAAACTGAAGTCCTTAAATTAAATAAAGATCTCAAGCATAATGTAATTTCATATCTGATTTACACTGTATAAATGCTAGAATTTTCAAAATTTTTAAGCTATTGAGAATGATGTAACTATTGAATTACCGATGAAAAAATTATGGAAACGCTTATGAGTAGTAATGATGATGAAGAGGATCACCCTAAACGAGATGATAATACATTTATTCAAATAGTATCATTAAAAGATGTATTTCAAACAGTAACCAAAATAATTACTTGCTACAATTTGAGCAAAATATTCAGAAGTTGTCTATACTTTACAGAAAGTTGAGGATGTGGTTATTTACGTTTAGGTGGGAAGAAAAAACCAATAATTATAGAACATATATTTATAAAAAATGATTATTGTACTATTGTAGTATAATTGCATATGCGTATTTTCTAAAAGGCAAATTGACAAATTTGGTCCCCAATGTTTGCCACTTTGGATGAATTGGTCCATAATTTTTTTTTAGTTTATTGGTCCCCAATGTTTGCTAATTTGGATAAATTGGTCCTTATGTCAAATTTTAAGTTAATTAAGTTTTAATCATAGGGGTATTTATGGAATAAAAGTTTCAGGGACCAATTTATCCAATTTTTAAATAAAACTTTAATTTTTTTTAATTTTTTTTTTAAATTATGATTTTTTTGGAAAAAAATTTTTTTTTTTTTGTATTTTAAAAATTACTTTTTCAACTAATTTTTTTTTTTTTTTTCAAATAATTTTTTGGTAAACAAAAAAAAATTAATTAATAATAATTTTAGGGACCAATTCATCTAAATAATTTTTTGAATTAATTTTTTTTCAAATTTTTTTATTTAAATAAAAATTAAGTAAATTTAGATTAACTAATAATTTTGCATTTCACGGTGAAGGAGGGGAGCGGGTCAACACAACGGTTAGGGAATGTGTTATGTTCTTCGAGGAGAAGAGCAGCTGGACGACTAGGAGGTGGGAGGCCATAACTGGACGACTAGGAGCGGGTCGTCCAGCAGTTCCTCTCATCGAAGAACGTAACACATTCTCCAACCGTTGTGTTGACCCGCTCCCCTCTTTCACCGTGAAATTCAAAATTATTAGTTAATCTAAATTTACTTAATTTTTATTTAAATAAAAAAATTGAAAAAAGTTAATTCAAAAAATTATTTAGATGAATTGGTCCCTAAAATTATTATTAATTAATTTTTTCGTTTACCAAAAAAATTATTTGAAAAAAAAAGAAAAAATTAGTTGAAAAAAGTAATTTTTAAAATAAAAAATTATTTAAAAAATTAATTTTTTTCCGAAAAAAATCATAATTAAAAAAATTAAAGTTTTATTTAAAAATTGGATGAATTGGTCCCGAAACTTTTATTCCATAAATACCCCTATCATTAACACTTAATTAACTTAAAATTTGATAGAAGACCAATTTATCCAAATTAGCAAACATTGGGACCAATAAACTAAAAAAAAAATAGGGACCAATTCATCTAAAAGTGGCAAACGTTGGGACTAAATTTGTCAATTTGCCTTTCTAAAATCATTAATTATTACTTTATATATATTTTTTATCTTTAAAGATTTAAACGTTTTTATTAGTTAATGCATTTAGCGAATTTATTACTTTAGTACACTGGCTTAAATAGGGACCAAAATAAATTATTAACTAAACTAGGTTATTACTTCATCGAGATCTAATTGTAAATTGTATATTCCCTTTGCTTTATTTTTTAATTAAGTCTTATCTATAACATATTAACAACATTGTTTAAACTCAGAATGTCTAACAAAAATATATACTCTCTCTGTCTCAATTATATTGTCCACTTTTCTATTTCGGGTTGTCCCAAAGATATTGTCCAGTTTCCGAAAATGGCAAAAAATATAATAAGTTATCTAAATTTAAAACACACTTATTTAATTAATTACAACACTAATCTAACTAACTTTAAGGTAATTAACTACTCTACCTAAAAAACCCTAAATGCTATCTCTCTCTTACATACTCACTTGTGTTTCTTAAAAGTAAAGATTATTCACCACCTCTCTCTTCCCCCTTTGAACCCTAGTTCTTCGTCTTCCTCGAATCTTGAAGATCCTTCAAACGGGGCTATGTAATCGGAGCCTTGGGTTGGTCTCACAGCGGAGGATTTCTACCATAATCCACCTGTTGTTGACGACGGCTGGATCACGGTGAAGAAATGTCGCGACCGGACTTACGGTCAGGCAAGCTCCCGTCCTCGGTCAGACTTGAAGCTCTCCGTCCGTAGAGGTGTTGAGTCGCCGTTTCTCCCGACAAATCCGCCGGAGTCTCCTAGAGGAGGCGACGTCAGGAGCGCTGTGATGACACCTAGATCTGCCTTTACCATAACTCCACCGCAGAGATTTGTCGGATCTGTCCCAATTGTGGCTACCTTGTCTCCCGACAAGCCGATCTGAGCGCAGAATTCGGCGTCACCACCCAAGGGGCTGACTTTGCTAGCCTCGATCTGTGAGATATTTCCCTCAACTTCTTGCTCTATGCTATTTTCTATGGTTAACATCGAGTAGAACACGTTCGGTCGGAATGAGTTAATAGGGTTCTAAAATGAGATAAGTTCAAGCTTTTCCCTGACTTTTTTGACTGTAAATTTCTCTGCATGTTCCAGTGACAATTTACCTGCTGTGTAGATAAGAATCTTTGATGAACTGATGCATCTATTTGGGGTGATTGATGAGTTTTCATTTTGTAATTGGCTTGAAGTAGCTATAAATTAGGAGGATGAATCGCGGATTTGATACTTGCATCTATTGGGGGAGATTGATGAATCTCTAAGGAATTAACTCTTGAAATTGATTTTTGACAGTCTTTAATAAATTGTGATGAACTTATTCCATTCTTCTTGGCTGGCTGCCAATTTTATGCTTTAATAATGAGGATGGTTGGTTGCCTTGTAATATTGTTTGTTTGTGTTGTTTTTTCAACACCAAATAAGATAGATGTATATGCTAATAAGGATGGTTGACTGGCTGCCAATCTTATGCTTAGAGGATGGTTGACTGGCTGCCAATCTTAATTTGATGAACTGATGCATCTATTTTGGGTGAAATATTGTTTGTTTGTGTTGTTTTTTCAACACCAGGCATATGCAGTTTCTGAAACACATTTGGCAGGGGATAATATACTTTAAAACTTCTAAGTAGTCTAAATATCTATATTGTGTATAGGGCTGTGCACTATTCGGTCGAACCGGCCGAAATCGGCCGAACCGAATTTATTCGGTCGAGACCGAACCGAACCGAAGGCTTTCGGTCCGGTCTTCGATCGAAATAATTTGGCATTTTCGGTTTTCGGTCGATTCGGTTTTTCCGGCCGAAAATACCGAACCGGACTGAATAACCGAATTTAATATTTAAAAAATTAAAATTGAATTAAATCATAACAATTAAATATTAATTTAAAGTATTACATTTTGAGTTTTTTTAATTTTTGACTTCAGAATCAAAACCCAAATTGAAAATAATCAAATTGAATCAAAACTGAAAACCCTCTCAGCACATCAGCGCAGCCGCTCGCGACTCTCTCCTCCCTGCGGCGCTATCGTCTCCCCTGCTGCGCAGCGCCTCCAGCTCCAGCCGCCGACTCTCGACTCTCTCTTCCCTGCAGCACTCTCGTCTCCCCTGCTGCGCAGTCCCTCGACTCTCTCCTCCCTGCGGCGCTCTCGGCTCCAGCTGCCTGTCGACTCTCTCCTCCAAGTTTCGTTGTTGGTTTGTAAGGTTTTTGTTGAATAGTATATGTTTATTGTCGATGCCTTAGACTGTAGCCTATAGGAAATTGTTTGCTCCATTCCATTTCTTTCTTGATCGATGCTGACTGTAGGAAATTGTTTGATGACTGAAAAAAAAATAAAACGGTCAATTCGGCCGATCCGGGGAATCGGCCAAAATTTTCGGTCAACAAACCGGACCGAACCGAACACTTTCGGTTCGGTTTTTGGTCAGTGTTTCGGCGAAACCGAAATACCGGTTAACCGAATTTCCGGTCCGGTTTTTCGACCGAACCGGCCGTTGCACAGCCCTAATTATGTAATTATGCTACCATTTACAATTCAAAATAAAAAGAACGAGCTTTACAAAAGTGTTAGCACAGACTAACAAAATAACTTACCATAGTTGGCTTAAGAGTAATACAAAAACCACAAATAAGATGCATTTTCATTTCAAAAAAGTTTTTCTGCTCACCTTAAAATTAAATACCTAGCCTTTCTTGCAGTTGGGTACTCTCTGCAATCATTCCATTCTCTAGCATATATGTAAAGCATTTGCCTTTTTTTTTTTCTGACACAAAGTTAACTACTTGGCCTTCTTTTTGTTGTTTAATTGCTGCAGCCCACACCCTACCTACGGTCCTTGGTGAGCGCTTGAACTTCAAGGTGCCGCTTGGATCATGCCGTACTTCGGCGTTCGTCGTTGCTCGCCGTGAAGAAGGAACTTGATGATGCCATTCTTGTGAAGAGTGGAAAGATCTTTTCTTCTTGCCATTTTCTTAACTTTTGCGGTAAATAGTGAAGTATGGAAGAGGTGGATTAGGTACTTAAGTAAGGGAATTGGAGGGAATATTGAAAAATTGTTGGCACCAAATTTGAATTTTCGGCTGTAGGACTACAACCTTCTTTTCATGCACTTGTATAATTGTTTGTTTTGTTTTAGCCTTTGGGATGCAGCGTCAATACATAAGCTTTTCATTTTGCTTAATTTTGTTTATTCTATTCTGCATATATGATTTAATTTGTGGTAAGCAGCTTTATGGAAATATTTTTTTTAAAAAAAAGGCAAGCAATCATATATAAAAAAAAAGTTAGATTAAAAAAAGATTGAGAGATAGAGAGAGATATTAACAATTTGTTTAAAGTAGAGGACCCACCACAATACTACAATTACCAACTCTCCTTAAAAATCGCGCAAAAAACAATGTGGACAATATAAATGGGACGGAGGGAGTATATAATAAAAAATTAAATCATCACTATTACTATAACTATAGAATAAAACTTTAAACTGAATCAAATATCTATATTCGAATAAGAATGTCAAGTTTTGAATACGAATCGTGCAAAATTATTTAATTAGCTTTACATTCAAAATCGATTAGCGAAGCGATGGTGAAAAATATAAGAAAAATGATTCATAATACTATAATGTATTCAACCCGCAAGATTTGCGTAAGCCCACGATCAATCGTTTGGCCCAATTCAAATTTAAACAAACTCTGATTTTTCCAAGCCCAAAAAATGATAGCATTGGCTACTAAATTAGAATTACCAGCATGATCCAATTATGTTGTTATAGAGCTAAAAATTAAACACAAAATGTAAGCATATTTGAATCGTGACTATTCACGGAGGTTCTTACTTATAAGCATAAGCATATCGTACATATAGTATTTGCTCTATATAAGTCATTTTGACGGAGTATACATGTATGTATTATTCTTTTTAGGAGTTCCAATCAAACTCAAGTCATCATTTTTGTACCTTGCTGTCAAGGGATACCCGTCGTTCTTATTACATCATATACGGTTGTACTATTTCAGCCCTTACAATGACTTTTGCAGTCTAATTGAAAACATATTTTTGACTTAGATGCTTTGAGCAAGTTAAATCCTCCAGGGATAACTATCAAGTGAATTATATGATAAATATTTATTACATCCATAAGGCGCATATCAAGCCTTTATGACATAAGTAGATTAATCAAACTCTAAAATATAATAGCGTCTATTATAGGAGAATTTTCATAATTGATTTTCGGTCTTTAAGAGAGACTTGTGTTACAAGTATTGCCTTATATCTCATTCGGGGACATTTATTCTTGTTGGGGTATTTACAGCAAATGTATAACATTGTCACTTCCTTTTTATATAAAAATTAAAAGCATCAAGAAGTTGGTTTGCAATATTTTGCAAGTGAATCTTTCGACTTCTTGTTCACATTGATTACTTCGGGATTCCAAATGTGACTAATTTTTTCTTGTGTTTTTTGTTGGATGTAGATTTCTCATTGATTACTTCAGGAATCCAAATGTGATATATGTTCCAACTAATGTTGGAAATGTTATTTCATCATAATAACAATCTTAATGTGATATTGCTTTTATACAGACAAATACCATTTTGAGTATGGATATGAGCAACTAATTATTTAATCTCAATTCCAAATCCATATGATATAAATCCTCTTCAGGAGGAACTTGGAGTTTAATAAACTTGCTAGCTTTATCAAGACAATTCTTCTTGAGAGAATTGAGATATTTATTATTTGAACTATTAGTTCTAACAATTGCTTCATTTCAAGCATTCATGAAAAATCATTGTAAAGATTCTTCAGGATCTCTATTTGCGCTCAGATAAATTTTTAATTTTGTTGCGCATCATAGTTGCTTGCAGATGTCCAAACTTATCATGTCAAAGCATAAAACTCTTTTGAACTTCCAATTCATGACATATTTTGTCTCACTTGTTTTTATGAATGTGTAATACATTCAAGGTGGTAGTGTGATAACTTTTCTTTTGTTAGCTTCTGGCTAAATACAAAAGAATCACTACCTTCTTATATAATTTCAATATGCTATCAATTGCATATCCTTAAAACTTAGTAAGTGTCTTCTAGACTTACTAGAGTAAAGGGCGTGTGTTGGATATGAGTCAGTAGATTGATACTCAGCTGTTCTAGGGTTAAAAGAAATTGGGGGAAATCATAGTAGTACTATGGAATTGAAGATCCCAAAACCGAGCTGATATCAGTAGATTAGTGTGTCGATAGGATTAGGCGATGTATAGGTTAGACTTGATGTAATGCTTATTATTTTTGTCTAAGTCCGTCCGGGGTAGTTGTTGAACCGATCTTCACCGAAGATACTTTTGCGAACCCCACGTCATCGGTGTAATCGCTTGCATTCTTCGTCCGCCACCGATATCAAGCTCGGTTGAAGATCCCGCATCACCGGCCCGGACCTCGCAGAAGCATTCTCTACAAGCCGATGGTCATCGGTAGAATAACCAGGCAAGCAAAGATACCTTCGCAGTCGACCAACCGACTATCGAAGCTCACTTTATCGGTCGACGACTCACTGAAGAAGACAGACTTTCAAGTACCGTATCCGATAGAAAGCGACCCAAGACTAAAAGTCCCTTCAAAATGTTCGACAGAAGACATATGAGGTAGTTTGAACGGTCAACTCGACACTCACCAACTACAAACCTCGACCAATGAGAAGCCGACAACGCCTACCTACTCTACACGGTAAAAGCTGCTCTCATGAACGGCGCATTAATCGCCCCGTCGCAACAAAGTTGAATAGTGGCCGTTTTCTTTGGACGCTTGTGACACGTGGCATCGTCGTCTCCAACGGACATATGTCACAACTCACAACTATAAATAGAGAAGGATTTGAAGATTTCGATAAGAGGAATATACGCGAAATCAAGGGAAATCATTCAAACTCACAACGCTCTAGAACCTTCAAGCTTATCCGAGAGACGAACTAGTTTTCATAGAACACTTCTTGTAGTTCATCTCTCTAGAGCACTTTGATCCCTATCTTCTCTAGACTAAGCTCATTGCTAGATTCATAGCTTAGATCCGAAGGAGTTCACATTTAGTGAATTGTTCTTGTTGTAAGAACTCCTTCTCAGTTGGAGAATATTCCCTCCCTTCTAAACTTAGGTTTGGATTGTAAAGTCGCTAAGGACTATAACTTAGAGGGAACCGTCCAGGTGCACAGTATCCCCGCTCGAGGCTTGCTCGAGAATAATCAACAAGTTCTCTCCGCCTTGTTCGGGACCGTGGACGTAGGATCTTGCGTATCCGAACCACGTTAAATCGCTTGTGTTCATTTCTTGTTTTATTGCATTGCATTCAACCGACTTGAAAATCATAAGTTTGCATAAAACGTATTTTATAAAGTGCACGTGCCAAAAGATTTAACTTGCAAAAACGCGTTTTCAAAAGAGACGACTCGGGCCTAACACTTATCCGCACTACGGTCTCCGACCGAGTTTCGTAATACCGACATCGGTCGGAAGAAGAGCTCGTAAGCCGACTCACTTTGACCCTAGTGATCGAAGGCTTACTTGGCACTGTTCATCGCTTGCAAACATCGACTTCAATGACCTTCACCGAGAAAAAGAAACAGAGCTCGAGTGTATTCACCCCCCTCTACACCCGACTTTTCGTCTCCGGACCAACAATTGGTATCGAGCTTTCGGTGTTCAACCGATCGCCGGTTCGAAATACTTCGGTCCTCTCGAACCGATCCTCGAAAACCGTTTTCACTTTGCATAAGCATCTTCTCAAGCATCCTTATACTCTTACTCTTACAATGTCGATATGTCGAGTATTAGGATGGTGCCGATGTTCTCAATAGAGAACTACACGGTATGGGCGCGTACGTATGGAGGCACACCTAACGTCACTCCACGACAAAGCATGTCGGATGTCCTAGAGTCGGGACCGATCATTCCCATGATCGACGGCGTAGTATTTGCCGCTGGAGGAGGCGTGGGAGCACAAACCGGTGCTAAGGTTCCCAAAGACAAATCGCCTTCACGCCCGAAGAAAAGAAGTTGCACAACCTTGACCGAGTTGCACGTAATGCCATACCGACTACGCTCGATGACTCACATCTCGGAAGGGTACAAGATTGCAAAACGGCGAAAGAGCTATGGGACGCCTTGGTCATGCGAGCCATGAAACCCCTCGGGATCAAAGAGAACAAGCTCGAGCTAGAGCTTCGGAAGTTCGACGCCTTTGCAATGGAGCCTACCGAAACCATTGACGAGCCGAGTGTCGATTCACCAATCAAGTTAATGTTATCAATGGGTTGGGGAGGTCGTTCACCAACAAGGAGATGAACACCAAGATCTTGAGAGCGTTGCCCCCGACGAAGTGGCTTCCATTTGCTACTTATTTACGTCGCTCCGATCTAAATGCTCTAACTCCCGATGTTATATTTTCGTAATTAAAATCGGAAGAATTCGAGCATAGCCTACCCCAAAAGTGCTTAAGCGCTCCAGGCGACACACGGTTCGACCACGCCTTCAAGGCAACGATCAAGCAATACGGAGCCAAGCCTATTTCCTCAAACAAAGCCGTGGCCACATCAGTAGCAAAGTCTTCCGAGACTTCAGGCCCCGACCGCCTAGCACCGATGGCTCTCAAATATCGAGGGAAAAGGAGAGAGTCGAAAGGCCGAGGAAATACAACCGAGATTCTTCCTCGAGTAAGAAAGACTATCATAAGAAAGAAGAATCTAATCCTTCTACCTGAATGCGGGAAATCGGAGTCTGCCGCCGATCCATCTAAAGACTCACTTGGTAAGAGCAAAGCAGAACATCTACCTGCTACAACCGCAAGAAGGAGGGACACTAGCGATACGATTGTCCCGAACTCTCGCCGCTCAAAGAGCAGAACGGCGAGCCGAGAGAAAGAAGTTCGCCGAGAGACGACAGCCTATATAGCCGGAGAGATATCCGACAACTCAATTGAGGAGGATACATTCATGTATTCTTCGAAGATGAAGCCGCGTTCGTCGCAGTTGAGGTCGCAGAGACAGTTCTGATGAGTCGC
The DNA here is from genome assembly GCA_028984105.1 of Lavandula angustifolia. Taxonomy (NCBI): domain Eukaryota; kingdom Viridiplantae; phylum Streptophyta; class Magnoliopsida; order Lamiales; family Lamiaceae; genus Lavandula; species Lavandula angustifolia. The sequence continues at coordinate 2,453,837 of CM054826.1, forward strand.
CCGAATACGTCTCGATGGCCGGAGAAGAGGATGAGGTAAATTCTAAACGCATTATTACCTCTTCTTCACATAGCACACAAGACACGTGCTCGGTCACGGATGATCCTCTAGATGTGGTACAAGCCTACGATGATCTCGCTAGAGGAACAGATTCGGTGAGCGAGAGAGTTCAGTCAGAACCATCTAGGAACTTGAACAGGTAAAGGCCGAGAATCGGAGACTTTCTTCGATTGTCGGGTCTCTACCGAGTCGGTGGATCTAGTTGCGAGACTCAAGGAAGAGATTGAATCTCTCATGACTAAGTCTCGGCTTCAAGAGACTCGAGATCTCGGTTCGACCAAGGACAATTCGAGAAAGAGACCGAAATAGCCAAGCTCGGCCGAAGCTCGCGAGACGTGCGGAATGACTCATGACTTACTCGAAGGAGTGACGAAGTCCGGAGAGGATTGATGACCGAACAATACACGGGAGCTAAGGAGAAGCTTGAAAGCATGCTTAGAGCACAATGGTCAACTTCGTGAAAGAAGGTCTAAGCTATACCCACGAAGCTTCTACCTCCAAAAGCTCAAAGCAACCCCGGGCCGATAGGTTCGTCGGAGGAAAGGTGCAAGCTGGCCGACACCACACCTCGGGCGAAAAACAAACGAGAAAATAATAACACCTCGGCCGAGTAGCAACAAGCAGTGACCAAAGGTTCCAGGCCCGGGACACCGCGATCAAATTCGGGGGGAATCAAGAAGGTCGGATGGGCGAACAAGCATAAGGAGCCATCTGTATGAGCACCGGCTCGTGCGGCTCGTACTACTATGAGCCCCGTGGTCGGGAGAAGCGCTAAGACTCGGAAGAAGAAAGCTCCCGAACCCAAAATTATCAGCGTAAAGTCAATATCTCCAAGTCCTGTGGAGAAGAAAGCCGATAAGGTTCGGAAGAAGAAGTCTGGAACTTCTAAGGTCCCGAGACGTATCCGGGTTCCGAAATCACCCACTAACCCGTAAGGACCCAATCGAACCAAAGGGTACCTAAAAATGCCTCGCTTTGCGGGTGCATAAGGACCCGTGGATAGTGGACGGCGGCCGCTCGAGACACATGACCTACCGGAAGAGCTCGCCGACCAACTACGTACAAGAAGATGGTCCTGCATTGAATTCGGTGACAATTCCAAAGGCTACACAAGGGGATACGGAACGCCGAACATTGGGACCGCCACGCCTAAGAGTAATATATGTTGAAGGACTTCAACATAATCTCCTTTCATCGGCCAATTTCGTGATAATCTTAACGGAGTAATCTTTGACACTCGGTTTCGTGATATTGTTGACAAATCTACGAGGGAAAAATGGTGTTATCGGGTTCGCGGAGGAAGAACATCTATGTTGCAAACCGGAATACCGCAGAACCCGAGGCTTGCTTGCTCGCACGGACTAAATCGGGTAACAAGTCGAGTGGCTATGGCACAAGAGACTCGGCCACCTGAACTTCAAAACCATGAACAAGCTTGTCAAGAACTCTAAAGTCGAGGACCGCCCAACGAATCGTTTATCAAAGACAGAAATTGTGAAGCGTGCCCGAAGGGAAAGCAAACAAAGAGTAGCAATCCACCTATTCCGTCACCTTCCACCGATGGAATCCTTCACCGCTTCACATGGACTTATTCGGGCGTCTCTCCAAATGACTATAAGAGGCAAGAAGTATGCCCTCGTCGTCATAGACGACTTCTCAAGATATACTTGGGTCATCTTCATCGCTAACAAATCGATGTTCGGGACCGAGTTACCTAATCTATCAAGAAACTCGGTGTGGAAAAGAACATCAAGATTAAGAAGATACGCTCGTACAGAGGAACAGAGTTTCTAAACTCAGTGAGTTAAGACATACTGCGATAAAGAGGGAATTCAAGCACGAGACATCATGCGCGCACCCCCTCGGCAGAACGGACTTGCTCGAACGTAAGAACGAGAACTCTCAAAGAAGCAGCAAGAACGCTCCTCGCAGATTCTCGGACTACCCTCAAAGTTTTGGGCCGATGCTACCGACACCGCCCTGTTACACTCGGAATCGATCACTACCGACACAAAGCAACACATGAAGACGCCATACGAACCGTGGAAAGGGAGAATTCCTTCTATTTCTCATTTTCATGTTTTCGGTTTGTCCTTGCTTTATCCACAACAATGGGAAAGATCAGTTGAAGGTCTTTGATAGCAAATCCGATCAAGGAGTATTCTTAGGATACTCCCGAGTCAAGAAAAGCCTTCGAGTTTTTAACTATCGAACTCTTTGCGTGGAGGAAAGCCCTCATGTTGTTTTTGATGAATTTGTTAGCGAGAACAGGGAAAGATACAAAGTCAAGCACGAGGATGTCGGCAAGAAGCTACGGGATCTCGAACTAAATGACAAAGCTGAAAAGATCCAAAGATTGTTGGGATGATGAGTCGGAAGATGAAGAAATTCGAGACTCGACCAACAAGCAATGTAGCTAACCTAGTTGATTCTATCGAACAGAATCAACAACAGTAACTTCGGTCGATGAGGAAGCCCCCGTGGTAACCGAGACCTCTACCGAGAATATAAACTCGTGGGGAACGATTAATGTTCCCGAGATAAATGCCCTCGAACCCGGAAACTCGGTAGATCCTAACCTTCTTACTTGAATTACTACGGTCACAAAACAAGATCTACTCGAAATGCCTAATACACCTACTGATCGTGCGAAGTGGTATCGAAGAAGAAGCCCGACTCGGGCGTTCGTGGCTCGATGCTCATTCTTCGAGATCTTATCATTGGAGATCCATCAAGCAACTATAAGGACGAGATCAAGATTAAATCAAGGAGAAAGCTCACTTTACTCTTGTTTTTCGTCTACGTAAGAACCTCGATCGATAGAGGACGCACTTAAAGATGCTTGACCGGGTCATTGCTATGCAAGAAGAGCTGAACCGGTTCGTCGGAAATGAAGTTTGGGAGCTTGTCGACGGACCTGGACATCGGCACGTGATTGGAACTAAGTGGGTCTTCAAGAACAAGCGAGATGAAAACAACGTCATTGTCGAAATAAAGCTCGACTAGTTGCTAAAGGATACAGTCAGCGAGAGGGAATTGACTTTGATGAAACATTTGCTCCGGCCGCAGATTGGAAGCCATTCGTCTTTTCCTAGCTTATGCAACACATCGGAGATTTAAGGTATATCGGATGGATGTGAAGTCGGCTTTTCCGAACGGCGCATCGAAGGAAGAAGTCTACGTGGAACAACCGCCCGGCTTTCAGCGGGGACATCAGTGTACTGAGACTTAGGAAAGCTCAGTATGGGTTAAAACAAGCACCCGTGGCTTGGTATGATACCCTATCGACTTTCTACTTCATAAAGGTTTTCAAAAGGGGACGGTAGATCGCACCCTATTCAGCATAAAGTCGAGAAGATGACATTCTACCGGTGCAAATCTACGTGGACGACATCATTTTCGGCGCGTTAAACGAAGTTATATGTCGCCAGTTCGAGAAGATGATGAAAGAGAAATTCGATATGTCCATGATGGGAGAGATGAATTATTTCCTTGGATTTCAAGTAAAACAATCACGAAGGAATCTTCATCAATCAAGCCAAATACACTCGAGATCTTCTCAAAAGATTCGGCTGTGATTCCAAGAAACCGGTCAAGATCCCCATGAACACGAACTTTAAAATCGATCTAGACAAAGAGGGAGCTTCGTTAACTCTACCGATTATAGAGCTATTATTGGTTCTTTACTTTATTTAACAGCCTAGCCGACTCCGACATAACTTATGCTCGTAGGTGTATGCGCAAGATTTCAGAGCGAATTCCAAGCGAAGTCATCTAGACTCGGCGAAGAAGATTCTGCGATATCTAAGAAGAACACCCGAGGTCTGGGTTATGGTATCCTGGCGATGATAATCTAATACCGACAGGGTTATTCTCGATGCCGATTATGCGAGATGCGGGATAGATCGAAAATCAACTTCCGAACATGTCGGTTCCTAGGCAACAAGCCGATATCGTGGTTTTCAAAGAAACAAGCACTCGGCAGCTACGTCCACTACCGAAGCCGAGTACATGGCTGCAGGAAGTTGCTCGTGCCCGCATCCTTTGGCTTCGACAACAATTGAGAGATTATGGTATAACTCGGGATGAAGTGCCCATCTACCGTGACTCCACCAAAGGCAATAGCTATAACTTCGTAACCCGGTTCTACATACCGGGATGCAAGCACGTGGACATCCGACACCACTTCATCGGAGACCATGTCGAAAAGAAGGACATCGGGATGGAGAAAATCCATACCGACAAGCAAAGGGCGCATATACCGACCAAACCACTAGCCGAGAACAAAGTTCGGAGAACTATCGGTTGAGCTAGGTCTGCTAGATCCTACCGAGACAAGTCAAGAGAAGCCGACTACCGATAATAATATACTTAGCAACAATGTGTATCAAGTATGGAATCGGCACGACAAGTCGAGAAAACTTAGTACAGTGACTCGGTTGGGAGATGCACACCGTACACAACAAGGGAGAACATGGTCATCAGCACAACCATCCTCCCGATAAATGATGGTAACCACTGATAAGTTCACCGAAGAGGTTTGCGTAGTATCGTTACTTAATTTGTTCGAAGCATGCCGCATTTAATGCATCGGTCGCTTGCATTCGGTTGCCTAGGAGCATTTATTCCTTACCATTTATTATGTTTAAGGTTTGAGGAAAGGTCGGCAGGACTCCTCGCCTCGCGTAATTAATGCTCTCCGTCGCGCATTTAACGCATGTCTTCTCCATTAGCTTTATTACGTATATCTATATTTTTGGCGGCTATTGTAATCATTCTTTTATAACATTTAATCTTAGCCGCCCCTTGATTTTGAAAGATTAAATTTGAACCGTGCGATTCAAACTAAAGATCAAACTCAATATACAAAATCTTTCATCTTCTATCAACTCCTCACTTTTCGCCATTCTCATATCTTAGAGCTTTTTCTTAGCGATTCGGTTACCTTCCTTACATCCTCATTCAAACCGCATTGCTATATCTCTTTTCAAGCTCTATTTCACGGTAATGTATCGGATGTCCGCTAGCAACTACTTACTCTATTTTCAAGTGCTAATATGTTGTTTTGCGAGATTTCAATGGCGAACGTTCAAACTCCGCACAACATTGAGGAGATTGTAGCCTCCAGGATTCTATTTGAACCTACCTTGGCCTTCCGCCAAGTGGAGATCTCTTTCCTTGAACCCGTGTTTGACGCTTTGGAGCGTTCGGTGGTTGGAGATGCCGGGTTTGAAGCACCCCGTGCTTTTCTCCCTCGACAGTCGCCGAAGTTTATTTCAACCGGAAATCTCTAGCGTCGGGAGGAGAGGAATCGTCCTTCTCTTATCGAAGGAAGTCGATCAAGATGAGTGGGAGTCATTGTTCTTACCTTCGATATTCAAGATGCTCTAGCTCTCTCTTTCGATCTTCCCAACTCCGGCATTTCTCCGATTGGATACAAGGAGAAGGAGATCAATGCATATGTGCGTAAATTCGTGGACGCAAGGATGTGGCGTTCAAAAACGGCTTTTTACCGAGGAATATGTTGCTACCTCGATGCAGGTCTAGCTTACGTGGTATCGCACATTCGACAAGTTCACTGGATCATATGATCAACTCGTCCAAACCTAGGATTCACTGATGATGGCAATAGACGATGGGGTTGAAGTGAACCGGGCCGAGTATTATACTACTCGAGATGAAGGCACAGGGCTCGGAAGTTCACCACATTACCCACTCGGCGAGAGGAGGATAGCCGGTGTGGGTAAACTTCTATTCGGAACAAAGATGTTCGTTTCCGATAGAATGCATAGTTCGGAGGAACTCACTGTTGAGAACTCGACCTTTGAGGACTCCAAGTACTTTGACAAGAAGTCTATCAAATTTATGACAAAGTTTGGAGCGAGAAAAGTCAATGGGCAAGGGGCCACCCGAACCGAAGAGAGCGGCATCTCGCTCCGCCCCCAACCGTCCAAGTGCCAAAGAAGAGGAGGTTGGCTAAGAATCGACCCGCTGAGGTCACAGCTGGCTCGCCCACTTACCATTATTGAGCCAACTCCTCCTACTCAAGAGGAGCAACTACTCGATTCGACATCTCGGAATCGAGGGAGCGACGATCAAGGACAAAGTCCAAGTGATCGGCTCCGAGGGAACAGAGCTCGACAAGAGGGAACCGTCACCCGAACCTACTCGCTGAGTGGACAACAACCGACACCACTGATCAGCGTGCTGCACTGAGATTCGACTAGAGATACCGAGAAATTGCCGAGCACGCAGATCCGGTTGAAATAGCAAGAAGGACAAGAGCTCGAGATGCTCTTAAGGTTTCTCAGATTTGGGACATTCTTATTGACTTTGCCAAATCCCAAAGAATCACCGGGATGAGCTGCGACAGAGGAGCAAGAGCTCCAAGCCAAGATTGGATTCGGAGAGCCACTGATGTGGCGTCTTTCGAAGATTTGAGAGCCGCAATGCTCTATTTACCGAGCTTGAGAGCTCCGACGGAAACACTCCGCCCCCCATCTCCACCTTCCGATAAAGGCGATAATGATGATCAAGATGAGGAGATGGATGGCAAACCCAAGGAAGCGCACCAGGGGAGAATCCGCAGAGGGACAAACTCCCCAAGAGAAGAGCCCAACACCACCCATAGTCACATCGGTGAGGCTACAACCGCTCCGGGAAGTACAAGAGGGAGCAGTTGATCTCGTTCTCGAGCGAGAGGCTCGGAACCAGCTCTTATCGATACAACCCATCGGTTCCGTGTCCTCACGTTACGTCAATAGGGCTATCAAACGCCAAGGTGAGAAAAATCGACTCCTAGCCAAAGATGTTCATTTCAAATGGGAGAAGTACACCAAGGCTCGAACGAAGCTCTAAGTAAGTTGGCCGCCGACATCTCCACCCCCTAAAGAGGCTTCTCGACCCGGATTTCAAGGAGATAGTTGAGCGTGCCCTAAGTGCTCAAAAGGCCGATTTAATAAAGACAAAGTCGGCAATCGCTTGCCACTCAAAGCATAAAACTTTCTGGGAAACGGTGACTCAAGCCATGAAAACAATTCAAGGCTTCATTGATGAGAGAAACAAGATAGCAACCACCTCTCTTCAAACGGCCATCAAGCAACAAGTGAGGCATTAAAAGCCATTCGTAAAGAAATGACGAGAATCAAATGATCAAGCTCGCTGAAACTCCGTCGAGAGTCGACCACTCGATTGAAGAAATCTAGAGCCGATCGGGAGAAAGACCGGGAAAACTACCGCAACTTGGTCGGTGATTTTGATGACACGTTACCCGGATCAAAGATTCTCGCGCACAACTGGAGCGAGACGTAAAAAAGCTATCCGCACCTCCCCGGCGAATATTGCCGATGCCAAAAAGGGGGAAGATATTGTGAAAGATGAACCTGATACGGATACAGTGACATCCGCATTCTTGAGGACGAGCTCGGGAGGAGGGGACCCTCCTCGGCCAGCAGAGCCCTCACCGCAGAGATTCGTGGGGAACAGGCTCCGGAGGGCGGGACCAACTACTCGTAAAGGTACATCTATCGAGGTCCTTCTCCTTGATTTCCCACTACAAGCCACCCCATCTCCTCTTCACCGTGCACATAGACGAAATCGCTCAATTCCTTGAAGAGCCAATGAAGAAGAAGAGTCTCAAAAGCCGCCGCAGAGGTCGGGGAAGGAAATCGCTATCGAATCCACTACTCCTTCCTCCCCGATCAAGAAGTTTAAATCAAAAGCGGAGCAAGAGGCATTCGACCTCGGGAATAGCCCAAGAGCTGCAAGACAAGTCTGGACCGGGAGCGTCGGCTAGAGGAGGCGTGAAACAGGCAAAAAAAGCCTAAGGGCAAAGCCGTCGGGGGCAAAGGAAAGAGAAAGGTCATTAATACACGGTCGAAGAGCAAAAGAAGAAAGCCCAAGAAGAATTTGCTAAGGCTCTTCCGATCGAAATCAAAGCTACTTGCTCGTAGTATTCCCATATCTACTCTTACACCTGAGCGGATAGCGTAAGATCAAACGACTCGGGAGGCGACGCCGCAAGGACTGAGTCTCGGACGAGGAGACACTAGAGCGGCCGCTCTCCGTGAGAAGAAAAGGATGGGCCGACACGGCAAGAATGAAAAGCCTATCTCGATAAACCAAAGGCCGATCCAAGAAGGCGGATCCCGAGAGGATCTAAGTTCATCGGGGGCCCCCACATCAAGCAACAACCGATTCAAAGCATGTGGATAAGTGGGTGCCGGATGATATGAATGAACATTGGGAGAGATTGAAAGAAACTTTTATCAAAGGCTACTACGTATGGCGCATTTACCCACTTGACGCCCAATCGATCAGCTCTTTGAGGAGTTGATTACGAGATTTAATGTTGAATTCGGTGAACGGCTGAAGCAAGTCATGGAATCACGTAATGTAACCTTCCGTGCCCCAGCCTTTCCGACGTATTCCACCGCCGAGACTTGCTAATGGATGCCGAGTACTAAGGACATAGAAAGAGAAGTGGAGGAAGCCGCCTGACGCCCGAGCTCGCTCCCGTAAAGGCCGGATGATAACTTGGAGATCCGGGAGATTCGAGCTAGAGTGTATAAATACTATTACTGGATCCTCCCGAGGAGAAAAATCCACCGACTTCAAGAAGAAAACGCAAGTTCAAGAAGCAAAGCAGAAGTGATTTTTTTCTCATCTTTTGTAATAAGCATAGGAACTCGTAATTCTTGATATATATATCGGTTCCTCCGCTTGCTAGACAATTACTTATTGTCTCTCGGCTTTTTACTTTGTGTTTACACTACGATCACCAAGTGATCTCGACACACACTCACATCGTTTCTCGATCTTGCCTTTCACTCACCTCGAAGTTTATTTACTATTATCGCTTTTCCTCGGATGCTTTAAGGGGGGAAATTGTTGTCAGTAGGACAATATCTTTAATAGATATTAGAGTATAGAGGTTTTGGCATCATCAATTAGGGGAAATTGTTGGATATGAGTCGGTAGATTGATACTCACTGTTCTAGGGTTAAAAGAAATTGGGGGAAATCATAGTAGTACTATGGAATTGAAGATCCCAAAACCGAGCCGATATCGGTAGATTAGTGTGTCGATAGGATTAGCCGATGTATAAGGTTAGACTTGATGTAATGCTTATTATTTTTGTCTAAGTCCCGTACGGGGTAGTCGTTGAACCGATCTTCAGCGAAGATACTTTTCGTAACCCCACGTCATCGGTGTAATCGCTTGCATTCTTCGTCGGCACCGATATCAAACTCGGTTGAAGATCCCGCATCACCGACCGGACCTCAGCAGAAGCATTCTCTACAAGCCGATGGTCATCGGTAGAATAACCAAGGCAAGCGTATACCTTCGCGATCGACCAACCGACTATCGAAGCTCACTTTATCGGTCCGACGACTCACTGAAGAAGACAGAGACTTTCAAGGCATCGTATCCGATAGAAAGCGACCCAAAGACTAAAAGTCCCTTCAAAATGTTCAACGGAAGACATACGAGGTAGTTTGAACGGTCAACTCTGACACTCACCAACTACAAACCTCGACCAATGAGAAGCCGACAACGCCTACCTACTCTACACAGTAAAGCCGCTCTCATGAACAGCGCATTAACGCCCCTGCCGCAACAAAGTTGAATAGTGGCCGTTTTCTTTGGGACGCTTGTGACACGTGGCATCGTCGTCTCCAACGGACATATGTCACAACTCACAACTATAAATAGATAAGGATTTGAAGATTTCGATAAGAGGAATATACGCGAAATCAAGGGAAATCATTCAAACTCACAACGCTCTAGAACCTTCAAGCTTATCCAGAGACGAACTAGTTTTCATAGAACACTTTTTGTAGTTCATCTCTCTAGAGCACTTTGATCCCTATCTTCTCTAGACTAAGCTCATTGCTAGATTCATAGCTTAGATCCGAAGGAGTTCACATTTAGTGAATTGTTCTTGTTGTAAGAACTCCTTCTCAGTTGGAGAATATTCCCTCCCTTCTAAACTTAGGTTTGGATTGTAAAGTCGCTAAGGACTATAACTTAGAGGGAACCGTCCAACAAGACAAGTATCCCCGCTCGAGGCTTGCTCGAGAATAATCAACAAGTTCTCCCGACTTGTTCGAGACCGTGGACGTAGGATCTTGCGTATCCGAACCACGTTAAATCGCTTGTGTTCATTTCATTGTTTTATTGCATTGCATTCAACCGACTTGAAAATCATAAGTTTGCATAAAACGTATTTTATAAAGTGCACATACCAAAAGATTTAACTTGCAAAAACGCGTTTTCAAAAGAGACGACTCCGGGCCTAACACTTATCCGCACTACGTCTCCGACCGGAGTTTCGTAATACCGACATCGGTCCGCAGAAGAGCTCGAAGCCGACTCACTTTGACCCCCGTGATCGAAGGCTTACTTGGCGCTGTTCATCGCTTGCAAACATCGTCACTGACCTTCACCGAGAAAAAGAAACAGAGCTCGAGTGTATTCACCCCCCCCCTCTACACCCGACTTTTCGTCTCCGGACCAACAAGCGTGTTCAATAGTGAATATAGTATAATTTGATAGAATGATATAAGCTCTTCGGGAGCCTTTAATGATGTTCGATGCACTAGATTTTAAAATCTCGTAGTTTAAGATGCATCTATTCGTATCGAGCTTTAGGGATGACAAGTAATTAATATCTTTACGCAATCCTACTTGGATTCTTTGTTTCATTCTATTATTATCTCCCTCATGCCTCTTATTGGCAGATAAACATCGATATCAAGATTTCATTAATGTCAACGAGACATAAATAATATTTTTCATTCAAGAATAACATATATCATCGAAAATACGAGTTGCTTTTTAAGAGCATTTAATATGCTTCTGGAATATAAATGATGCTACTTCAGGAGCAAAAGTTAATAGTATATAAAAATACTATATTGCAGGCATTTCCACAAACATGTGTTAGTAATGTTATTATCACAATATAACTATTCTTCAGAAATTTAATTGTGCTACTTTCATATCAACAATTTAATGTTATTCAAGAGAAGTAAAATCAGTAACATGCGAATTGTGAGATCTTCTAGATCGCACATAATTACTTGAAAATATATTAAACCACAATGGAATATTATAAATCTATTTATCAACCATATAGGAACTCTGCTACCAATTATATAATTAGGGCATGAATTAAATTAGAATACCCATAAAGTATGATTATTCTTCAGGAACATGTAGTATTTTTCAATTAATTATGCTACTTTAGGAGCAACAAATTTGAGGATAATATTGTGTTATATGATTCCAAAATGATAAATTGAATTGTTCTTTAAGAACATGTAGAGTTAATTGTGCTACTTCAAGAGCAACAATTAGAATTATGAACATATAACATTTGCCAAAATCAAGAGCTTGAATTGTTCTTCAAGAACTTGTAGTATTCTTCACGACTACAAATTGTGCTACTTCAGAAGCAACAATTTTAGTATATATTAAACTAATTCAGGCGAAAGGCTAATATTTTCGAGAAACCCAATGACTCTTTAGGAACATATAGTATTGTTTGAGGATATCAATTGTGCTACTTCGGGAGCAACAAAAATAACAATTCAAAAACCAAGAATCGCCCATCAATATGACATATTATATGGATTGTTCATCAAAACTACATAATATTCTTCAGAAATATTAATTGCGTCCTGCTTCAGGAGCACCAAATTAAGATTATATGTATATATAGATATAAATATTATAGAGTATGCAGGAGAAAAAAAACTAAGGTATATAATAAACACATAGACAATATTAATAACTCTTCAAGAGTGTGAAATATTCTTCAGGAATATTAAATTGTGCTACTTCTAGAGCAACAATTAAATTTCAACAAATAATTTTGAGTTGCTCGTTAAGAGCATGTTATATTCTGCAGGAATATGAATTGTGTTACTTCTGGAGCAACAATATGGATTAAAGTATTAAATAAACAAACAAATAAATAAAAATGTACATAGAAATATTGATTGTAAATGTTATTCAAGAGCATGTAATTTATTTCAAAACATTGATTGTGCTATTTCTGGAGCAACAATTTAAGTTAAAAATATGGTTTTGAATTACTCTTCAAGAGCATTAATATTCTTCATGAATATGAATTGTGCTACTTCAGGAGCAACAATTGTTATTTGACATTAGATAAACAAACAAACAAACAAATAAATAAAAGCGTAAAATAAATGTTCTTCAAGAGCATGTAATATTTCTCAAGAATATTGATTGTGCTACTTTTGGAGCAACAAATCAAGTTGAAAAATGTTTTGAAATTGCTCTTCAGGAGCATATAATATTTTCAGGAATATTATTATATTATGTCACTTCTAGGGCAACAATTATAAAATTAAGAGATCGAAAAAATTCTTTTAACTATGCTACTTCAGGAGCAATAATTGAATTTAATATATAAATATATATGTGAATGTAAATGAATACGTGTATCATCATCATGAATAATATAATACTTTTCATTATGTGAAACGTGTTTGATTAGAAGATAGAATTATTTATTGGTTAAATCAACAATTAATAAATCAACCTGCATGGACCACCATTAATCGATGTCCACTGGAAAAAAAAAATTATACCTACATGTCACGGATTATTTTCTTTGGGAGAATAGAGCGTCGCATATGATTTTCTTCTTTGGGAGGAGAACTTCTTCGTGCTGATAACGTGTTATAAACTATATGGAATGAGAGAATAATAGAGGGTGGAAACCTTTATTTATAGAGTACAAGATGAGCTCATGAGCTTTTAGGATTTACATGGTAAGTATATATATATAAAATATATTTATAACATAATTAAAATTATTGTGATTTTCTTTATTAAAAATATAACAAATGGAGTAATTTTCAAATTGAATTTTGTAAATATCTTCTTCTCGGACGAGTCTTGACAAACTCGACTAGACCAAACTCACCGCCCATCCTCATCTCCACGCAATCAAACTATCTCTTTCTTTCTTCATTCTCTCTCTCTCATTCATTAGTGATGTGAATTGAACAGGGAGAAAGCCAGTGAAGCAAAGCGAAAAAGGCAGCATGTGTGAATGGGATATATAATCACCTTTAATTTTCATGTCATTATCCCACTATAAATATGCTGGATCGGTAGCTTTGAGTAATTAGGGACCGATACATAACTAAAACTAAAGAAACAAAATCCATAATTTGAAAATTAAAATAAATATTTAAAAAATATATACAGATTTTCTATGATTAAGTAGGGGTGACAGACCCCTGGTGAAAAAAATGGGACTACAATTAAAATTCGATAAAGTAATATTCGATAAAGTAATAATCTCGTTAAGATAATAATTTCTTTCGGTCCCGGTATGAGTCAATGCACTAAAATAATGTTAGATAAGGTAATAACCTCGTTAAATGAATATTTTTTCTCTGTCCCAATGTTATTACTTTATCGAGATTTAAATGTATATATTTACTTAAATGTATGAAAATATTATTACTATTAAATCGACTTTAATAGGAATAATAAATGAAATAACTAAATCAACTACTATCACGAAAATGGAAATACTAACTAAACAAGTCGGTTACATTGAAGATTAGTGGGATAAATAAGTTGTGGATCCAAGCTTAGTGCAATGCTCCACAACATTGAAGTCCTCAATTAATTAAAGAAATAGTGTTTGGATATCCATGATATGGAGGATGATTGTCTCCTCATTCACAAGTTTTTAAGAAAATTGACTCCTATTTGGTAGACATATTGTTATGGGGAAATGCTATTTCTTTTTGTATAATACATGATATGATTTTATATTTGTAACAATTTCTTTTGTCACACATTTCCACACTTCACTACTTCAATGATGTTATGGTACGAGGCTGTATGGAATTTGCTTGTTAGTATGTTTCAAATATCACCCGGAATATAATTTTTAATAAAATTACAATGATTAAGCTAGTTTAGTTTATATAAGAAACAAGACAAATCCAGTGTGTAGTCCCCTTGGGATGACATAGCGGTGAAGGTGGGTGGCCCGGGACCGATAGGTCATGAGTTCAATTCCCACTGGACACGGTATGTGTGAGCCTGTCACCCTCTTACGTTAAGGGTGGTCCTCTTACATTAAGGGTGGTTTAATTCTTCTGTGCGGTAAAGAAGAACTTAAATGCTAGACCTTACTTCTTTGTCAAAATTTTCTTTTTTCTTGATCAATAATAGAAAGAAAAAAAGAAAAAAGAGAGACCAAATTAAAGATGGATGCCAATATGCCATGTAGAGAATAGAGAGAATCCAAAACACATTAGAAAAGAGTAAGATATTTATGAGAATCCAATAGCCTGCAAACCATACAAGAGAGTTTAACCACCCTAGGCTAACTATAGGTGACAGACAATACATAGCGGTTAAAGTGGGATTTGAATCTATGATCTATCGATCTCGGGCCACCCACCTTCACTTTCGTGTTAGTTTCTTTTAAGTGAAGCAAGAGAGAGAAAGAGAAAAAGGGCTCCAAGCCAAAAACCAGAAAAAGCTGTAAGAGGTCCCTTTCAAAAAGGGTGGTCACCATTTTGGAGGATCTATCCCTTCCCATTTCACACACACACACAAAATTAGGGTTCTTAGACCTAAGTGGGAAAATAAAAAATAAAAATTGTAAAATGAAAAAAGGGGAACTATTGGAAACCACCCTGAGAGAAACAGAGGGTTAAAGAGGGTGAAAACTGAAAATCTTGAAACAAGTAGACAAGCTTGGCCATGAATAAATGAAAGAAATTAATACTCCATACATTTTTTATTAGAGTGTCTCATTATTGTTGCTTTATTTTTAAAAATAAAAATAAAATTTCATCATTTTAATTCATTTTTACTTATTTTATTAATTTTAGTGTTGAAAAAAAATAAGCCAACAATATAATTAGTAGTACTACTATCCCATTAAAAATAATATATTAACGTTCCACTATAAATAAAATATTTTCTAAAATGATAAAATTATATATATCATATTTAAAAACAAAAAAATTAAATAATTCACATCATGTCAGACCAATTTTCTTGAATCTCGTTTCTCGTGGAAAGGTGAGAGTTTCTTTTGTTGTTGAGTTGGTATTTGTGTTTGTGAAGGCTGTAAAAAAAGGGCAGCAATGTTGATTTCACAGATCTTTAATCTTCTTTCTTTCTGACCCTAACACTGCCACACTCATCACTGCCATCTAGGCTTCTTCTAGGAGAGAGAGAGAGAGAGAGAGAGAGAGGCGTGTTAAAAGGCAAACAAAACTTCATTTATTTCTTATATTTATTTCTTACTTTTCAACCCTGCAACTTGCTTAGGTAAGCTTTTCAAGAGGAATAATTCCTCCAAGATAATTTTTTTGAATTTGTACTTGCAAATTGTTTAGTAGTGGTAGGGAGGAGTGCAGAAACAGAGGTATCATCAAAAGGTGTGTAGAATTGTGAAATTTGAGGATGGGTTAGGGCTGCTATTTTTGTGGGGTTCTGCAAGTTTATGAAATTTGGGGGTGATGGAATTTGAATGCTTGAATGGCAAAGAAATTCAGATTCTGCAAGAGGAAAAGCACAAGGAATCAGAGGTTGAGAAAGTTTTGTAGATCAAAAGCTGGAAGAAGAAAATCGCAGAGCTCTGATTCTGGATCCTCAGAGGAACCTTCCTCCTCCTCTTCCTCCTCATCATCATCTTTATCAGAATCAGAACCGGGAGAATCGAGATTACGCAGCGGAATCGGAGCAGGAACTGCAATCGGAATCGCCTCATGTGTCGTTTCAGCAGCTTTTCAACCAGAATCAGCTGCAATTCGGCGGGAGTTTAGGTTCCGACCACCGCGATTTGTCTCCGCCGCCGCTGAAGAAACGGTTGGGCGTACCTTCGACGACGGAGGCTGCGGCCGGAAATGCGAAATTGCGCGGGAAAATGGCGGAGAGCAGCCACCGGCAGCAGAGGCTAGGCGCGAGGAGCGCCATGGGAGAAGTGGTGGAGGTCTCCGGCGGCCACATTGTCCGCTCCACCGGCCTGAAGGACCGCCACAGCAAAGTCTGCACCGCGAAAGGCCCTCGCGACCGCCGCGTCCGCCTTGCCGCCCACACCGCTATTCAATTCTACGACGTGCAGGACCGGCTAGGGTATGACCGCCCTAGTAAGGCGGTGGATTGGCTGATTAAGAATGCTCAAGCCGCCATTGATGAGCTCGCGCAGCTTCCGGCGTGGCATCCGACCGTCGCGCCGCCGGAAGACTCCGACGTTCCCCGTCCGTCGAGTAGAAGGACGGCGGCGGCGGCGGCGGCGATGGCCGGAGGTGAAGACGAGGAATCAAAACTCCGCCGTAGAAACATCGCCGACAATCCAAACGCTCAAATCCCGAGCTTTTTGCCTCTATCAATGGATTCCGATTCAATCGCCGACACGATCAAGTCCTTTCCGGTCGGCGCTTCCGGCGAGAGCTTCACTTCCTCGGATTTAACGCCGAGAAGCAGTAGCCATAACCAAGACTTAAAGCTCTCTTTACAATCACAGCAAGATCCAGTAATGCTGCACCATCACACACCGGATCATAACTCCCAACCGTCACGTGTCAGTCAGCTGCTCTTCACCGGCACCACCACACCATTCGAATACGACGCCTCCGCTACCGGCTGGGCCGACCATCACCACACACAGGAGCTCAGCCGCTTCCAAAGGTTCGCATCCTGGAGCGGCGGCGGAGATACCTCCTCCGCCGTCGCACCGTACTACTTCAACCAGCCGCCGCCGCCGCCGCAGCCGCTGCTGCAGCAGCTGTTCGGCCACAACCACAACCAATTGGTTTCACAGAGGGGACCCCTTCAGTCCAGTAACACACCTTCAATTCGTGCTTGGATCGACCCATCCGCCGCCGATCCGACTCACCACCACCACCACCACTCGTCGCTTTCCGGCGCCGGATTCGCCTCCGGATACAGCGGGTTCCCCGGCTTCCACATCCCTGCACGAATTCAAGGTGACGAGGAGGAGCATGGCGGCTATTCCGACAAGCCGTCCTCTGCTTCCTCCGATTCTCGCCACTGAGTTGACTCTCCAAACTCGCTATTCATATCTTCTTTTCCATTAGCAGGTGAATTCAAGCCTTCCAGCCTTGCTTCAATCTCTACTTTACTAATAAACTTAATTCATCTTCTTAGGGCTTATCTTGGTTAAGAGGATGATGATGATGGATCGAGTTCGAGTTCGAGTGAGTTTTACGCGGTGGCAGCTGCACGAATTCGAAGAATTCTGATTCCAGTATCAGGTTCTTGGATTCCTGCTTGCTACTCTGTTTATTTACTTACTATTTCCAGCATTAGTTTCATTTACCATGCTTGAATAAGCCTATTGAGCTCGACTCTGCATCGACTTTCTTGATGTTTTTCGTACTAGTTTCGCGTTTCATCGTTCTAAATAAGCGAGTACCATCTCGAATTTGCTCTATTATGCTCTCTGTTGTGAGATTCTTCATGCTTTTTAGTCTATGCTTGCATTTGCTTTGCTATATTGAGTTTCAATTGAAGACATGTTTGAATGAGATTGTGTTTTTCACTTGTGCCTTCCAATCTTGATATATTTAATAATGTTTATTGTCAAAATCTGCCAATATTTTCTCCGTTCCCAACTTGGATGATTTTGCATAAATTATATAGCTGTTGGCATCCTGATTGCAGCTGGTTTATTGCTCCTTTATTATAAAAATAAAAACAACTGAGAGGAACAACCAGTTTGTTTCTCTCTACATAGAAATGGTCAATTTATCATGGCTGGAAAAGGGATTTTATTGATGGTGTTGATTAGTACTAACTCCGATCCGATGAGAAAAGATGAATGGGGGGCAAACTGAAAAGGAAAGAGAGACAAGATGAATGAGACGGAGGGGGTAGCATTTAGTGCCTTATAATTCATCAAGATTAGTTTTTTAGAGTAGATTTCCCCACATCTTCATGACAACTAGGGTTTCGGGGCCATCTAGAGGGGGCGTCGTTGTCAAATGATCGGAACCCTCGAGGACGGGGAAGTTAGGGAGGATAACCCTAGGCTGAATGAAAGGTAAAACTCAAGTTAGATTCATCTCTTAGAATGGTTGTTGTGTTTCAAATCTTGGATCTCATCCTTACGTAGCCTTTTAACGAAACACGAGATTGAAATACAGTCGACAGTAGAGGATTCGTCGCGGATCCACCGCGACAACAATGTAGCCACCAATTATGATAGATGAATGAAATGTCTTAAACACAGCTGTAGAAAGGAAACACATCCTTTGGATTGTACCAAAAATAGAGTGCTTAGCTATCATCAATTTTCTTGGTCCCCCCACCCCCAACCCCACCCCACCCCACCCCACCCCAACCAATACAAATGTCTCTGCCTCTGAGCAATCCCTAACTGTTGCTGGAATATATTCTCCTTAATTAGGCACAGATGCAATAAAAGGAAGAGGGGAAATGAAAAACAAAAGTCAGTTGTCTTGTATGTAGATGGTGACAACTGCTTGATGGTTGTTTGGTACTTCTTTATGGCTGTTTAGTTCAAAAGGAGTCAGTATATAGCAGGCCTTTTATTACAGCATAATCCAACCACAGAATGTGAAAAACTAGTGAGGAATTTACTGTGAAATAGTTTGATAAAAGGATAGAGATAGTTAAATAATAATTGTTAGATTATAGAGAAATGGACAAACATGTTAGTACAGAGTAACTCCTTGTTTGTAAGATTATGTATAATTGACCTTTGATCGCAAGACAACTTAGGAGACGAACTAATAGTCCAAACAATATGTTATGATTCATTCTCATTAGGCCGCTGCTGTTTCTCCTTGCTGTATACTGTTGAGAATTTGCATGGTTTCTGGGCCACCACTCCGTCGAACAGATTTAGTCGAAAAGGTATCGATACTTCCTTAAGTTGTAGCAACAAGATTCTGAAGATGTAGAAAGAATTTGATCCATATCATTACTGAAAATGAAGTGTAAGTGCAATAATACAAGTAATACCAAATAGTGGTGGAATTTAGTTCAGCCATAGGAATAGGATTCCAGTTGTCCCTTCAACAATGGTAACTCTCCATTGCTAGAAATGGAGGAGAAGTGGAAAGAATCTTGTTTTGACAGCATATTTACCTCTACTACATGGAGCATAAAGTTAGTTTGAACTGATTTTTGAGCTTCTAGACTTTCAACCACCATCCCAAGCCATCGAGCTTTGATCATCTTCCTTTACGACTCCTCCGAATCTACCATGCAATGCTTAATACTCCCTCCGTCCCAACAATCATGTTTCATTTTTTTTGCACGTATATTAAGGAGAGTTTGTATTGCTCTCCCACAACCCCGTTTTCACGGTTTAGGCTGCTCCCATTTCGCTCGCCGTTACTACGGGAATTGCTTTTGCTTTCTTTTCCTCCTCGGCTACTAAGATGTGTCGGTTCGTCAGGTTGTCTCTTGCCCGCCCATGGATTCAAGCAGCCAGTTCGAAAGGTTGCCCTATTCGGGAATCTCCGGATCTATACTTATTTTTAACTCCCCGAAGCATTTCGTCGATTACTACGCCCTTCCTCGATAATTGCGAGAGAAATGATGGTTTAACTAAAAGAGAGTAGTTAGATGTGGGTAGAGAAATTATCATTTTTAGAATAAAATAAGATGAATGAGACAAATCAAAAAAGAAAATGAAACAAGATTAAATGGGTGGATGGAATAAGGGTATAATTTTTGGGACCCAGTCGAGAAATGGGCATATTGTGCTGAGAAAATTGGCCCGGCCAATCCGACCAAAATTGGTCTTAGGCGTCCCTCCTCGATTTCATTTCTTATATGTTAATACTTTAAAAACATTAATATATTGTGTTGGACACTCGAACACATTACATTTAATTTTAATAAAAATATATAAAATAATTTATTTTACATTTCTTAATTTTATATATTTTTAATATACTAGCTAAAATAAATATTTTGATTTTTTTAAAGAAAATTAATTCCTGAATTTATCTAGTCCCGACGAGACTCAGACCCGCGACTTTCGACTCAAACCGAGCTATAAAACTCCTTAATATCAAATGCAAAATGTAAGATTAAGTCAGTCATCTTAACAAACCAAACTGATCTTATCAAAAATTCACCCGTGTCACATATCGATACATGCCACATTATCATTTTCCACATCCAACAAAATCTTAACATGTTAAATAAAATTGGTGGTGTCACGGCGGCTCCGCCGTCCTTGCATGGAGCTATTTCTACCCGCTCTCCCCAAAACAAATGTGGTGGTTTGCATTCAAATCCAAGGAGAGTTTGTTATGACAAAAATGGACCCAATCTTGAAGGCAAAATTCATTGGCGTTACATTTTAAAATATAGAAATTATGCAAGTCTACTAAGCTAACCATGTTGATTAGGTGACATGTCCCAAGTTTATGATTCAACAGACAAATTTCAAAATTTGTAATTTTAAGGGTGCGATTAATAAAAAGAGAAAACATAGATTAAAATCCAGAACTTGAGGGTGACAAATTCACTCCAGATGTGTTGTGAGAATTCGAACTCTTCCATTTTTAGATTTATAAATGTTTTAGTAGAGATTAAGGTGTGGTCCATGGAATATTAATTTCAAAATACTTTTGAGAATTAAATAAATAAATTATATTTGCTATTTAAATTGAGTTCACACCATATTGCATATCAGATTCGGCTGGCTTCCATGTTTTTAGATATAGATTTTCCAACATTTTTATGGTACTATATCTTTATAATAATCTTTGATTATCAGTACAATTTTATTACATCACAGGATTATTTCCTAATTCAAAATAGACATAAGGAAATAACAATAGATTCCCTCATCATAAATTAAAATAAAATAAAAATAAATAAATAAAGAATTATTAACCAGATAATCGTTTCACGTTACTCGATATTTCCATATATACACAAATGACATTCATATATAGATAGTATAAATACAACAAAATATTAGTAAAATATGAAATTGAAATACGATAAGCATGAACATACATGCACGGACATGCAATTCACGGTGAGGGTACCTCAAATGCAGCCAAGAAATACAACCTAAAAAAAGCTATAAAATTGCAGAATCACACCTTGCCTTACTACACATACATCTTTCTCCTTTTGGAAATCCCATTTTTTCTAAAAAGTGGAATTAATATTGAAAAAATGAAGAAAAGAAAATAGGAAAGAGAGAGAGAGAGATCCGGTCAGGAAGGGAAAGAAGAGTGGAGCGAGGATTTAGGCGATAAATTAGATTCAGAAAGAGGGGCAAAGCATTGAAATAGCATGCCTTAGATTTGCACAATAAAGTTTGAATTTTGAAAAAAAAGAAAGAGTTAGGTACATATTACAAATCTAGTTTCCTTATGTCTCTCGGACATCCATCAGAGAGAGAATGTGATATTCTCACTCCCCCACATATTTCTCACTTGTGTGTGAAGAGAGAAACAATAGTGAAGTTGCTGAAATTATGGTGATGATGGCTGTGTAAGTTTCCATATAATTTAAAAAAAATGCGCAATCTTGAAATAGAGATTTTGTGCAAATCCAAATGATTGAAATCTGGGATGTTTAAATTCTTTCAGATTTTCCAATTGGGGTTAATTATTTTTCAAACCCCCCTCAGATTTTGGGTATCTCAAGAATATGATAGGGGATATGGAGGATGACTTGCCATTTATGGTGACACCCTTTTGGCTTCTCTTTTAAATCCCAAGATTTGTTGTTGATTTTGATGGATAGAGAGGAGGATGGCTCAACAAGAGAATGTATTTGGGTGTGGTTATAGTGGTGGTGGAGGAAGTGGTGGTGGTGGTGGATGTAATAAGTCTAAGAAGATTAAGCCAAAGAAAGTGCCACAAAGAGGATTAGGAGTGGCTCAGCTTGAAAAGATTATATTGGAGGAACAACAAAAGAAGGAGCCTAATCTTAGTGATGCTACTTCATTTCTGGCTGTTCAAAAGTTTAGGCCAAATCTCTCTCCTTTTCATAACTCAATCCCTCTCCCTCTCCCTCTCCCTCTCCCACCACAAAATGGATTATTTAGGCATGCCCAATTGGCTCCAAATATTGAAATGTTTCAAGAAAGTTGTTCTGTTTCAAACGGCATTTCGAGTCCAAGAGAGGGAAGTTTACCTAGATTTGGTGTTGATCATCATGGATTAGCATTTGATCCAAATCTCCCGAACGAGTCGAGCGCCTCGAGATCAGGCCATTTCCAGCCACGCCCTGCTTCAATAGTTAGTTGATTTAGATGATATGTAAATAAATCTCAAAATGGCATATGGTTTTTGTGTATGTTGAGATATATATTGAAGAAAGAATGTGATTTCTTGCAGGTACAATCTGGGATTTCACCATCTTCAGTTCTGAGTTCTCATTTAGAGCCCCCTTCAAACCAAATTCCCAACAACTATGCAACACAATTCACAGAGGAAGACAAGGTATACTTTTATCTTCATCTTCAACAAGAACACACTTTAGCCTTATTTTTTATGTCAATTACTATACATGTTTATATGGAAATGTTAGAGCAAGATATTTGTGATTATCTACATAATCTTCTTGTCATGATCATCAAACACACTTTGGCTAGAACTTAAAAACTCTCCAATTTCACTAAATGTGTGAAACTGTTTATGATGTAATTAGATGGTTGGAATGAAGAGGGCCTACCCCTTTTCTCTTGAAACTCCACCAGCCCCTCCTTTGCTCTGCAGCTTTCGTCCTAGTAACGCTCCTTCGTCTAGACCAGTCGAGTTAGCTTTATGTAGCAGCGGATCACAGCCAAGAAACAAACACATCAGGTTCATAAACTACTAATAAAATTATGGAGAGTCCTAATTCTTGAATTTTCTTATGGTTTCTCAATCACAACTTCTCAGAGGGAGTCCTCTCCTTGAGCGTAAGCCAAATGAATTGACTGGAGACGATGAGAGCCTAACCGGAGACTTTCTAACATTGGCTCCTCCATCATCTTCCAACTTGAAGAACAATCATCAACCTGAATCAAGTGGATCAGTGAAGCAATCTTTCAACTTCTTCCCAGTTAAGTTGTCAAGTACTGATGATGTAAGAAATGGCAAGAATGGAAAGGGTGATACAATTGATCTCAGTCTCAAGCTCTAAAAGCTTGATCATGTCTTCATTGTTTGTAATGTATTTTACTTTGGGCTTCCAATGTAATTCTGCGTTTTTTGTCATCATTTCTTTCAATTTTCTAAGTAGTGGTGGTCTACATAAATTGGATCCTTCAAGAAGCCTACCACTTCTTGGTAGCTTACTGTTTCATGTTCTGTTTTACTCACTGATGAGGCCGTCACAGTACTACTTCGCTATCAGTCACGAAGAGATCCACATTACACAATCGAGTTCTTGTTTCTAGTACGTAAAAAAAACAGCTTATTAGTTCGTCTAAAGCTTTGATTTGATTGGGATTGTTGTAGGAAAGGCAAGATGTTTTGCTTGGCCTCCTTCCTACTCTACTTTTTAGGGTAAAACTACCTTTTGTTGTCTGCTTGGATTTTGTGTTATTACCATGCACCTTAATGTGTGAATTTGCATCTTACATGCTTATTGTTTTGGTTGTGTTTTTTTCTTCAATGTTAGTCATCCTAGGTTTACTTGTTCCACTCCATGATGAGGAATTTGAAGTGCAATGTAGGAGGATATTAGCATTGTACAACACTTACTTGGAGAGTATCTTTATTTATCCCACCAAGCCAGAGTCGATCTTCGTTATTAGGTAAGCCCTGCAAAGAGACGACGAGGTTACCCGGTCGGACCGTTTCGAGACAAGAAAGAGGAAGCATAAGAGACCTTTAAAGTCACCATCACAACAAAAGGCGTACAATTGTTCCATGGGAAAATCACTGAATCTCAAGATGAAAGGGGAGTAAGCAATTCGATAACGTCCGAATCGAACATAAAAGCAAAAATATAGTCAGTTTTACATGCTCAAGTGTACAAGAGGAGGATTACAGCATCAAGTAAATCTGTTCTTGCACATATATCGTGCAACAAATAAGGCTGCACCTTAAAACTACAGAATCCTCTGGCTGGTACCAGGTGATCTACGACCAGCCAAAGACGAAGTCGAGGACATATACGAGAGCCAAGGAAATTGGGTAGAGCGTGAACGCTACGATTGCTGTCCAGACTGGGAAAGTTGTGCGGGTGCTGGCGAAGACTCCCATTACGATGCAGACGAACAGGATTACCAGCACTTCTGATGAGAAGTCCCAGAGAAGGCCTCTCACGTAGACAAGGGCCAAGAAGACCGAAAGGCAGAGCGCGTTGTTCATGGTAACAGCTCCATATAACTGAGACAACCATTACAAGCCAGGAATGTAAAACAAGATACAGTTTACATATATTAGAATATGATTCCATTTCAAAGGGGTATGTTACTTCTCTCTTTTAGTTATGCAGATCAGTTTCTGGGTTTAGATTGATGCTATCAGTTCTCTCTCTCTCTCTCTCTCTCTCTCTCTCTCTCTCTCTCTCTCTCTCTCTCTCTCTCTCTCTCACACACACACACACACGCAAACAAACAAAGGAACTCAAAAACTAGATGCAATTCACATGGGTTAGAATTTGATTCCATTTCAAAGGGGTATGTTCCTTCTCTCCTTCAGTTAAGCAGATCATTTTCTGGGTTCAGATTGATGCTATCAGTTCTCTCTCTCTCTCTCTCTCTCTCTCTTACACACGCACACGCAACACACACAAACACAGGAACTTAAAACTAGAAGCAATTCACATGGGTTTGAATATGATTCCATTTCATAGGGGTATCTCTTTCCTTGTCTCCCTTTAGTTAAGCAGATCATTTTCTGGTTTCAGATTGAAGTTCTCTCTCTCTCTCTCTCTCTCTCTCTCTCTCTCTCACACACACACACACACGCACACATGCGCGCGCGCACACACATATACAGAGGATTCTATGAAATACACTTATTTCCAAGATTTATGAGCTGCAGAATACTAAAGGGAACAAAAACAGCATACCTCTGAAAACGTCAAAGAGGCAGATCTAATCTTCTTTCTGCTAGCAAATATAATTGCAGAAACTGCCTCACTTGAATTGGTAGCCATGGGCAGCGCTATGAACGAGATAAAAAAGGTAGGAATGCTTGTGGCTGCCGAAAAGTTATTAACAGCATCAACAAGAGGATCAGCAGACCCAGCTGCCATAACGGTACCAATAAGCAAAAAGAGTGCAGCTTTGATCGAGTTCCATCTCTGGCTCTCGACGGCCTCAGCAGCATCCTCACCATGTTCCCCTCCCCCCACGAGATCGCGGTCTCTCTTTGTTTTCTGTGGAAGAAGAGACTAGTAGGAGAAAACGATCTAAAGAATAGTAAGACAATAAAGTATCTGGATTAAATGAAGCTGCTGTACCATGTGGTATTCATCTATGGAATGGTTGGCCGCTTCCAGCCATCGCCCAACTCCGGCAATGAACTCGTTAACATCAATTTTCATGTCAAGAGAAGAATCAAAATCCTTCAACACCTTCTCGACTACGTCATTGTCAATTGAAGTAACATCACTAGAATAGATTCCAACAATTAGAGCCTTTAGTTCCTTGCGCGAAAGGAAACCATCCTTATTATCATCAATCGTTTTAAAGATCCTGCGGTATCAGATCACAGATGTCAGCAAATAGGTAAGCAGAAGTGCGGAAACCGATAGCCAGCACAAACAAAACTTACTTCTTCAATACTTCTTCATCAGGCTTTCCATCATCTGAGCTAAGCCTCCCCAACCCACTTGAATGAAAATGCTTTAAAATCCCTGCCGTGATATGCCTATAGTGTACATAAGCAAGCCGCCGCTTCTGTATCCAGGGTTGGAATACCTGTAAAAGAAGTTCAGAGGAACTTCAGATGATTCTCAAAACAAGCATTTAATCCACATCATTTAGTCAAGTACTGTCACGAACTCCACATCAACATCAAACACAAAATGCTCACTGTTAGCCATGAAAGGCACCACGTCGTACATGTGCGTGGATTTATGATTAAAGACATCGAAATTCAGGAAACAACTTATAGGTTGGACTCAAGGGAGCATTCCTGAAAAATACTGTTTTACCTTCATATCTGAAGCGGCATGAACTGATCATTTGCTTACCTTGACTATTTGATTCCAAGTTACTAAAAGACTTTATCCTCTAGATTAAACAAGAAGCATGTTCATTTGACCCTGGACTGAAAAAAAATATAGGAACTGGTGGTTCGAATTGAATTTGGTCTTGAAAATTGCATTGGTTAGAATTTGTTTTATCAGTCCATAGGAGAAGCCACTTGGCTCATGAAACTCCAGGATATGGAGTTTTGGCTAATGAATCTAGAGGCCTTTTTATCCAATTATCCCAAATCGTAAACTAGTAAAGCATACTAGACGACAACACAAGGAAAAATAAACAGCAGAATAAGCATAGTACCTGGTAAAGGCAATAGGAGATAAGCATCAACACGGAAACAATAAGGGCAATCAAGACAACCAAGTGCCTTCCGGAGTTTATGTTCAAAACTTGCGGTAGTTGGACAACTACGAAGGGGATAACGGATATAGCCATGATAATGCCTGCATAGCTTGTCCATACATCCGTGCTAATGCCAGATCCTGCAAGGGCCAACACATCATTGCAAGATACATGTATTTACAGACGAGACTGTTCCAATAAAATTCAAACTGTTCTAATATGGGCCTCACAGAGAATGGGCAGAGACAAACCAGTTAAGCTGAAGCCTTTTGTATCTCTGTTGTCAACAGCAAGAGAATTCTCAATATCACACTTTCCAACAAGAATGCAGGTACCCCAAGCTAAAGTAAGAAGCATGACGGTTGAGCCAGCTAAGAGTCCCATTCCGACTGAGACCTGGCTTTGAGCGACTTCAGTGGTTCCAGAAATTCCAGAGACTGAATAAGCAACAGTGTAAGTAATAAGAAAATGTCACTGAGTTACTGTTTACAGTGCAAAGTATGCAAAAAACTGAAATATTCACTAACATGTATTATATGCTAGAAGGCATACAAAGTATATAAACTTTAACCAGGATTTTGTGATCACTTAAACAAATTTCAGCTAGGCTTAGCTGAGTTCCTGTTTCTTGTTCCTCAAAGAAAGAGAAAACACACATAGACATGCTCACTCACTCACTTCACACACACGCTCTCTGCTCAGGAATGCTATTGCTAAAAGTTGATAGTCTCTCCTTCCGATTTTTCTAAGTCATTTCATAGAATTAATTGCTTTAACATGGGGGGTTTATTTAACTGCCTCACCAATTTTATTTTATATATCCTTGAGACGATAGTGAAGAATTAGCTAATCCAGGGTGCTGTATGGATAGGAATATAAAAACACGATATAACTATGTTTCAACGTTAAGACGAGATTTACGCGGAGTAAATCCATTCTGAGTTCATTTTCGACAAGTGCCGGAACTTTTTTGCACAATCCAAAACTGCCGCCATCACCTACCGCAATTTCGATTCGTTCAAATTTGAAAAGACAATCCAACTTAAAACCTAAAACGAACCAAATGGCCGACTGATTCAATAGTCAATACCAAAAAGTTAGTTGCACGCAGAGATATTATAAAAAATCCATGAATCGCTATCATAAAATCTGAAGCAACAGGTTCCTACTATTGCAGAAAAAGCAAAAATAGAAGTGTAATAAGCAGTAAAAAAAAATCACCGTCAAAAGCATTTGGAGAAACTGTAACAAAAAGTTAAAAGGAAGATTCACCGAGAATAAGCATTGCATCCGGAAGCGCTCCGAGCATCGGAAGGAACAGACCGCCGACGAGTCCAGGTCCGAGGATCTCGAGCAGCAGCTCACTGCCGGCGGAGAGATACGTCGCGGCGAGGAACATCAAGTATCCGTACACCAAAATTAAGAAGAGATTCCCCAACGCAGTGGTGGTGCACGGCAGAAATCCGTAGCTCTGCTCGCAAACCTCATCCTCCGCGTGGAGGCGGAGGAAGGACGATCCACCTGAAGCGGTGACGCCGTCGGAGACGAGATCCGGCTGATCGGATATGAAGCGAGAGTAGGCACAGCCGCAGAAAACCAGGAAAAAGAAGAAGGTGAGGAGAAGATTCGGCTTGAGCTTGCGAGGAGTAGCCATAGCTAAAGAGTGGAGAAGCAGTCTGTAGAGGGAATTGAGAAATGATAATATCTTCCTGTCCTTGAAATAAATATAAGGTGCGAGCTTAAAAAAATTAAAATATCCGACGCGCGTAGATGAGTGGAGCAGTCCTAATCTTTTATTACCTCTTCCCGAAGCTTATTTTTTGGTCGACATAATTAATAATGTAGATGCAATATGACAAAGTTTAGAGAATAAAATAAGATATAAATAATAAAATAAAAGAGAAACAAATTTTTAATTTTTTTGAAAAGTTATTTTTTTTAGAAACATATTGCTTTAAATAGAACAATCCCTTCAAACTAATAATTTTTTTTGACGTAAATTTTGATGAATGATTGGTTGTGTGTATATAAGTGGTTTCCATAAATAACAAGTAATATTTCCTCCAAACCAATAATTTTTGTCGTACTTCTCTTTTTTTAATTGTCCTACAATTTTTATCTCGGTTTTTAAAATAGTAATAATTATTATGAACACTTTATTTGATCAGCATCTCTTAAATTTTGGTGTCAAAAAAAATTGACAACAATTATAAGATGAAGGGAGTAGTTTGTAATTTTTTTTATAATAAAACAAGACAAGTGAGATAACTCAAAATAATAATAATAATAATAAATCAAGCCGGGCAGAGAGTAATTAAATTGAATTAAATGGATCTTTACGTGGCAATTATATGTGCATTTATGCGAGCTCACGTCTAGAAAATAGAAAAAACTTGTCAAAATTCAAATATCGTGTATCGAGTCAAGATGTAGATAATATTTCACATAATAGATTGTTTTGCAATTTACCTATAATTATGAGTACTTTATATTTTGGTTCAATCAGATTCTTTTGTGGGTTTTGCTTAGTCTGTAAGTTTTAGTTCATTTTCATGTCTAATTTTCTATGATTAATACTCCCTCCGTTCTGGAAAATGTTTTGTTTTTTTCGGCGCAATAATTTATGTATTAAGTTTTGTGTGTTAGGAGAAAGAGTGATGTGAATAGAAATAATTTAATGTGAGATAATTTTATTTTCTTTTTAAGAAACAATACATTTGTGTGGGACAATTCGAAATAGAATACAAGACGTTGGAACGGAAGGAGTATATAAATAATCATGTAATATTAATAATTTAAAGAGTTAAAAAAACTATGTTATTTATACTATTAGTTTTCTCACTTTGCTCTCTAATTTATGAAATTGTATAATTTACCTCCTAAATTATTAGATTTGTTCGACTTTACCCCTAAATTATAAAAAGGTGCAATTAACCTACTACATTATCTAGTTTGTTACAAAAAAATTAAAAGTTATAATATAAATTTTAAAGCAAACGTGAAATTATTGTGACATCGTCTTTGATTATTAGTTTTGTAAGTATGAATTATCACGTAGACTATTAGTTCTATAATAATTCAAATTGGTGTTACTCATAACTTCACAGTATTGCCGGTTTTTTAATTGATTTTACTATTTTGGAACACATAAGATAATTAGAAGTCAAATTGCATATTTTCATAATTTAAGGAATAAAATGCGAAAAACCCTAAATTAAAATTTAGAGTAAAGTAATTTTTTTACAATCAATATACCAATTTAGTTTGATGGTGGGTGGATGTAAATTGTAATTGACTGATTTATACACCCATTACTTTTCATTCATTACTTTTCATTCTTATGATTGATCCGCTAGTCGTGCGTGTAGTTCCAATTCCTAGCAGTAATATACTTGATCTAAATCTAAATGCACATTGATAGATGTACATCACAACATTATTGCATTATACGATTATAAAAATATAAAAAATATTTGTATTTTATAATGATTTTTAAATGGTAAGTATTAAATGGTCAAGTAAGTCGTGGCCCATTGTTGAAAAGTTATGAGGATATTATCAAGAACACGTGGTTTCGGTTCAACTTGTCCCTCTCTAACCTCATTGATTTGTTTTGCTGGCAAAGGGACATAATAAGATTTTGTTTTTATAGTATTAAAATGATACTACAAAATCATATCCTCATAAAATCAATAAATAAAAAATGAAATATATAATTGCTAGCATGAATGTATGTACACGTTAGATGATAATTATATAATTCCGATAAAAACAACATTATAACTATTTAAAATCATACAAATTCTTTATTTTTAAATGAGAACTATCCCTTTGTTTGATTGAAGATAAATTAAAAATAAAGAAGTTTGGAAACGAAAACCTCTGACAGACTCACAAGCGTTTCCAGTGGGATTTGAACCCATGACATATCGGTCTCGGACCACCCACCTTCACCGCTACGCCATCCGATGGGGACATAAAGTAGTGAAATTCATTATTTGGTTGGGAAGAGAAAGAAGATGGAAAGAAGAAAATTCATGGGGGCCATTCCTAATTTTTTTCTCTCCAAATGTGAAAAATTTAGGAGAGAATTTTTTTTAAAAAAAAGAGTTGGAATCAAATTACAATCTTAAACTTATAAATAAATTTCCTTTTTATTTTAAAAATGTTTTTATATTTTCAACTCCTACCAAACAACATATAAAATTCATTTTATTCCTCTCTTTTTTTTCCTCTCTATTTTCTTTTTCACTTATTTATCTCTTTCATTTTCTTTCGTCTATTAAACAAAGGAGATGGACTAGTGTGCATCATGTTGCACATGCAACATGATCCAATTGTCCAATTTTGACCCATGTTTGACTCGTTGACCCGCTTTGACTCATGTGTTGACCCTTTTTTTCGTATTTATTTTTTTTCTTTTTTTTTGTCTTTTTTTCATCTTTTTGTTTTTTCCTTTTTTTCGTCTTTTTGTTTTTTCGCCTTTTTCGTCTTTTTTGATTTTTTTCGTTTTTTTCCGTCTTTTCGCATTTTTTTTCGTTTTTTTTACTTTTTCATTTTTTTTTCGCCTTTTTCGTTTCTCGTCTTTTTTTATTTTTTCACTTTTTTCGTCTTTTTCGCCTTTTTTTCATTTTTTTTTCGCCTTTTTCGTCTTTTTTCGCCTTTTTCATCTTTTTCATTTTTTCATTTTTTTCGTCTTTTCGAAAATACAAAGAATGACACGATACTTTTTTCGTTTTTTCGTTTTGAAATACAAAAAATATTTTTCATTTTTTTCCCCTTTATTATAAGGACGAGAGTGTCACTCTTTGTATACAAAAGTGTCGTTAGTTCTAAACAATGACACTTTTGTTCGTTTGTTCTAAACAATGACACTTTCATTCGGGACAATTGACACTTTTGTTTATTACGATTGACACTTTAGGTAATATTTCTGGTTATTATGCTTCATATTGATTAGTAGATGAAAGTGACACGTTCCTTAATTCCGAGTGTCAATTTACTTCAGTGTGATTGACACTTTAAGATAAATGACACTTTCGTTCGTTGTAATTGACACTTTTTTCATAAACAAATGACATTTTTTTTCGAAACAAATTGCATTTTTTTAAAATAATTGATATTCAATAAATGATATAAATGACACTTTATTCAAATACAAATGACACTTTTGTTTGTTACGATTGATACTTTGGATAAATAACAAATGACACATTTATTCATTACAAATGACACGTCTTCCTTATCAAAAAAATTGGAAAAAAATAAAAAAAAATTATTTGTTACGATTGACACTTTTGATTTTTACGATTTACACTTTTATAAGCAAAGAGTTGACACGTCCGTCCTTAAAATAAAGGGAATAAAAATGAAAAAAAATTTGTTTGTTGCGATTGATACTTTTGTTTGTTACGATTGACACTTTCGTATGCAAAGAGTGACACGTCTGTCCTTAAAATAAAGGGAAAAAAACGTAAAAAAAATTAAAAATAAAAACGTAAAAAATAAAAATAAAAAAATAATTAAATTTTTTATTAAAAAATTAATGATGTCATGCTGACGTCATCGGGTCAAACACGGATCAATGCGGGTCAACGGATCAAATACGAGTCAAAATTGGGTAATTGGATCATGTTGCATGTACAACATGATGCACACAAGTTTTTGCCTAAACAAAGGCTATGCGAACTAATAAGTGGATGGTCAATGACTCTAAGTAACCCGAGGCCCATTGTTGACACATGGTTTACATCTAGAGATGGCAATTGGAACTGGACCCGTCGGACCCGACCTGTCCCGCCCCGCGATGGGGCGGGTAATACCCAGACCCGTAGAAATACGGGGCGGGTCTGGACCCAACCCGCGTGGGTCCAGGACGGGTCCGGGTCTAATTTCTCTACCCGCCCCGCCCCACCCAACCCCGTTTCAGACCCGCATTACTAATTTTTTTTTATTAATTTTATTATGTAATCTTACTTTATGTTATTTGAATTTTTTTTTCTTCAATTCATACTTTTAGATACTAATAGCTGACAACTATAATAAGAAAATCCAAACAAAAAGGTTTTCACTTACGAAAATTAATAATTAAAAAATAAGATAATTCAAAATTAGCAATTGAAACGGCGCCAACGAATCTGGGGCCGGGTAGATCCGCCCCGTGCGGGTCTGGGGTTGGTTCTGAGTTTTTGGACCCGTACCAGTCTGGGTCTGGATCTGGGTCTCTGAATCGAACTTGCGGGGCGAGTCCGGGTACTATACTACCCAGCCCCGACCCGCAAAATTGTCATCTCTATTTACATCTATATATTATATATATTGTTAATTTAAATTAACCATAACGAAGATTAAATAATTGATCAACTCTAGATCAATCAATAATGCAGAACTGAAATATCAATTATATTACATGTTGTAGATTCGTTTAGATTTAAGTCTTTCAATTTGAAAACGTTTCTACGTCCAAAATTGTAGTCTTATGTCACATTTTCTAAAAAATGTAACACTTACAAAACTCTAATAATCATAATATATAAAAATATAACACATAATAATACAAATAATATGACAAAAAAAAAAATCGTCCTATCAAACTCATGGATTTGCTCCGCTGGCAAACAGACAAAATAATTTTGTCTCATAATTTAGAAGATACACGTATGTATACACCATAAATAATCTTCTTCAGAATCATCATATCCTCATAAAAACAATTACAATAAAAAAAACCCATAAATAATATATTCCGTCATCACACCCTCCGATCTACAAACTGATTACAATTAAATTAAACTTACAACTTTGAGGCACAAAATATTTATTAGTCCCGATTTCACGGGGCAACGTAAAAATATACACAATATACACACGTGTAAAAGAATAAAAAAAATTACTACTAGAATTCATTTTTAGCTTAACATCAATAGGACCAATTGAATTCTCCAAGAACATAGACAAGAATGAGTGAGAAAGGATAGTGCAAGTAGGCCAAGCAGCGGCGAAGCCACAGCCAACTCAGCGGCGACAGTTGATCCGAATCAAAAAAATATAGTAATATTTTACAATTATGATTTTTAAGATAAAAAGTTTATAGTATAGTGATAGCTATTTTTGTTTTCTCCAATCTTTAAGTCCAGGTTCGAATCCTACTCCACTCATTTTTTCTTTTTAGCTATTTTTCCTTCTTGTTTTCTTATTATTGGATCCCCTGTTTCATTCTTTTTTCTTTCTAACTCGACTTTTGATCCGGCTGAAAATATTCCTATCTTCGCCACTAAAGCCAAGAATGCAGTCCAAAGAGGGAGAACAGTGCTGAAGCTTGCAAGGCATCCCATAATGGCAGACACAGCAAGAACCACGACAACCTCAGTCCAGAAATCCCACGTTATTCCTCGAAAATAGATGAGAGAGAGAAGAACAACCAATCCCAGAACGTTGTTCATGAACGCCGTACCATAAATCTGCATCAAATCCTATTGGGCCACACTCCTCTTAAAAGGGAAGTACGGCCCAAATTATTACATAGACACCCGTGGATGATGATTTGCTTGATTTCTATGTTTTCATTGGACTATTTGTTTCCAATGTTTAAACCTAGGACTGCTAATGAATTGAACTTTATTCGGATAGCTCGGATTTGAGCTCGAATTCAAACCTCATTTGATATTCGACTCGAACGCGAGATTGTCTCAATTTAATTATATTATTAATTATATACTCCCTCATCCCATAATTCTTGCTCCAAAATATTTCGCCATGATTTTTAAAGAGAATTTGTAGTGTGTAAAGATGTGGGTCCTTCAAATAAAGTGTTTGTAATAATTTATTATTTTGGAAAAAGTAGCAATAATTATGAGATGAATGGAGTATAATTTTAAATAAATTAATATATCCTTATTTGTAAAAATATATAGAAATTATAATTTTATAATTTTAAATAATTTATATTTTTTATACATGAAAATCATTAAACTTTCAAGCCGAGTTCGAATAGTGTATATATATATATATATATTGAGCTCGAGCTTGGATCCATATTAAAAGCTCGTATCGAGCCCTAGCCCGAACATTAGACAACTAATTAAGCTGAACCTCTGCAAAGCTCGGCTCGGCTGATAACACCACGACCTACACGCGAGGGGCATGTTGAAGCCCATTGTTGTCCCACATTGACTATCTCCAGTAACTTATATAGTCGACCTTTTAAGACGAGCGAAGCCAATTTTTAAAAAATGTACTCCCTCTGTCCCTGTAATCAAGTCTTATTATTTTTGGGCACAGGAATTTAGGAAGTGCGTGGAAAAAAAATTAAATGTGATGTAAAAGTATAAGGTGGTGGGACTCATTTGTTTTGAGTGATTATGGTCCACTCATTTCTTTCTATTTATAGAATAAGACTCGATTAATGGAAAACTCGAAATAGAAAATGAGACTTGTTTAGTAGGATGGACGGAGTAACAAATTACCTCGGATAGTGTAAGAGAATTGTTGTGCATTTTCTTCTTGCGAGCTTCTCTGATGGCGGAGACTGCTAGCGTTGCGTTCGTCGCCAACTGGACGAACACGAACGCAACGAAGAACGAGGGAAAATCTACAGCAGCTAAGAAATCGCGGACGCTGCGTATAAGAGGCTCGGCTAGAAGGCCAAGCATGATAATCCCTACAAGGACGAGAGCTATATCTTTTACCCAAGCCAGAGATGATTTGTCTATGAACTTGTTATCGATCAGCTTGTCCGTTTGCTCCCACGTTTTCTGTTCAATATCATAAGCTCAATAGGCAGGGCCGGCCCTGAGATTCCGGAGGCCCTAGGCAAAAAGCAAAAAACGGGGCCCTTATTGAAGCTTCGTGAACAATTTGTCAACGAACTAAAGTACATACTTCCATATTTGTGTGTCCACATAACTTTAAAAGTAAAAATCGTAAATTGTAACAAAATAAAAAAATAATGATCAAATACTTAATAAAATAACTTAAATCTTCTAGCATTTAAGTAGCAAAATCATCAAAAAAAATTGCTTGTTCATTCAACCGTTCTTGTTACATAGTAGAACGCAAATATAATTTTATCATTTTTAGTTAAAATCAAGTATTACTTGAGTTTCTGTTGTTCTGCATCATCAAGATGGACCGACTGCAATTATAAAAAGAGAAAAGAGTCATTGCAACATCGTGGCTAATTTAGGTATTAATTAATTTATAAATGGAGTGGCTTGATATATATTTTTAGTAATGAGCTATGTCTATTTATTTGAATTCTATTAATAGTATTGGGCTTCATAAATATATTTTTTATTATATAATATAGGGTTATGGCTAAGTGGTATGTATCTTAAATTTGGGGCCCCTAGGCCATTGCCCCATTGGCTATATGATAGGGACGGCCCTGTCAATAGGCTCAATACATAAAATTATAAAAACATACCCCACATTTACAGAGGCTATCTATAGGGGGTGTAGGAACCGTCGCTCTAAAAAAATGTGGAAAATAAGAGATGATTTTGTTGATTTTTTCGATAAATCCTTATTTTGCGCCCCTTTCTTCCAGATTGCAGATTTGCATCTCGGTAATTGAGATTCTGTTACCTGATTTCAAATTACGTGTTTATTTGAAACTGCGTCAAACTATCATGTTCTTGTTTTTTGCCACACTTGAACAATGTTGCAAGAAAATTCTTACCTTCTTTACCGTGAGTAAAATTCACTTGCAACATCAAGAATACTGTTAGCATGGAAAGATAAAGTCAAGATGGAAAATATTGAGGAATAAAGTCAAGATACCAAGAATCAAAACAAAATCAACATTGAGTGGGAACAAAATCAAGTGATTGAAGGAAGAATGAAGAATTACGTGATAAGTGGAAGAATTACGTGAATCAAGTAAATTAGAGATCTATAAATACTTGTAATTGTAATACATATAATATACAAGCCTTTTTATGATTCTTCCTTTCTCAACATACTCCCGGTTACAATTTCATTTGTTAACATGGTATCAGAGCACAACGATTCTAAAATTCCAACCGTATAAAAACGGCCTCATCATTTACCAATGGCCGGATCTAACGACGGCGAGAAAGCCGAGGAATCCATTTCCAAAAACCCCAACCTGCCAAATCAAAACAACCAAATTATGAGTCAAATACCAGCCATAAACGTAGACATCAAGCTTAACGACCAAAATTATGGAGTTTGGTCCTGACTAATGAAGGTGGCTATCGGCGGACGGGGATGCCTCAATCACATCACGGGCAATCCACCTCCACCAAAAACCACAGACCTCGAATTCCCACGGTGGGAACAACATGATCTGATAATTAGCTCGCTAATTATCAAGTCCATTCAATCTACCCTCGTTCCTCGATTTATCGAATACCCGACAGCAAAGGCACTTTGGGACGGATTAGCCGCTACTTACAATAGCGGAGGAGATGGTCTGCAGATCTACGACCTATTGACAAGAGCAAGCAAGCAGACAATAGGTCAACAAACACTCGAAGATTATTACGGAAATTTGCAGGTAATTTGGCATGAAATAGATCGACGCCAACCAAACCCCATGAAGCATCCAGAAGACATGGAGATCTACAGCCGAATCCAACAGGAGAATCGACTTTTTCAATTTCTCGCCGGCCTAGACGATCGGTTTACCGCCTTGAGAAGGGATATTCTCCGGCAAACTCCGCTACCCTCAGTCGAGAACGCATATGCCGCCGCCCGCCGCGAGTTTGCCGAAAACTAAATTTGGCTCCACACTTCTACGAACGGCAGAGACGGCAGTCTCGTCGACTCCTCATCATCGGGTATTGGCGGAGGTTTTTCGGCACGAGGCAGACCAGGAAACCTTGCGGCGACAGCAGGAAAAGGGGGGCTCCGGTCGGATCTGCGCGGCGGAACACCGCAATCGTCATTCCGGCCAGACCGAACAGAGGTTGTGTGCGAACATTGCAGGAAGAAGAAGCATACCAAAGAACAATGCTTCGAACTTATCGGTTTCCCCGATTGGTGGAAGGACCCTTCAAAGCAACCAATCGGCAAAGGGAAAGGAGGCACGACCGCAACAGTAACGGGCAGCCAAGAAGCCGCCTACGTCACCGGCGATGACGAAACCCTTGTCGGAAATGCGGCGGTCGCGCGATTTGGGGAAACATGGGGTAAAGGTTCTCTACCACAATTTCTTTCCCCTAACCATTTCCAGGGGTGATGGCGTTTGGAGGAAAGAAGAAATGTGGGCTATCCCAATTAAAAGGCCCAGCACAGGGAGTTAAATTGGGTAGCCCGTCTATAATGCGTATGGGCCGAAATAGGCCATCCGTAA
Source organism: Lavandula angustifolia (assembly GCA_028984105.1). NCBI lineage: Eukaryota > Viridiplantae > Streptophyta > Magnoliopsida > Lamiales > Lamiaceae > Lavandula > Lavandula angustifolia. The sequence continues at coordinate 2,491,750 of CM054826.1, forward strand.
TACAAAGAACAATATCTGGACTCTCTTTGCAACAAAACTATTTTGCCGGTCATGTCAGGACGAGTCAAACAAATAGGTTCGCTAATGACTGGATATTCGATTGTGGGGCGACTGACACAATGACCCACGACATTTCTGATATCCTACAAACTTCTCCTCCCAAGAAAAAATACATCCGTACAGCAAATGGCGGATTAGCCCCTGTTCAAGGAACCGGAACTGTTAAAATATCTCCGACTTTAAAATTGTCAAATTGTCTTTATGTTCCGAGCTTATCGTGCAAACTTTTGTCAATTAGTCATGTCACTAAGGAGCTGAATTGTGTCGTCCTTATGCATCCGACGTTTTGCCTTTTTCAGGATATTCTGACGGAGGAGATAATTGGGCGTGGCACTGAGCGTGGGGGGCTCTACTACGTCGATGAGGTGACTCGGGACGGACCTGCTATGCTTGCTCATGGGACAATGGATAGACAAATCTGGTTGTGGCACCGGCGACTGGGGCATCCTTCTCATGGTTATCTTAAGACTTTATTTCCTGCTTTCAAACACTCTTCCTTTCATTGTGACACATGTATAATGGCCAAAAACCACCGAACTTCATTTTCTCATAATAACACTCGGGTCAATAAGGTTTTTTCATTGGTACACTCTGATATATGGGGCCCTGCACCTACCCTTGGGGAATGGACAAATTCGCTTCTTTCTCCTATTTATTGATGATTGTACTCGTATGACATGGGTTTATTTTCTTAAACACAAGTCCGAAGTAGCTAAAAAATTCTTACATTTTTACACCATGATCCAAACCCAATTTAAATTCTTCGTTCTGATAATGGGACTGAATATATCAACTCCACTATGAGGAAATTCTTTCAGGAAAAAGGACTCATTCATCAAACCACTTGCCCCAATACACCTCAACAGAATGGGGTTGCTGAACGAAAGAATCACTTTCTCCTTGAGATCACCCGATCTCTCATGCTCGAGTCTCAAGTTCCAACACACCTCTGGCCCGAAGCAGTTCTACTGCCACCTATCTTGCCAACCGACTACCTACTAACATTCTCCGACTCCAAACTCCTCTTCAGGTTCTCTCTAAACATACCTCTGTGCCTTCGGTCTATACCCTCTAGCCTCGTGTTTTTGGGTGTTCTGTTTTTGTCCACATTCCTAAATCTGAGCATACCAAGTTCGATCCTTGTGCCTTAACGTGTGTCTTTATTGGGTATGGGGTAAATCAAAAAGGGTATCGCTGTTATCACCCTCTCACTCGCCGAATCTACACAACCTTGGATTGTACTTTCTTAGAAACTGAGTTTTTTACCACCACCAACCACGTGATCAGGGGGAGATAATAGAGCAAGATCCACTGAGCTGGCTAACTATCACAGAACAGTCTAGCACCTTGGCCGAGTCTTCGGTCGAGTCCACCTCCAATACCGAAGCCAGTGCGCCCGCCCAATCTCTCCTTCAGTCGGATATCTCTGAGGTAAATCTAAATCCTTCTTATGATCCTATTTTCACTCAGTCTAATACTACAGATACAACAGAAGAAGAAGAGAACTCAGGACAATATATTCTACCTCATCGGACGACTCGAGGAATCCCTCCGAAGAGATACTCCCCAGAACACCAGCCGAGATCCTCTAGATATCCAATAGCTAACTGTGTCAGGGGGAGACTGTCGGCAGAGGCAGAAGCTTTTATCAGTGCTGTTTACTCTGAAATCATTCCTAGAACAGCACAAAGCACATCAAATACTAGAATGGCGGCATGCTATGGAGACATAAATGGCAGCTTTAAAAAAAATCAGACATGGCAAAGCTGTCAACTGCCAGCCGGAAAAAGACCAGTGGGGTGCAAGTGGGTGTTTACGATCAAGCGAAAGGCCGACGGATCTATTGACAGATATAAAGCTAGGCTAGTAGCTAAAGGGTACACCCAAACCTATGGGGTGGATTACTCGGAGACTTTTTCACCGGTGGCTAAGATTGATACTATCCGAGTATTACTTTCTGTGGCAACCAATCTGGATTGGCCACTACTCCAGTTTGACGTAAAAAATGCATTTCTTCACGGGGAACTAAAAGAAGAGGAAGAAGTATATATGGAGCCTCCACCAGGATTCACTGGGGGTTTCAGAAAGGCGAAGTATGCCGATTGAAAAAGACCTTATATGGTCTAAAACAGTCTCCAAGAGTGTGGTTTGGACGATTTACCGAAGCCATGAGGAAGTTTGGTTACAAGCAAAGTCACTCAGATCACACTCTCTTCATCAAAAGAAAGGAGGAAAAGACAACTTGTCTAGTTATCTATGTTGATGATATGATAATCACCGACAATGATACTAAAGAGATTGAGCAGCTTCGAGACAGTCTATTCAGAGAATTTGAAATGATGGAACTGGTGAACTTAAAATACTTCTCGGGATTGAGGTACTCCGGTCGAAACAAGGGATCTTTATCTCACAAAGAAAATACATTTTGGATCTTCTTGCAGAAACAGGTATGCTCGATTGTCAGCCTGCAGAAACTCCCATCATGATGAACTATGGGCTACAAACGTCCGCTAAAGCTGAATTAACCGACCAAGCAAGCTATCAGCATATGGTGGGGAAACTAATCTACCTTTCACATACAAGACCTGACATTGCTTATGCAGTTGGAGTAGTTAGTCAGTTCATGCATAGACCCCAGAAAGAACACATGGAAGCAACCCTCAGAATTGTTCGATATTTGAAAGGGTCACCAGGGAAAGACATTCTATTCAAGAAACATGACCACTTGGAGAGATACAGGGATATACTGATGCTGACTGGGCTGGAAATCATATTGATAGGAGATCAACCTCGGGATACTTCATTTTCGTAGGAGGAAACCTTGTCACTTGGAAGAGTAAGAAACAGAAGGTAGTAGCGCTCTCTAGTGCAGAGGCAGAGTTCAGAGGCGTTGCCAAAGGGATAGTAGAGTTAATCTGGATCAGGAAGTTACTAACGGAGATTGGACTTCCGCCACAGAAGACCTGTCAGCTGATGTGTGATAACCAAGCAGCCATTAGCATTTCTGAAAATCCAGTACAACATGATTGAACAAAACACATTGAAGTAGATAGACACTTCATCAAAGAGAAACTTGAAGATGGGGTGGTTAGTCTTCCATATGTTCGGTCAGCAGATCAATTGACAAACATTCTTACCAAAGCAGTAAATGGAAGGGTATTTCATGGAGTGCTTTGCAAGTTGGGTGTCGAAGATCCCACAACCCAACTTGAGGGGGAGTGTTAGCATGGAAAGATAAAGTCAAGATGGAAAATATTGAGGAATAAAGTCAAGATACCAAGAATCAAAACAAAATCAACATTGAGTGGGAACAAAATCAAGTGATTGAAGGAAGAAGGAAGAATTACGTGATAAGTGGAAGAATTACGTGAATCAAGGAAATTAGAGATCTATAAATACTTGTAATTGTAGTACATATAATATACAAGCCTTTTTATGATTCTTCCTTTCTCAACATACTCCCGGTTACAATTTCATTTGTTAACAAATACAGTGAATTTATTTGCAATAAAACGAACTTAAATTAGTTATCATTTGACGTAATTTAAAGTGAATACGGTATACTTTTTTGCATTTTTCCCTACATAACACAAATGCAAGAAGAGATTCAAAACCCACGGACGCTATGTATGAGTTACTCGTACGCACCAAAAATAGAAATTGCGGATTTCTCGTAATTAAAAAAAAAAAATCCAACTATAGAGAATTAAAAAAGAAGAAGGGATTGAAAGAGGGGAAAAAGATTTGGATGACTTAGGGGGTGTTTGGGATAGCTGAAGCTTATCGATAAGTGCTGAAAGTTGTTGAAAGCTGCTGAAAGTGGCTGAAAGTAGCTGAAAGTTGTTGATTTTGATAATTTGTAAGTGTTTGCAAAAAGTGCTGAAAGTCAAAAATTAATATTTGAAAAAATTAATAAAGTGATATCTTATAAAATGAAAATATTATTTATTTCTCACTTATTAAACAAATTTAGAATTTTTACACAAATAAAATTTAAGATTTATTTCCACTCATATATAATAGTATTTTAATAAAAAATATTAAAATTAAAATTAGAAAAAATTAAGAATAATTAATATAATTAATTAAAATCAAGAATGAAAAATATTATAAATTATAATATAATGTATTAATTAAAAATAATTATAAAAATATAATATAATGTATTAATTAAATATGATAAAATTATAAAAGCTATAAGCTATCAGCTTCAGCTGCCCGATACCAGCTTACGAAAATTCTCTATCTCGAGGCCAAATAGCTTTCAGCAGCTATATAAGCTGGATTTCCCAAACACCAATCTCATTTCCCGAGACAGCTTTCAGCTATAAGCTGCTTCAGCTAAGCTATCCCAAACACCCCCTTAGTTGATAATCTTCACCTTCTCTCTCTTCTGATTTATCCTCTGTTGTAAACTGTGTTGAGACAGTCCCATAACAAACTCATCCTCACTGATCAAATGGTCGCCGCTGACGTCGAGTTGCTCCATGATTTTAGCAGCCACCGTGCTGGGATCATAATTGATCACTCCAAATTTGATGCCGTATATTAGTTGTTTCAGTTCTGAGAGTGATATGCAGAAACTCCTTGAGCTCGTGGAAGGAGATGACCTTGTCTCTGTCCAGTGGCGGACCTAGAGCTATGAAGTTGGGGGGTCGAAATAGAGGAACAACGGTGGCCAAAGGCAGATAAAAAATAGAGAGTTGCTAAATATAGTTTTAAATAGTTCGAACACAAATACGATATGAAAGATATAATATATATATTATTTCTTATATTTGTTATGAGAAATATATTTATATAACTAGTAGAAAAAAAAAGAGACATAAATTTTTATAACATGTGAGAGAGTTATGCATGTATATTGAATTAATTATACTTGTAATAAAATTAAAGAAAACTCGAAAAAAATAATTTAAAAGTCTAAAAATAGAAATCAAATGAGTGCATTGAGTTTCGAACAGGCCTCTCTTAAAAAAAATAAAATCATTAACCAACTACACTACAAGCTAATAGTTAATTATATTTTTCACTAAAATAATCTATAAGCAATACGAATCCTATGCACTATTTAGTCAAAGTTCGGTCGGCCGGGGAGTCGGTCGACCCTCCCGACCCCCCTCTAGTTCCGCCATTGTCTCTGTCTTGATCCTTCTGTCTGGTTTTGAACGTGTTTGAGAATTAATGTCGACCACGAGATGCTCGTGTTTTATGTAGAGCAAGCGCCGCCTCTGGATCCACGGCTGAAAGAACTCTGCAAATACAGATGGAGATTTTGTTGATTAATTACATGCAAATCAATCAATATGCTACATGGATAGAGCTTAGGCGAATCCAAGGGGCCATGCGGCTCCGGCGGCTGCCCTAAAATCATCTGAAAACCCATTTTTCGAAAAAAAAAAAAGTAAAAAAGTTATTTTGTGAATCCGAATTCTACAGTTCACGAGGGGTGGAAACAAAGGGTCTGGCCGTGTCGAACCTCCAACGTTGTTTATTTATTTAAATTATTTTTCTAAACGGAGCCTATATCGTTTTGATACGGACAATAATTCGACTTACAACAAAACATAATCAAAGATCTTTGCAAATTCAATAGAGTCAGAATAATTACAAATGTGCATTCCCCCTCCATTTCATATATCTAAGTTTCCATTTTGTGTAATTTTTATTTGAAAAAACGTAAATAGAATCCCACTTGAAGAATAATTAGTAATTGATTATATTATTACGGGTATGGATCCGATGGGAAAGTAGAGTTACCTAGAAAGATAGGAAATATGCATATTCTTTATATGTTTTATACATATTCCTTATTTTTTAATGTATACTTCTTGTATTTTTTAAATTTTTAATATTATACATAAAATATATAAAGAATATTCTAAAGAATATTCAATCTAGATTATTCAATAATAAGATGAATGTTGCATATTTTTTCTTATTTTTTATTTTAAGCAGCATTCTTATATGATTCATTTACTACTATTACTCAATGTATTTAATTATTTATATTTTCTGTATATATTATTTTGAAATGTTATATTATTTATGTGGCATAAATAAAGTAAAAAATAAATAAATAAATCACAATCAATTTAAACAGATAAGTAGTTAGTGTATTTAATTACTGATCAGTTAAAATATCAATTGCGGAATTTATCGCTATATAATTAACCCGATTGCTATATTAGCAATATTTCCTTAAAAAACAATTATATAATTTAATTTAATTTTTTAAAATTTTCGCGTACAGCGAAACCGTATCCAAAAGAAAAACACAACCCCCCCCCGCCCCGCCCCCCCAAAACAAAAAAAACTGCTGTTCAAGATTCGTCCAGTGCTTCCATGGCGGAATTAGGGTTTTAGGTCTGCTGCTTAAGATTATTCAGCAATCTCGCTATGGAGGCCTCCGTTTCGTTGCTCTGCTCCAAGGTGACCCCTTTCTCCCCAAATGCCCGCTTAATTTCTCACAGACCTTTCAACAAACAGTTTCTCTGCAATAATTTATCACTGAAAACCTCGCTCGCCTGTAATGGCACAAGGCTTAACCAATCGAGTTGCGCTTCAATTTCTTCGGATTCGATAATCATTTGCCCTCTCCGCTCGCTCAAAGCCTCGTATTCGACATCCGCGCCGCCGCCGCCGGCGGATTCTGACGCACCGAATCCGTTTCTGGAAGGAGTCAAAAATCCCTCCTTCGACTCCTTGAAATCAACGCTTCTCCAATTGACGCCTCTAGAAATCTGCAAATGGTGCTTGGCGCTCGCCGTCGCAGTCGCGGCGGCCAAATGGACGGCTAATCTCCTCCTCAGCCCGTTCTTCTGGATGTACTTCAGCTGGACGTGGCTGTTCTGGCCGTGGATGGTGGCGATTGCGCTCGCAATCGCCGGCCTCTACAGCCTCACCAAACACCTAAAAGGCACATCCACTCCCCTCGAGCAGCTCGCCATCGTCACCTCCGCCTTCACGTGGCTAACCCTAGTTCCGCCGGCTCACTTCAACGGCTTCCTCGAAGGCTGGCCCTTCGTCTTCTTCTTCATCTACCACTACTTCTTCTTCCTAAACGTCTCCGTGAGGAAGAGGCTGTACGGAGACTACAACGCGAGGGTGCACGATAAGCGGTGGGACATCACCCTACCCGATAGGGAGAAGCTCCTTTTCTGCGGCGGAGTAGCCGCCGCGCATTGGGCGGCGGCGTTCGAAGGCGTGGAGCTGCATCTGATCCGCGGCGGATGGAGGAATTTGGGGATATGGTGTCTGATCGCGGTGGCCGTATTTACGCAGTACCACTCGACCTTATATTTGGCGAAATACTCGGAGAAGGTGGTGGTGCCGACGGCGGTGGTGGAGTTTGGGCCGTACAGATTTGTTCGGCATCCGATCTACGCCTCCACGATGCTGCTGTTCTTGAGTTATTTCGCGGCGTTGAGAGCTCCGATCAGCGCGGCGTTTGTGGTGGCGGTGTGTTTAGTTTACTATGGGCGGAAGGCGGCGTTGGAGGAGGCGGCGATGGTGGAGAGTTTTGGGGAGAGGTATAGTGAGTATGCGAGTAAGGTTGGGTATAAGTTGATTCCTTTTGTTTATTAGTTTTGTGGAGATGAAGGAATTCAAGATTAACTTGATGTCAACTTTCTTATGATTTTGTTTGAGAATGTAATCACTGCAATTGCAATTCTGCATATTTCTTGATGCTTGCTTTTGGGAGTTTTTGAAGGAATGATGATGAGTGGGTTGTAAATTATGTTCTTTTTGTTTTTATGATTTCGTGTTCTTGAATATTGTTGTATCAAACTTGCTCATTCTAAAGTCTTTAACACTGTTATTATGTCAATGCAAGTATAATGTAATAATCTTAACAACGAAAAAAAATTATTTATTTAATAAGATTATTACTTTATCGAACATTATATAGTTAATTTCTCTTTAATATGTGAATTGAAAAGTATGCTTCATTAACACTTGAAACCCAAACTCGGTCAAGAAGAGAAACTTGGAATTTTGAAATGTAAATTACATCATCTTGAATTAAAGAGAATTATAAGGTATTTTAGACATTTTAAATCTAGCAAAACACAATTAGACGTTTTAAATCTAACAAAACACAATGAGTGAGATTGACAATAATTTGCAATTCAAACATATGGAATCCATCATTAATTTGGACTTATTCTAATACCGTAAATAAGTTGTGCCACACAGCTTAAAAGAATTACGCTCACAAATAGACTTCAACGAAGGAAAAGTGAATATACACCAATGGAGAATCAAAATCAAAGAATGTAAACAAAGTCTTAACTGTATAACTTGGGCTAGAACTTATCATAAAACAAATATGGGTAAAAATGTTATGTCACTACAATGTCCTAGCTAGAATGCAGAGTGTACAACAATGTGATGCTTTTCTTAATAATAACCCCTCCCTCTACCACGTCCCCTCCAACCTCCTCTACCTCTACCTCTTCCACCACCTCTGCCATTGTTTAAACCTCTGAAAGCTCTGTCAACAAGTTGGTTTTGTACGCCTCCTGCTCCTCGGCCCTTCTTCGTTGCATTTGTGCCAGATCCGTTACCAGCATTAGCCGGTCTCTTTTGACTGTTGACGAAAAAAATGACTAGCTTAGAACAAAAAATGAAGTAGAGAAGAAGTGTGAAATTTGGAATTGGTGTTTGTGTCTATACCCAGCTGGTGTTGTTGCAGCTTTAGTTGCTTCTTTCCACGATAACGTGATCTTCTGGTCCCCGATAAACGAAGGTGCTTTTGAGTGCAAAGGCTACAAGAATTGATTAGAATAGATTAAGGTAGTGTTTGGAATAATTTTTACAAGTAGCTTTTAGTTACTTATCTTAAAGTTGCTTAAAGTTATTTTTAAGCAAAAGTTGTTAGTGTTTGCAATATTAGAAAAAAAACAGCTTAATTTTAAAAAAAGCAGTATCCTAAACACTCTGATAAGCTGCTTTTCAGTTATTTTTGGCTTCTGCTTTTAAAAAAGCACCATCTGACCAGCTTATGGGCTGGACTTCTATTTATTCTGACTTATTTTAAGCTCTAAAAAACTGAAGCCTACCTTCCGAACATTAAAAAAAAAGTGCTTCTGCGATGAATAATCCCAGAAGCAGCTTATTTAAGTTGTTTCAAACACTACCTAACTACCATAGAAAAAAGCTAGAGATGAGTAGGCTCTAGAATAAATATGTTTCACTACTTCTGTATAAAGTCATTTAAAACCAGTCGAATAAACGCGTAATAGCTATTTTCTGGTGAATTATATCCAGTCATAGTATTCCTTTTAGCAAATCACTTCCATAAGTTCTATAATCATGTTGGAAAGTGATGAGGAAAATCACTCACCTGCGTCATTGCTAGAATATTCTTGCAGGTACGGAGACCAGTTGTAGCATTTTGTTTCTGTTGCTTCTGCAGGATAAGACCGCCAAAAAAGATTAGGAATGAAGTTAATCCATCAAAGATACTTGAAGCTAAATCCTAAAAGCAAAGTGGCTACGGGGAAAACACACAATTGTTTCTTTTTCGTCCTCTGCTTTTGCAGCTGACATAGCCTTACTGTGCTCAGCCATGCCCTGTGTCAACTTCTTATTCATTGACTTGGCTAATTCCTCAGTGGTGCTCAATCTATTTCATTCATCAAAAGCCAAGTTAACATTCTGAAATTCTATAGTGAAACCAGGTTTGGATGAACTTGAAGAAGATACCAGATTGCAAGTCCAAAATGAAAATTTTTAGTTCATGAATTACCTCTCAGTGAAATCTTTATATTGTTCTGAAAAATCTTCCCCGAGCCTATCTGAAGGTTGTCCTGTTACAATCTTGTAGCCACAAAGGCTATTTGTGGCATTGGGGGTCTACAAAATCCAAGGGTATATTACACCTGGTTGATATTAAATATATAAATATAACAATGTCGTTTGAACATGAAACATAATTCTTACCTTGTGAGCTAAATGGTGAAATGCATACAACAAGCACTCAATGCATGAGAAATTTATTTCTTCAATCTTTCTCCGAACCATGTACTTCTGTGAATACAAGGTGGCATCAAGTCAGTAAAGAAACAATAGGAGCAACAAGCAAAGAATATAAAAAACCTACAGTGCACCTTACTTTGGAAGGCAACATACCTTTAAAAGTTGCACAACTGATGGAAGAAGCTGTCTTGCATCTTGTGGTCTAGCATATGATGAACATTCAGCGACGCTCTTGAGCAAGTCTGATTTTCTTTCATCAGTAAGCTGAAGGAGAAAAATGTCAAGGTTATTACTTACCAGTTACCAGAGAAACCTAAACTTAAATTCCATACAAGGAATACCCAAATTGTAGAAAAGCAATAAACTGGCGTCCGAGCTGTGTGACTAGTCAATAACTTCCACATTATCAGAAATTGGACCCCTAATTTGTATGTATGCAGAAATGGACATCAGATCAAAAGTTGAAATGACTTTTCCATGTCAATTAAAGTTCCAAATAAATATGCTTCCTCGTTAATATAGTAATCGACCTTTCATTAAACAAAATAAAAAAAAAAACTTATCATAAGCCTTAAATTTGTAGAACAATGGAAAAAAGAGAAGACTGCACGAAATGAGAGGAGGGCAGTGCACTTTATCACATGAAGAAAACATGGATTCTCAACTGAGGTGAACACAAATAAAATAAGGACAGACATGCCATCATGAAATAACATAATATAACAAAAAAATCCAATAGCAGGCGCTTCTAGCTGAAATCCTTTTTTATATGACCCAATAATTCAGATGCCTAGCTAGTAATTAACTTTGATCATTACCTTGTCTAAAACTGGAATGATGTCCTTTGTCAAATAACTAACGAAGTTGCTACTTGAAGCACCCCTCTGAAATCATATATATGCTTATGTTAGCATATGCTGCTAGAATCAAGAATTGATCATAAATTAGATTTGTGTACCATAAAGAACGGAATGGCCATTTGTAGACAGGACATGAATCGTTCAATGTGATCACTGTCAGATACCTATGGACAAACAAAAGGAAAGATAGAACATTAGAATATACTTTCGCAGTACTACCTAAGTACTTATAAGCATGGACCAAAATGACACAAACAAAGTTAAACGCGAAGATGGTCATACAATGAGTGGGATACGCTATCTTCTCTTCTTTTTTTTTCTTTTCTTTTTCTGATGATGCACAAAAAATTCTATTGAATTGTTGACTAAAACTTTCAAACAGTTACCTACACATATCCACTCCAAAAACAAAACAAGGGAAGTTGACTAAACTTTCAAAGTGTTACCTACATATCCACTCCAAAAACAAATCAGAGCAAGTCATAAGCTAAGCTCCACTCTCTAACAATATCCAATAGAGATAAATGCCTCATTATCCAAATATTCAATGGCATGCTCCTAAATATCATTAAAGACTCTCCCTCTCCAACCAAATAGATGAAGCATTAAATTATGGAATCAATAGCTCTCCAAAGAAAGATACCTTTAGAACTCCAAAAGAACCGTATCTAAGCTGCAAAGAAGACCCACCGTGATTTAACATACACGCAAAATTAAGCCAAGCTACGCCTAAACCTTACCAAAACAAGTATTTCTCATTCATATCACAACTAGGTAACTTATCCAAAACTGTCAACCAAGCACCCTCAAATGTGCAGTACAATGACTCGTCCCTTAAATAAAAGCCTTTTAAACAAGAGGAAATAAAAAATCAACCCATAGGAAAAAGATAAAGGTTGTACATACATTAAACTGAGCATTCAGATCAGCCTGGCCTTCAATAATCTCAACAAGTTCTTGAACACGCTCTTCGGGAGCATTCTTCCCAAATAAGGTCAAGCTTTTTAAGAAGTCAATGAACAATTTAAACTCGGCAGCTGTTACATCTTGAAGATTCTGAAACAGGAACATGTCAGAGATATGTCCATTGGAATTATTATACTTCAAAAAGAGTGGTTTAGGTATGATGGAGCTAGCTGCTAAAACAAAGAAAGGGTCTACACACTATTAACGATTGAGAAATATGGAAGATATGAATGTAATACCTGCTTTATCAAATTAGTTATATGCCTCTCCATTTCATCCTTTGGCTTCAACAACTCTTCTTTAAGAGTGAAAACCTAAAAGATGGACACCCCTATAATTTAGGGCTAGCCCATAATTTTTAGAACAGAAGGTCAAGAAATTAAAAAGAAAAACACCTTACCTTATCTCTAATAAAGCAAAGAACCTTCTCACGAATGCTCTCCCCAGCACTAAGATCCTCAGCATTTCGTTCATCCATGCTACCGATGTGCTTAAACAAAGCTGTTAATGAAGCTGCATAAAAAAATTCAACAAGTTACAGAATACACTTTTGTGGATACATACATCTATGCAATAAATAACTCCACATTTAGAAAATAACAGAGTTTTTCTCAGACTTACTCTTAACATTCAGTCGCAACAGAGACATAATGGCTTTATGTACTGCATCACGCTCCACGTTATCTCCTATCAATAACCGACAAAGATATTTAGTAAACCAAACAGGTAACATAAACCTATTAACAAGTCTAAGACTGAAATTACCGGCAACAAGGAGTTCACCAAGGATGTCCACAATTTTTGCCAGGTGTTCAGGCGTATCCTTGCAAAACAGAGGAAGCCCACGAATAGCTTGTACACGCACCTTCAGCAATAAAAAAATACCCCAAGATCTCTTAGATACATGGCTGAGGTCCTAAGGGTGCATAGTTTCAAAAGTGCTGGTGGCAAGACATCCAGGAAAAAAGAAAGAGAAAATCGAACAAATGTGAAACTTTCATTCTGAACTCAAATGTCTATTCTAGTATTCTACCAAACACATTATCAAGATTCTCCTTAAAAATGAAAATGCAGCTCATATTACGTGCCTTAGGACTGTAAATACAAAATATACCTAACCAAAACTCTTCAGAAAAACTGTAAAATCACTTAAACCAAGCTCCTCATCCATGCACAAATACAAATGGTGATCTAGAGCTTGTTCCGCAAGCTCAGGGTAAAACTTGAAGAACTTCGGTATCATCTGCGCCGCCAGCTGCTTAGCCTTCACACTGCCATTCGCAGCAGCAATTATCCCCTCGTAATCCTTCCGATTCTGCTCTCGCATTCAAAAACACACTCGTCAAATTGAGAACCTCGCCATATCCCCCACCACAAACAACCGATCAAAAGCTCCAAATCACCGATAAGTCGCAAAATTGCCGACTAACCTCGACCTTATCTTTGGCTTCATTGAGCCTTTCACAGTATTCGTAGAGCTTCTCGATGTCACTGAGATCCTCGGTCGCTTCCGCCATGAGTAATCTGGATATTGCAAAACCTATGCGTCGTTGGGGAAAATAGGGGTTAGGGTTTTGAGACGGAAGGAGGGAACTTCAGGGTTTAAAGACGATGATGATGAAAAACGCTCGAAATTTCCTTCCCATATTAATACCCTTAGCTCCTTTAATTAAACTTAGGTTTTGGAAAAAAATCGAAAATTCAATATATTATACTATAAAAATTGACGAATAAATATTTTATATACAGATAACATACGTATCTCTATCATGTGTTTGTTTTAATATTAAAAAAACATTTCTATGTTTTTAAACATATTGGACGAAAATTCTTTCCGTCAAAATTTACAGTAAATTCGTCTAAATTGATGTTAAATCTTTAATACTCCCTCCGTTCCATTATTAATGTCTCACTTACCTTTTTTTATTGTCCCATTATTTATGTCTCATATCAAATAAGAAAATAAATGAGTGGACCACAAACCATATTTTCCCCAATCAATGATTACAATCAATCAATCAATAAATGAATGGAAATAAATGAGTGGACCTATTCGCCAATGAAGTGGGGAAAATAGGTGATTACAATCAATCAATCAATGAATGATTACAATCAATCAAGTGGACCCCTATTTTCCATAGTGGACCACAATCAATCTTATTTATGTCCCTTTATATTTTTACACCACAACTTTACACTTTTATATCTACTATCTTGATTACCGTGTCTAGTCTTAATGGGACATAAATAATGGGACGGAGGGAGTACTAATATTACTATCTAAAATGAAATTATTAAATTAGACGATGCAAAATCTAAAATACTAAATAAAAATTGAAATAAAATGTGAATTTCGAAAAACCGATAGTGGTAACAACAATGTTGACACTTGTGTTTGTAAATATATCAAAATAAACGTTGCATGCAAGTTATAAGAGGTATTGCAGACATTGTATATCAACAAAAAAATAAATATATCACTTAGTAACAATCAAAGCGAACGAAATATATATTATAAAAAAAGCGATCGGAATATACGCGTTGTTAATTTTGAAAGGTAAATGTTTTCTTGCAATAGTTTTAAACATCTATGTTTGCGATTTTATCAAAATATACATTATATGCGCATTTTAAGAGTATTTCGAACATTGTATATCAACAAATAATGTAAATATCTCACACAAACACTCTTAGTGGGTGTTTGCAACTGCTTATCATAACCAATTTTTATTTATTTTTGTTTAAAGTTGAAAATAATTGATTTTAAACAAAAGCAAGTAGTTTTTGGTATCAATAATAAAAAACATATTTAGTAGTTTCATAAATTATGGTGCTTTAAGCACCCAAAAGCATTTCAATAGATGCTTAAAAAAAACTGCTTAATTAAGCAGTTTAGTTGCTTAATTTGTGGGGGGGAAGCTGCCGCAAAGAAATGCATTTACCAAATACAAAAACTCGTTTACGCCGCTAATAAGTTCGATAAGTTGTTTAAAAATAAAGATTTGCAAACACCCTCTTAATGCAATCGAAATATACACATTGTTAATTTTGACTGTAAGTATTTTATCGCAATAATTTAAAAAACACATAATATTTTTCGTAATAAAACGAACGCAATGGAGTTTACACATTTTTGTGGTATTTTTCTGTGTTTTCCACATTTTATCTATTAAAAAAATATAAATATAAATTATAAATGTACTTTATCGGTTTTTAAATATTTTTCATATATTGATGAATGTAAAAATTCGATATAGTAATATTTTAAATCAGATATATTAAATGTATATTAAACTTTTAATTAAATCATGCAGCCGTTAGATATTTAAACCAAAGCAACTTCAACCACCGTCTCTTCGCCTTCTGTCTTTCATTTTCGTCTGGCTTCGCCGCCGTCACCGCCGCGAAATCTATCTCCCCAAACTCTCCACGTTTAATGGTACAGAAGCTTTGAGAATCTAACTCCGGATTAGGCGCCTCGGACATTTACATTCACACAGAACGGTACTGAGCTGCGATGGCCGGAAGCGGGGGATATAGGGCAGAAGATGACTACGATTATCTCTTCAAGCTGGTGCTAATCGGGGACTCCGGCGTTGGGAAATCGAATCTGCTGTCGCGATTTACTCGGAATGAGTTCAACTTGGAGTCAAAGTCTACTATAGGCGTTGAATTCGCTACGCGGAGTATTCGCGTCGAGGATAAGATTATCAAAGCTCAGATTTGGGATACTGCTGGCCAAGAGCGGTATTTTTTTCTTGTATTTTTACCTCTTACCCGCTCAATTTTACAGTTTTCTTGTTTTCCCATGCTTTTTTTAATGGGTTGCGTGTATGTTTAAGCAAGAATATTAGAACTTGCAAAGTGATAAAGGGATTTCTTTTTTAATCTTTCGTTGGTGAGAAATTAGCTGCTAGCTAGGACTTTGTGAACCAAATTCCTGAGAAATCTTTTTGATTCTTTGATCTGGATAGTAATTCTATAGTTTAGGCATGATAGCTTCAATCAATGATCATGAATAGTTGTTTAAATGTAATGGACTATTTTGTCATAGGGTAATACAGTTAAACTATGAGGCAAAAGCTATATGCATATCTTTAAGATGCTTTCCTTGGTATGAAAGAGGAATCCCTCGAACACACATCTTAGCCTAGTTGAACGAGCTACGTTTGAGTGTTCCTATCATCATTTCGTTGGTAGGAAAGAGGAATCCCTTTAAGCATTTGTGTGCTTTCTCTGCTTGTAATGGGATGATGATAGGAATACTCAAACGTAGCACGTTGAACACATCATTTCCTTGGTATGAAAGAGGAATCCTTTATAGCATTTGTGTGTTTTCTTGGATTGTGATGGGATGGTCATAGGAAAACTCAAATGTAGCGCGTTCAACACATCATTTCCTTTATATGAAAGAGGAATCCCTTCATAGCATTTGTGTGTTTTCTTGGTTTGTGATGGGATGATGATAGGAATACTCAAATGTAGCATGTTGAACACATCATTTCCTTGGTATGAAAGAGGAATTCCTTTACAGCGTTTGTCTGTTTTCCTGGCTTGTAATTGGATGATGATAGGAATACTCAAATATAGCATGTTCAACACATCGTTTCCTTGGTATGAAAGACCCCGTTACAGCGTTTGGGTGTTTTCTTGGCTTGTAATGGGATGATGACAGTAATACTCAAACGTAGCACGTTAGCACATCATTTCCTTGGTATGAAAGAGGAATCCATTTACAGTGTTGTGTGTTTTCTTGGCTTGTAATGGAATGATGATAGGAATACTTAAACGTAGCACGCTCAACAAGGCTAAATATTTAAGTATTTAACAGTATGAAGACATTGTCCATGATCCAAAGGGACAAAAGTATCTGCTTCTTATCCGTTGTTTCTATATTCACACCTGAGTTTGGGTTTAGGGTTTACAGTATCTTGTTTGTTTGCTAGGCTTGTAGCCGAATGATGATAGGAGTAACTCAAACGTGGCACTTTGTTTCTATGTTACACCTAACTAGTTTGCGTTTAAACCTTTAATGTCTCGTGCACTTCCAGATACCGCGCAATCACAAGCGCCTACTACCGGGGGGCTGTCGGGGCATTGCTAGTATACGATGTCACCCGGCATGTCACATTTGAAAACGTCGAGAAATGGTTGAAAGAGCTTAGAGATCACACGGACCAGAACCTCGTGATCATGCTCGTGGGCAACAAGGCCGATCTACGACACCTGCGCGCGGTCTCCACGGAGGACGCCACATCCTTCGCTGAGAGGGAGAAGACCTACTTCATGGAGACATCTGCTCTCGAGTCGACGAATGTTGAGAATGCTTTCACAGAGGCACTCACTCAAATATACCATGTGGTTAGCCGCAAAGCCCTCGATGTTGGAGATGATCCCTCTGCGTTGCCCAAAGGACAGAGTATCAACATTGGGGACGACGTTTCGGCTGTGAAGAAGGTAGGCTGTTGCTCGGTGTGATCGCGTAGTGTTAGTCTTGAGGCGTTGCGCCGTTCGTTGTTCGGAAAATGCATGCCATATCATTTCATACTAATGTAAGTTTATGATAGGTTTACTGTTTCTTGTAGTATGCTGCATTATATAGCTTTGTTTGCTGCAGACTTTTGCTACAATGTTATCAGCCAAGATTTGTCATTTCATGTAGACAACTTCTTGGGTGTTTTCTCTCTCTCAAATACATCATGAATTATCCCAAAGAAATTGAGAAAGTATCGATTTGGGTCCCCTAATGTTGTGTCCGGATTTGGTTTTATAACTTCATAAAAATGTCCGATTTTAGTTCTATAACTATATAAAGTGTTTAATTTTGATTCTCTAACGAAAATTATTGAACAAAAAAACACATGAACTATATTATTCGTCGAATGACTAAAACACAAACACTTTGTAAAGATATAAATGAAAAGAACACTTTTAAAAGTTATATAACTTCCAAACAGACATATGTTGCATTCCAATAACAAAATTGAATTCGTTTAAAGTGTTCATTTTTTGTCGTTTAACTTTTAGAAGTGTTCTTTTTTGTACTATAACTTTACAAAATGTTTGTATTTAATCTTCCATCAAAGAACGTAGTTTATGCACCTATTCATATTCGATAATTTCTATCGAAGGCCCAAAATCAAACATCATATAAAATTATAAAATCAGAATCGAACAAAAAAAAAAAAAAACAGATTTCACATTCTCAATCAAAGAAATGGGACTTTGTCCCAAGTCACGCCATTAGTGTCATTTCATTCTCTCTCCTAAATACATCATTAGCTCAACTCCCCACATTCTTTCTCAAGAACTGAAAATGGGAGCAAAGGAGCAACAGGCAGAAAGACATACGGCAACGAAAGTAGAGAAGCTAACCCAGCATTCATGCAAATTTATAACAGAACAAACAAATAGAGTCTGTACAGTTTCAGAGAGCGATGGGGAGGCCAATCATATCTCTGCAAGTATATACATAAATATAATACAACCAGGAGAAACGATTTCTTTTTCTTCTTCTTGTTCTGGGTTATAAAATAATTGGTCTGCAAGACCAAGAGCCAGTCTTTGATACCGAATACAACCCCTCCCTCCATTCACAAAACCGAGCGCCTTGGGGTTCAAGGCGGTCGATTTGCACACGGGACAAGTATTCTTCTTTAGCAGCCACTTCTTTATGCACGCGCTATGGTATTCATGCCCGCAATCGACACTTCCGATTTCTTCTCCCTCCTCATAATCCGTCTACATCATAATAATAGCTTATCATTACAAGTGGTTGCTTGTTTGTGTTGTATGTCCGAATCGGACGAAAGAATGAAAGATCAAGCAATAGTACAAGAACATTAAATTAGTGTAAGGATTAAGGGGGGATTGAGAAGTGGTTGGTTTTTTTCGTACTCCCTCCGTCCCAAAATTCTCGTCCGCTATTCCATTTTTGGGTTGTCTCAAAATTATTGTCCACTTTCCTTTTTTAGTAAATTATTACACACAACTTTTTTGTGGGACCCACAACTTTATACCAATCTACACACAACTAACAATGCTCTCTCCTTAAAAACCGTGCAAAAAACAAATTGGACAAGAATTTTGGGACGGAGGGAGTATGTCCGAATCAGATAAAAGAATGAAATATCAAGAAATAGTATGATAGGCCTTTTGAAGTGGTTGGTTTTTTCGTATGTCCGAATTAGTCAAAAAGAATGAAAGATCAAAATTATGTACCTGGCATATGACACAGAAGTTCATTTGCTGATCCGGGCAAGGTGTATTTTCAAGGTTGATGCAAGAAGTCGATGAGGAAAAAGTTCGTATTTTCAAATGATTTCGAACAAACTCCACGGACAATCCAGTGCCAACACTGCCAATCTGCTCTCCTAGTGCAAGAAGCTCCTGTAATGAAAGTTAACTATCCATAATTGGAGGGTGTATAAAAAAATCAGACAGTTTACTACAGAGCTACCCTCATTGAAATGATTCGGATATTTATACGGGCCAAAGTGATTATACCTCGTACGACATGTGATCTATGTCCAGCCGCATATCTCTATGCTGATCAATAATGTCTCCAGATTCAGAATAGCCGGGAATACCTAGTATGGCGACTTCCTACATGTCAACACAAACATTTTTGCAAATCATCAAATAGCCACTGGCCCGACTCAAACAGTTCTCATATAATGCGACAAATAGCAATAGAAACGATGGGAAATTGAACGAGGGAGGTGGAGTTAGGAACGTTACATCTTCCGGGAGAACTCTCATGTGAGGAAGAGCGTGGTGCCTTCCACTTGAGTCGAACATGATTTCCCTCCGATGAGGCCGATATGACCGAATATTCAACGATGGAATAGGTGCCACAAAAGATGTTCCACCGTCAATAGTATCTTGGAAATGATTCGTCGAGATTTGATGGGAAGAAGCAGCAATTTGTGATGGGAGGTTAACGTTGTATCCTCTTAAGCCTTGAGTAGAAGGGGGTGGATTATGAGCGCTTGGATGACCTTGAGGAAGGGGAGGAGGAAGAAAACCACCAGGACCCCTATTACTAGCTCCGTTCACACTGACCGATATATCGGGAACTAACAAGAGAGAGCGAGAGACAGAAAAAGGGATATCCATCAAAATATAGAAAGAAAACCACAATTAATGAATCATAAATTGGGCCCAAAAATCAGAAACATTTCTTTATCCCAGATTGTGAACCCTTGCAAAACCATTATGACTGTGACACATAAGAAATCTGACACAAAGGGGTACAGATTGTGGGATAAAGAAACTTTTCCGGAAAAAAGGTCATACATTTAATGGAACAATTACCATGAGCGTAGTGTAAGGGAGCATGCATCCATGCATAAGTGCCGATATCACCATTGTTCGCGCCAAAGTGCATGTCCAACCGTGGATTCCCGAGCAACTGAACCGGCGGAGCGGCAAAACTTCCTTGGATCAAATGGCCAGCATTATGCGCTACAACAGGCTCGTGTCCAACCATGCGGGGCCTATTTCTCCCACTTCTTAGGGAACCATTTTCAACAACTAATGTTGGGTCACTACCACCATATTCGGGTGGATGAAAAGAAGTCAGGTCGATTAAAGTAATAGCGTCAGATTCCGCAGTCATAGGGGCAATAGAAGAACTAGGACCCGCCGAAGCATTATGATACTGGTAACTCCCCGAAGCCCCCCCGGCGTTTTTTCTCTTAAACGATGCTCGAAGAGTATCCATGCAGAGCATGTTCCTGCTGTAGGCATCGGCAGGGACACCAACAACCCGATGATTGCTCAAAACTGACATATCGTGCCCCCCGTGATTGACTTGGACCGGGAAATCTCTAATACCGGATGGGGCTAAGTACGGATTGTAATGGCCAGACGGTGCAGCTATAGCTATATCGAGATTTGGGACTGGATGCTGATGCTGGGGACCATTTAACTGTGGTATTCTGTAGAATAAAGCACTGTCGTGGCGCTCTGGCATATGGTGGAAGTTGAAATTTCCTTGGTTTCCGGGTGCAGGGACGATTTGGTGAAAACTAGGATGAGGAAAGTTCGGCAAACTCCCGTAAAAGATGCACGGTTCGGGATGTAGATGGCTGTGGCCTTGTTGATCGGTTTCCATATCATTCATGTGACCAGTAAACTGAATATTTCGGTGCCCCATGTTCGATGAGCTTCCTGCAACAGATATTCATACACATAATGAAAAGGGGGAAATAATATATGCTAAAAAATGAACTGAAAAACAAAATTGGATCCGCCATAGGAAAAAAACTCAGAAACTATCACGACATTAAAATACGCTGACATATAAGAGATCGTGTTAATTGCTTGAAATAGACGAACCCGATGGATAAATGGGGTATGGATGGTAATAAATGTCACCAACTGAAAAAATACGTAAAGATAAAACATACTACTCATTTAACACACGACTTATAAAAGATAAAGAGAAACTAGGCACATCTTGGATAAACTATCAGCCTCTTCCTTCAAGAATGTATACATTTGTTACAAGGACACTAGCATGGATCTAATTACTCGTGGAAAACACCTGGAAGAAGCAAAGTAACAAATGTACACTTGAAAATAAAAAAGATTGATGATAAGTTGAGGAGAGAGAGTTCAAATAGCATGTGGCAATCTATTACCCATCATTTACTCCTGATAGTCCATGTTCTATAGAAAATCACAAAGCCATGAATTATAATTCGGAGAGGACACATGCTCACACAGATGAGAACAAACCATAATTACAAAAGTTGGGTTCTTTCAGATATGGCATGCATATTCCAAGGAATATTATTGTCATTTGCAAGTCGAGTCATCTTATCATAATGTCTTGCAAGGTAAAAATGCTTGTGATGAAATTACGACTTACTAGTAGAATGAGTAGAGATCGTTTTATTCATTTAGACTACTTTGAAAAGATAAAGAATGAAAAGTGTCAGTTTTGCCCAAAAATTGTGTGCACCAAAATTCCAAACTAGTAATAAGTCCTGACTTACTATACATGGCTGGAACGTGATTTCATCTAGGATTTGTCTCTCCAAAAGTATTCAAAATTTCAACCAAAATAAGAAGCAAGACCAGCTTGAGTTATCTTCGTAACATTTCCAAGCAACGACAAGACTCGTTAATCCACTAAATGATAAAGTGGCAACTTTGCTTTCTTCTTTGGCAATTGCGCATAAATAACATGAGATTATAACAACTTCAATTAATATCATATTAAATCCAAAATAATGATTTAGGACTTAAATGTTAACTATCATAGCACTCATTCTTCAACATGAGCAGGCTGAAAAGGAATATGAAAATCTCACTTACTACAACACAGAAAAACCAGTGTCTCAATTAAAGCAATGAAAGTACCAATATAAAGTCTTAAGCTAACATTCAAATCGAAATGTTTAACTAATTATCCGTTTCTTCAAGAAAACTAGTGCAGACAGAGATTACAAATTGCACCATACTTTACCATAGTTGCATGATAAACTGAATGCAACAGAATAAAGAAGTTACAGCTATTAATTTCACACCAAACAGAAAAAACTCAAGAGGCAAATATCGAATAAAGAAGACCACACTAGAAAAAAAAAAAGGAATAGAGAGAAAAGGAAAGAAATTTCTCCGACGACCCTATCTATGTTACCATAAGAATTGGAAGGATGAAATAACTTGATCACATTGATAGAGCAACCAAACCACAAGATTCAAAAGTTCAAGAATGGAACATGGAAACGAATATCCTCCAAATTCATATATGCTGAGTCCAAACACGTAAACTGAAATTGGGAGCCACCGAATAAAATCTCCATTACTAAATAGAGCTATAAGTACATCTTCATAGACTAACTGTCTTAAATAACTCCAACAATACATTGAAACAACTGAATGTTGAAAACCATATTAGCTGAGAGCACCTGAAACTTGCAAAGCCACACACTAACAAATATTCTTTCACACAAACAAAAAAAATTCTAAGAATTAATCTTTTGAACCAAATAAAACCTTTTACTCGCCATCAAGAAGTCAAGATTGTGTGTCTTCCAAGTTTATCATCAAATACTTGAACTGGCGTTGAATTCAAGTAAATACATGCTTTCCGATCAACAAGATACACAAAACCCATCAACCCAGACAACAAACTGGATTCAGTGACGTGCAATTTCGATAATCTAATTCGGAAAACACAAAACCGAGACGAAAGTCCCAACCTTTTTAACATGAAAAAGCTTCGAGCTTTCGTGAGAATCCACCTTTGATAATCACCAGCAATAAATTCTAGGGAATTACTTGTAACTCCTGCAAAAATCGGACAAAAACCCTAACCTCAAGACATGTATCAAAAGTGATCAATTATCATCGGAACTTCAATCAAATCAAAACCCCACAAAAATCGTTCCCCAAACAGCAAATGTATGCATTGCATGTTAATTCTGCGCCCAAATCAATCCGGATTAGACATCATGATTTTGATTTTACTCATTTACATAATTTTTTTTTTCCTAAAAATTATATCTACGAAAAATCATGGAATTGTCCGGGAAAACTAACCAAATTGAAGGATGGTGAAAATACAAAGGTCGAGAGATCTGAATGAAGATGAACAGGGAAAATTTCCCTTGCAATTTAGAGAGAGAGAGAATTTCTGTGCGGAAACACCTACCTATTAATGTTCTCTCCCAATTCTCTTAGCAATGTAATTTTTCCATCACAATTTTTATATTGGGAAACTACGTTGCTAACGTTATAATCTTTTTTCCCCAAAATTATTCCTTAATTTCCGAATATACCCCTCTGATTGTTTGCTCAATTAAGTGTGTTTATGGAATAATAAAAGGGATAAGGTGCAAATATGCCCTTCAACTTCATCTTGAAGAGCAAAAATACTCCTAATATATGTTTAGGTGCAAAAATACCCTTGAAGTTAATATTTTAGAGCAAAAATATCCTTAAAGTTAATATTTTAGAGCAAAAACACCTTCAACTATTTTATGCACAAATACTAAAAAAAAGCCCATTATAACCTCCCAAAATAATTATTTTAACTTAGAAATTAAAATGTTCATATTTTCTAGTATATATACAAAATGAAACTTTAAAATATCAACAAAGCATAAATTCAACAACTTAAAATATTAACAGAAAATAATAATTAAAAATAAATTGATTAGGATGGATGAAGATGAAACGGTAATTAACGCAATAATTACAAGTAATTAACTAAATAACTATTACTATTGTTTTAAAACTCAACAATTTAAATATTGAGCATAATTAACAACTATTATGAGTGAAGATGAGACATAGAATATTAACAATATTAATTACTAGTCAAATCAATATATTATTTATTATTCTATACTTTTTATCCAAGTTTGCTTGAAATTTTGTTTGCTGACAATAATTTATTTTAAGAGTTCTCAGTTTCCATTTTAATATAAAGTTTTCATCTAAAATATAAA
This sequence comes from Lavandula angustifolia, assembly GCA_028984105.1. NCBI lineage: Eukaryota > Viridiplantae > Streptophyta > Magnoliopsida > Lamiales > Lamiaceae > Lavandula > Lavandula angustifolia. Next base: position 2,516,087 of record CM054826.1, read on the forward strand.
ATAAAGATAGCACAAACGAAATTCATTATTATTATTGTTATTATTCATTATTATATATGCTTTAAAAAATAAATATTTAAATTATGAAATTAAATGAGTTTTTTAGTAGTTTATAATTGAAATAAAATGTTAAAAGAATTGATTTTTAACAAATTAAATCATCTTAGGGTGTTTTTGCTCTCAAATATTAACTTTAAGGATATTTTTGCTCTCAAATGTTAATTTTAAGGATATTTTTGCACCTAAACATACATTAAGGATATTTTTGCTCTTCAATGTAAAGTTGAAGGGCATATTTGCACCTTATCTCATAATAAAACGATAAGTTTGTAATATATTATAAAAAAAGATTAATTTGTTTTAATTTTATGTTGCTCTGAGCATTAGCTGTTAACCTGTGAGAATTAGCTCTATTATTACCATCATATGTTAGGATGCAAGAGAAATTGGAGCAAATCTAATTGTCCAATTTTTTGTTGTATGTAATCGTTAATCGAGAGATAATACATGTTTTATTTAATAAAATTAGATGTTAATATAAAAGTATTATTATTAGGAGAATGAGTTATTTTATGTGTTTTTTGTTAAATGAGGATACTATGTCATCATTCAGAAAATTTGACAACAGATCTCATTTTATAAAGAAATCACTATTGAAATATTATTACTCAAAATAATTTATGAACTTACCAAATTATGAGGGAAACTTTTTAAATAATTATTCCGAATATTAATTTACGAAGTCATTGATGTAATAAAGAACGTTTACGACATAATATCAACACTTGCTAGATTGAACTTGATAGATAATATCATGCATATGTTTTGACTAATGTTTTAATTTAGCGGGGGCTTTAAAGATTTAGTACGGAATAACTATTTGTCATGTTTTATTACTTGCCAAATTACGAGTCAAAAAATCAAATAATTTTTCGAAGTATTACATATTTTGAAAACGTTGATACAATAGAGAGCATTATTACGACACAGTAACAACACGTGCTAGATGGTTCTTGATTACTACTTTCTCCGTCCTATAGAAAGTGTCCTCATTTTTATTTCGGGGCGTCCCACAGAAAGTGTCATTTTTTCAAAAATGATAATTTTTAACTCTTTAATTAGATCATTAGTACTAATAAACTATTTGTCAATCTAACACCGGGTTAACAGTTTGGTACGGATAAACTATTTGTCATGTTTCAATACCATATTTTATGATTTTTATTCGAGATAATCCGTATTATCTTTAGTATGAGATAGCGTATATTTAATTATAGTTAAATGATGACAAGCTAATAAGGTATACCAATTAATGTCCTACCTGTCGTCATAACTCGGCGTTTAAATTATGAAATTAAAAGGGTTGTTATATTTATAAAATAATTATGGGTATCCAATTTTATTTTCTTTGTATATTTTAGGAAAATGGAATTTATTTCTGTTGCTCGTAAAAGGGTTAAGTGGGCCCATTTCTGTAGTGGCTGAGGATGCTCATTTCCCAAATTTCCCTAACCCTATACAGAATATTCCTGCGCCCAACCATGACAAATTCGGTTTTATCCGTTTTCTCATGTGAGCGGATACTTTACTCATTATACAAATCGAAAAATGATTTTGAATCACGGTACAAAAGAAAATAGACATGCTTCAAATCTAATCTAATCTAATCTAATCTAACTATTCTATAAAGAACTTTTTTTACTGTTCAAAACGTTAGATTCATATCTATACCTCTCACATAAACACTATTCCCAAACGTCAACATCGTAATCGCCCGCGCTGGGCAATGTGCAAAAATGCACATTTTAAAGATAGAAAATACATATATAGACACAAATTAATATAATTGCAATAATAGACATTTGTTCTTTTTTACCCCTAAAAAATAGGTCTAGAGGGGTCTTAATTAATCATAGGTCTTCTCTCTCTCCTTGTAGATTCTAACGTGTTGAACAACTTTTTGACCAAATCATGTGTCATGTCACGTCACCTTCTCTCTCTTGTCACATTTGTCTCTCTTTTCATCTAATGTCACATCCTGTCATTTTTGTCTTTCCAGCTCATTTTTTATTTCTTTTCAGCTCATTTTTTTTTGTCTCTTCTCTCTCTTTTTTTTTGCACGTCCTCTCTCTCTCTCTCTTTCTTAATTTTCTATTATATACACAAACTCATCACCTTCATTTTTCTAAATAAGAAGAGAGATAGATATTGGATCTCAACCAACTTTTTTTCCAAAAAATCCGTGTATTGGAGCTCACGAAAATATTGGATCTCAACCAATTTTTTTTTATCTCAAAAGCACAAGGTATGCATTATATAATGTGTATATTTATTATTTTTTCAACAATTCATTTTATACGTTTATTCTAGAGGTTAAGTAACACTATCCGTAAATTAGGTGGATAATCGTAATCATTAATATTTGTGGATGATAACGTAATTTTCATGTGTTAATATACTAAAAATAGGAACTATGAATAAAAGAGGAATAAATTAATTTTCGTATGTTAATACCATTTCTATAAACTATGAGAATGAAGTATGAATAAAGTTTGAATAAATAATTTTCGTGTGTTAATACGATATCTTAGTTTTCCGTATTTTATTTAACGCTTAATTTTATAATAGTGAACTAAGTTTATTGCAATGCAATAAGTTGCTTCATGTGTCATAGTATTCGTTTTTATATAACATTTACATTGTAAATTGACAAATAAGATGTTTATATAGAGAACTAAATTTTTTTTCATACTATATGTGACACATAATTTGTATGATAAATTACGTTTATTATGTTAATCTTAATTCCAAGTTTAGGACATGATTTGAAATCTGTTATAATATCTTAGTTCTCCGTGTTTTATTTAATTATATATTTTCCAATAGAGAACTACGATATTTGGGAGCACAATAGGTTATGATATATGTCATATAGCTCGGATTCACAACACATTGTCATAGTTCTTCGTGTTTATGTAACTTTTATTCGTTAATTAGTGAAATAAGATGTTTATACGGAGAACTAAGATTGTTTGACAATTTGTGTTTTCTCATATGCCGAATGGATACGAGTAACGGTCAAGTACGGAGGTAGCTTTGTAGGTTCAGAATATATACATGGGGATGAACAACTTGCAGCAATTCCGTACTCCGCACTATCCCTATCAACCTTAAGAGTGATAATTGATTCGCTTACGCAAAGAAACTCAGTGTGCAGCCCATATTTGTTATTTTCACTAGAGCATAATCGAGTTGGTCGGCTGGTGAAGTAATTAATGACGAACGATGATGATTTACATCGACTCATCAACTATAATGCAGACCCCATCGTTTGTGTTGTGACGACGAGTTTGAACGAGGGCGCCGAAATAAGTTCGAGGCATACCACACCGTATGTTCCTTCGGATCCAGTCGAGTAATCCACTAGGCAGTTCGATGCACAAAACTTTTTCGGCAATGATGAAGGCGGATACGAATATGATTTCAACACCCAACAAATGTGTCCGCCTGGCCGACAATGGCAACAATAAGATGAAAATGTAGAGGAAGAGGAAGAGGAGGAGGCAGATGAGGAAGATGAGGATAAGGATGAGGAGGAGGATGAGGAGGAGGCGAATGAAGAGGAGGCGGATGAGGCGAATGATGATGGAATCGGTAATGATGATTCGACTGATACGGATGATCCAGACTACACGGCAGATGAAGAAGGTGATGATGTCGATGAGCATAGCGAACACCAAAGCATTTATGGTACCATGTTCGAGTTCGCAACGTGGATGCGAAAGGAGGGCGGCTACAACCAACTAATGACGCTACTAGAACAACCACATAACCTACTAGAACAACCACATAACCTACCAGTTACCCTGCCATCATTGAAAGAGGAAGAAGATGGTGACGTGACTACGAAAATAGCAAACTGGCTAGTTCCGTTCTTCCGATCGCTCAAACGGGCATCAGTGGCTGTCCCGATCTGGATGTGGTTAAAAATGGCGATATGGAGCTGTACTCAATCTTTTGGAGTAGAGACGAGCTTACAGGCGCCGTTGGTGTGTGGCATTTAGAGCATCGATGATCTTTCAAGGTGTTAAGGGCAGACCGAAAATATACGTGGTTTGGGTATTTGCACGGCAAGTCGTGTCCTTTTATGGTCCGAGCGAGTTCGATTGCAGATATTTGGGAAATTTACAAGGTCGATAAGAGGCACACATGTCATTTTGACTTTGAACAATTGGTGCCAAGAACCGTGAGTGCAAAGACCATCGGTGTATATTTCAGTCGACGAATGCGTAGAGAGGGCGCCATGATACGAGCTCGTGACATCATCGAAGAGATGCGTCAGAAATTCGGAGTTGAGGTAAAATATTACAAGGCACTCCGTGGTCGGAACAAGGCAATCACTATGATTTACGGCAGCCATGACGATTCGTACAAACTGCTACCCAAGTACCTCCACATGCTGAAGCCGTTTAACCCCGGAACAATAACCCATTATCACATCGGGGATGATTATCGATTTGAGTACGTATTCATAGCATGGGGCCCGTGCATAAATGCATTTATGTTTAATTTAAGACAAGTCATCGTAGTTGATGGAACTCATCTGAAGGGACAGAATACCGGCATCTTATTCATTGTAGTAACGAAAGATTGCAACGAGCAAGTCCTACCCCTTGCAATTGGTATTGGCCCAATCGAGAATAACGATTCGTGGACGTGGTTTATGACAAAACTTCGTCAAGCGTACCCACCAAGCGACGGCCTAGTTATCGTGTCTGATCAGCACGCGAGCATTAAGCATGCTGTTGAATAAGTTTATCCTGAGGCCGCTCATTGTCTCTGCACCATCCATATGGCCAACAAGCTCACTCCTTATGTGAACAGAATAACGAGGATTTTTCGACAAGCCGCCGCTGTATACACAAAATTAGAGTTTCGGAGTTTCATACTTGAGAGTAGGGCGGAGAAGTCAAAGGCATACGATAAACTTATGAACCTTGGTCCGGAACAGTGGGCCCGCTCATATTGCAAATCTCGTCGTTACTACTTTATGACGTCAAATTACGCCGAGTCATTCAACGGGAGGTTGTTGTGGGCCCGACATCTCCCGATTTGTTCCGTAATTGATACCGTGTGCTTCATCATGGAGAGTTGGTTCAACGAGAGGCGGTCAAAAATGAATGCACACGAGCATAGCCTAGTCGAGGTTGCTAAAAAAAAGCTATACAACCAAATTGAACTAGGACGCTCGTATGATGTGGTGAGTGTCAGCGAGAATTGCTTCAAGGTGAACGACGGAGATGGAGGAAAATTCAAGGTAGACTTAGACAATTGGTTGTGCAAGTGTCGAAAATTCCAAGAAGATCTAATTCCGTGCGAGCATGCTGCAACCACTATTATGTAAGTATTCATCAGTTTTAACCTACTACCTCTTCAACCATTGCTATACCTACTATACTAACAAAAATTCCCCTACAGTCATCAGTTTTAACGTACTACCTCTTCAACTATTGCTATACCTACTATACTAACAAAAATTCTCCTACAGGGGGACCTAAGCATGAACTTATTTCTTCATATTTTGTCAATGCTTTGTTTGTTGGTCAGTATAATATGAAGAACTACGAATTTTCAGCCGAGAGATATGATGTTTTCATCTTTTATTTTAACCTTATTTCTATGTCATGGCAATGAATTTATTTTCCAACTCACTTACAGAGTATTTATTACTACTTTATCAAGAGCTAGTATTCATTTTACATAATATTTTACTATATTACAACATTCAAGTACAATTGAGACGTAAAAATAGAAAAATATTATATATTTATACTTATTTCTCTGTATGTTTCTACTCAGTAGTAATCATCAGATAAATATGATATGTTTACGAATAAATTATATTTCTCATGATACGTAATTGTTCTATATAATCGTCCCGATGTTCCTGTCCACCTATATGTAGACAAAACATTAATTTGTAAGAATGTATATTAGAAGTTGTAATTTGTATTTGATTTTCATCTTTTTTTATTAGTATTTGTTAATTTGATCTAGTATTCATTTTCATCCTCTTGCTTGAGCCATGTGTCTACACGATTAAAGAAATTATAGATAATATTTTACTATATTCCAACATTCAAGTACAATTGAGACGTAAAAATAGAAAAACATTATATATTTATACGTATTTCTCTGTATGTTTCTACTCAGTAGTAATCATTAGAGAAATATGATATGTTTACGAAGAAATTATAATTTTCATGATACGTAATTGTTCTATATAATCGTCTCGATGTTCATGTCCACCTATATGCAAACAAAACATTAATTTGTAAGAATGTATATTAGAAGTTGTAATTTGTATTTAATTTTTTACTTTTATAGTAGTATTTGTTAATTTGATCTAGTATTCATTTTGACCTTCTTGCTTGAGCCATGTGTCTATACGATTAATGAAATTATAGATAATATTTTACTATATTACAACATTCAATTCAAGTACAATTGAGACGTAAAAATAGAAAAATAATATATATTTATACTTATTTCTCTGTATGTTTCTACTCAGTAGTAATCATCAGAGAAATATGATATGTTTACGAAGAAATTATATTTCTCATGATACGTAATTGATCTATATAATCGTCCCGATGTTCATGTCCACCTATATGCAGACAAAACATTAATTTGTAAGAATGTATATTAGAAGTTGTAATTTGTACTTAATTTTCATCTTTTTTAGTAGTATTTGTTAATTGTTAATGAAATCTAGTATTCATTTTCACCTTCTTACTTGAGCCATGTGTCTATACGATTAATGAAATTATAGATAATATTTTACCATATTACAACATTCAAGTACAATTGAGACGTAAAAATAGAAAAACAAGATATATTTATACTTATTTCTATATATGTTTCTACTTAGTACTAATCATCAGAGAAATATGATATATTTACGAAGAGATTATATTTATCATGATACGTAATTATTCTATATAACCGTCCCGATGTTCATGTCCACCTATATGCAGACAAAACATTAATTTGTAAGAATGTATATTAGAAGTTGTAATTTGTATTTAATTTTCGTCTTTTTTAGTAGTATTTGTTAATTTGATTTAGTATTCATTTTCACCTTCTTCCTTGAGTCATGTGTCTATACGATTAATGAAATTATACATAAAGTACAATTAAAAGAAAAAATAGAAAAATATTTTATATTTATACTTATTTCTCTGTATGTTTCTACTCAGTAGTAGTCATCGGATAAATATGATTTGTAATTGTTCTATATAAGTGTCTCGATATTCCTGTCCACCGATATTCAGACAAAACATTAATTTGTAAGAATATATATTAGAGGTTGTCATTGTTTGGCAGAGAACTAATAATTATAAAAGGAGAAATAAGACATAATAATGTAAATAAGTCATGTTCCAACGACCGAATTATAAAGGAAGCAATAAACATAGACTGTCAGATCATCCGTCCGCAACACACATCATCCAGATACGCAAAGCCATAATATGTCGTATGTTGGACAAATCCATCGGGGTAGCGACCAAGTCTGAGGGCGGATAACCATCGATCAAACGATGCACCGATAGCAAGGCATATACGCCACAACTATTGTGATCGAATTGTGCAAATTGAGATGCAACGGGCTCATCTAATTGCATTTCACGCCACTTGGGCTGTCGAGGATAGCCGTAAATGCGCATGAAATAGTCATTGTAATCAAACAACCTATACATGAGATGTGTGATAGGCTGTATCGATTCCATCCTCATTCGGCGATATTCCTTGTCGCCGATTACCCACATGGAATCGTATAGCTCTACGGCCCATGTCATCAGACGTATTCGAACCATGACCCAGTGTGCAAGACTGACGTAACATACGAGTATGAGCTAAATAAAAAATGAAATATCTGAGTTCTTCATTTAATTAACATATTTCTCCATAGTATTCATAACATACGAAGAAATAACTTACATATTGGAGCCCTGGTTCCCACTGTCTCGCAGCTTCCTTCAAAACATCTGAAGGTTCCCATGCATCGGAGTTCCATCCGTATTTCACCCAGGAAAATTGCATTTGTGACTAGCAAGAGGCGTAATTGTTAGTGTTTACAGATACGAGCTACATGAAAAATGAACAACTCACCCAAAATTCGACTGGCAGGATCATTGTTGTGGAGGATCGCACACCGTGCATCACCCGCTCGTTTGTTTGCAACTGCTTCCTCAACTTGCACAGGTAAAGTTCGATCATATCATGCCACAACATTTGGGACTGATCTTCAAGAACATTAAACCATCCATGCTTAAGGTGATAGCTCGTATCTGTGGAACAGTGGTTGTTGATCTTGTCTCGTGCGCGGCGCCACACCCTAAATTATTTTAACCCATTCACCGACTGCTTCCCAAGATAACGGTCGAGATTGGTTCTGGTTGAAACATATGGTGATTTAACAGTAGGACCGGGCATTTTCTTTCACCTACCACGTCCACGTGGACTAGCGACACTATCCATCTTAACCGCTCGAATCGGTTGAGGCTCTAATGGAGTGTCGAAAAGTGGATATGAATCTGTGAAGGCATCATCAAATATGGACTCATTTTCACCTTGTTCCTACAAATGATATCAAAAATTCAGAATGTAGTTATTTCATGGAATATTGTACTAATCATATTTCTCCATATTTAAGTCATATTTCTCTAAATACGATATAGATTCACATCCATACGGAGAAATAAAAATACAATTATGTTTTTACTGATAACCTGATTGGCATCCTGCGTGCAGTCGTGAAATCTCTTCGTCCGTGCCTCTGATTCCGCCGATGAGTCGTTGTGCGGAATCCCTTCATCCGCGTGGTGGATAGTCTTTGCCCGGCATGTGGTGAAGTTGGCGGGGAGTAGGCTCTTGCACGATCGCATGGACGAGGAATACCCTCGCATGTGCTGCCTCGGAACCAAAATGAATGACTTGCGGTTCCCGATATGCAACTCCAAGTGGATCGTTCTCCAGTGTGCTCAAGTAGTACGCCGATTGCAACTCAGCATCCTCCTCAATCAGAGAATGGCATTCCATCTCAGAAACAGAAAACACAAATACTTATTACTCTATAGTTATATCTTATTTCATCATTTTATACTATATGTAACATATTATACGCAGTACAAAGTACTTAAACATATTGAATTCAGAGCAGTAGAAAACATGTATATCACCGAGAACAAAATAGTACTCCCTCCGTTCCACTCCATTAGTCCATTTTTCCTTTTTGGGTCGTTCAACTTCATTAGTCCACTTTCTTTTTTTTAACTTAAAATAATACTCTAATATATTCAAGTGGACCCCACTACTTTATCTATTTTACACACAACAAACAACTTTCTTAATCTCCGTGCCGAAAAGAAAGTGGACTAATGGAGTGGAACGGAGAGAGTATATATTACTCCACCGTTAAATCTTATTTCTGCATTTATTACTCCATCTTACATCTAATACGAAGAAATATTTTGTCAACTTACCTCATCGTCGAAGAAACCAACAAATGTATCTCTGATCAAGGAAAAACGCCACCGTAACACACGTGGCTGCGCATTTGGCTGAATTAGCCTCGCACAACGTTGCCCAAGTCGAGGAATGGACTCGTATGCCCATACTTGTAAGGCCCAGATAGGCCCACTGAAGTGATACAAAACTTTGCATGCGGCTAGAGTGGTCGGCACAAATTGATTGTAGTGCAGCAGCGCTTGGAAGGCATATGCACCCCAAGGGAAATGTTTCCATTCGTTTAGGTCGTCCACTAAGACCCAAACGAAGTCATCAATTAACCTAGCGCGAGGGACACACGATACGAGTAGGTGCAAAATTAAGATGTTGGCAATCTTGACGTAGTCGGAACCGGTAGCATCTCTTACGGAGTGTTGTCGGAACATTGCCTCCAATTGCTCTAATTTTATTCTACTATCTCCACAAAAAAGACGCCTAACCCGAATGGCTGAAACATCGTGTTGGATGTTTGGGTCAAATTCAGACGACCCAAACATCAATCCCGTGACTAATGAGAAGTCTTCTAGACCGAAGCGGAGCATGCGATCGTTGACCTTGAACCACAAGCTACTTACGTAGGGTGGATCATGACGAATCTCGCGACACATTAATTGATGAAGGGCTTTGCTAGCACTATACTTCCCCTCCCATCCCATTAACTGTCCGAAAGGGCTCGTCCTAACGAATTCATCATAAAGCTCAAACCCGCCAATGGTCGTAAGGGTATCTTTAATCAATAAAATGACATACCACTTAACATGCGTCATTACTTGCGGCTTTGCCGATCTAGCAGCGTGTCTAACCCAAGTCCACGGTTTCTGCATGTACACGTGAGAAACAATTAATCTTATTTCTTCATTGTTACATGATAGCACTTTGTAATTATTTAAACTATAGAAAAATAAGACAATACGTCACATAAGACATATTATTGAGAATAACTGAATCGTCACATTCTTCTCTCTCTCTTACACTCTCTTCTCTCTCTGTCTCTCTTACACTCTCTTCTCTCTCTCGTACACTCTCTTCTCTCTCTCTTCTTTCTTCTCTCTCTCTCTCTCGAACTATCTCTCTCTCTCCCTTCTCTCTTCTCTCTCGAACTCTGTCTCTCTCTCTCTCTCTCACTATGTCTCTCTCTCGAACTCTGTCTCTCTCTCTCTCTCGAACTATATCTCTCTCTTCTCTCTTCTCTCTCTCTCGAACTTTGTCTCTCTCTCTCTCTCTCTCTCTTCTTTCTTCTCTCTCTCTCTCGAACTATCTCTCTCTCTCTCTCTTCTCTCTTCTCTCTCTCGAACTCTCTCTCAATTTTCCAAACCACATTTTTCCTAAAAATCTAGTAATAAACCAGAGTTTTCAAATACTAATTTATCATAACTACTAGCATTATTCATTAAGAGAAGGAACCGAGATTGAATGTGTACTAACCTGCTCTTCGCCGTCGCTATGAGCCATTGGAGAAGCGATGGTGAAACGTTGAGTGGAAGAGATGGTGAAACATTGAGTGGAGGAGATGGTGAAACCTTGTGAAGAGGAGATGATAATTCGAAGAGTGTGAAAGTGTGTAACCGGGAAGATGAGTATTCAAGGAGTGATGATGTAACTGCTCTATTATAGTAGACGTCAGTTAATGTAACTGCTCAATTTTTTTTTTCTTTAATATTAATCGTTAATTAATAAATTATTTAATACTAATCGTTAATTAATAAAGCGATTTTGCATTTGATATTTTTTATGTTTGATATTTGTGATATTTAATCTTATATTGTATATTTCATTTTCTAACCCCTTTCATCTTAATTTTGGGAAGAATTATGAAAATCCTAATTTGTCATTACTATTCATATTTTGTTGCATGATAGCTGTAAATTATTGTTGCATGATTTCTTCATAATAGTTGGCGCCGAGTTCCAATGCATCCTCTACACCAAATTTAGCAGGAGATTTTTTTTGTTGTATGCGTAGGGAGCAGAGAACAGGAAGTAGGGAGTAGGGAACAGGGAGTATGGTGAGCAGAGAGTAGTTGGCGTGCAGGAAGTTTGTAATGACCCGTAAAATTTATGTATTCCGAGATTAATATTTAAACCTTAAGAGCGATTTTGCGACAATTAAATATAATTATAGATTAAGAATTTAATATTTATGCTTGATTAGGCGGATACATTTAGAAGAGTCTTACCGCGTCGTATTAATAAGTGTTTGACATATAGTACGGATGAATTATCTTAGTTAATGAGCTCGTAAATTTGTTGATATGATAAGGTTAGACTATCATCTTAATTACCATGTAAGGACTCACTAAATCTCCTACTTTATCGATTAGGGAGGGAGGAGTTCAACTTAAATAAAATAAATTCCTAGATGTGACTTCCTATCTACCATGGTGGTGTAGGTTAGATATAAATGTTTCCTTCCCTCCACGTGTGCATCATGCAAGAGGAGTCATGTAGTGATTGTCAAATCTAGTGGCTAGCTATCATCAATAGTAAGAATCAGCCAACTTCATATATAGATCATCATCATGATTTTCTTCATTTCATCTCCAACACTCAAATTCCTTTAGTAAGATACGTACCTAGTTCTCTCTTGTTTCCACTCAACCAAGCTGTTAAAATCGTGAGTCCAGGTATCCCACATCCATTATTTCCAACATGCAATAGATTGTCTACATATTCTAGGCAATATTCTTTTAGATCTTCCAAAGATTCTTGAATGCATGTGAAAATCTTAACATAAGAAGTAGTTCTCCTTGTTTAAATTCTCTATTATGTTCCTCACAATCCAAATATGTTTAGTGGTGAATTGCATGTTACATGCATGGTGCGAATTTGGTAAATATGTGTAAGGCAGTGGCTGTCCTGAAACTCCCTGCTCTGCCATGATTTTCCATGACTCAAAATACAATCTTTTGACACTTGAAAAATTCCATAAAAATTATAGAGAAAGACTTTAGGATGTTGGTAAGATCTCTGTAAAATTTGGTAATTTTTGGATATGTTTTTATATTTTAAATAAATTTGTTAATGCATACTGCCGAAAAATCATGCATGCAGGACAAGGCTTAGTAAAATATTTTTAGCGTGCACCACGAAAATGTTTTTAAGTAAATTATTTTTCTAAAATATTCTAGACTCATAGTTCCATGTGAAACTATTTTTTTTATAATTTATATCGACTCATGCAAAATCAGTTTATTGTGTATAATTAGTTGTCGATCGGAATCCTGTTTTGATACTAAGAAAATGTTTGCGGTCAAACTCTGCCTTCTGTGGATCCGTCACTCGTCGTAATTGTGTAAAATTTTAATATGTTATTGGTATGCATGTTTACTTAATGTTCGTTAAATTTCATGATTTTTGGAGTACAATTGACCCCTCATCTGTAAGTTAGACTAGCAAAGGCAGACTCTGTCCCGATTTTGAACCGCGAACAATGTTTAAGTTATAACTCCTTATCGATTTGTTATTTTACCGTGAAACCAATTTCTAAATAAACTAGGCTCATATAGGATCATGCATGTAAACTATGAGAATTTATGGTGCTATAACATGATTTATATAATTCTTGCAAATAGAACCCTTTTCACCGAAATTACGAAGTAGAATCTGGCCTAGTCTAGCTAATGCCGACTAGGTATCGCCTGTGAGCCACGAATTGTACATTTACGTTAGATGCGAACACTGTTACTTAAAGTAGGTTATTGTTGTAGGACCCCGCGTGGAAGAACCTTAACCTCGGAGACGTACCTCGCATCTTTCGAATCGATAAAACGCAAGGTGGGTAATATTTTCGTAAAAATTATTTTTGAGCTAATGAGCTCTATGAATTATGTTTATCCATGAAAATTTTTGTGCATGTATCTGTTTAATGCTTCTACGTGATAGATCGATCGAGGCTCTCGTCTGGCCTAACACGGTAGATGAGGGTTATCAAGAAAGTACGTACATGTATGATGTTAGTAGCACAATGACTGATCCCCTTGTGTACCGGATGCTAACATGTTACGGGACCCCTCGAGTTTCGAACTCGGGGGCCAAGGCCCAAGTTATGAGGGACCCCTCGGGTTTCGACTCGGGGGCCAAGGCCCAAATTATGAGAATGTTATGGTGGAAGTAACGGATATATGTGACACGAATGTGCGCACCTTATGATTAATGTTTTGTATACTTGGGGTAGTTTCCTTTTTAAAACCCTCCAAGTTATACCTCATGCATGGATGAACTGTTTTTTATGTTTTCCAATTGGCATTTACCCACGGAGTACACTAGTACTCAGCCCCACTTGTTTTATAAATTTTTTTCAGGCTAAGTGGCAGGCGCGACGGAGACGGGTTGAGGAGGAGTTGTGGTTAAACTTGGAATTCCGTTTTTAATACTTTTGTTTATGAAGCTTTTGCTACCTTTCAAACTCATTACGCTTCCAACTTATCTAGTCGATGAATTAGTTGTTTTCTCCATGAATATTGCATGATATTTTTTTCAAGACATCAAATCATTATTACGCCCATCGAGAATTAAAGAAATTGAATTGTCCTTTAATCATGTCATGAGTTGTAAAATATTTCCACCGTGTCGACTCGACCCCTGCGACCGCCACGCAGAGGTCGGGGCGTTACAAAGTTGACTCAAGGCGTGCATTGAATTCAACAAAAATGTTGACTGAAAGTTGAAAAGTAGGAACTTTTTTGTCTAGTGTCTATTATTACAATTTTGAAGTTCAAAGTGTTTGATTTTGACATTTCATATAAGTAGTGTTTAGTTTTGACATTCTGCTCTTGTAAATATACGGTTGCGCATGCGCGCGTGTGCTACGGGCTTTTTCACCGCGCGCGCATTAATAATTTAATACCGATTTGCCTTTTCGCCGGTTACCCATGCAGGACTTTTATAGATTTTTATTTAGAGTCTTTTTTCCTCGCGATTTATTATTTAGCTTTATTAATTTTTTTTGGGCGGTTTAGCTTTATTTAAGGTGTAAATTTAATTCTTTGCACGATTTACGGTGTAGTGAATACGGAGTTTTATTATTAGGTTGCTTAAAGAGTCTTTCATGCTGTCTTTTCGTACTGTGCTGTATCTATTAGCCATTGTGTTATACGAGGGCACAGTGCTGGAAAATTCATTTGTGGTTGCTCCTTTCTTTCGTCTCCTTTTGTCTCCTAATTTCTCTGCTAGGAAGAAGAGAGAATCAATCATTTGTCCTTGAGGGTCCGACATTAATCCTCTCATACCTACTAAACTAATTGATGTACTCCCAAAAAAGACATTATATGAACTGGATTAAAGGGGTCGACGAAGCATGTCAAAAATTAATCGAGACAAACAGGTATGACTACAACATCATGTTGCGTTTGGTTCACGTGTACGAGTATCTGTCGTATAAAAGGAAGGAGTTCCAGAGCGTGGTGTGCGTAGCTTGTGTTGCTGGAATGCGGCCTTACATTGTTTGACGAATGTTGTAGCGGCCTTACAACGCACGGGTACCGCCCTAGTAGTACGGGAAGAGGGAAAGGAAAAACTTGGGATTTTTCTAGTGGTATTTGATCAATGTTCTTGCCTATAAATATGAGTCATTTGCAAATAAATAAATTCATTGCATGCATTTTTTCAGACTTTTCTATAGAGCAGAAGCATTTATGAAATTTCTGCAGTATAATTAATTACATTCATGAAACAATATGTCCATCGCCACCTAATTAATTAATTAATTACAGTAATAAGTTTATGCTACATTCATAGTGTGATTAATTAAGAAGTACTCATGAAACAATATGAGCGTGATAGGATAATATTCATTCAGACTATTATTTTCTTTTTGTCCAAATCATGATTTCTCATTTTCTTGCCTATATATCTAGTTTCCACAGAATTCTAGAGACAAGGATATTATTAAACCATCTTTTCAACTAATGTGATTTTACAAAATTATGTTAAGGTAGAATAAATGGATATTAATCAATCATTTTTGCGAGGTGAATTATTATGAATTAATATTTATGAAACAAAATCAAAAACTATAAGTAGCTATGAATAAGACACTCCAACTCTGCAAAAAAATAGACAAATATTGAAGCAAACTACGGAGAGAGAGAGAGAGAGAGAGATCTCACTGTTTTAGAACTCCATAGATACATTCTGAGGCCCAGAATTAGATACATGTAGAGTTTAAAATAATTGTATACAATTATTCAGTTCCATAATTACATTTGATAATTAATTAACTTTAAGTGAACGTAATTAGTATAAATTAATTAATTTGGGCTCAATCGATGGTAATATTATTTATATACTCTCTCCGTTCCATTAAAGTTGTTTATTTCGTTTTTACTGTCTCATTAAAATTAATTTTTTTCATTCCCAATTTAATAAAATACTCTAATATAATTTCATGGGTCTCACTAACTTTACACTATTTTACACACAATAAATAATTTTCTTAATCTCCGTGCCCAAAAGTGTACATAATTTTTATACTAGTATTTTGAAAATCAGATCCTCAAATTCATTATTCTTAATCTATTTTAAAAGTAAAAGTTAATTGAAAATCTTGTAATTTCCTAGGTAATTTATTTTGGATAAGCATTCTAACCTGACGTCGACGTATATATTTCTAGGGAGTTTGGTTTTCTTGGAAGTTCCCACAAAATACGTAGTATGCATTCAACAATAACTTAAAAAACAAGCATACAATTATTAGAAATTACTCCCTTCCATCCGTACTTGACTTGTCTTTATTTTCCTTTTCGAGTTTGTCCCGCTTCACTTGTCACATTTTAAAATGAAAATAATTACTATACGAACTTTCATTTTTCTTTATGAAACCCACCTATCTATACACAACCAATCATTCTTCTTAATTTCATGGCAAAAAGCAATAAGACAAGTCGGACGGAACGGAGAGAGTATTAAAATTTGGCCTAAGGTGAACGCATGACATTAGCGACCCCATCTCTTTATTTTCTTGACGCATAATCAACCGTTATATAAATATGGAGTATGTTTATTATTACAACAAAAACACACATAATTATTCTCTCTCTCCCTCATCTCTCTCTCTCTAAATAAATGGGTTTGAGAGACATCGGCTGCACGCTACCACCAGGGTTTAGGTTTTATCCGAGTGATGAAGAGTTGGTCTGCCATTATCTTCATAAAAAGATTGCTAAAGAAGAAGTTGATCTCAGAACAACTCTTGTCGAAATCGATCTTCATATTTGCGAGCCATGGCAGCTCCCTGGTATGAAATAATTTCATTTTTTTTTTCGTATTTTCTCTAACTTCTCAATTTTAGTGAGAGAAATTAATACATATAGTTAGTCCTTATTTGCATTAGTTAAACACCAATCTTCGATTTCATAGGGGAAGTTGATGTATATTATTATTATTATTGGGTATATTGATTGAATTAAAACCATGCTTTAAAGTCTCTTTCTTTTGCTAATATATTCGTCTCTCTCATGATTCAAGTACAAGTAGTCGAAGTAAATTAAATGATTCGTGGAGTCTTCAATAGATTAATAGCTAACCTAAAAGTCAATAATTTTGTTATATAATTGAATTCACGGGTGGATCTGGGAGGCGAGTAGGGCCATTTCCAAATCGTACATAATTCAGAATTTTATATATTTTTTTAAAAAATATATTATTCATTTCTTGTGTTATTAAACAAGAAAAAAAAAAGAATAATTTTTAATTTTGGATCTACTCCTGATGGAATTAATTATTGTCGGTAGCTTGTGTGAAGCCTAGAATTGTGATATGGACTTCCTAATTAACATATATATTTATTTAGAACATAAAGGATTAGGACATTCTCCTTTTCTTTTATTTGAAATTTCTCTAGTATTTAGTGAATAAAGAAATTAAAATTATTATATTCTCTTTTATGACCAACAAAAATAACTGACCAACTTCATGTGAATACACTGTACAATATTACTAGGTTTCCATCTTAATTACACCATACAAAACGACTGACGTTTTGCATGCGATAAATGTAATTATTCTTACAAGTATATATTGAAATTAACCATGTGATAGTTTTCAGATGTAGCAAAGCTGAATTCAAACGAGTGGTACTTCTTCAACTTCCGCGACCGGAAATACGCAACCGGCTACCGGACAAACCGGGCTACGGTTTCCGGCTATTGGAAGGTGACAGCAAAAGATCGGGCCGTGCTCGACCCGATCAGCTGTGCTGTTGTCGGAATGAGAAAAACCCTAGTTTTCTACGAGAATCGGGCACCAAATGGGATCAAAACTGACTGGATTATGCATGAATTTCGCATTGAGAATCCTCACGTACCACCTAAGGTTGGTAGCTTTATTTTATCTTCAAATCCTCTATTGCAAATCTAACAAACCGGATCTTGTGTGGACCACTCAGTGGCCCACCAATCACACGGTACCACGTGTGTTTTTACCAGTAAACAAATACTTTACTAGTAAAAACATGGTCCACCAATACACGTCAGTGGTCCACCAATTTTTGGGACAGAGGGTGTGCAGCGCAAATCTAATTACACATTTATGTTTTTGTACACATACGCCATAATATATGGTCTCAGTATATAAAAGTAGTCGTTTTGGATAAGTATCGAAGTTCTTAAGCTAGCTACAAATATATGAGTTTGATAGCTAGCCACTTTTATAGATAATTGTCAAAAATATCCCTACTATTATATGATTGCACAATTAAGTTTAATCGTGTGATACATAGTAGGGGGTATATTTGGCAAAAAGTTATTATAAAACTCATACTTCTATAAGGGTGACCGGAAAATCCACTTTGCCAAATTGAGTAGTTTTACTTTTCTTTCAATTACCTACTATAAACATTAATAGAGAATATTCAAAATAAAAATGAGACACAATTTGTACTAGAAACATTCTATATCCACTATCATTGGTTAGTTTAAAAGAGTTCATATCATTTTCCCTAACAAAAAAAATGTCCAAAATTAAATCATATGTAACAAAATTATGCAACACATTAATTTTTTGACTAATTAATTTTTTGTTACATAATTCACAGGAAGACTGGGTTTTATGCAGAGTATTTTACAAATCTAGGGTTGAAAATATTAGTCCACAATATTTGGGTGGTGACACTTTTGCTACAAATCAGCATGCATTGCCTAATAGCCATCAAGACATGAGCAATTCCTTCTATGGGGGCCAAAACCCTAATTCCGAACTTTTTTATATGTATCTCGAGGAGCGTGATAAGAATGTTGTATCTCATCACTCGACATCGAATCATAGATCGGTCGAGATTAAGTGCGAGGACGATGGATTCTTGCTTGACATGAGCGTAAATTACTCAACTGAAGTAGCCTCGGATCTTGATAATGTTAGATTTGATAATGATAGCAACTCGATTTTCATTTGAAAATATATGATTGATTCATATAGTTGTTGTAGTTTTAGATTGGTCATTTGTGTATATGTGAGAAAGTTGTAGCTATAGTTTGTGTTGTTTAGGTGAAAAAATATGGTTAGTTGTATTTGTATATTTAGAGAGAATTTTTTTTTAGCTTTTTCTAATATTTTTATATACAAAATGTACTGATTAATTCTTTCATATACTTATATTATTATAATCAATTACGGATTTAAAGATGGATGGATATTGCCCGTAATCAAGCCCAATCCCAACCTTTTTCGGAATATTTTGTGAAAGATAATTTTTTCGTTCGATATGTACTTGGAAATTGTACTTCTTCTAAATTAAATTTCTGAATTCGTCCTTGTTATATTATCATTCAATATAGTGGAAATATATGTGTTAATATATTTTTTCATAAACTGTGTTAGCCTTATTGGTGGAGAGAGAGTAGGGATTTAATGCAAATTTGGAAAGAGTTAGGTTGAGATGGTGACATGAAAAAGGTTAAAAGATAGGGTTTCTATTAAAGGTAGCCGACGAGATTGAAGACTTGATTTGTATATTCCAAGCTAGAAAACACGAATACTCGAAAATTTCAACGTATCTTATTGTTGTAAACGTATCTTATTGTTGTATATATGTACGACACTCTAATGCGGTTAGAGGAGGATTTAGAATTTATAATTATAAGGCAAAATTTGAAATGAAACAAATTCTAGTAGCTTGGGATGCGAGTATGCAATTTCGAAGACGAGCGCCTGCAGCCTATATATGTGGCACGATACTTTCATTGTTGTGTCGATAATTTAATACTTGCTCCGTTCCACTGTTTTGTCTTATTTCTTTTAGAAACGAAATTTATGAGAGTTAATAATTGTGTGTAAGACAAGTGTGACCCTCAAATAAAATATTTGTAATAATTTATTATTATAATTAGACAAAAATAATGAGACAACTATATATGAAAAAGAAAAGTGGGACAAGAAGCACTATATGCATTTTATTTTTTAACTTTCATATTTTTTCTTAATGATTATTGTGCAACTATACATCAATTTTATAAATCCATAATTTCTTATGCAATCTAGATGTGATAATATAATTTATATAATTGGAAAATTTAAATTCAAAGCCCAAAGTGCAGTGAAGACGACTTTTATTTCAATACTAAAACCTAAGAAATAACCTCACTGTGCATCTGTAAAATGTTCAAAAACAAATTGGATATTCTATGCAAAGATGCTCAAGAAAGAATATTTTAACCTGTAAAACTAATGAATATGTTCTTAAGAAATCAAGTGAAAGAGCATCTGACAGAAGCAAATATGGAAAGTAACTAAGTAGATTAAGATTCAAAGCATCATCCCTCATATAAAAGCCTAAATCAAAATGCTTGTTTTAAACTTACAAAAGTATAGCAAAATTCCACAAAAAAGACTACATCAAAATGACTGCATTGAGCTTCCAATAAGAATAGCCGAGGAGTCGATACAGCCCGGAATCAACGCAGCCTCCTGGCCTCCCTCTCAGACTCCAGTAAGGTGAGAATATCACCTTCCCTAACAGGGCCCTTAACATTCCTCATAATGAAACGATTCTGATCATCGATAAACTTGACACGGACCTGTGTGACTTGTCCACGAGAACCAGTCCTACCAATGACCTTGACCACTACTGCGTGCTTGATTTGTGATTCCATTCTGCACATGTGAGGAATCAAGAAATCAAGCCGATTTGAAATGCATAAACTAGAGTAAACCTTTGGATTGTTCTATGCTAGATCGAAATCATAAACATCATAAAACATAGGCTTGAAAAAATGTGAGGTCTCAAGAAATCAAGCAGATTTGAAATGCATAAACCAGAGAGCACCTCTACATTGTTCTATGTTAGGTCAAAATCATAAATATTTCCAGAAATCAAGCAGATTTGAAATGCATAAATGAGAGAGAGAACACATTCGGATTGTTCTGTGTTAGCTCAGAATCGTAAATATCAATTAAGCTTGAAATAGCAAATTAAGAGAAAATTCGGGAGCTTGATTGGGATTATAAGATACATCTAAATCTTGAAATAG
This sequence comes from Lavandula angustifolia, assembly GCA_028984105.1. NCBI lineage: Eukaryota > Viridiplantae > Streptophyta > Magnoliopsida > Lamiales > Lamiaceae > Lavandula > Lavandula angustifolia. The sequence goes on from CM054826.1 coordinate 2,537,118, forward strand.
CAAATTGAGAGTAATTTCCAGAGCCTCAATTGGTATTATAAATTACGTTTGCAGTATAAACTACTAAGCACTTATGAAGATAATCCACAATCCATATGCAGCATATGAACAAAAACAAGTTCTTTATTATAGTTCTAACGAAAACTGATGTAATTTCTTCATCAAAACAGCTCGGTAATCAACAGCTATGAACTCTCTAACGAGGAAAACTTCAATAATTTGTCCAACAAATAAAGTGAAATCCGCTGATTTTTGCCTTATTAACTACAAAGAGAAATCGTGGTGATAAAGAGCGTCTGTAAACAAAAAATTATGATGTGAACAAATTAACGACGAACCTGAAAATCCGAAGGAGAGAGGAGGCGGAAGAACCCTAGCGGCGGAATGCTGAATTGGGGAGGACGAAAAATCCCTAGTAGCCGGTCTTTATAGTAGTACGAATGGAGGCCCAATTATCATTTAATTTATTTATTTTTATATTGAATTATTAGTGATATTATGAAAAATTTGAACTATATAATATTATTTTGATGCTATTGTTTAAAATCTAATTTAAAATAATTTTATTGCCTAGAATGAATGAAATATTTTTATAATTTACTATTCTTATTATTGTTTACCATTATTAATTAATATATAGGAATGGGGACACTAACTACTTGAACTTCAAATAATACTCTCTCCATCTCCGTATTTCAATAATAAAATTAAGAAAGTGGTATTATGTAGTATATATTTTATAGTAAATCACTTTTATTGTAAGGGTACGAAGAGAAAAACACAGTTGCTTCCTATTATTTCTGAAATTGTTTGATTATAAAACCTTGATTGTTTTAAATTTAGGAAATACGAAGTTCGTTAAATCGTCCTAAGACCAATTTTCGACCCGTTCGACAAAGTTGCACCTCGAATAGCAGCTCGTAAGCAAACAAAAGAAAAACCTAAGCATTTTCAATAACAAATGGTGGCTACTTTTCATCAAATCAGCAGCAATAGTGCTTGTAAAGAGCTTTATTAACACATAACAATCAATCAACCTTATGATCTCATGTTGGACACTTAATTTAAGAAGCCAAAAAAACTACCCAGATCAAGATCAACAATATAGCTTGCTATGGTAAGCATTCAGCAAATTTACAAAACTTATTTCTTGACAAGACTTGAGAAAAAGTTCGTGATCATCTTGCTCCGGCAGATCTACTCTTTATGATTCTTCTTCATCTCATCGACATCGAGCTCCATGGCCAGTACGGGGGAGTCATCGCTCACGCTGAGATCACTGTAAAGGAAGCAACATCATTAGTCACAGTTCACAACCACAAACCGGTACAGCTATTTAGACTGTAATCTGCATAGCTAACCTATTGTTTACGGGCCCGTGATCTATGTGATTCTTGAGGCGATATATGGCTCGACCAACTATATCTTTCATGGTAACTGGACCGAATGATCGACTATCATATGAGTCCTGCCACAAGAAAGTGCTAGCAAATGGGAATCGGATAGAAATAACTCAATAAGATATAAGCACCAATCTCTGCTTGTTGGAATGGAATGCAGAGACACCAATTGAATTACTTGTCTCTATGATGAAATACATATATTGATATGAATATTCAAAAGCAGACAGAACAGTCTTAAGAGAAGTAACAATGAAGCTCAATTCATTCAGGAAATGCTGCAAATTCATCTAGATTCTCGATAGGATGGAGTTTCTTTATTGTGTTTATTGAATTTATCCAGAAAATTTAGTGCATAAAATCGACATTGAAATGAAGTGTTTCAACAGCTTGAAATTATTATACTGTAGAAATGTATGCCCTCATAAGTTCAAAGAGCAATCATCATTCAGAGAATGTCAAAGATGACAACCACTAACGATCAAAAGAATTAAGGAAACAACAAAAGCAGGTGAACAATGATTCAAGCATAAGCAGCATATATACCTTTGGTTCTTTCTCAGCGAGAACCCAGCACTCATTCTTTTCAAGAACAAAAGGTTCGTCTTTTTCATCAGTGGAAACCATCTCGTCTCCCTCAATGGCAGCTAACCTCCGAACAAGATACTTCTCTGAGTTCATAGGGTCCTTCATCACTACCACATCTCCAGCAAAAATATTTCTAAGACGAAAATACACACAATCAGCAACTCAATACCAATCAAAACAGAGGCAGATAACTTCCATCTCTATGTCAGAACCTGCCACTAATCGAATCAAGCTAACTTAGGGTGTGTTTGCAACTGCTTATTATAAGTATTTTTTATTTGCTTTTGCTTAAAGTTGAAAAAAGTTGTTTTTAACCAAAAGTAGTTTTTGGTATTAATATTAAAAAGCAGATATTTATGGTAATTTCGGAAATTATGGTGCTTTACGCACCAAAAGCATCTCAATAGATGCTTATGGATTTAAGCAGATCTGCTTGCTTAATTTTAGAGAAGCTAACGCAGAAGCGAGTTTTTCCAAACACTAAGCAATTAAAATAAGCTCTCGCAAACACACCCTTACTAAGAAGACAACATATGGAGCTTAAATTAGACAGTACCACATAGTGTAAACTACTTGAAAGAAAAAACAAAGACCACTTACAAGGTATAGAGATAGAGTTAGTGCCAACAATAAGAATTATTGGAACTCGAAAAACATACGTTGAGTCTGCATCCGGAATCCTCCGAACAAGAATGGTTCCACCCATCTCTTCCTCTTTATTATGGTGCAAAAAAGTCAGCCTCCCAATAAGAATAGTTTTCACTATGGTTTCAACGCTTCGAGGATTTATAGGTCCATGCGTCTGCAATCACATTAAAGATTCGGTGGAGCAGTCCCACCACTCAGACAAAGGAAGAACAGATAACCACCTCTATAGTGTAAGCTTTTGATTATCATCAAAATTTAGTACATGCAACTCTATCAAACTCACACTTTGTTCAACAATTTTCAAGAACATAAATAATCATCAACGGAATTAAGCAACAATCATAAACAAGTCAAGTCAAGACTACCATGAATCAAAAATTAGGGCCACACCAAAAATGAGGAACAGACATCCAAATGCGAAAATTATACCTAGATTTCTATCTTTTGCTAATAATTCGATAAGAAAAGCTGCAAATCTCAGGTAGATTGGCCTGTTAGTTCATTCATTGATACGATTTCTATTTTATCCATCCTCAGTTTTCACCTCTAAATCATGTTCTCCAAAATCTTAAAATGGGGGAAAATTAGAAATTACAATAAGGAACATTAAATCAAATGCTAACCCTAATCCCCTTCAATTCACATGCTCGTCTCTTGAGGAAAATCAACACTCTAAAGCTTCGAAGTTGAAGCAGACGAAAGGAAAATTACCCAATAATTACACACACACAATATGTATATATATCGAGATATGATCCGTAGCGTAAAATTCCAGATAAAAATGGGGTACCTTCTCATAGAGCGAGCAGGAATACTCGAGCTTCCTGTGGACGTAGCGGAACAAGTTAGAGAGAGAAGCCATTACAAATCTGAAGAGAAGTCAGTTTCCAGCCCTAAAACCCTCCAAAAATTTCTTCATATTTGGGAATTTTGTGGTTTTATTGGTATTTACGTGGACCTATTTTTCCAAACTTGATTAGAAATAAAGCTTGCAATTTTTACGGGGTAAAAATGAGTTCGAAACTGTACGTGCTACCACGCCACCATACGCTAAAATTAGACTAATCTTGCTCGATTTTGTAAAACGGACTTAAATCGAGAGTTTTTTTATAATTTGATAGGTTAAAATCAATTATGATTAAAATATAATTAAAAGTTAAATATTAATTATTATGACATTTTAAAAATATAATTTTTTCGTGTAATGGTGCGGTATGACTTACGAAAATACTGTTAGAAATATGAAATCAATCTTACATTTTCATAAGTACTTATTTAAATTTTTTTTAAATGAACTTATATCATAAATAAATTAAGTGCATAAAGTTAGGGAGACTCCAAGAGTGATTTTTTCCCCAACAATAAATAAAAGGAGCTTAGTGGTCTCAATACCTTGATGCGTTAATAATTTATCGGTTTATTGACAACTACAAAGTATCAAATGAATCATCGATGTTGTATGTCTCATGACAACTGGACTATGTCACCTATAAATGAGCAAAGTAATGACTGTCCTTGAATCCATCTCTATCCATTTTAATGAAACAAAGAAAAATACTGTACTACTAGCCATATACTCCAATGCAGCGCTAACAATTCTGCTTCGAAGCCAGACTAAGCTACCACTGGCAAGCAAAATCTTGTAAGGGTCAATCTATAATGATCTCGAACTAACCCCTGCTTAATTAAAAAAAAACATTATTCCAAACACTTTCATAAGTTATAAGATGATTTTCAGATTTTTTTTTTAAATACTTATGCTTTTAAAAAGTACACCATGACAAACTTATATAGATTTATACTTATTATGACTTATTTTAAACTAAAAAAAAAAACAGAAACATACATTCCAAACACTACCTTAAACCATTTCAAATACGATTAAGATATTTGAATAAACTGTCTCAAACACAAACAAAATAATTTATTATAAAATTAAATTAAAATAAATTATTCTCAAGTTCTTCCAAACGGAAGAATAAAAGTAGTTAAGATTTGTTCCTATTTTCTTATTTAAGTTTCACCTTAGGTGGTGTTTGGAACAACTTTCAGCTGCAGATGGAGTGTTTGAAACACCCAATTTTTAGTAGAAATTCACTACAAAATATAACCAAGATAGAAAAGCTGACTTAAGCTGCTACGACCCAGCTTTCAGTTGTAACTTACAGCTTATATAATTTAGTGGATTATTTTATCCTTTAAATATTTTTATAATTCTCAAAAAAATTATTAATTTTAAAATAAATATTTTTATTATTACAAAATTAATATTTTAATATATTAGGTAGTAATTTTATAAAAAATATTTTATATTTGTTATTTATAAATTATTAAAGTTTAATGAAATAATAATTAGTAAAATTAAATATAATTAATTGAAGTAGTGGGTTTTGAGATTCTGACTTTTAAATTAACATTTTTCTATTTTATTTAATAATAATTATTTTTTAGCTACGTAATCATTATAAATTTATAAAAATATTATTATTATTATGAATTTATACAAATAAGAAATAATAATTAAAATATAATAGTATGATATGTTTATATTAATATGATATACGTAAATTTATATAATATAAAATTAATTTAATTTAATATTTTATAATATTGGAATCGAAATTATAATGCAAAAAAATCTCAATTTTATTTATTTATTTTTTATAAATTATAATTATTTAAGACAACCTATTGATATGAGCAGTTTTTCAAATATTATTTTTTCTATTTTCAGCAGCTTTCGATACTTATTTCCAAACACCTAAAAATTTTCAAATCAATAGCTTTCAACTGTTTTCAGTAGCTTTCAACATTTATCAATATACTTCAGCTACTCCAAATACTCACTTAATATCTTCTCACATTACTTTCCATGTAAAATGAAAAAAATGACTTCATCCGTCCTGTCTGACTTATCTTGGATTCAATTCGGGGCAGTTCTATCCGACTTTTCTTGTTTCCTAAAAGGAAAATAATTACTATACAAACTCTAACTTTTTATTATGACACCTAACTTTCTACACATAATCAACCACTCATTTATACACAACCACAACATATCTTAATCTCCATGCTGAAAAGAAATAAGACAAGTCGGATGAGACGGAGTAATAAAATTGTACTTCCTCCGTTCCACTTCATTAGTCCAGTTTTCCTTTTTGGGCCGTTCCACTCCATTAGTTCACTTTCCTTTTTTAACTTAAAAATAACATTCTTATATATTCTAGTGGACCCCATTACTTTATACTACTTTACATACAACAAAAAACTTTCTTAATCTCCATGCTGAAAAGAAAGTGGACTAATAGAGCGGAACGGAGGGAGTAGTAGCTTATTACTAGTATTTTAAGAAAATGCCCATCGATATGAAAATTTGGGCAAACCGCTGTACTTTCTCCTCTTTCGCGCTTCTCTCACTTCCTGCTCGCGGATTTCTCACCCTCACTCTCCTCAACTTTCTCTCTCTAAATCTCCCCCTCTGTGATAGGCGGAGACGTCGCCGCCGAAACTTCTGCAAGTCTCCCGCCAATACTACTCACTCTCAGCAAAACGCCCAATTTTTCAAATTATAGGGCTTCTATTTTCACTGGAATTCTCAACAATGCCGTCTCGGCCCGCTACCGGCAAAATCATCCGGCTAGAACTGGAGAACTTCAAATCCTACAAAGGACACCAAATTATTGGCCCGTTCTACGATTTCACGGCCATAATCGGACCAAATGGCGCCGGAAAGTCCAATTTGATGGACGCCATAAGCTTCGTGCTCGGCGTCCGTACCGGGCAGCTCCGTGGCGCTCAGCTGCGGGACCTTATTTATGCGTTCGATGACCGTGAGAAGCAGCAGAAGGGACGTAGGGCGTACGTCATGCTCGTATACCAGCGTGCTGATGGGTCGGAGATCGAGTTCACTCGGTCAATTACGCCTGCTGGTAGTAGCGAGTACAGGATTGGCGACCGCTTGGTGAATTGGGATGAGTACAACGGGACGTTGAGGGATCTTGGTATCCTTGTTAAAGCTCGGAATTTCCTTGTCTTTCAGGTGATTTCTTTTCTTGTATGTATAATCCTTGGCTCAGTCTCAGGAGTTAATTCACTGTCTATTTGAGCTCGAAGAGCAAGTTTGGAGAATGGGATTTGGAATTGCTTAGTATTAGACAATTAGTACAATACCTGTATAAATGGTTTGAAGAATAGATATGGAGGAAATTGCTCAGGTAGGAGTTGAAATGAAAACACCCAAAACGCTGCCGAAGCAACTAATATTCTGAAGCAGTGGAGGAGGATGTAAGGATTTGTGTAGATGGAGATGAGTGTTCTACGGAAGCTTGGACCATCTTTGGTAAAAATATTAGGATTTTAAGTTTATTAATCCATTCACATCTAAGGCTGGATTAACGGACGATAGTAACTTAGAGAAGATTTCTATTCTATGAATTTTCGAAGTCTTTATCTATTTGATTTATTTACTGTGTTATCTGCACAGCCCTCACTACTGCAAATTTCAGGAGAAAAGTCCTAAACTATTCCTGAAGTGCTTTAGCTTCCTCCTGTGGATTTTATAATGTAATGCGATTTTAAATGTTCTGATGACTCAGGGAGATGTGGAGTCTATTGCTTCCAAAAACCCTAAGGAGTTAACTGCCCTTTTTGAACAAATATCTGGCTCTGAAGAATACAAGAGAAAATATGAAGAACTAGAAGAACAAAAGGCGGAAGCTGATGAAAAGGCTGTCCTTGCTCATCAGAAAAAGAAAACCATTTCAGCGGAGAAAAAGCAGAAGAAGCTGCAGAAGGAGGAGGCTGAAAAGCATCTCAAATTGCAAGAGCAACTGGTCACTTTATTTTAACATTTAAATTTCACCCTTGCACTTCATAGTGGTATTCTTGCCTTGCATGATTCAGACCCCAACATAAACCAAAGCTTGATTAACCCTAGCTATATCATGATCCATGCATGATTCAACAATGAAAATTGAGATATAAAATTACTATTGGTACACTTTATGTTATGGAGCTTACTATATATGTCAAGCTTATTATCATCCTATGTAATTCCAAGTTTTCAATTCCCCATTTTACTATTACCATTATCTTTCCCATTATTGTCCCTCACAAGTATAATTACTCATTGAAGTGCTATCTTCTCCTGTACTCTGACACTTTCTCTCATTTCCATTACTTGCATGCAGAAATCCTTGAAGCAGGATCATTACCTTTGGCAGCTATTTAACATAGAGAAAGATGTTGAAAAAGCTAATGATGACCTTTCTGTTGAAGAAAATAGCCTGAAAGAAATTGTGCGTGAACTGGAAACTTATGAAGCTGAATCAAAGGAAAAGAGTAAAGAAAAAGCTGGATATTTGAAAGAGATTCAACAATGTCAGAAGAGAATTTCGGAGAAACAGAGTAGACTTGATAAAGTAAGATAACTTTTGCAGGGGCTGACTTTTGGCTCGACCTTATTGATTGATTTCTCGGATTCTTCTTTGCAATGCTAGATAAACCCGAATGTATATGGCTGGTTTAGTTCATCCTTACATTTTGGGTTTTAGGTCCAGTTATGTAACTCTACGGATTGGGGGGGGTTGCTAATGGAGAAGTTCTCAAGGAAAGGGTGGGTAGATGACATGCATTAGAATCGTAGAGAGTCAGTTAAAGCATTTCTTTTGATGAAAAAGATACGAGTCACAATCATCCTTTTGCTAATATAATGTACTCGTGTTATTAGGATAGTTCTTCCCTACTATTTCATGGAACCTATAGGCTATAGCAGGAATCACTGAAACCTAGATGATCAGATTGGGTTTAATCTGTGTTTAAAATTCACATGTCTTTAGTGTTGTTTCACAAAATTTGAGAAAACCTAGTGCTTTGCCAAGATTAGTTCCTCTTTTTTTGTTGATTCAAAGAAGCTTCATTAGGAAAAAAGGCAAGTTTTTTGGGGAGTAAGGTAGGCAGTTATTTGTCCGGCCTATGTTGGTCTCTATGCAGATCAAGAGGAATGTTTGGAGGAAGTGACAGATAGAATTGAAGTTATGATTGCTCGATGGGGCTTGACCATAGAGAGTTGAGCACCTCTTTTCTACCTGATTTATTCAAAGATTTGAGTTAAAATATTTCATTATTTTAGAGTGTTACAATTCTCAGAATAGCTCGTCCCTATGTAAACAAAATCCGTTCTATTTCTTTCTTGAAGTAATTGTTAGCTTCCAGTTTTCCAATATAAAGTTTTTCAGACAGGGGTAATATACCGAGTCGTGATTTTAATTTGAGGTACCACATCTTTCTTCTTTGTGGCTCGATGATTTTGACTCCTGTACTATCTTATGTAGAAACTTATTTTAAGTTTTTAACCTTTCCCTGTTGTTTATATTTGAATGAACCACCTTCCCAACTTGTAAAAGTTATAAGTTGATTGAGGATTGAGAGGTGTATCAAATCATTTTTTACTTAAGTCTTGCTTGTGGTTGGGGGTGAGATTTGAACATATCTTTTATTATGACCTACTAAATCTGCCATAAAAGTTTGCATTGCTGCCTATTTGTTATTTAACTGAGAGCTTTGGACAAAAAATATTAAGAAGCGAACCTATTGCTTTAAACTCCTCTTTGTTGACTTCAAATTGGTCCCTTTTTTGCTATGCCCTACTGGGTTGTATTACTGATAAATATCTATAACAACTTATGACATTTACTTTCTTTTGATGTTGCAGCAATCCGAGCTTGTGAAGTTAAATGAAGAGATAACTCGTATAAATACTAAGATAAAATCTACCAATAAGGAACTGAATAAGAGGAAAGAAGAGAGAAAGATGCATTTGCTGGAGATTAAGAAACTTGAAAATGACTTGAACATCATAACAAAGCAACTTGATGAATTGCGTAAGAAAAGTCAGGACGCTGATGGAAGTGACTCTGATGGCAAGGACACTGATCGAAACCTTAAACTAGTTGACAGTGAATTGGAGACATATCACAAGATGTGAGTCTCAAATTTTGGATAAGTTATCTCTTCGTCTAGGTCTAGTCTAGTGGTTTCTCAAAGAAAAACTAGACGTTTATCTTGTAACTATTTTTGCAGTAAAGAGGAGGCTGGCCTGAAAACTGCGAAGTTGAAAGAAGAAAAAGAGTTTTTAGACAGACAACAAAATGCTGATACTGAAGAACAAAAGAACTTGGAAGAGAATTTCCAACAGTTGAAAAACAGAAAAGAGGAACTGGAGTTGCAAGAGAAACAAATGCAAACTAGACTCAAGAAGATTCTTGAAGCTGTTGGAAAACATAAAGAAGATATCAACAGAGTGCGTAAGGAACAACGTGAGATGAAGGATAAGCTCGGAGAATCTAAGTTGGGCCCGACCCTGAACCTCTACCTTGTTAGTGATGTTAAGAATGATTGTGTTTTTAGTAGTCTTACATGATTGCTCATTCAACTGTATCAGGCACAAACATGATATGTTGAAGTCCAAAATTAATGATGTAGATCTTCAGCTACGAGAGTTGAAAGCTGATAGGCATGAAAATGATAGAGATGCCAGGATGTCAGAGGCTGTTGAAGCCCTAAAACGCCACTTTCCTGGTGTGCATGGTCGCATGACTGATCTTTGTAGGCCAACACAAAAGAAGTATAACCTTGCAGTTACTGTTGCTATGGGAAGATTCATGGATGCTGTTGTGGTTGAGGATGAACATACAGGAAAAGAATGCATCAAGGTATTAAGTCATCATATAGAAAACATTCAAGTTGTGTTATTCTGTTAATATCCGCACCTTCTCATATTTTTTAAAACATTTACATTTTATAGTTCCTACTTATTTCCTGATTTAGAAATGTACTTTTCTGCCATAGTAAAAGTCTAACTGTAAAATTGTTTAATAATCTTTTGCAATTTGTCAGCTGAAGATTTCTGCCTGCCTTTTTAGGTTCTGTCCAATTGTATTTAGGTAATATATCTTCTTGACCTTATATTTTGCGTGCCTTCAGTATCTGAAAGAACAGAGGCTTCCGCCACAAACGTTTATTCCTCTTCTGTCAGTGCGCGTGAAGCCAGTATTAGAGAAGTTGCGCACCTTGGGTGGAACTGCAAAGCTGATTTTTGATGTGATACAGTATCCTTAACTAAAGCCTTCCCATTTGATTATTTGATGAATTAGAATAATCAGTAAGAGTGATTATAAATCATTCTCTTTCAATATTTGATCACAGTTAATCTTAAATAGGAATTACTTTTTTTATTTTCAATAACATGAGCCACAGCATACACAAGTTTGTATAGATATTTGCAACTTTTTATCTACCAATGTTTCTACTTTTATTACTACGTAAACAGGCACGATAACTTATAGAGATTTCAGACTTATAGGGTTGAGATATCTTGTTTCTGCCTCTTTACATCAGAACATACATCAATCTACTTTGCTCAATATTCACCTGGTGCTTTCCTTGTTGGCATTATGTCATAAGTTTTCTCAGTCCCATGTGTTTTACTATATAATTGTTGATCTGTGTTGTTCTAAAATTTGTCATTTCTGTTCATATTTAAGTCTTACTAAATTTAGCTTTTAATACCCCCAACCTCACCGCCCACTAGAAGAAGGAAAATCTTTCTGGCTGCCCACATGCCCCTGCATGTTAGTGCAGACATGTCATATAAGTCGGGTTCTGTCAATCTTGCATCCCAAAATTTAAGCAGGATGAATTGAAAGATTTTGTTCACATTTCTTCCATTGTGCGTTGATGCTACGGTTTTAAAGAAAACTCTTTTCACCCAGTGTTGGTCCTATTTTGACGTTTTATTCCTTGATAGTCACCAGATTCGATCCTGTTTTAGAAAAAGCTATTCTATTTGCTGTTGGAAATACCTTAGTATGTGATGATCTTGATGAAGCTAAGCATCTCAGCTGGAGTGGTCAGAGATTCAAAGGTATTATATTTAATTGGTCATGCTAGTAGACTAGTGCAATTTTTATTCTTTTTTACTTTTTTTGTTACAGTTGTCGGTGAAATTTATTCTTTTTTCCTGTTCTTTTGGTTACAGTTGTCACAACAAATGGTATCTTATTAACCAAATCGGGTACAATGACTGGCGGCACAAGTGGTGGAATGGAAGCACGTTCTCATAAATGGGATGACAAGAGAATTGAGGGTCAGTGGATTTCAGTACTCACTGCTTGTTGCTTTCTGTATCCTGTTGGTTCAATTGCACTAATGCTAAAAACTTTGCCCTTTGCAGGGCTTAAGAAGAAAAAAGAGGATTTGGAGTCTGAATTGGACAAGCTTGGGTCAATTAGAGAAATGCAGCTTAAGGAGTCTGAAGCATCAGGCAAGATAAGTGGTCTTGAGAAGAAGATTCAATACACAGAAATCGAGAAGGTTTATTCACTTACGCCCTTTTCTCTTTGTTTTCTTCAACAAAAACAATTTTTATTTCTAAAGTACTGGTACTTTTTAAATCTAGCTGTACAGGTTTTTTCCAGTGGTTTTATGCTGCAGTCGTAATCACTGCATGCTAAAGAAAAAGCTATTCTATTAATAACGGGAACACCTGAAAAAGCATTTAAAAAGTGACTAACGGTTTAGCTTGCACACATTCAATGACCTTTCCCTGAACTTGAAACATGAAGTCCACCACTGTTCCTGGAACCGACCATACAGCTGGGTGTGATTTTCCAAGTGGGAACTGGTTATTTGTTCTGGTCTACACGCACTGATGCATTCAAGTTATATTGCTGAGATCCAGATAAAATCGTAAAGAAATGGAAACATGTATCACCTGAAACTCTGGCTGGATCTGATCTTTGTCTTTATAGATCAAAAGTTTGATCTCTTTCTGGTAAGGGGTTTTGATTGATCAAAAGAGGAATCTAATTCAACCGATATGCCCTTGGAAATTGCCGGTTTCAGAAATGTGATCATGAGGAGTATATGATAAGAAGTTGAGAACCATACTTCATATGCAGTGTTTCCTTTTTTTAATATTAATTTCGTATCTGTAGTAAAAAGTGTTACTGGACTTACTGGTCTAAAACCAGCAGGTATTGAGTTGCATTGCTTAAAAAAGTTCATATATCATAGTTCTAACAATCAACATATGATAGCGATTGCTTAAAATGACAATCTTCTGCAGAGAAGCATTGAAGACAAACTGACCACACTGAAGGCTGAGAAGAGCAATATCGAAAAACAAATTAGCCGTGTGATGCCTGAACTTGAAAAGGTTCTTTTTTATCCTTAGTACTGCTATGTCCTGGCAGCCAAGCTCTTCGATCTTTGACATTTTATTTTGCAGAAGGACAAAGTTATCACCACCAGGGCATCAAAGATCCAATCACTGGAGAAAAGGATCAATGATATTGTTGACCATATCTACAAGAAATTCAGTGAGTCTGTTGGTGTGCCGAACATACGTGAGTATGAAGATAACAATCTCAAGGCTATTGAGCAGATGGCTGCAGAAAGATTCAATTTGCATAACCAGCAATCGAAGCTCAAATACCAGTATGAACTTTATCTGAGTTGATTATGTTTTATTTACAGAGTACTCTACTTCTGAAAGTCTTGTTTCATCCTTAACTTAGTATTAACATAATAAAATAAAATAAAAAAATTGTTTACCTTCCCCTACTGACACTCTCTTCTAAGTGTAATATTGCAAATATGTGTGTATTTTCTCTTAATCTCTAACGACCTACTCTTGTTAGTTTTCTTATGGCGAATTGTGGTCTTACTGAAAGTTGAACCTTTTCTTAGATCAGCAATCTTATCAATACTTCAATGACCTTTTGTATTTGCTGAAGATGTCTCCAGTTATTCTGGATTTACTTTGTTTTTACTGCTTTGCTATGAGGTATTGGCTGATTAGATTTGAATCATAATTTGGAGTCTGAAAAGGTTAATTTAGTATATTGGAGCTCTTATAAGGTTTCATTTGAAGAGCCTACAATTTGCAACTGCTGATATCCAAGTATATGCTCTTAATATTAGAGAATTGGACAAAATTTATATGCTAAAACAATTATTATTCATAATTTTCTTACCAGATTGTCCTGTATATTCTTATGTAGATGAGTTTTTGTGCTTGAAACTGCTGCCTTCTCTTTTGCCTATTGCTTTCCGTTTTCACTAAATGGTGGGACTTGGGAGTGTTTGCTTTCACCTGACTTATCTTTAACTAGTAAAGAGCCTGTTGTACCTCGATTAATTCTGGTGCTTCTTTTCTTTTGGGGAGATTGAAACTTTGTAGTTGAAACGGCCTTTTCAGATTGATTGTGCAGGTTCCCCTATATCTTCCCCTGACTATAAATTTTAGAACAAAAAGCTGCATCACATGGCATTGCATGCATGGGGTATTCTCTGAGAATCTGAAGCATGCTACAGTCTTATAATGTTGTAATCTGTTGTTTCTTCCACTCCATGTGGCTAGGTTGGAGTATGAAAGGAAACGGGATGTTGGTTCTCGTATCACCAAGCTGGAATCAACAATTTCTAACTTAGAAAATGCGTTGAAAGATGCTAAGAAGACGCAGAAAGAACTAAGGTCAGCAATGGACACAGCAGATAAGGCAATTAAAGATTTAAATGAACAAGTGCAAGGTATTTTAATGTTTTTGTTTAATCGTAATCGAATCAATTTCATTATCATTATATGCACTTTCTGCCTGGGTGAGTTCTTTGTATGCTTCTGGACTGATCAGATGGATGTCCCTTCTAGTTTCTTTTTTTGTGTGTGTGTGGAAGCAGATTAAAAATCTGTGTATCCATTTTATTCATTGTTTTGGTAGTTGGTATTGATTATCTCGAGCTTATATGTATGTTCTTCCTACCTGCAACTGCTTTATCTTTGTCACACACATTTTTCATTTTGGGGTCCAAAATGTGTTTGTGCTCAACATGAAAACTACATATACCAACTTCTCTTTTTGATAGATTGGAAGTCAAAAGTAGAGCAATGTGAAGAGCATATTCAGGGATTGAAGAAAAAAATATCTGCTGCTACATCAAATATTTCAAAGCATAATCGTCAGATTAAGTCCAAGGTTTGTTTCAATGGCTGATTTCCTTCTGAAAATACATGTATTATTAAGCACAGTATGTTAATGTGACAGCTGCAACGTTTAAGAGTTTGATACCACAAATGGGAATAAATTGATTTAGTTAACATGGCCTTAAAACTGACAGGAGACTCTGATAGATCAACTGAGTTTGCGCAGAGAAGAGATAGAGGAGAAGTGTGAACTTGAACATATTCACATTCCAAGAATTGATGATCCTATGGATACTGGGTCATCAGCCCCAAGGCGTGAAATTGATTTCAGTTCACTGAGTAGATCACTTCAGCAGAAGACAAAACCATCTGAAAGGGAGAAGATTGAATCAGATTTTACACACAAAATCTCTACACTGATGTCTGAAATTGAAAAAACTGCTCCAAATCTGAAGGCATTGGATCAGTATGAGTCGGTCTTAGAGAAGGAAAGAGCTGCATCAAAAGAATGGGAAGCTGCCAGAGATGAACAGAACAAAATAACTGCTGAGTACAACAAAGTTAAGCAAAAAAGGTACTACAGATTCTGCAAAACATATCAAGTACTATTACTTCATTACCTGCATATCGGATACTCGGTTTTGATTCGGTTGTATTAGTTTTGAGAGGTCTTCATAGTATACTTTCTGATTGTGGCTAACCTTACAGCTGCCTCTTCTCATAAACATTCTTTTTCTCTTGGTTTTTTCTCCATAACTAGACCACTGATTTCACGTTGACTCCAGGCACGAATTATTCATGGCCGCTTTTGACCACATCTCCAGTAACATCGACAAAATATACAATGAACTCACGAAGAGCAACACACACTCAGTTGGTGGGGCGGGCAGCACCCACGCGGTGGGTGGAACAGCATATCTGAACTTGGAGAACCCTGATGAGCCATACCTTTATGGCATAAAATACAGCGCTATGCCACCAACAAAGCGTTATCGGGATATGTCACAACTATCTGGTGGTGAGAAGACCGTCGCAGCACTTGCATTGCTCTTTGCCATACACAGGTGTGCACAAATGAAGCAGAACATGCTAAAATATGTCTCATCTTTACCCTTCCTTGGCAGTACTTCTTGCTTTTCAATTCCTTCGTATGTTGATATGACAGTTGACCTAGTATATACTACCTCTGTCCCGCTATTGTTGGCCTCTTTCTTTTCGGCACGGGAATTAAGAGAGTATATAATAAAGTATGAGAGAGGGATTGATGATAAAGTAGGAAAGATAAGTGAGAGTAAATGATAAAATAAGAGAGAAAAGATACAAAGTAGGAGAGATGATGGTAATTATTTGTCAAATTAGGAAAGTGTCCATTATTAGTGGGACATCCCAATTGGGAAAGGTGGCCAACAATAGTGAACGGAGGTAGTAATATCCTTTTTTCGTTGCCTTTCATTTATTCGTCTTTTATTGGTGCACTAATATATCATCTTCTATGAGTTCCTTATATACAATGATCTATTATCCATTCTGTTATGTTTCGCTCTCTTTCTAGTATCCTCAAATACTTCGAGTTTCATTCGGACTCGCTCTGAGCATCTCATTTTGCCTTTCTATCCTACTGTGCAGTTTCAAGCCTTCACCATTTTTCATATTGGATGAAGTGGATGCTGCTTTAGACAATCTGAACGTCGCCAAGGTCGCTAGCTTTATCCGATCAAAATCGTGTGGAACAGCAGGTTTAGGCAGCAATGTTGAGTTTGGATCTGGTTTCCAGAGCATTGTGATATCTCTCAAGGATAACTTCTACGACAAAGCTGAAGCTCTGGTTGGTGTGTATAGGGATGCTGACAGAGGGTAAGAAATGCTTAATCTTTTCCACTCTTCCATTCTTGAGCTATGCAGTAATTTGCTGATTCTGAAACTTATGTTTGTTTAACAGGTGCTCGCGAACGTTAACGTTCGACTTGACTAAATACCGCGAATCTTGATCTCGAGAGGCTGCTGTTCGTTGGGAAGTTTACACTATGGTAAGAATGAATGGTGTAGAGAGAAGTAAGTTTAAGTGTTTATGTGTACATTGTCAGGATGCTCGTAGATGCTTAATTGCTAGTACTATATACTACTACTAATAGTTATATGAAGTTAGTTTGATCTTTTAATTGTCATAGATTTGTGGTGTGTTATTTGATCTATCAACAAATATAGTCCCCATATCAGCATCAGAGCAACAATTGAAAAGCTTATGTATATTACTCATCCCGACCCACTACAAGTGACTCGAGATTTTTAGTATGAAAATTATGAAAATTGTGCAAAGTAGTATACCTTCTGTCTCGCATGACTTGTCCATATTTTTTTTTTTTTGGTTGTTATATTTCACTTGTCTATTTTTTAAATAAAAAATGGATCTTACACTTTTATCAACTTAAATTAATTTTAAATAATTAAATATTAGTTTACCTAGATCTCACATCTTTATCACATACATCAATTATAAATAATTATTTAATTATATGGATTTTGCATTTTTATTATATAAAATCAATCTGCATAAATAACCGTGCTGAAAAGAAATTAGACAAATCGATTGGGACAGAGGAAGAAGTATTAAAATAGCGTGACTCATTAGAATTAGAATATACTCCTCTGTCCATTCTATTAATCCATTTTTTCTTTTTGGACCGTTTCATTTAATTAATCTACTTTCCCCTTTTAATTTAAAACAATACTTTAATATTTTCTAGTAGACCCACTATTTTACTCACAACAAACAATTTTTCTAATTTAAGTATTATTTTATGTATGAATCATCTATAATGACCCGGTTCAAAAAGAAATTCAAACCATTTTATAATTGCAGTAATTATGTGCTACCTTTTATTTATTTAAAGACTTTATAGGAATGCAAATTTGAGATAGAGAAATATTTCCTAATAAACAAAAGCCGGCCGAGTGTTGTCCGGATCTTCTAGCCCATTTTCGGTGGGCCACAGTGGCACCACCATCCGTCAGCGCCACGCATACGTTGGTGACTCCGCCCAATAAATTAATATTAGAGTGTAAAAAAGGTGGTCCACCAATGCACACGTGGCGCCGCGTGATTGGTGGGCCACCAAGTAATCCACCGGAAATGGGCCAAAAGATCCCCAGCGGGCCGAGTGTAGATAGAAGATTTTTATTTACAAAACTAAAAACGCCTTTCCCTTGGCTAATATCCAAAAAGGTTAAAACTTGGACTAAAATTCATTGGTGTCACAATTTGGACTAAAACTTCAATGGAGGAAATCCTTCATTGGGTCATCATCATAGACCCTCTTCATTCTGAAAGCTTCCATATCTTCAGGAGTGACCTGAAATACAACAAATGGTCACAACCTGCAAACATATAATTGTGTTCGAAATCGATTCAATCGCACAGCGAGCCTACGTACCTCGTCGTTCCACTTCACATTGTACTTGCGCTTCCTTTCGTCCCTCTCCTCTCTCTTCCTCTCATCCTCCTATCGTAAGAACAGAAAAATAACCAAATATCACTTTCAAATTCACAGTACCAAAACATAGAGTCAATCATACATTCACAAAAACCATATCATCATAATAATAAAAAAGGAAGCCGGAAGCTAGGGGAGACCATAATATAAGTCGATACAAGACCAATTTCCCAACGGAAATTGACACGACTCTTGCAAACGTAACTTTGAGTCGAATAATTTACCTTGTTAAGTGCTTCAGCAAGTCTTTTTTGATCTAATACCAAATCCTCAGGCACTTCAGATCCCCATGTAGCAACTTTTTTCTCGTCAGCTGGTGCAGCTGCTTCTGCTTTCAAAAATAAACTATTACTCAGCATTTATATGAATAGAAACTTAATCACTATTTCTCCAACATGTTAGATTGATTTGATGTGATTATATGAAAAATGTTTGAACTACATATGAGTGGAAATCATTACCATCAGCAGCCTCCTTCCGGGCTATATTAGCTTTCATTAGATCAGCCGAAGCTTCAGCTGCCTCGATACCAGCAGCACCAGTACAGTAACTATTCCTAACTGTCTGGTGGCAACACTTGTAACCCCACTGATGATCCTTCCACCCACGAACCCCAAACGCTCGTGTGGTTGTTTATATGAACATCCTCTTCATACTTGCTCTGCGGAAGAAACATCTCCTGCAAGTATCATGCAATCAACGGGTCATATTCCACTCATAAGATGTGCACCAAGAAAGAAAGATAAGCAGAAGGGAATCATTTCATTTGGTCCATACCTGGCCTTTTATGATCCTACCAGTACGATCATATTCAACCTCCTCGCGCTCGCTCTGCCCGAGTAGAAGTTCTCGAGGAAGTACTTCATTATCAGCAGCATTACCATACTTCTCCATGATAGTGTCTTTAGTATGAGACTTCAGCTTCTCCTTGTTGATCTTGAAATTCTTGTAAAGCAATTCAGCTTGTGATGGAGCAGCTTGCGCATGAACATCATGACCCTTCTCAAATGATTCCCAAGCATGTATATTCAGCTGCTTGAACTCCAAAGCTTGACCACTCACTCTATTCTGGTTGTCTCCCTATAATTTTCGCAGATAACATATCAGTTGGCAAATTGTAAAAGCAACATGAAACAATAAATGTAGCATAACTTGGAACAGAAAATGCACTTACAGCATAGAACTTCTCATTTGGATCCATGTCGGGGAGAGGATCCTCACGCATAGAACGGGTTTTGGGGTCGTAGTGGGAAGAGTTCACATCAAGATTAAGAAGATATTTTGCAGTATCCTCTCGAATACGTAAATTCCTGGTATTGAGGAGAATAATTAGGTATAGTTTCAAATCTCAAATATTTACACTCTTAAAAAATAATATGTGTAGCCACTATAATAAAACTACAACCACGCTTTAAGAGGCATAGAAGTGACAGTAGATAAAGAACACCCGTAAATACCTAACAGTTCCTGTGCTACCACCACCAGTAGTACGAACACGCTTCTCAACCTTCGCGAATTCCATTTGTTTGCTCTCATCAACCAAGGCCTCATCAACTTTCAAGTTGTCTTCATTGTCTTCGTTATCTTCATCATCACTAGTACCATCTTCTTTACTTTGATTATTATTTTTCTCTTCCAACTTTTTAAGCTGTTGATCCTTCAAATAGTTGTTTCTTGCTTCATCCCTGGCTTCATACCTCTGAATTACATGTTTATAAGATGCAGCATCATATCCATTCCATCGGTCTCGCTTTCCATCATAATCGAGCTCAAATGTTTCTATCTTCTCATCTGGGGCGATATTCTTGCTTGTCCATTTGGCTCCCTTTGTACGAGGTCTTTCCACACAAGACTTCTTGTCATGTGTCATTGCTCCACAGCTGCAGCAAGCACATAAATTTAGAGCCAATACCATAACCTTCAATTTGTATGGAAAAGGTCACAACACAATATAACTCATACATGGATAATTTCCTTATTATTATTATGACAAAAACATTTACTACCAGAAAGTTGAGCATGCATATCACAAAGTGGCTACCAATGTATGACATTAACTAAATAACTTAATTATGTGATTAGTGCATGTCAAAACCCTTACTTTTCACAAGCACCCTTTCTGAATTTGTCAGCTTGAAAAATCTTTGCACCTCTATCATACCACGATTTGGTATAATTTGGATCAGACTTCCACTTCCTTTGATGTTTCAGACTCTGAAAAAAACCAAGAAGATGAACAATGAGCACTCTACTAATGCTAGAAAACCACTATGCCCAGTACAGCAAAAAGGGCAATAAACATAACCACACAACGTACCGGTCTCTCCGCATTGAGATACCAAGGGGCAGAAGACATATACTGCGGAATGTGAGGGTTGATTTCTTTTCCATCTTCGTCCACTTCGGCTGGTGCAAGCCCAGCCTTACGTGCCTCTTCTAGTTCGAGTTGTTTCCTGTGATCCTCCCTTGATTTAAACGCCACTGTGATCCCAAAAACCATAGATGGTTCAACATTAACAACCAATTACATTAAATAACAAAAAATATGTTTAGAAGATAAATTGAACTGGAAATCTCAATAAATAGTGCAGACTGCAAATCGAGATGCCCAAGTAACAATTGAACAAGCACTCATGTCACGAAGAACGCGATCTTAATCACAATTACGAATAAGAAAAGACAAATTCGATTGGTTCAATGTCAACTCTTTCCAATTAAATAAACAAGCCATCAAATTAACATGGAGAAAAGCGATTGATGTAACGAAAAGCGCCATTAGGAGAAAATTCACGATATGACGAAGCATTAAAACTGAGAAGTTGAGTAAGTACCTGACGCAGTAGCCATGGTTTACGGAGCGAGTCGGAATTGATTCTGATTGAAATATTAAGCCCTAGCTGCAACAGAGAGGATGAAAATCGCGGATGAAAAACCGACGATAATCTGGAGCAACACCGGAATTCGCCTTCAATATGCAACTTATGAACACAAAATTCGTCAATCCAATCTCGAAGAAGAAATTGGGGACGTTAATTATGGAGAGGGAAAGATAAGCCTAGCAGAAAAGTTATCAATTAGCCCCAAAACAACTTTTCCAACCCTATATACTACTCCGTCCCGCTTGACTTATTTTAATTTTTTTTCCGTACCATATTTATTTTATTTTCAATAAAAAAAATAATTACTATATAAATTTTTATTTTTTCTTTATAGAATTTACTTCTTTATACATAATCATCCATTCATCCATGCCAATATACTACTAAAAATCCTAAAGTAAATCAAAATCGCCTAAACCGACTTTTAAAAGAAATAATAACAATAATGTATTAAAAATTAATATAATTAAAATAAGAAATAAGTTGTAAATATGCTCTCCAACTTTATTTCAAAATGCAAAAATATCCTTTAAAGATACCTTTAAAGTTTAAAATTGAGAGCAAATGAACTTTTGAACTTTAAAATCGATGGCAAAAATATTCTAATACAATATTTTTTAATACAAAAATATACAAAAATACTTTGTTTTATTAATACTCTTCAAATTTTGTAGTTATTTAAACTCAACTAAATTATTTTAAAAAAAACTATCCAGCATCTTCTTATTATTTTTTTATTTGCATCATTATTATAAATTAAAATTATGGGAGTCCTTAAATCAGATCAAATATATAATATAAAAATCTAGTGAGCTATCTTACGAAAATTGAATTCTTTATTTTTATATAATAAATTTATCTCAAAGTTCCAAATTAACAAATAAAATAATAAATATTGAAAATCGGTTAAGTGCCTACTAATCTCTTAGTAGATTTTCTATTTCTATATATCATTTTTCATTTATTTTTTTAGTTGAATAAATCATTTTTAGTTAAGAGTTTGAGACAATTTGAAGGTATTGATTTTTGGGTGGCACAAATTGAATTCTTATACTATTATTCAATTAAATTTAAGAGTTTTGAATTTTATTTTAATTAATAATAATGTAAATAAGAAAAAATAAAATAAAATAAATAAAATTTTTTGGACAATTTATTTTTTTAAACCGATAGTTCAATTTAAATAACTATCCAATTTGAAGGTTATTTTTAAGTATATTTCCCTTCAATTTTAAACTTTAATGGTACATTTGTTCTCAACTTTAAACTTTAAGGATATTTTTGTACCAAAAGATACATTAACAGTATTTTTGCTTTTTGACGTAAAGTTGAAAGGTGCATCTTATCCCTTAAAATAATTATATTTTTAGTACTACATATTTCTAAAACTGTAGCACTCTTGTAGGCTTTTAATATATTGAATTTTCTTATAATAAAAAATATCTTTCACGTCTTTATAAGTTAGGGCATGTTTGGCTCGATGAAAGAAACATAAAGGACTCAAGAAAGGGAATTCGTTAGCCTTTATGTTTGGTTCGGTTCCAGAAAGAGAATTAATTTTCCGTATGTTAAATGGAATCTCATGAGGGAGGGAGGGAATGAAATTTGTGTTGACTAGGGATTTTTCTTTTTCTTAACCAAAGGCCATGTAACGGAGTCAATACTCTCATCTCCCTTTCCCTTTGTTCATTCCCCAGCCAAATTGGCCTTCGACTGTGACTCCATTTTGTAACGATCTAATATTACATTTACGAGCGGATTCAAAATCAATGATTTGAAGAGTAAAATTTAGATTTTACAATTCTTGATGTGAAATTCAATTTTAAGGAGCAAATAGCAATTTATGAAAATTGATAAAATTTACAATTTTTGTCCCAATATCCGGCCCCTTATACATCCATTCATACTTGTAGAACGGTATAATGAAATTCAAGTTTGTGATTTTTCATCAAACAACAATTCACCATATAATTAGATACAAAGATTTGTGTGTCATATATTATATTTTTTTATATGACTATTCTGTCCAATATATTTTATAGAGGGTCTCACAACTTTACACAATCACATTTTTATATACAATCAACAACTCTTATTACAAATTGTGCCGAAAAATTTTGGAGCAAAAATTGTGGGATGAAGTTATTATATAATTATATCATCATTAAGAAAAGAAAAAGTGAAATAATGTTTGGCATGGAGTAAGGAAAGTTGCAAGTGAGAACAAATAGATTGGTAGCTTTGCCCAAACGCAACGCCCTTTGTTGGATACGTCATAATCATAATCAACGCACTAATTATAATTATCAATACCAATCTCCTTAAATTCATTTCATCCATAATTCTTAAATACTAATTCTCTTCTTCCGTTTCTACTTCAAATCCATATTCTTAAGTGTAATTTCGGAAGTTTTTTGCGAAATTCGAAGTTTGTTCGCGTTTGTCGAAAGATGACGTAAAGGATTTGTGTTGCGTAGTCTGCATTTGGTCGAATATATTCTGCCTTTCCGTCCCAAACTTTCTCATCGCCATTGCAGTAAATTATCGCGCGAAAGAGCTTCCTTTTTTCTCTTGCAGAGCTTTGGAGCCGTCTTCGATTTCTCCGCCGCTTCATCCATGTCCTTTAGATTCAGAGGCGTACTAATTTCATCACTCCTTGCTTTAATTTTGTTGTGTTTTGTGAGCCTATGTGTGGAATCTTTCCTTTTCTGGATGCGAACAAGTTGCAGCATGTGTGATTCCTAAGTTACTCTTACAGTTTAGTTGTTCAAGTTTAGCGAATCAAGTTTTGATGATCCATGTGAATGTTTAAATTTGTTTTTTTACCTAAATCTGATTGCGGATTGTTGTGTCATTCATTGCTTCAATTTGAGGTTTCTTAATTTGGAACATAAAGTGAGGGAATTTGATCTGCAGTAGAAATTGATTCTTGTTTAAAACCATCTTTCTAGTTTGTTTTTAAGCTTTTTTACTGTATTTCCAGCTATGTATGTTCTTAGCAAGCCATTAATGAATTTAGGAGATTTTTTTGATTGATTCATACTATTTTTAACTTGTTCAGCAAAATGCTTCTTCTGGTGTGGGAGTTGCTGATCACAGCAAGCACACGTTCTTGGAGCTGAAGAGGAAGAAGGGCTATCGATATGTGATCTTTAAGATCGATGAGAAGAAGAATGAAGTGGTTGTTGATAAGGCCGGTGGCCCTGCTGAAAACTATGAAGACTTTGCTGAATCCTTGCCTGAGAACGACTGTCGGTATGCAGTTTATGATTTCGATTTTGTGACCTCTGAGAACTGCCAGAAGAGCAAGATCTTCTTCATTGCCTGGTTAGTCTTTTGCTCTGCTTGAATTTGCATGTTTATGTTTCTCTGTCTTGTATCTATTAGATTGAAAGATTTGAATCTATTAGTATCTGCAGTTGCATTCTTTCCCCTTAGTTGTCAAGAGATTTCTCTTAAGATTTTGGAGGACTTAAAAAAGTCATAGAATATGGTATATGTATTGAAAAGCATTCACAATATAGTTTCATAGAGATGTTAAGAGAGGGAGAGGGGGGAGGGAGAGGGAGAGAGAAAGAGAGGGGAAGGGAGAGGGAGAGGGAGAGAGCAAGAGAGGGAGAGGGGGGGGAGAGGGAGGGAAAGGGAGAGGGAGAGAGAAAGAGAAAGAGAGGGAAGGAGAAGGAGAAGGAGAAGGAGAAGGAGAGGGACAGAGAGAGAGTGTGTTGAATGCAACATCCAAGAATATGGAGAGGGAAAGAGAGGGAGAGGGAATTGCGTCTCCAACAAAACTGATAACTAGTGTATATGGTGATCAGGTCTCCTGCAGTGTCTCGAATTCGTTCAAAGATGTTGTATGCAACATCCAAGAACAGCTTCAGGAGAGTTTTGGATGGTGTTCATTACGAGATTCAAGCGACTGACCCGACTGAGATGGACCTCGATGTGATCAAGGATCGCGCTCACTGAACCCCTTGCACTTCAAGAACAGAGACAAGGTGCGTTGCCTTTTAACAGTTTGCGAACCAGAACGGTTCTGGTGCTGTAAGCTTAAGAACTTGTACAACATTGTATCCTCAAATGCTATGATGTTTCTAGTATCGATCAAAACAAATGAATAATGCAGAAAGAAAATCAATGTGGAAACATTGCTAATTTTGCCTCAAAATATTGCCGACACAAAACCATGTTATGAACTAGGTTGCACGGATACGGGACACATGACACGACTCGATACTGACATAGAACACGAGATACGATATTTTTAAAAAAACTTTGAACACGATATGGTGTTAATTTATTTAAAAATATAAAATCAAGTGTAAAAAAAAACTAACTTTGTATTGTTGTATCTTTTTGTTAGAATTAGATATATGCATATAAACTTATTGAACATGGTAATTGAAGCGTCATGTTGTTTTTAAGTGTGCGACACGTGTCCGAAACAATACGTTTTTTTGAAGTATATCACACTCAAAATTCTGTTGCTAAGCTAAAAAAGCCTGAATGATTTTGATTTTGCTCTGTTTTGCGTTCCTTCGATTTCGATTACCTAATGGAGGACTTTCGACATGTCCGCCGCCGCGCGCGGTGCAGGGGCGGTTTCCGGCAACTCCAGCCGCCGGTAGAAGGTGAGTAGGGCGGTGAGTGCGCCGACCATGGGGATGATTCGTAGTCGGATTGGGGAGAGGTGGAGGCGGTCGGATCCGCCGCGTACGGCGGTAATTTGTAGATCGCGTGGCTAGGATTTTGAACTCCTGCATCTCGAACACGGCGGCGGAGACGTCCGGCGGCAGCGAAATGGGCCTTAGTTGCTGGGCCTAATTTTCTGGGCCTGGCAGTAGCAAATTTACTTCATTGGGGTCACTAATAATATCTGTATGACTATTTTACCCTTGTGGAGTTTTAGCATGATTGATTTCTCTTCATAGTCTTAAAGGGGTTAGTTCACAGATTTTTGCCATAAAATTAGTAGTAAAAGATAGGGGTATTAAGGGTATTATCACATAAAATTAATTAATATGGCAAACCATTCTTCTTCCACTAAATTCCACATAATCCCAGCCCAGAACTTATTTTGGGCTGAACTTAAATCAATCTAAATAGCTGAAGGCCCAGAACTTATTTTTTTCAATTTAAAAAACAAATGGACATTTATTAAATCAAAGAATAAAATAAATAACATTGTTAAGTATATCTATAAATAAAAATTAAATTTTATTGAAAATGGATTTTCCTATACATGTGACCCCTCAACTAAATAATCATCTTGGTATATATAAGTGTAATTAATGAGTTTTCTTAATGAAATTGATAAACTAATCTCCAATAAACTCTCTAAAGTGTGAGGCAGGTATATACACTCAATTAAGGGAACATTTGGTCTCTATATTTGAGTACAAGGTTGTACTAATATAATTGATAAAGGATTTTAATAAAATAAATTAGGTAAACCTACTCTTAATTAGGTCATAAACCCTAGACAATGAGCCTACTTTAGGAGTATTAATTATTGTAATTACAAGCGTGTGTTTGCTTCATTAACCATGATAGCTTGTCTCTTTAGATGTTCCAACAATTGATGTGCTTATCTTGCAGCTAAACTCGAATTTAGCTATTCAGCATTTTTTAGTCTTTATTTAACACATGAGCAAGATTTATTGAATATGTATGTCGGATAATCGATTTTCCCGTCATTAAAAAGAATGATGACCCTTCACCTTCTTGTCGATCCCAATGGAAAAAAAAGTTAAGGAAGATGAAAATCAATGTCATGATTTGCAATCAAAGCACGTAGATATTCTTGTTCCTCTTTTGGAATTAATCCTAAAATCAAGTGTGTGGTGGTTTACTTCTAAAGTGGAAATAAATGTATGTATAATTTACTAAATTACTCCCTATGCCCTACTATTTGTCGCTCACTTTCCCGAAAGGGGTGTCCCGTTATTTGTCGCCACTTTCCTAATTTGGTAAAAAATTATTATCATATCTTCTACTCTATCATCTTCTCTCTCCTACTTTATTATCATTTCTCTCATACTATCTCATTATCTTACTCATCTTCTCTCTCATACTTTATCATCTACTATTTCTCATATTTTGTCATCTACTCTCTTAATTCTCGTGCCGAAAAGAACGTGGTCACAAATAGTGGGACGGAGGGAGTAGTAATGAAGAAGATTATGGTCACTATCGCGTATATAGGTAGTGATTTCAACTCATCGTTTTAGGCATCTTCACGTATAATGGAGTTTTGGTTTTCTGGGAGTTCAAAATTTGACAAAAGCTTAGGATGTTTTTGAAGTTGTTCATCAAGCATCATCACCCACCACCATCATCCCCACCCCCCTAAAAACAAAATTAAAATGTGTTCCTAATTAGTGTATAGGAAAAATACAAAAATGAATTCAAAGGGTACTTAATAATGCATTTTAATCACGATCTTAATTTTCTAGATAATTTTATTATTTTATGTCACGTTATTTGTCTCTCAATGACGACTTATTAGTCTGAATTTTCACTATTAGTTGTTCAAATAAAAATCAAGCTTATAAATTATAATCGGGATCCGAGCAAAGTAAATTCAATTTACATTTACGTGTTTGTCTTGTAAAAAAAAAGATTTATTATTATAATTATGGAAATAAACTGATAAAAGATATGAAATATTAATTTTACAAATTTATAATAAACTTATACAAATTGCTTGCAAAACTAGTCTCTAAATGGTTTTATTTGGTCCGAGGGCTTTTGTGTCTTTTAAAGAGTTCAAAAATTGATGTTTCTCATTTTAATTTTTTAATACCCATAATACCCTTCTATTTTACTCTTTTCGTACGAAATCTAAAGGTTTTGCCCTTTTTGATTTCTTAAGAAAAAAAAAATCTTTCAGAAAAACATCAAAGGGGTATATTTGTCATAATTTGTACAATCATCCCCGCCAATCTACAATCATATTAGTGGAAATATTCCTTTTTATCCATTCTCACAAAAAAAACACAAATCTACCCACCCACTATAATAAAAGTTATAGAATACCCGATACTACCTATTTACCCTCAAATTTTTGAATTGGCGACTGGGTGCCGATGAGACCCTACTGGTGCCGATCGCATATCATCGGCACTGGTATTATCCAATTCTAAATATGATTTTTATTAATGAAATAATTGATAAACAATATTAAAAACGAGTGCCGATAGGTAAAAATAGTAAATAGGCACTACCAAAGGTACTTCCATCGGCACTCCTTTCTTTTTTTTTTTTTTTAAAAAAAAAATAGATATACAGTTAAACTACGAGTTCCGATTGGCTAAGGGAACCCATCGGCACTGCCTAAGGTACTGCCATCGGCACTAGTATTTGAAATCTTTTTCGGTTCACAAAGTAAGTCAAAAGTTGCGAAAGGCAATGTGATTCTGCGATAGGCACTGCGATAGGCTCCGAATATAATTTCCAGTGCGGATAGAGCAAATAACCTCATCGGCTCCTCCATAGGCACTCCCATCGGCACTGAGTGAATTTAATGTTTTTTGGTAAGAAACGGCATCAGCTCTCACAGAAACATCACAACCGTGCGAAAACTGCTCTCGGCACCGAACATTGCCGACGTTGAATCGACGTGCCGCCTACGCTAAACCGACGTCCCGCCGCCGCTGAACCCGCCGCCCCACCGTCGTGTGAACGCCGATCCACACCGCCGCTACAATGGCTTCTTCGGCACAGGTATGTTTTCTTTCGGCTCCGTCGGCTTTGAAAATTTTTTTTAAATTAATTGCGCAATCGATTGAGAATATATGATTAGGTTCTGATTTAGTCATGTAATTTGATTGGAATTGTTGTTGAATAGACGGAAATGCAATGGAATTGATGTAATTTTAGATTTTTCCTACAAACCGCATTTTCTCTGCGGTTTCGTGCCGGTGCCGATGATTGGTGCCGATGGGTGCCGATGGTTAATTCTCCATTGGCACTGGTTGATTTTATGAACTACAATCCTGTCGGCCGATGCTGGCTGACGGCCACTGATTTTGTTTTTTTATTAATTTAATAATAACATATTATTTATTTTCAGCCTGATTATATCCGACTACCCGTTCGGGAAAAATCCCCCAAAATTACAACTTATTGGAGAGATCAATTGCCCGAATGGATTAAGCGGTGTCTTTTACGTAGGGGGGGGGTAATGAATTAGTTCTCCGATTTATGAGTGGTCAGTTTGGGCACCTTCTACAGTGGAGGAAAGGGAAGAGTGTCTCGCAGGCTCTGCATCAATTGATGTGCTACGAGGTGCAGTGCAAACTTGGGGAGGTTCGTTTTAATATAAATTGGATAGAGTTGAGATTCTCGAAATTCGAGTATGCATTAGTTACTGGGTTGACATTTGGGGAAAGTACTTTTAATCTGGATGCGCCTCGGCAGCCACAAGAGTCGGGAGTCTTCATGAGACTTACAGAGGGTAAAGCCATTTCGGGAGGGGATTTGTTGGCACTCTTAAGAGATAACAAACTCGGTGAGCTTTCAGCTGATGATTATTTGAAGGTGGCAAATCTAGTGGCTTTGATGTCCTTCTTCTTTGCACCTGTTGATACGAAGAATATTGAAACGTGGATGTGGGTTTTGGCCGACAATTTGGACGCATGGAATACTTTTTCATGGGGTTCGTACACCTACAATGCCCTACTGGACTACTTGACCTTTGTCCCTAAACGAGTGGATCTTGTGAAGTCGAAATATAATGCAGACGGGCCGGTTTGGGCACTTCGAGTACCATTGTAGCTTGATTATTTATTTTGAATTTGTTGGTTAAAAGTCCTTTTTTTAATTAATATAATTTATGATACAGATTTGGGCTTATGAAGCGATTCCAGATCTGGCACGGTTGTGTGTCCGCCTCATCAATACGGGAAGTATGCCCCGCTTTACAAAGTGGGCATATATTACTCCACCAGATACAGAGTGGATTAGCTTCTTTGCATCTCCGGTAAAATAATTGAGTTTATTTTAATTTGGAGTAAGTTCAACAGTATTGTGTAATTCCACTTAAATTTTCCTACTTTTGATTTTAACATCTTGAACAGATGGAGGGCCCCCTCTCGTCCACTCTGACCCCGACTGATGAGGAGCAGTTGAAAGAGTACTGGATAAGTGTGAATGGACAAAACCCGATTGGTGTATCTTTCCCGACACTGGTCCCTGTTCAGCCGCGGCAGGTGAGCACAAATAGTGTGCGAAGGCTACGGGCCCCTGTAGAAAAGAGAAGAGGGAAGAAGAAAAGCACTGGCCACGCAACAGAAGAGTCATCTGCTCGTAGGCTTGAAGATATGCCTCGGGTCCAGAATGATAGCATGATGAGAGATTTTGATGAGAGGTGGGACAGGCGTGAGAAAGGCCTTGTTGAAGAAGGTGGACGAGCATTGGGACAAGCGGGAGGATAAATTTTTCAAAAGAGTGAAAGAAGACTTGAAAAAGGTATTTCACATTGGCAAGCGCGCGGGAACCACCTCTGGGACTAGTTTCTCGATAGAGACTGAGACCTCACACGAGGGAGAAGAGGATACAACGGCTTTCCCTAGATGTATACCGACTAGTGAGTGGTCCCCTTGGAACAGAGAGGAGTCACTAGAAGCTTCCCGAGAGGACGATATGGATCGAAATGCAGACCCTTGGGAGGCTCGCTCTCGAGGGTTTCTAAGGTGAATCCTTTTTATTATGGCGCTGAGCAGTTTGACTTTGGGCGACATAGTATGTATGAGCCGAGGGATGTGTGGATACCCCGTCGTTGGTCGCCAACACGTGCATCTGGAGTGGGTTCGAGTCAGTATGTGGCCACTGAAGGAGGACCGAGTCAGTCTGTGGCCACTGAAAGAGGACCGAGTCAGTTTTTGCAGTCTACACTCGTTAGTCCCCGATACAATCCTACTGGGATGCCTTTGATGGTTGATCGTGATGGTGTGCTGAGGCGAAATTTCGAGGAGTTCATGCAAAGTAGAAAATGCGCGACACTGACGGTTTCACAGGGGGAGTTGCCGCACCGCTTTTTCCAAAATATGCTCGACATAAAGTATGACATGGGGCAAGCCATGGTGGATTTGTACATGAGGTATCTTCGTGTGAGACTTGTAGATAAGGACCATGATGTGTTGGCCACTCCTGATTCTCGCTACACTGTTATTGCAGACTCGACAGTTTTTGTAAGTATCATTTATTCAAATTAAGTATCAATTTGTAAAATTGCATGTGTAACCGGAAAAATTCCAATCCTTTTCGGGATCGCGTTAGAGCATGCTTGGAAATCGAAGATTCATGAGTCGGATAACGACGTACATGAGCAGACCATAGTTAGCTACTCTGACTGGGTTCCTAATGATGGTTTGCTCGAGTGTGTGTTTGGAACAGAAAGGGATGTGACCAGACCCGCGTGGACTAATGCTAAATTTGTAAGTTTTTATCGTATACATGTAGCAATTTATGCATTTTGAAATCCATATTTGCGTTATTTGCAGATCATATTTCTGATTTTGTCTGTGAGCCACTGGGTCCTAGTAAGGTTGTGCATCGAGAACTGGACCCTTGAGTTATATGATTCATTAAATCAGAACCAGGATCCAGACATATTTTAATATAGAAAAGCAAAATTGAGACCGATCCGGAAGCTGATAGGGCGTTTGCTTGATGTGAGTATTTTTCTCTTTTAGTGTCATTTTATTATTTTTGATAGTGCTAATGAGACGTTGTTTCACAGGCTGGCAGTTACTGGATGGTTAACAAGTTCAAGTTGTCGTACCCGGGACTGCAGTCTCCACAGTTGCAATTGATGCCCCCGGATGTCCAGTTCGAACAACCTGACTCTAACAGTTGCGGCCCATTTGTATGCATGACAGCTGAGCGATTGATCACTGGATTTCCTACACCGAGGTGGGGGAATCAGAAGCATAACATTCGCACATATCGAGAGTGGATGACATGGAAGTGTTTCGAGCAGTGTTATACATGACAGTTTTTGTAATGTTGATTTTCAGAATGTTAATTTTGAATGTTATTATACAATTTCAAGCAGTGTTATAAGTGCCGCCTTAAAAAAAAAATTGGTTCAGTGCCTATGGGTGCCGATAATGTAATCGGCACCCTTAGGCACTGAAAGATTTATTCGAAAAAAAATCTTCCTCTATCGGCCGATGAACTTGTAGGCCGATAGAGGGAATAAGTGTCACTTTAAAAAAAATAATAATAATGGTTCAGTGCCTATGGGTGCCGATAATGTAATCGGCACCTTCAGGCACTGAAAGATTTATTCGAAAAAAATCTTCCTCTATCGGCCGATGAACTTGTAGGCCGATAGAGGGAATAAGTGCCGTCTTAAAAAAAATAATGGTTCAGTGCCTATGGGTGCCGATAATGTAATCGGCACCCTTAGGCACTGAAAGATTTATTCGAAAAAAATCTTCCTCTATCGGCCGATGAACTTGTAGGCCGATAGAGGGAATAAGTGTCGCTTTAAAAAAATAAATAAATAATGGTTCAGTGCCTATGGGTGCCGATAATGTAATCGGCACCTTTAGGCACTGAAAGATTTATTCGAAAAAAATCTTCCTCTATCGGCCGATGAACTTGTAGGCCGATAGAGGGAATAAGTGCCGCCTTAAAAAAAATAATGGTTCAGTGCCTATGGGTGCCGATAATGTAATCGGCACCCTTAGGCACTGAAAGATTTATTCGCAAAAAATCTTCCTCTATCGGCCGATGAACTTGTAGGCCGATAGAGGGAATAAGTGCCGCCTTAAAAAAAATAATAATAAATAATGGTTCAGTGCCTATGGGTGCCGATAATGTAATCGGCACCCTTAGGCACTGAAAGATTTATTCGAAAAAAATCTTCCTCTATCGGCCGATGAACTTGTAGGCCGATAGAGGGAATAAGTGCCGCCTTAAAAAAAATAATGGTTCAGTGCCTATGGGAGCCGATAATGTAATCGGCACCCTTATGCACTGAAAGATTTATTTGAAAAAAATCTTCCTCTATCGGCCGATGAACTTGTAGGCCGATAGAGGGAATAAGTGCCGCTTTAAAAAAAATAAAATAATGGTTCAGTACCTATGGGTGCCGATAATTTAATCGGCACCTTTAGGCACTGAAAGATTTATTCGAAAAAAATCTTCCTCTATCGGCCGATGAACTTGTAGGCCGATAGAGGGAATAAGTGCCGCTTTAAAAAAAATAATAATTTTGGTTCAGTGCCTATGGGTGCCGATAATGTAATCGCCGCCTTTAGGTTCAGTGCCTATGGGTGCCGAAATATCCATACTAATACATTTCCCTATAAATAAACACGAACTGCATACATAGAAATTCAAATACTAATACTAATAAAACAGATCATCCATTATTTGATGTTCCAGAAACAGGGCATGTCGGCCTTGTATGCCCTTCTTCGCCACGTTTACGCATTTCTTCCGTGCACGACGTCTATGACCGAGATGTGCTCGCTTCGGCACCTGTAAGGCGTGACGACTAGTCCTAGGGGCGTCCGCTTGGCGGGGAATTGTTGGTGGGAGAACAACAATATCCCGAACCTCCGCCGGAACACCCCACTCGTCTCGCGGAGGTAATGGATTGACGACACCGACGTATATCTCCTTCCACGTGTTCGTGGTGTAGAAGTAGTGGATATGATCATACAAATTTTCACGCCGACTATAAAGAACAGCAACAACGTGACTACACGGTAACGAGTCCATCTCGCCATACACCACGATCACAAACTTCGGTCTCAACTGAACCCTCCACTGTTGATCACCTTCTTCAACCTTGTATGTGTCAGCAGTGACTTGCACAACCGTATACTTTCGTGCAGCATCCACCTCCTTTCGCATTCTCATTTCTGAAGCCACTGTCAACCGATTATTTCTCGCATTTGCCTTTCCTCGGTGTTCATCGAACCAAACCTCCAGCATGTGCCGGATTGCCTCGAGCATAGCAATAATTGGAAGACGTCTAGCTTGTAGTAATCGAGCATTGATCGACTCGGTAGCGTTCGATGTCAGCAGGGAATAACGCCGACTTTTGTTGTAGAATCTAGACCACTTATCCGGTCCGATTTCCATCAACTTCTCATAAATTGCTGGTTTAGCCTGTCGGATAGCGTTCGTATACTGATGGAACTCGGTTGGCCGATATGCATATGCAGCGTTATAGAACAATCGCACAACCCAATCACCGTGCCGGGAAAGCTTGTTGGACAGATGGTAGTAGCAAAGGCCGTGTTGCGCATCTGGAAAAACGGCTCTTACAACATTCGCTATACTTTTATGTTGGTCCGACACAATAACTAAACTCTCATCCGGAGGAAATGCAGCTTTCAGACGTATCATAAACCACGTCCACGACACATCATTTTCGATCGGACCAACACCAAAAGCCAGTGGGAATATTTGTTCGTTCGCATCAAAAGTGGCAGCGACGAATAATATTCCCTTATTTCTCCCCTTAAGATGCGTTTCGTCGACAACAATTACCTTCCGTAGATTATACAACCACGGTGCACGAGATACACCTAGGGCCAAAAAGACATGTCGGAACCGGCCATCGTCACCAACATCGAGATCAGTATAAGTGCCATGATTCGTCATTTCGAGCAAATGAAGATATTTAGCCAGTTTGCCGAATGACTCTGCATGTTCGCCGTAAATCATGGATATGGCTGCATTGCGTGCTCGCAAGGCAACACCATATGTCGTTTGAATTCCATACTTATCCATCAGATCCGCCCAAATATCCTTGGGTTTCAGTAACTTGCTTAGGCGGCGCATTCTTCGTGCAATATAAGCGGCTACAGCTTTAGCCCGTACATTTCTACAACGAAGGCCGGACAAATCACCTAAACAAGTGTGCACCTGGCGGAATGTAGTCACTTCCCAATACTGCTCGCCTCTACAGTGTGCCCGCAAAGCAAATGGACAATCTGGAGTTCGTCTGCAAATATACTCCAATCGGGCCGCACACGAACGTTGAACTTTGAAATCAACTCCGTTTTCCATATGGAATAATGCCACCGCAGCATAAAGTTCGTCTTTTGAAGAAAACATCAATCCTAGACGCAAATTCCCGCCCACAACATGATCCAAGTCATTCGCCACTGGTGAATCGGATATATCAAGGGGCACAATTGGGAGTAGCCAATTGCTTGCTGCTTCCATATTGCTATATATAATATCGTCGTTCCGGTTGGGGCGATTCACTAGGACGAGCATAGACATAAGTTCGCTAACGCCACCCTCTCGCCGGACCCATGCAACAAAATCAGCAAGCTAACAATTAATTAGAGCATCCGGAATATCTTCATCTTCGTCATCTGATGATGATGAGTCGAGATGAGCCTCGCGATCTTCATCACTCTCAACACGAACATCCCTTTCGGGAACACTTCCAGATGGATTGCTTCCGCTACCGTGCTCCCCAAACCAATTAGAACCTCCGAAATGCGAAATGTCTTCCGGTCTTTGGTTTAGGTTGGGGACTGCAAATTGAGGGTGTTGAACTACAGGATAAACAAGATATAACACCGGCTCTACGTCAATAGCGCACAAACGCATCAAATCAATATCGTGGTCGAGGAGGGCCTTCATCATCCTACCGATTTTTCGGGAAGCGGCGGTATAGTAGATGAAGTAGTTGCATGAAAAAGAATAAGCAACGAGCATTCTGTCAATATTCTCCCGGAGATATGCAAGAGAAATATTATTTGAAGGAATGTAAACAATGAATTCATGGCCGCCGACGTAATTCGATTCATGATCGAATTCACCGTTCACTTTTACGATAATAGATCGAAAATCTTCCATTTTTTGTCAATCAGAACGAAGAGAAAAAGAAGTGAGTGAGAGTAAGAGTAATTTTGTGGCAGAGAATGAATAAGTTTACATATCAAGCTCGTCTGCTCGTCATACTTATATGCAAAAGAAACTGTATCAACAACATTTTTGCCTCGTTCAGTACTCCAATCAACTTAATTTTGCATGAAAATTCACCATAGGCACTCCTTCGGCACCCGTCGGCTCTCCATATGCACTGGGCATAATAAATGAGATAGCTTGTCGCCTACAATATTGCGTAGTAACACATGTCATCTCAATTATAGGCACTCTATCGGCACCCATAGGCTTTCCATCAGCACTTCAACAAAGTCCAAAAAAAAGTCATCCATCTTGTGTCTTGTCAGTCTCGAAAATTGAGGCATGCATATTGTGTATCTTTCGAATATGTTCAGGCAGTCAACAAAAAAAAGTGAACTATCGGCACCTATAGGCACCCTTGGGCACCCCATCGGCACTTCTACTCATCTATAGGCACTAATTGTCAGCACCTGTAGGAACTGTTTTATTTATAAAAAAATTAATATTTCGAATTCAAACTTAAAATAAACCGTAGGCACCCATCGGCACCAGTAGGAACTACATCGGCACTATAGGATTTTAACAAAAAAAAAATGAAAAAAAAAGTTGATGAAATTAGTCGTAGGCACCCACAGGCACTCCATCGGCACTGGATGATTTTAACAAAAAATAAAATAAAACAACAAAGCTGACGAAAATCTGAGGACAAATTAGTAATCTTGAGTATTTGGTGAATATAAGTTTAGAAGATGAGTATTTTTGTGTATTCTATATGGGAAAGGGTAAAAGAGAAAAGCTCTCATCATATTATCCTCTCTCTCTCTTCAATCTCTTCATACACAAGTTTCTATCAGACCACGCCATCAAGGTTATGGATTTTAGCAGTTTTTCGTCTTCATCATTCTAAGAGCTACTGGTGTTGCGATGCTTCGTCTGTGCTTTGAATTTGTTGCTGAATTCCGTCGATCGAGATGTTGGAGTAGTAGTTATAGTTTAACGGAGGTGAATGTAATCGCGATGATGACGATCCAATTCCTGCACCAGAATTATAATTACTCCATTGATCTTGATTTTCTTCATTTCTCGATCGCTGATCTATCATGTTTTCTGCTAATTGAGCCTTCGCCACCACCAGCTGCGCTTGCAGATACGCCGCCTGCGTTCAGATTATATCGAGAAATTGTTCAATTTCTAGGTTAAATTAGGGCTTTTGTCGCTGTTTTGGTGATTTAGGGTTTTTTTGGAGTAATTTGTGATTATACCTGTTGTTGGAGGGCGAAAATGTGGGCGACGCAACCGTAGACGGGGTCGGTGATTCTGGCCTGAGCTTCGTAGGCAATGGCGGCGACGGCGTCGCAGCGGTGGTGCGTCGGGACGTGGAGGAGGAGCTTCGAGATATTGCTGGCTCCGAACACCTTGTGGATGGCGACGAACCGCGCGGGGTCCTGCTCCGAGCAGAAGTAAGGAGCGAAGACGCAGTCCGCCGTGCACTTGCGGCGGAGGAACTTGCATGCGCCGCACGGTGAGTCGGTCGCCCTCGCCATTGATGTACGGAAATTTAAAGCAAGGTACTAATTATTATTACTATTATTCTTATAGAGAAGAAGGATAGGGTTTAGTTCTACCGCACGAGCACATTAGAAAATGGTATATATAAATATATATATATATATATATATATATATATGAGAGAGAGAGGAGAGAGAGAGAGAGGGGACATGGAAGGTCTGTTTGTGTGGTTCTTAGGAGACATTTTTAATGGCTTAAGTAAGTATGGTTTTATATTCTAATGGATTTTTTCAGAGAGATTTTGTCTTTTAGTTAGAAATTTAAGATTAAATACGAGTGTTTTGTTTGTTCGAGTGATTCGCATACTATTGTACTCCATTCGTCTCATTTGAAGCAACCCGTTTTCCTTTTCGAAGTTTTTATTTAAAGAGATACATTTTCGAAAAAAGAAATAATTTTCTAAAAAAAAATTACTTATCCGCTTGACTTGTCTTGTTTTCTTTTTCGGGTTGTCCCCATTTGACTTTTCTTGTTTTCCTTTTCAGGTTGTCAAGTTGTCCCACTCGACTTGTCTTATTTCTTAAAATAGAAAATAATTACTAAATAAACTCACACTTTTTCTTTGTGAGTCTACTTCTCTACACAATCAATCACTCATCTTAATCTCCGTGCCGAAAAGAAACAAAACAAGTCGGGCGGAACGGATGAAGTACAAATTATTACTTTATCATTTATTATCTCATTATCTTACCTATTTCTCTTTATTACTTTCTCATTTACACCTCTTTCATACTTTATTATCCACTTTCTTAATTATTGTGCAGAAAATAAACTCGTCGCTTCAAACCGAACAGATGGAGTACAAGAATTGATCGGTAGAAATACAATATTTTTGTGAGACTTATAAATGTTTGACTTTAGAGTTTAGAGGCGAGTGAAAGAAAAAATTAATGCTTTGCTTTGGTTTTTGTACTTTGTTAAGTTTGAAGAAAATTGGATACAATATAAATTAGCCATGAAATCAGAGTATTTTTCTTCATTTATTTATCAGCTCAACAAAGAGTAATACTACAGTCGCATTGACTTAGGCTACCTCATGTAAAATGACTCTTTCTTTTGTTATTTTTAATGCCACTATTAAAGTGTGCATCGTTCCATTCATATGCATAAACGATTCATAGTTAATTTCTTTTTTAGCCTCTCTTAATTACAAAATCTTAGCCTTCATTTTTATTTACAACCTATTTAGACCTCAGTTCCAACTTTCGATCTACAAATATAGGGTTTATTTATTATTTTTGGATCCAAGTCTATTGTCCGACTCAATGTCGAATCCACTTTGTGTCTAACACCCTTAAATGTCCTGCATATATACTTTTTTCTTATAAAACATGTTAGAGAAAATAATACATTTTCCGGGGAGCATCTGAATTTGAATCTTGTAACTTATATAGCACTCTTTTTTTTTACGGATTTTGTGAGTAAGAAATTTCGACCCCACTTAAAAAAATTATGACTTCACCACTGTATATACTCTACCATTTCATTATTTATAAATTATTTGCTACTTTTGTTTGTTCCACTATTTATTATCATATTCTAAAAGTCAACGTAAATGAGTAGTCCACAATCATCTAAATAAGTGGACTCCACAACTTTATACATTTTCAATGCAATTTTATACTCCCTCCGTTGCATAGAATGTGTCTTATTTTTTTTGGACACGATTATCAAAGAGAGTTGAAAGTTGTGAGTAGAGTTGTGTAAGGTGGTGGGTTCTATAGATTAAGTGTTTGTAATAATTTTCTATTTTTGGAAAGATGATACATTTTATGGGATAACCCAAAGGAAAAGTAAGACACAGTGGCGAAGCTAGGAATATATTTAGCCGGCTCAAAAGTTAAGGTTGGAAAATAAATCAATGAAATAGGGGACCAAAGAATAAAAAAAATAAGGAAAAAATGATAAAAGGAAGAAAAAATAGCCAAAAAGATAAATGAGCCAAGGAAGAATCGAACCATAAACCTTGAGATTGGATAAGTGGGTAGTTGCCACTGGGATATAACATATCTACATGATTAATACTAGTGCAATATAGATATATCTATTTCTGAGCCGGGTCAACTGCCACTGCTGAAATGGTTGTGGCTTCGCCCCTGGTAAGACACACTCTAATGGACGGATGGAGTAACTTTCCACAACCCGTCTTATTCTCTGTGCCAAGTCCCTATGGGACATAAATATTGGGATGGAGGAGTAATATTTTCAATGTTCGTTCTCCAATAGTACGGAACGCCAACTGAAAATCGCCTAGCAAGCATTGGCCAGTCAAGAAGGGAAGAACAAGTAAAAGCAAAAGAAGAACAAACAAGTTGAAGCATTTGCAGAGAGTGATGATAGAAGGCCTGAGTAACACAAACCCTACTAAAACACCTGCTCACCAGATACAGTAGTAGTGTAGGCCTCATGAGAGAGAAGCCATATTTCAAAACTGAAAACATAAAATCAAAAATGGCTTTAAGCAATTCTCAGAAATAACCAAATAGATGAGTGTATATTACCTTGCTGTAACTGTATGCAGAAGCAAAAGATACAAGATCACAATGTCATCCGAAGTCCAACGCAGACCTTTTATTGTTCGAGTAGAGGCTAACTCTGCAACACAGATTAATCCTATAGACAGAAAGTTCCATATCAGAATCTTACAAAGCTGGAACTTCAAAAGAAAGAAACCTAAGCAAAGAAGAGAGAGAGAAATATGAAATCTTACGGAGGGTTGAAAATGTGGACGATGAGAGAGAGAGAGAGAGCTGCTGCTTATGAAACCTAAAGAGAAGAGAAAGCAAACAACTGATAACAGAACAAAGTTGGCCTAGCAGACATTATACTGATGAAAGAACCAGATTTGATTGATGAACATCAAACCGGTGCGTATTGAACACAATATAGCTTCTGCCAAACATTTTCTTCATACATGTGTGATGTGTGAGTACAACAAGTATGTGGTATTTTGTGTTAATTGAGGTATCTGCTGTGACATATCAAATATATAAAATCTAGCCCAACTAATTACTAACTAGGGAAGATATATTAGAACCAAACATATTGACAGAAAAACTTCTATCAGAAGAAGTCATCGAATGCCCCTTCCCGGCCCTTTTTGCTCTTTTCAGTTCCTGCAAAATGCAGCCATCAAGAGAAAAGGAAAAGTATAATGCAGATTCTTACTGGGATTTTATTCAAACTAAGAAGGTAATATAAAATTGGGCCAAATGTTTTACATAACAAAATGAAAAAAAAAAGAGACTTATATTAGAGAGCAAGAACAGGGACAAACATTTTAATTTCTATAATTTTGCCGGATCAAGTCCTAACTTCAGTGGACATGGGCCTCTCAGGGACTAGACTGACCTGAAACCTCAGCCGCTGTAAGATCCTGAACAACGTGCTGAAGTTCACCAGCGTCGATAGATGAGAAGTCTGCTGGATTTGGATGAGGGGCTGGGAATGTGAAATCCGAGTCAGAAGATGTGCTATCAGAAGAGCTGGAAGAATCATCACCTCTGTCGTCCTTAGAAATAACTCCCATAGGTGAACTCGAGTTCGATGAAGAAGACAATATCATCCGTAACTCTGAAAATTGGCCGGCGATGTTGTTTATCATCCTGAGGCACACTAGATCATATCAAATATTAGTTAAATTATGCAAGTTTAACTTTCTAACATAGTAGCCACTAACCGTATACTGATTTGAAATTTTAAGAATATTAAAAATCAAGAGAACAGTCGAATATTTTCATCAATTACTGAATAAAGTAACAACTTTCCCACCCTTATCTCTTGTAGCAACTCTAATATGGGATTTCAGCATCATCATATGGTGGTGGTGGGAATGCTTTTCCAACCAATATCATCAGAAAAGACAGAGCTTTCTAGTTCTCCATCGAAATAAAATTCAAAAGATATATAAGTATAACTAGCATAATTATGGTACCTATTCAAAGAATCCTGAAGTAGGTGAACTCTTCTTTCAGTTTCTTCTAGCTTCTGCTTCTTTCCCTCCAAGGCTTCAGAGTACCGTCTTTCCATATCATCAGCTCGTTGTTTTTCAGATCGCAACAATCTCTGCAAATCATAATACGATCAAGAAGGCTGAAACTATGAGAACAGAAAGCATTCAATGTTACCTTCAATCTTTCCATGCCAGAAGTTGAATCCTCGGTCGCTCCAGAATCTTCGGTAGCTTCTGAATCCTCAGCAGCCCCTGAATCCTCAGACACTCTGCAATCGTCTTCGACCAGAAGAACCCCTTTTTCCTTCATGATGGAGACAGTTTCACCAACTGCTATACGAGCAGCATCACTTGCGATGTGAGAAGCCTCATCTTCTAGTACACTATTTGTTTTATCCCCTTGAATTTGCATAATATTCATTGACTGCTCCAACTTTTTCTCTAAGCTAACCTGACACAATAATTCTCAATCTTAGTTAAAGCTAAGAGCACTGCTGAGACAAGTGCCCAGAGTTGCGTCTTGCAATAAGTTCATATACATCTATAAAGCCGAGAAACCAAAATGTTATGTCGATATATAATGCTTCTCCATACGACAGGGACTGAACTTTATTTTTCATAAAACGATAAAGTTAATTACCCGCAGACATCTTTCCATTTGTAACTGTGATCTCAGTTCATCCACTAGCTTTTCAAGCTTATTCTTTGCTTCTTCAAGTGCACACGTTTCTCTTGCAGCCTACAAATGGTTGGCAAAACTATGACTATTGTACAGATAATTGCAATACCAGAGATGAATATCCATTTCCTTACTAATCATATTTCTATACCTGTTTGGATGAAGACAGTAGAATATAAAATGTAATCTCTTTGCACTATAACAATAAGAAATCTGAGACTTACCACTTTTAATTGTCGGAGCTCTCTTGTTGCTGTCAGTCTCCTCCATCCACTTTGGATAAAAACCGTTGCCCTAATGAGACGCTTGCAGGTTGAAAACGCTTTATGACCACGCCACCGAGACTGAAAATAAAATGTCGATTATGTAAGGAAGAACATCAATCTGTTCAAACTTTTTTACAGAGAGCATACAGCTCAAGTACCTGTATGACAATTGCTGTTTTATTTTGTTTTGTGAAATCATACTTCTTTCTTGCAGCCAATGCTCTTACTATGGCTTGCATTGTAATAGTTGCATTTCTGAGTCTACTGTAGTTCTGATTGAACTTATGCCATCTCCAATCTGTTTGGATTTTAAGAGCTGCTGCATCCTTTCTTACGACTTGGAAAAAGTTGTAAGCGAGCATTCCTGGGCAAAAACAAGGCTGCATTAAGCATGAGTCATGTCGAGTATTTCAGTTAAGTTAGTTAAAGAGTCTGAATATAACCTCTGCATATAGATTGCACTACAACCGCTGCCTTGACCTGGGTAGCATAGTTTTGACGGGTGAAATGAGTTTTTGCCTTTCTTTGTATTACTTTCGCTGCACCACCAAGTTTTAGTGCTCGGTGAGCATCTAATTCAGCCATATGGCCAGCTCTGAGAAACAGCTTATTTTTCCCTATCTGTAATAAAAAAAAAATCTTCCTTTAAATAATTTATGGATACAAAAAAGAACCACAAAGAGGAGCACGAAAGAAGATGCTTCTTAGTTTCTGTATTTCGGTTCTCAATTAAAATTAAAATACATATTGAGCACAAGAAGAAATTGACACCTGAGCTCCATGAATATTCATTTTCTCCAAAATCCTTTTGCATGCAGCTTTTGTATCATCACTCCTGATGTGGTGAGGAAAGAGTTAACACATTCGATAAGTCAAATAAGATCATAACAGCATCAAGTAAAAGACGTACTCTCCTTCCAAAACCTCTGGCGCAAGAATAGAAAACCGATCAATAAATTCATCAAAGGTTTTATGAGTAGGGTAACCAGAACAACTGATTCTAATTGCCTCTAAAACTCCCTGTTAGTAGACAAAAAATGAGGAACTTAGTTCGGCATGCATATCAGAAATTTATTGAATAACTGTTACTAATAGCTAAAGTAAGAGCACTCACACCACAACGAAGTTGCTGCATGATATTGGCATTTTCAAATATAGAAGGCTTGAAAAGAGAATTAGGTTTAACACATCTAATGTAGTGAGGTTCTGTAGAATTCAGTGTCTCCATCAGTTGTTGGAGTTGTTGCTGTAAAAATCAACCTCTATCAGTTTCAAATGAGTTAGAACTGAAAGGGAACAAAAGAAAGAAAAAGGAGAATATACCTTAAAGCGAGAACCTATAGATGAAAATTTAGAAGACTTGGTTGAAGATTTGGTTGTCTCTTCAACTATTGGAGGAAAAAGTGCTACTACATATGGACATTTCGAAGCAGATAGCAGATCTTGATGTTCAAGGACGATAAAATCTTTGTTTTTCTCCAAAAACTGATCACATTGGTATTGGACCTAGGAGAACAAGCAGAATGAAGATGTTCGATTATATTGAAAAACAAACATTACACAGTAGAATTAGATTCAGTTTACCTCTCCAGCATAATGAGCAATTGTGAACTCAGTGCGTGACAGTTTTGGTTTAATGAAACGTTTGTGGGATTTGAACGTCTGATAAAGTTTTTCGGCAAAGGTTTCATGTGTGGACTTTGGAAACATACTGGAAACAGAACAAAAGGCATTAAGTCCCGGATCAACAGAAGTATAAAGAAAATATCCTCATTACCATACCATGCCTCATCAAGAAGAGCAATGATTCCTCCCGGTTTCTGTATCAAATCGAAATCAGTGAAATTAAAATTTTCCTTTTGCTGCAGATTCTTGACATGAAATATAAATGCTAATACCAGCAGTGAAAAAGCACACAATCAACCAATTTCAGCTTTTTTTTAAATGAGTATAGATA
The DNA here is from genome assembly GCA_028984105.1 of Lavandula angustifolia. Lineage (NCBI taxonomy): Eukaryota > Viridiplantae > Streptophyta > Magnoliopsida > Lamiales > Lamiaceae > Lavandula > Lavandula angustifolia. The sequence continues at coordinate 2,581,419 of CM054826.1, forward strand.
TCAATTGTATTATTTAGAGGGAAAAAAATTATAAACTATGATGGCATAAAAAAAAATATCATCACATTAGCTCAAGTAAGTTGAAGTAATGCATGGATATCACTAAGGCAAAGCATATAACTGACAAGTACCCACAATCTACTTACAGATTTCATAAGACTAGGCAATGTATTCGACTATTTGATTATGTGCTAACTATGAGAGGTGTAGCCTAGATAGTGGTTTAGTATTAAAAAGAGAGACCTTCTCAATAAGATCCAGAATATCTTGGTTATCCACAAAGTTTATGTAGCTCCAGTCAATCTCTTCTTTAGTGTATTCCTCTTGCTCCATCTTGAAAATATGCTGAGGAATGACCAGTACCAAATTTCAGTATTGTGCTTAAACACAGGTGTAAGCAGCTAAAAACATGTGAAATTGAATACCTGGTTAAAATGCTGCTGTAACTTTTCATTGGTAAAATTAATGCAGAACTGTTCAAAACTACATGTATAAACTTCTAATTAGTTTGGGTGCCTAGTAAGAGTTGCTCTTAAATAAAGTTCCAAATATCATCAATCAAATGCTACCTGTTAGTCTTAAAACTTTCAAAACCATATATGTCAAGGATTCCAATTAGACTTTTCGAATTTGAATCTTGCCCAATTGACAAATTTATTTTGTCCACCAACCTACACATATTAGGAGACCACGTCAAATTAACTAAACCAGAAGTCAAAGAGTTGAGATTTATGAAATGCACGAGCAATATTATACCAGCTAAACAAGCGAGAATATATAGTCTTAGCTAATCCATCTCTGCTAACTGTTGCACCATCAGGATCAAGACATCTTCTGATAACTTCTTCTGGAGTGACCATCACACGCTTCAGTAATGCATCTTCCATAGATTTAGGATCACACCTGATATAATTAATGAAGGGATTGGATAGCCATTCAAATAAAAAAAAAGTGTTACACTCGTCTGAAAGAAGAGAATTGCAGGCATAATGAGTCGTACATGAGCAGCTCCGCTGCAGTCTCAAGATGGAACTTGGATTTGTCATCCTCGATGACTGATGAATCAATCTCTTCTCCCTTAGCAAATTTAACATTACCGAGATGGAGAATAGATGCAACAATTCTGAAAATTGCATCCTGTAGAATAAGTAAAATTTTAGTTACCGGGAAGAGAGCATACAGAACAAGGAAGATAGTAATTTCACAATCATACCTGCTCTTCTTGAGTTATTCCGACAACATCCATGGCCTTCCTTGTCGCCAAATAATCATGAGCATCATCCACATCATCTAGCTCAAAGCAAGTAGATTGGTTTAGATAGTGAAATGTCTGTGGATGTCCCAGCTTATACTTCTCAATATCCTGACAAGATGACAAAATATGATATTTTCCTTTTAATTATTGTGTTGTGAGACAATGTAGATATGATAAGATGGTGCAATAATGGATTACCTCCTGTGGTGCAGCACACAAAAGGTAAAAACAGTGATAATTGCGCTCAGGATCTGAAATTTGACAGACACGAGATCTCTCGAGAAGATATGTCCTGATAGCTACCCCTGATATTTTTGCATGACTGTCGAACTGAAGTTCAACAAATTTACCAAATCGACTGCATCATCATAATTTAATTAGCAATTTTAGTAGACTGCTTAAATACAAGAAGAAAATAATTTTTCAAATTAAAAGTTTTTCTGCAGGATTTGAGCAAGGTCTCACCTAGAATTGTTATTTCTGACAGTCTTGGCATTTCCAAATGCTTCAAGAACTGGATTTGACTGAAGACAACCACCAAATAAGCTTCCCATATATATATGTAAATGCAGTAGAACAAATTGTTACATCCTACCTCAAGAACTTGTTGTTCTACCGTTCTCTCTTCACCTCCTTTACGGCCACCCAAATAGGCAAGATACTGCATAAGCATCTTAGTAGTTTCAGTCTTACCGGCACCACTCTCTCCACTCACCAATATTGAGTTACTTCGTCCCTCATTCCTCATCTCCCTAATTAATATTAGATGACTCAGTCATAACTTTACTCAATTTCCATCTACAAACAATCAAGAAAAGAGTGCATACTATCACCTGAAGGCAGCTTCTCCAATCGCAAATACATGTGGACTCAGTTCACCAAATGGTGCTCCATTGTATCTTTCCATCATTTTTGAATCATATAATTCAGGAAGCCTTTGAAATGGATTAATGGCAATAAGAGTTCCCCCACTATAAGTCTGCCATAATGTTAAGATTATGGTGTAAGAACAGGCATGCACATGACTCAGTTGTAATTGCTTTCTCTTACTAAAATGAACATAAAGTCAGAAGTAAACACACTTATAGTCTTACATAAATCTTATTGATCTGGTATCTTATTGCCAAGTTATGCAGAATTGCAGGCTCGTGCAAATAGGACAGTTTGGTCATGTCATCATATCCCTCTTCAGATGCCTCCTCATCTTTTGGGAATGTTTTTGATATGTTAGCAGAAACCTTAACAGTGAAACAAAACGACTTGTAAAGAATCCATGTCGAGTGTAAAAAAACTGCCAATGTGTTGACAGTTAGAAAATCAATTAATCAAGAATAAGATAATTTAAGAAAAGTTTAAGCTAATTTACAGTCCTTCCATCAGATGTCTCGACTTCTATTTCGTCCCCATTAATCTTTACCACTCGCCCATCAATCCAAATAATTTCCGGATCCTCAACCCAAATTTGAGAACCTTCAATAACTTTTGTTTGGGTGCCCTGCAGAAGTTATTGAGTTTCATCCGAAAGTAAGTGCATAAGTTGTTTACAACAAATCATGCTTTCACATGCTGATATGCATAAGTTCCAATTACAAACTCCATACAGTACTGATTCCTAAAACTTTTACACAAAAAACAACTAGTAGTAACATCATCACTTCAGAATGCACCTATTGTGATGTCTAAAATTGTATTTGAGCTCATATCTTGATAGCGCAATCCACTTTTCTACAACTTCTGTTCATTTTAGTTTTGATACCAATTTATTGAAACATCTGTAATTCAACATACCATTGTAATGGATTTTCAGGAGCGGCCAGTGATCAAAACCGTCAATCTACTCCGGCTATTACCTAATCTTTAAACAACATTTCAAGATTGTGAGATGAGATTCGACCAATAATTCAAATGTAGCTTTAAAAAAAAAAGACAAAATAATGAGCAAATATTAGTTTGCAACAATTAATACATGCTAAACCAAATCAAATTCTAAACAATCTCCCCAACCGAGTCATACCATCTCGATTCGAACTAAATTTTGAATCCTCAGACTACATCTGATAATGGAGAAGGCCTAATCTTCATTCAATGCCCCCAATTCTCGATCAGAAACTGGGGATAGATGCAAATTCCTCATTTCGCATCATAGAGGGTTCTTCGAAATGGATTCTCCTGAAAATCTCAGGCGAGTAGTTTTTGGTTTGGATCGGAGAAAGGTTGAGCGCAGGCGCGGATGGATTGGTGGAGAAGAGAAACATTGCTAGTCTGAAAACCCTACTATTTCGGAGCCGTTGAATCCTCTGTGGACGCTGTTGATGGACATTTTTTTTGGCGGGGAAGAGATAGAAACTTTATAATGAAAATATTCTATTTATTGTTGTCTGTTATCGTAACTATGACAAATTTTGTTAATTTTAATAATATCCCTAGAAAATAATGTTTTTAAGTTAGTTTTTGCACAATAAAAACTATTTAAATACAATTTTACATATGTAAATGTAAAGTCACACTTGAAATTTCATCATCTCTGCAAATTTCAGGTATAAATTAACTTAATATATTGTTGAGATAGCAAAATTGTGTAAAACTATTATATATTCCCTCCGTTTCGTTTGACTTGTCTCGTTTCTTTTTAGTACGGATATTAAGATGAGTGGGTCCCACAAAAAAAAGTGATTTCTTTAGTATTTTTGATTTTAGGAAACGGGACAAGTCAGGTGGAACAACTCGAAAAGGAAAACAATAAAGCAAATGGGGATTGAGAGAGTATTCGTTTTATTATTTTAATAAAAATATAATGTTTTCTTAAAAATATTTCAAGAAAAATATTGGAGGCAAAATTAACATCATGTATATTTCAATCACAATAAGTGTGTTTAGGCAAAGCTTTTACTACATTTTTTTTTTTGAAACGCATTTATAACGTGCATGCAATCTCTAAATTCACAAGCCATAAGAGTCCATAGTTGGCACTTCAAGTCGATCCACTATCGGTTCTTTAGTGTATACGTTTTCACCCAACTTACATATAATGTTTTAGATTTTGTCTAATCTAGTTAATAATTTTATTTAAATATTAAAATATTTAAAAATTTAATAGCGATTGAGAAACACTTTTTATTTGGACGTGAGGAATTTTAGTGCAATACTTTTAAGGATACAAGGCTACCTTTTTCAATAAAATGAACATATGGAACTATGGAAGTTGTAAGCATTTCATCTAAAGACATGATATAATTCTTTCACATAAAAATTATCATCCCTTGGTCCCATAAAGTAAATTAAGAGTTTGAACAGTATTTACTTTTCGTTTTAAAAAACGAGATAAATCAAGCGTAATCGTTCCAAAATGAAAACAAGACAACTTAAACTGGGCTAATGAATATTCCCTTCGTCCCGAATAAATCGATATGCTTGGTTTTCTTTTTTGTTTGTTCCACATTGATATATCTATTAACATATATATTGTCTATTAAATGTGTGCTATACTTTGTTTTTTGTGAGACAATTTCAAATTAAATTTTATTAGTGCATTACAACTTTTTATTCAACTTTTTCAATAATAAGTATTTGTATACCTACCTTTTCTTTTATTTACTCATATTTTAATACAACATTTGTCGTAATATTAGTAAAAAAATAAAAATTAAAACTTATTTAAATCTTTTATCTGTGTAAAAATGAGAAACAAATATATATTTATTCGGGACGAAGGGAGCATTTAAGAATCTGATTTCGACATCTATTGCAATAAAATGAAAACGTTGTAGGCGCATGAAAGAATAACTGAAAATCTTAACTGAAAAGAAAGTCCGACGGACACGTGTCCGCCATCTGCGCATTTTGTCATCCACAGAAAGGGATGGCGTTTCCTTTTCATTCAACATCAAGGAACCGCCATTCCCAATTTGATAGATTCACACTCTAGAAAAATGCACTCTTAGATGCTTCCACTCTTGTACTCTCTGCATCACCAGCTGTACATATTCGTATCCGTCTCGTCCTTATCCCTCGCTTCCCCCAATCGGTGCGGAAATTCGTCAGCTGCAGCGGTTTTTGGTCTCACGAGGATGATTGCGGCTCGTGATTCGTTTGTTTCCGATTGATTCATCGTGAAATGGCGCCGCCTTCGTCGTCGTACGATGAATTTGGAGTTCAAGCCGTAACCCTAATTCCCGGCCTCCCGAACGACGTCGGGGCGTTGATTCTCGCGTTCGTTCCTTACTCGCATCACGCGCGCGTCAAATCGACCTGCAGATCATGGAGACGATTCTTCTCATCGAAAGCCCTAATTTCTCTCCGGCAGAATTACGTCGTAGCGCCGAAATTGCTCTGTTTATTCCCTCAGGATCCTTCGATTTCGCCGCCGTATCTGTTCGACCCCAATAACATGTCGTGGTGCCGCCTCCCTCTGATGCCCTGCAATCCGCACGTGTACGGCCTCTCCAATTTCGTCGCCATCGCCGTAGGGCCCCACCTCTACGTTCTCGGCGGGTCGCTCTTCGACACCCGCTCGTTCCCCCTCGATCGCCCCTCGCCGTCGTCGGCCGTGTTCCGCTTCGATTTCGCCGCGTTCTGTTGGGAATCACTGTCTCCTATGATCACTCCGCGCGGAAGCTTCGCGTGCGCCGCCGTGCCGGAGTGCGGTAAGATTGTGGTGGCGGGAGGTGGCTCCCGGCACACCATGTTTGGGGCGGCCGGAAGTAGGATGAGCTCGGTGGAGATGTACGACATAGAGAACGACGAGTGGGTGGCGTTGGATGGTCTGCCGAGGTTCCGAGCCGGCTGTGTAGGGTTCTTTCTTGGGAGGGAGTTTTGGGTGATGGGTGGATATGGCGAGTCGAGGACGGTGTCGGGGGTTTTTCCGGTGGATGAGTATTACAAGGATGCGGTGGTGATGGAGCTGAAGAATGGGGGAAAGTGGAGGGAGCTAGGTGATATGTGGGAGGAAGGGGAGAGACGGAGGCTGGGGAAAATTGTTGTGACTGATGATTGTAGCTGGGATTCTCATGGTATCTTCATGCTTGATAGGGGTGAAATATTCAGGTGATTTGCAACTTTGGCTTTCTTACGTTTGTGTTCAATTGTGATATCAATTTACTGTTATTGCTAACATTTGGTGAAATTTTCATGCTTGAGACTTGAGAGGGAAGATTTTAAGTGTTTTTGAGATAATATTGCTGATTGCAGCATGTCTAGTTTGGTGCAATGTAAACTTCGTGAAATCATGGATTCTTGTATAGATTAGTGTTGTTTGCAAGCTATTTTGCTCCGTGGTGCTACTTTTTTCTTGTTTGGAGTTGGAGAAAAGAACCTTAACTTTCAATATTGTGGTCTTTTGAGATAATGCTGCTGATTGTAGAGTGTCTATGATGTTGTTGTTTATCTTCGAGAAAAATATATCGAATATATCTTTCGGTTGAAGTCGTCCTTGTTCCCTCTTGAATCTCCACTCCTAAATCAGACAGTGCTTGTGTATTCGTTTATAAATGATACTATCTCTATCCCGCTAGTGAATGATAAAGTATGAGAGAGTACTAGATGATAAAGTAGGAGAGAGAAGATGAGAGAAATTAGATAATAAAGTAGGAGATATGATGGTAATTATTTACTAAATTCAGAAAGTGACCATTATTAGTGGGACATCCAATCGGGAAAGGTGGCCAACAATAGTAGGACGAGGTAGTAGTACTCCCTCCGTGCCACTTGAAACGACATGTTCCTTTTGGGCATGAGAATTAAGAAAGTAGTATTATGTGGTGTATGTTGTTTGACTTTTTTGTAGTTAAACATGGTCCGCACAATCTTTCCCATTTTTAAGAAAACGTGTCATTTTTAGTAGAACGTCCCGATAAGGAGAATGTGTCATTTCTAGTGAGACGAAGGAAGTACTTGTTAAGGATTAATCATTAGTGTCAGGAATCTGTTTTCATAGTTATTGTTCTTCTTTTGTTAGGGTTGATCTTATTTTCCCTCGAGCTCCTCTTTGATTGTTTGCTAACGGTAACATAAACCGATACTTCCATGATATTTCTTCACTTTCCCTTGATCGCAGGTACGATAAGACCTGCAACCGTTGGGCAAAGGAGACGTGTGTAGCAAAGAAGGTCCCAGATGATGCGTCCATTGGGTTTGTCGCGTTGGATGAGGAGCTCTACTTACTCACCCTTCTGAATGCAAGCGAGGCAAGAGATGGGAGGCGATTGCGCCAGCATAAGAGGTCATCGACGCTGCTAGTACAGATATATCATCCTGGGAAGAGTACATGGAGGTCAGTTATTGTAAAGCCTCCTTTTCATCAGCCGTTGGATTTTAGAACATCAGTAATGTGCACCGTCCGATTGTAGACTCATATTACTTGAGGCTGCTGCTTATGTTCTTTCTCTTTGCATAGTTACACTTATGGTATGAATATGATCATGTACAGCTGGGCAGTGCAAGACTATTGTTTAATGATGTATAGAAATAAAATCATTTGTTCTTGATGTCTAAAAAAGCATACTCCCTCCGTTTCACTAACCAAGTCCCATTATTTTTTGGCACGATAATTTAAGAAGTGGGTGGAAAAAAGTAAAGTGTGGTGTAAAATTATGTGGGTGGGACCCATTTGTTTAGAGTGATTGTGGTACACTCATTTCTTGCTATTTTTAGAACGGAACTTATTTAATTGGACATCCCGAAATAGAAAATGAGACTTGTTTGGTGGGACGGAGGGAGTAATATTTTTTACCGTACTCCAGTTCTTGATGAAGAAGTGGAGCAAATAGATATTTCTACGCATAGCATTGACAAAAACAGAATGTGAAGATTACATTACATCTAAGACTAATTTTACATATTGAAATCATTTCAAGAGAGCAGAAGCCAACTTTTCTTTCAGTTGTTGAGCAGCACCATCTTGAGTTTGTATGGCAGAAGTATGAACAACCTCACCATTTCCAGTTATACAAATGGTGGACTCTTGTGCTGCAGCTTGATGCTCTCTCAACTCCCTTATAACTCTAGCTACAGAATGAGACTCCAAAGGGCAACTCACGCGTACAACCGCGTCTTCGTGCCTTTCTTGAAAATCGACATCTGACAAGGTACGTTGATATTCTTCCCTTCCATTCAAAATCCCTTTCTCAGCATCCATTACCCTTATATTTGTCTGAAGATCTGAAATATAAGCAATTGCATCACCAAGCAGAGATGCTTTGTCCATCTTAGATATATTCGGAACCACTGCTCTTAATGCGTAGAATCGCTGATTAAGCTTCTCGCCTCTGCCTCTCTGCTTCCACATGATTCAGTGGCTCTACCCTCCCATTTGCAGGCTTCCTTCCCCTCTTTCTAGGCTTCCTCTCATCAGAAACAAGAAAATAATCCTCTTTCCTTTCTTGATCATCATTCCTACGCCCATTTGACGAGTTTTTGTAAACTTGATCATATGATTCTGCAGAGTAAACAGAGTCATCTTCCACCTTTGGAGTTAAGCTAATGCTAATTGGACCAGATCTTGGACCTCCAACACTCAGTTCCTGACCAAAAATCTTAGGAACAACTCCCCTTGTCTGTACTAGAATAGATTTTGCTGTCTGAATTACACTCCTATCCTCAGAAACAGACATCCTAGACCCAATCTCCACCACCCGTCTTAGTAGGAACAAAAGCAACCGTCCCTAAACTGGCCAACCCGGCTAGATACGATCGCGATTCATAACATTCCAAACACCCTTTGGGATCAGAAACCCAAATAGACCTACCGGAATTTCTACATTCGAAAGAATCGAAACTTTGTCTAACTTGGAAGCTATGTTTTCATCCTCGGACCCCACAAAACAAGAATGCATCTTGTGCAGAACCCATCTCCTACTATCTACATCTACTGGTTTTTCATCCTCCTCTTCCTTCGCCTCCCTACAATGGCCGTCGCCCCATATCAAGGCAGATTTACCGGACTTAGACTTGGATACATGCCAATAGATTGCATATGTCCAGTCTGATTTCTCAACAAGCTCAGACAGTGGTTGCTGCCCTCCTAGATTCTCACCAGATGGGGAGAAGTCAGACAAGATGTTGTTTGAGGCCAACCAAGAGAAATAATCAGCTGCATCACAGCCTAATACCCTTTCCACCATAGCCTTACTACCCTCATCATCCAACCAAAACTGATTCCCCATCTCAAGATGACACAATATGTAAACCCACAATTCTATGAACTAATTCACAAATCAAGATAAAGAAGCCTCTAAATTAGGAAATATAAATAGATTTTCAAACAACCACCTAAAATCTTGGACAAACCCCTTCAAATGTAATGAATCATGAACATATGTAACACTAGGCTACAACAACTACTCCTTAGAGGAACAAAGGTGTAACTTTTTCAAGAATAAATTGACTACCAAAAGCAAATGCAAGAAACCCAATGAATTAGAAGTTTTTGGGTCCTCACAATTAAAGAATCTTGAACAATTAACACTATCTATATCTCTATCAAGAAAATAAACACAAGAGGAGATTGTATATATATATATATATACACACACACACACACAGAGAGAGAGAGAGAGAGACAAACTCACTTTCTCTCACACACTTAGTTGGGAGTCTTTTGTTGGTGTAGAAACATGAGAAACGCGTCGAGAAAGTATGGATCTGAAAGCCTCTTGCTTCTATCAATATTTAAATAATACGAATAATCAAAAGAAAAGGGCTGAAATAGAATGGAAGAAAAAGCTAAATTATCGGCTTCTTTATTCACGCGGTAATGGCGTCTTTGAATTGTACCACTTGTCCGGCACAAAGACTTGTGTGTCATACAATATACTTCCTTGTATATCACACTTTATAAGGTATTGACATGTGACATATGTGGCTCACCATAATTGATTTTAATTTAATTATTTAATTAAAATAAATTCCACATGTCAAATGATTTTTGGAAGTAATATATAATGGAGTATAATTATGTGACATCAAAGTCTATCCGGTTGTCCGGATGACTCTCTCTGTTGCTTTAATTGCCGGAATACGAGTAAGAGAAATCAATTCAGGATTTCAATTCAAACTTGTCAAGCAATTTTTGGGACTAAGCCGAATGGACTTTTTGGTTAGGGGATTTTGAAATTAAGAAGTTTTGGGTCTAAGCCCAAAATCGGATTGAGTTTGGAAGTGTATAAAGTTAGGATTTATTAAACTTCTAATTTTCGATTTTGTCCAAAACCGACTTGATTCTCTTTCCAAACCCTATGCAAATAATCCCAAACTCGATTTTAAGCTATAAACTAAACATCCCTCATAGATTTATGTGTTTCATTGGTTTTATAGCACTTTGGATGGACAAATGAGTAAATCTTATTGACACTCCAATAGAAATATACTCTCTCAGTCCCACTAAAAACGATACGTTACTTTTCGACACGAAAATTAAGAAAGTGGTCTTACATGTTCTAAATTTTTTAACTACTTGGTAGTTCAATATAGTCCACACAATCTTTGTTCGTTCGAAAACGTGTCATTTGAAATGGAACGCCCCGATAAGAAAAAATGTGTCATTTGAAATGGAACGCCCCGATAAGAAAAAATGTGTCATTTTTAGTGAGACAGAGGAAGTACTCCCTCCGTCCCAAATATATATGTCTACTTTTCTTTTTCGTCTGTCCCAAATCTATATGCCTATTAGCAATTTTTTTGTATCTAACTAATATTTCACCAACTTTATTAGATCTAATTAATATGATAATATAGAAAAAGACTATTTTATTCAACTTTTATAATAGCAAACACAATTATGACATTAACTTTTTAGTAATTTATTTTAATTTACTCAAATTATAATACTAACATTTATCTAACTTTCATATCATTAAATATTTTCTGAACCTATGTGAAAAAATAAATGGACATATAAAATAGGGACCGAGGGATTACTATTTTTTAGTCATTTTTTAAGTTTTTGTATAATTACATCCTCTTTTTTTTATCAAGATAAGGATAAGGATAAGCATTCAGAGATTCAACTTAATGGCGTCTTTGAATTATCAACTTGATTGTTTTATCAATCTAAGATAAGAAGAAACTTATTAAGGATATTTTAGAGGCAAAAAATTGTGTGCATCATGTTGCATATGCAACAGACATGCGCGCATAGTTTATAAATATAAAGTCTATTCATAATATTATTGTAATGGTTAGTAGCCTAGCGGTCAAGTAGACTGCTTGCCCATGCTTTATTTTAAATTTATTTATTTTATTGTTTTATTTTTTTTATTTAATTATTTTTCATTTTTCTTATTATTTTATTTTTCATTTTTTTCTTCATTTTTTTCCCTTATTTTTTCTTATTATATTAATTTTCATTTTTTACTTTTTTTTCTCTCTTTTTCTTTAATTTTTTTTAATTTTTTCTCCCATATTATATTCAGCTTTGGCCTGGCCTCCATGTGAGTATCTTCTTTTTATTTGCTTCTCTTCGATATTAGTATTAGTGTGAGGACAAGCGCGTCACTTTTTGTTAACAAAAGTGTCGTTTGTTTTAAACAAAATTTTTTTCCCGATTTTTTTGATAAGGAAGGCGTGTCATTTGTGATGAATAAATGTGACATTTGTTATTTATCTCAAATTGTCAATCGTAACAAACAAAAGTATCATTTGTATTGGAATAAAGTGTCATTTGTATCATTTATTAACTATTAATTATTTTTGAAAAAAATGTGATTTATTTCGAAAAAAATGTCATTTGTTTATGAAAAAAGTGTCAATTTTCTATGTTGTTCGTGTCAATCATGACAAATAAACGTGTCATTGATGAACAAATTGTCTGTTTAAGCCATAATTCACAGTAGAGAGCAATGTGTCAATTGTCTCTATTGTGCGTGTTAATTATGACAAAAGACCACGTCAATGATAAACAGTGTTCATTTAAGCTATAATCCACAGTAGAGAGCAGAGTGTCAATTGTCTCTGTTGTGCGTGTCAATCATGACAAAAGAATATGTCAATAATGAGCAGAGTGTCTGTTTCAGCCGTAATTTACAGTAGAGAGCAGAGTGTCAATTGTGTGTGTTATTCGTGTCAATCATGACAAAAGAACGTGTCAATGATGATCGGAGTGTCTTTTTAAGCCATAATTCACAGTAGAGAGCATAGTGTCAATTGTCTCTACCGTGTGTGTCAATCATGATAAAAGAATATCTCAATGATGAGCAGAGTGTCTGTTTTAGACATAATTCACAGTAGAGAGTAGAGTATCAATTGTCTTTGTTGTGCGTGTCAATCACGATAAAAGAACGTGTCAATGATGAGCAGAGTGTATGTTTAAGCCGTAATTCACAGTAGAGAGCAGAGTGTCAATTATCTAGATAGCAGAGTGTCAATTATCTCTACTCAAAGTGTCTTGCAATAAATAAATGTGTCATTTATTTACAAAAAAAATATCAATTATTTTGAATAAAAGTGTCATTTTTTAAATATGAGTTGTTTTAAACAAATAACACAATTGTTCACAACAAATGACACTTTATGTAACAAACACAAGGAAAGAAAGTTTGATCAAATGTTATGGTTCTCAAGGAATCACAGGAACTCCTGAGGTAAAACTAAATCAAATGCTATTGTGCTGAAGAAGCAATTCAGGAAGCAAAACTAAGGCGGCATGATGAAACCTAATAAATACTGTGATTTACATGACATTCAGAAGAACATAAGGAAAAGCATGACACTATAAGAAGGAAATAAACAAAACATCTAATTGGGAAAGTCCTAAAAAGAGACATTTGGATACTGCAAAACTGCTAGTGATATATCACTAGCAACAACATGATAGATTTCTCATATCATACCTCCTACTTCAAATTCTACAGTTAATAAATACATCCATAAAACAATCAATATTCAAATCATGCCTACTTCATTTCATTAAGAATTCTGGCAAAACAAGAATATTTTCCCAAAATCTGGTTCAAATATGAAGAACAACAAGGCATAATTACATTCAAATTGAAACAGAGAATGCCAGACCAAAACAAAGGCGAAAAAAATAATGTTTTCTTGATTCTTGAGCAAAACAGACCACAATCTTCACAGCAGAAACGAATTTTCCTTCGAAGAAATCTCCATTCTTAAAAATCTTAACAAACTCAGAAGCAAATGAGCAAAAATACATTTCTAGACGAAAATGCACACAAATTAACATTCATAAACCATATGGAGCACCAAAATTGTTCAATAATCAAACCAAAAGCAAATTATGTTTCAATTTATCAAAAGAATTCTCAACTGACACCAAAACCAAAAGAAAAAAAATCAAACCAAAAAAAGTCATGTTGTCGGAATACATTGCGGAAAACGAGGTCGATTTCTGGCGAGTCCTCATCGGAGAGAGCGAGGCGGAGGCGGAGAGATCGGAGGCAGAGTAACGGCGGCGAAGACAAGGAGGACTGTTTAGAGAGAGGGAGGGGGGAGTGGAGAAGAGAGAGAGAGAGAGAGAGAGAGAGAGAGAGAGGTGAGATGCAGAGAGAAAGAGAAAGAGAGGAGAGAGAGAAACGGGATAGTGGGGAGGGGAGGAGATGGGAGAGAGAGGGAAGGTTTAAATTTTTTTTTTAATAAAATAGAAAATCGGGTCAAATCTGATCCAATTGGATCAAAATTGAAAATTGGATCATGTTTTATTTGCAACATAATGCACACTAGTCCAACTCTATTTTCGATGGTTCACTATAACAATGACTAAACATACTTTTGTAAGAGAAAATGAATAAAACGGATTGGCTTAAAATGAATATTTAGTGCTAATATAATGTAAAAATAAATATTACATAAATTATTTTAATATAAAAAAGTATACTCTTCAATTAACACTCATATATGATCTAGCAAAATTTTTAAAAAAATTACTTGACAAGTAAGTCATCAAATTAATAATACAAACTAATCTAAATAACTTCCTTCTCTCTCATAGTCACAGAACCAAAAAATGCTTCAACAACATTAATGGATCAAGAAAAACACTTCAGCTCTGAAGAACAACACTACCAGAAATCCACAAACTTAACAAAGAAAAACAAAAGAGTCGATTAAGATTGATTGGAATTCTTCTCCTTACAACCCCAAAATCTAGAACTATAATAAGCCTCTCCACAGCATAACAAGCAGAGCTTTATGTACAGAACCAATCAAGTTGAATTTCTCTGAATGCTTACGCGTTGGCCGATTGCGAGGGCAGCCTCGGGTGGTTGTGTTCGCCTTCATACGTAACAATGAGCATAGAAGGATCTTCCAAGCATCGCTCCACGTGCTTCCTAGCCGGGCAGCCTCTCATGCTGCTGCATTTGTAGTACCCCCTGCATAGAATGTCATACAAAACCAACAACCATCACAACTATGAAGTTCTGATCAAGATTGTTCAATTGAGATGAATGGTAAAAATATGATTATTCATAGCAGATAATGTGAAGAAATAGATCATACCAAACCAAAACAACCATCACAATTATGAAATTTTGTTCAAATTGAGTTGAATGCTAAAAATGCAAAACCAAATTCATTGATGATTCATAGAGATGGATTCAAGTACCAGACCAGATTTTGAACAGTTTTTCATTACAACGATGAAGAAGATGTTCGTGCCTTGTTTATCAAGAAGGGTTTACGGTTTATCATTTCTTCTAATTCTATGAACTTTTCTTGAATTTCATTCAACCAAATACTGTGAAACTCACTTGGTTCTACTAGTATGCAAAGAGATCACAATATATTCAAACATAGATTCAACCTATGAATCGAATCCTAACCACATTATGAATTAGATAAACTAACATGATATAAAAGAATGAGCAATTGAAATTATACTAATAACTACAATGACACATTAATTCTCTACAAAACTACAATAGGCTAAAAAATTATTCATACAGGGAGGTTATTATGAAGCCATACCGCGGGTGAGGAGAGCCTTTGATCGGTTTCTGGCCATACTTCCTCCAAGAGTATTCGTCCGCAGGAATATCCGCTATCTTGTTACTTATAGCAGGCACTTTGATAGACCTTTTCATCCTATGCTTCCTATCCACAAAACCACACATATTTAGTACACACAACAACGCCTAAAGGCTAAAACTCAACGCAATCGAACAAGATTACAAGAACTACCTCTTCTTAGAGCAATGGCATCTACCACTCCCCCCACATTTGACACTCCCATCCTCCCCCCTCCCCGAACACCTCCTCTTGTGATGAAACGAGGCTTGATCAGCAGACCGCGCTGCTCCAATCAAACGGAAGGTATCCACATTCGCCACACTCCCATCCATGCTCAAGGATGACATAAACGACCTAGTCGAAGACATAGTGGGCGTGCACGAAGAGTTATCGAAATTCAAGCTAATGCCGCTACTACTACGCTTATACATAAGCTCAGCCTGCTGCTGCTGAAGCCTCTGCTGCTGCAAGAAATGATAATTAGCCGGCGGCATTTGTTGAAGGAGGGGAAGATTCTTCCCATGGGAGCTCAATTCCAATGTGAGAGAATTCTTGATAGTGGGAAAAGTTTCTTGGAGTGGGGGATTGATGTGAAGGGGTTTGGGGCGGTGGTGATGATCAAAAGATGGATTATCAAGGAATATGTTTTGAAGGGAAGGGGGTGGGATTTTCTTGCTCTTTCTCACTCTAGCATGACCGCAGCTTGAGTTGAGGAGAGAGACTACTTTCTTGAGTTTTTCCACAGCCTCCCCTGTTTGTTGGACTAAATTTCTACTACCCACATTTTGATCTTGAGGTTGGTTTAAGATGTCTATCACTCTATGGCAACTTTGTACGGCTGCAATATTTGCCTTCACTATCTCCTCCATCAAACAAAATACTAAGAAAATTGATTCAAAACCCTATTTCCAAAAAGGGGAAAACAAGCGAAATCCAAGAGGGGGAATCATTAACACAGAAGATGTATTACAACATTTCTAATTACTAATTACACTGATTCAACAAACAAATCCAATGCGGAAACGAAGAAATTCAAGCGGAGATGGAAAGAAGAGGTTCATTTCCCCATTCAAATCAAATAAAAAAACCTAGAAAAACCAAAAATCAACCAAAAACGCCATTAAAAACACGGAATAAGACAGATTCAAGCTTCAAAGGAGTGACGATTAAGAACACAAACAAACACGTCCGGAAGAAGCGGCGCAGAAACGGTGCGAATCAAGCCATCGATCCTCTCAATTCTGCCGTTGCGCGCTGATAGAAATAGAAAGGTGTGAAAGAGGAGACTTTTTTGTTCCGCTTTGTGCAGAGAATTGACACGAAAATGGGAAAAAGATTAAAGATGCAGTCTTTGAAATATTAATAGTGCCGGACTGCAAATTATTGCTACTGAGAGAACAATAAATGCAAGCTGTAGAGAGAGAAAATATAATATCTGCGGTAGCAGGAGAGAGAAGGATGGGAAGTGAAACTGCCGTCTCTGTCGCATGTGGGGCCATATCTGGACTTTGTTATTTTATTTTATTTTTAATTGTTTTTACTTTAAAAAAAATTGGGGTTTGTAAATTATTATTACTATGCACACTTTCGCTTCTTTCCAGGCTCGACTTATGCCTTGTCCTTTTGCTTTTTGGAGCATCTTTTGCTCCTATTTTATTTGTTATTTTTTTATTTCACTATATAATAATTTTCTTTGTCTCGACTTGTCTCTATTCTTTTAGATATATAGGTTAAGGGGGCGTTTGATAAAAATTTGGGTATGGTAATGGTAATGATAATGGATATGATAGTAGGGTGATTGAGTATAGATATGATCGATTTTTTTAATGATATTTGGTATTTATCAGTGAATGAGTATAATAATCAAATATGATATTTGGATGTACTTAGAAGCTTCAATGGGAATAGATAATTTTATAAAAAAAAATTATAATAATTTTGTGAATATTCTAACGTGATAAATAATAATGACATGAGTCATGTTTTTTTATTTTGTGAAATTTAATACAAGAATATTTTAATAAAAAATACATTATCTTTTATTTTGATTATTTACAAAAAAAAAAATAATATAATATTTTAAAACATAATTGTAAAGATACTTTCTACATATTTTTACCTAATTATTGAATATTTATTTTAATATAAATTAATTTTTTTTATAAATTATGTAAAAATGTTTTTAAATATTAATGTTTATTATTTGACAAAATAAGTTTATTTAATATTATTACGTTATTATATATCTTTATGAGATTAGTGTATTTACTTTTTATTAAATTATTATTTTTTTATAAATTATGTTTAAATATTTTTAAATAATAATGTTTATTATTTGAAATTTTTTAATTTTTATTTAATATAATTTTTTTTAACTAATTATTTTATTTTAACTAAGTATTATAAAATTAACTTTATTATTAAAAAATAATATATAAAAAAAAATTGATACCTATATGGGTTTGAAAACTCAAACCCAAGTAGATCATGGGTATGAGAAAATTCATTCCTATTCGGGTATGAAATCCATAGTAGGGTGTTGAAACCTACGTACCAAACGTATTATATGGGTATCATTCCTCTCTCATTCCCATAGTAGGGTTGTAAACCCATGTACCAAACACCCCCTAAAATAAGTATTTAATTATGTGTAGATGAGTGTGTCTTATAATTATGAGACTAGTCAAATGAGACACAAAGAGTACTATTAACTCTTTCAAACTACTTCCTCCGTCCCACTAGAAATGATATATTTTTTTTATTAGGTTGTTCCATTATAAATGACACATTTCCTAAACTTGTAAAGATTGTGTGAACCATATTTAACTATTAAAAAGTTAAATAATCTATACTACATAAAATCACTTTTTTTTATTCCCGCGCCCAAAAGAAACGTGTCGTTTCTAATGGGACGGAATGAGTAAAAAGTAACACAATATTATACATAACGTTATACACAAATATCAGTGGCTGGAAAAAACATCAGACGACTAAAAAGAGCGTGAGGTACAAATATTGTGTAAACTTGTGGGTCCTACAAAAAAATTGTATATGTAATAATTTTTTAAAAAAATAAAGTGAACAATAATTTTGGCATAGCCCAATATGATATAATGGATAAAAAAATTTTGGACGGAGAGTATAGATTAAAATCGATATTTTCCGTCCCCACGTAGAGGAGAGCGTGGTTGAGTGGGTTTTCGGCCGACCAGTTCAATCCTCACCGCTCATTTGCCTTTTTTTGGGGTTTAATCTCCGTTTGTTTTGAGTAAGCCGAGCGCGGTTCCTCAAATCAAAAAAAAAAAAAAAAATCGATATTTTCCATTATTATGAGAAAGAAATTGGAAGGGTAAAATTGTCCCTAACCATAAATACAGCGTACACATTTAGCTGTTGCAGATTGGCCAATTAGACCATGACACGTGGATAGTAACTCCAATTGTAATACATATTCTTACCTGGAGAGTGGCTTTTTTCGTGCACCGGGTATGAAATGTGAATTTCGTGACCGGGTCCCACAAATTAGGTAACATCGTTGACTTTGCTTACCTACTACTTCCTCAATCTCTCTCACACGTGCAATGCACGAGTATTATTAGCCTCCATATCTAATTATATTACTAATACTAGTGCTTTGGAAAATAACACATATTATGAGTTATATAATTGCTTAAACTCATCATCACTTGTTACTGCTTCATTGCCTCCTTCGCCCGTATAACGGTCTTGTTTTTTAATTATTGCATGCCAAAAAGCAATATAAAGGCAATTATGCTATTTGGGGATCCGTTCAAGATTATTGCTTTTAAAAAATTAACCCATTATGATTACAATAATAAACACATTTTAATTCTTATGATAGTATCACATAAACATGAAAATTTTACCTTCTCCAACTTTTCGTCTACACCCATTTTACCCGATACGGCAATACCAATATCTATTCGTAAAAGTTTCTCTATCCCAAATTAACACTCGCCACACTCATTTAGGGAAAAAATTGGATAAATTGTTCAATTTTAGTCCTTTTCGTACATGTACGTACACAAAAATTAGAAAAATAAACAAATTCTCATGTGCGAAAATTTTAAAAAAATATTCTCATGTGAAATTAAAAAATGAAGTTATTTCACAAATCAGATTTATTTTTATATTTATTTTTATAATTATCGGCACGTTTACACGAGTGAAAAAAGAACTTAAATTAGACAACCATTTGTCCAATTTTATAAAACGGACCAATATCGGACAATTTACCAACCTAATGAACTAAAATTGATCCTGAACAAGCTAACGGAGTAAAAGTGGATAGGTGCCAACTTAATGAACCAAAATAGATTTTTTCCCTAAAATTTACCTTATCTCAGTTTTCACTACACCCGTTTTACCGGATACCTATACATGCCCAAAAAATTTCTCTATCCCAAATTATGCAGTCTTACATGAACTGATTACGAAACTTGCAAAACTCCTTATTATATATATATATAGTATACTTCCTTCGTATTAGGTGATTTGTCTGGATTTTTTGTGATTTTTTTCGATTTTTTCACGATTATTTATGCAGATTGATTTTATATAATAAAAGTGTAGGATCCATATAACTAAATAATTGCTTATAATTAATTTGTGTGGTAAAAGTGTGAAATCCATATAAATATTTAATTGTTTAAAGTTGATTTGAGTTGATAAATGTATGAGAGACAAGTGAGATGAAAAAACTCAAAAAGAAAATATCGACAAGTCGGGCGGGACGGAAGTATTATATGAGTTTAAATTGCGGGATATAGAAAAATTTTCGGGGAATTTGCCTATATGCAAAAGAAGAGCCCCACAAGTGGCCCAATCCTACCCAATGAACTGTCCGCATGTATGTGTGACCACAAGTAGCATGTGCAACTAGGGGTGTAACGGTTCGGTTCGGTTCGACTTTTTATGTATTTTAGGAACCGAACCAAACAAATAAAAATGGTTCGGTTCGGTTCGATTTGATGGAATTTTCAATATCGGAACCGAACCGAACCGCTTATAAATGGTTAGGTTCGGTTCATCGGTTCACTTTTTATTTATTTATTTATTTTTTAAATCTTAAATAATGCAAGAATAATAGTTTATAAGATGTCACTCATTTCGAACTCATAAGTATAGAGTTGTTACTAATTTCTCTTCATTTGTATAAAATAGAATTGATCTAAACTTAAATCTAATATCTAAATCCAAACAATATTCTCATATAAGAAAGACAAATATTAAATTAAAAAAAATTAAAAAATAGGATATTAGTTCGGTTCGGTTCGAACCGTTCAAAAATTCTTAAAACCGCGAACCGAACCAAATGTAAACGGTTTATAAAAAAATAAACCGAACCAAACCGCTGAAACCGAACCGAACCACATTTTTCGGTTTGGTTCGATTCGGTCCTACCGGTTTCGCGGTTCGGAGCGGAACCACTTACACCCCTATGTGCGACAAAGAATTATTGAACTGAATGAAAGACTTCTTCGGGGTACTGATTCTGTACCCCCACCTACCCACCCCACCCCAATCCTGGCCAATGAAAAGGACTTGATTATGCAGAGTCAGCACATTTTAGGACAATGTGGGTAAACAGTCAGGCATGCAACTGGAAGACTACCTAAACAGCGTTCTTCACACTTATTGAAGGAAACAGAAAAAAGCTAAAAACCGGGCAAACAGACCATGATAAGTAGCAGCAAATAATACTAATTGGGAATACAAAATATATACCACAACAAGAATTACCAAGAAAGTGATGCTGGAACAGGCAAGATTCAAGTAAAAACAAATCATCAACCATAGTAATGTCAAAAGCCCAATGTAATATGTTGTAGTAATGAGAGAAAAAAGTTAAAATTTTCAGAATCCCCATTGCATGCAAGTCCAATGAGACAAGTACAGCTATGGAATACAATAAAATACATAGGTGTAAATTCAAGAACTTAGACATGCCACATTTAGACTTCGAAACATGCACTTAAAAGTTAAAACCTCATAATTGCAGATATATTCTCATTCTTACCCTCCGTAAACACCGAAGCGCGAGAATTGGGTTGCGGTGGTGCTTAGGGGCACGGGCCGGGTCGGGAGTGAGAAAAAGCAGAATCTTGCTTGGGCAGAAAAAAAATTGAGGAATGAAGTCTAGGAATTAGGAGCTCTGCGAGCATAGCCCAATACCATGACAAACTCCTTGGCGGATGAGCCAATAGTGGTTTTTACCCTCTCTGTACCGGTTGTTTGAAGCCACAGATCAACCAGATTATACAGCGTGAGTGTGGGAATGACGGTCTGACCCATGCATTTGATGTCGAACTGGAGTTTGCATCGCCGGAAAATATCATGTAAGCTGATTGAAGTTGTAAACTCAACTTTATGTTTATCTAAGTATATTTATATTAATATATGGCATCTTCTTTACTAGAAATATGGACTGAAGCTGTTCAGATTAAAATCTATAGATTTCCTTGCACAAGCTATTCACATGTTTGTATGAAAGATACACGAGCTAGACTTGCGCAGAAGTGAGTGAAAATTAACTATAGAAATGGGTTACCTCAGCCTCATTTTTAAGATCTAACTTCCTCTTGAGGTAATTTTGAATGAAAGAAACTGGTATACTTCCATCTCTGTGAAGAAAGCAGCAAGTGAAAATAAGATCAGTATCTTAGGACAAAATCCATATTAGCATTAATATTGTCAATTATGTCTATGCAATGTATTATGCAAGTCTAACATCAGCGATTCATTACTAAAGGAATCAAGAATCCACATATCTTTCTACCAAATGATTAACTGTAATTCCAGTTTGGATTTTGGTAGTATTTCCAGAACGATCAATTATTGTCATTTAACTGTAATTCAATCACTTAAGCACTAGGTTTTCCATTGATCAAGACATAAAATGACCACAGAGAGCATTTGGCCATAGATGTGCACAGAAAAGTGAGGAAATTAGATGATATGGCTTGATGATGAATAATGAATGAATAAGGTAAGTGGCAGATATTTTTTGAGTTGTCAGGTCTATAAACCAAGATATAGTACTAACGACAAACACGGCACATGTTTTATGGCAGTTCAGATGAACATTAAACCTTTTGCACACAGCTAATACATCATAAGTTGCAGTAATTAAGTGTATGAAGATACTGTTTACCAGAATCACAGTGCAAAACTATTGATATCCTCTAGCATAAAGAATACACACGGTCTACATTCAACTAAAAACAACCCATTCATGATAAGTGGGGGACATAAGCTAATAAACCGATAGTAATGAATCAAAGCTATCGTCAAGCATACTTTAAGTGCATCTAATTGTTCATTGGAAATATCATTTGTAGCATCAGACCAGGTCCAACGGCCATGTTGCTATCAAATAAGACCATCACCATCAAGTCCCCAGCTAGAACGTTTTTTTTTTAATTCATGAGAAAAATGAGAGGGGATTAACTTAATTTGCAACTGTAATTAGGGGCTTTAAGAAAAGCTCGTGAACACGAAGACCACTTGCGAACTGCAGAAGACACCAATGCTGAAAAATCACAAACAAAGCAATTATGCAAGTGGATCCAAGCAGAAACATTTAAATCATTTCTTATGCTTCTGGATGCAAGCTCCAAAAGAATTCATAAATGGAAAGCTAGATTTTGTAAGCAAATTCTTCCAAATCTTGGCGAAAAAAGAAGATGAAAAAGCTAATAACTCCATTTCTGCCTAGATTTGCTGAGGTCATCTTAAACTAGATATGATGTAATGTCAAAGCTCATTCACAAGATAGAGAGGCAAATTATACCGGTCCAGAAACAACACAAATGTTTGACTGTTTTAAAAGCATATGGTAGTACTTATTTAGCCACCATAGAAGCAGGAAAAACAATCTGTACAATTCATAATTTCCAAAAATATGTCAAGCCAAGATAACGTCAAATCAGAAACATCACACTTAACAGCCATTACTGCGAAAGGTTG
The DNA here is from genome assembly GCA_028984105.1 of Lavandula angustifolia. Classification (NCBI taxonomy): domain Eukaryota; kingdom Viridiplantae; phylum Streptophyta; class Magnoliopsida; order Lamiales; family Lamiaceae; genus Lavandula; species Lavandula angustifolia. Next base: position 2,604,622 of record CM054826.1, read on the forward strand.
TAAGAACTTACTTTATTCTCAAATAACTAGCTGAAATCTGAGGCAAGGGCACTGCATTTCCCTCCCTGAAAAATTATTTTAGAAATTATCCCCCAGAAGATTAAACTCTCATAAGGATCCATATTATCTACTTACAGTTCTTTAGTGGCCATTAAAGAAAACCAAATGGGACTATTTCTTCTGTCAAATTTAGCACTGGCAGCATCAAGCACAGCCTGAGGTGGAATCCTGAAATCTCCAAAATTTTGCGTTTTCTGCCGGACTCTTCGTAGCTTCTTTGGCGTCTCAGTCTCTGTAGGGGTATGGTCACTAGAATTTTTCTCGTCTTTAACTTTGGATTTCTTCCTCAATTCCTTGTTTTTGGTTTTTCTTTGAAGACCTTCCTTCTCATAAGGATTCTGCTCTTCAGATTTGACATGAGAATCTTGTGTGGTGAACTTGGAGGACTTACTCCTATTTGCTGCTTCGACCAAGCAGGTTAGAGGATTCCACAGATCAAGTTTTCCCTCCCAATGCTCAGAACCATTCTCTCTTTCTTTATCAGGACTACGATTAGATGGCTCACCAGCAGAGGAGTTCTGCAAAAACGTCGGTAAGCATGCAAAAAGTGGTACATGGAACACATGCAACAGGACTGTGGAACGTACAAAGAAGCTGATGTTTAATTGTCACATTCTTCTACACTTGACATACCTGCCTATTATTCAGAGCAGATTTATCCGGCATCTCTTGTGAACTAGAGCTCTCAGCTTGGTCATCAACAGAACTCACAACAGGTTTTTCTATGGTAAAGCTGGATCCCTTTGATGCTTTTCTAGCAATCGATTTTGATCTTCTTCCTGTCATGCCGGCCTGTGTTGATACTCTCGGGGTACTGACCACCAATGAAGAAAGAGATCTTTCCTTTCTCTTAGCAGGCAATACAGTAGGCGTCAATACCTCAGGTGCCTTAACCTTTATCCTCCTATGAGGAAATATTTTTGCCCTCATGTCTTGCAAATTATGATCCGGTCTGGTCAGAAAGATACCAAAAAGTATTTGTAACATAATAAGAAGACCCTTTGATTTACCTCCAAACACAGAAATCTGCATGAACTACTAGCTAGCAACAACACAAATTATAAGGATAAGAGCAGGTGGGTACAAGACAGATAAGATAGTAGAATACAAGAGTTAACATTGATAGAGATATTACACCATTCAGACGGAGCTTTAAGAGCATACTTTAGAAATTCTAGCATAAAAATTCACTAGGCTTCAGAGCTAGACATGTGTTTCTATATCCAACAGAGGGAAATAAAGACTGCATAATAGCTTGTTTGACAAGTGTGCGATTGTAGCTAAGTTGGAAAACAGAAGTAACTATAAAATGCAAATAAAACAATCCAGTATAACTGACCTCAACTTCTCCAACGGTACACACCCCAAATCGATATTGCATATTGGACAACATTCCATTTCCTCATCTGAAAGCTTCTTGTATATGCATTTCCTGCAAACTATATAACATCATGGAACAGAATATCAGGCACCTCATAAACATTGAGATAAATATATTTTAAACATACAAAACAAATAACCCAGAACTAGAAAAGCATTAGATCATTAATTTGACTTAATATGCAAAGATGACAACAGAAAAGGAGTTTCTCTTGGCATAAAACTTCCTACATTTACATTTTCCTGACTAATCATATGATTCGCAACATGACAAACGAAAAAACTGAATTAATCATTACCCAATACCCATATCAGTCAATCAGAGGTTTATGTAATTTTTCTTGTCAAAACATCATCCATTTATGTTCAAGGTCTTTGGCTGAAAACTTTCAGACACTAATCTTAATCTTCGGAGTAAAGCTCTACCCAGATCTATCAATCATAATTACTGTGCAGCTAAACAAGTCTTTCAACTACCAAAAAAATCCCAAACCACACCACTACTTCTGTGAATAAAACTCCTATCTCATTCTACTCAATTTACTCCCATTCACATTGAATATAACACCACTAAACGTCTAAACGTACAAAGATTCTTATGCGCAGAACTTCATGAGATCTTCAAAACAAATTGGGCGACATGAACACCTCGATACAAAAGACAAATTCCTCACCCAACCACACAAACAGAAGGTCGTAAAACTGAAAATCACAAGCAATCAACAAACGCATCTGATCCCCAGATCAATAAGACAAAAACACAGATCAATAACACGCAATCCACTCAACGAAGATCCGGATTCCACCAAAAAAAGCCCAGGTCAAAAAGGGCACGCTAAAACCTCAATAATCAAAATTGAAATACCAACAACCGCCCACGATTTACGACTAAGCCAAAAATCGAAGGCAATTGGGAAATAGAATAATGAGGAGGAGGAGCGGCTCACAAGTGTGGAGGCATTCGATAATAGTGGTGGCGTCGCGGAAGAGCTTGCGGCAGAGAGGGCATGTCATGCATGGCGCCACCGCCTCCTTCCTCACCTCAACCACCTGATGTGACATCGTATTATCCAATTCACCCAATTAGACGGAGAAACACCACCGCGCTCAGAATCCACGTTTATCTTATGCGGTGCATGCTAGCCCCAGCGCGAAGGAGGCGGGATTTACGTCCGTTTCCTTTCTCTCTCTACTGCATCTGCATTAATCCCAAATCCAAACAACACAATTCTCAATACGGAGGCATTTTTAACCATGAGCTCCAGAGATAATTAACTGACATGGAGTACAAGTAAGGCAAGGAATTATACGCAGATTTGAGATGGATTCTTCGGCAAAACCTGCAAATCGAGGATCGATTTGGGGGAAACGGGGACGTGAACTGAAGGCTTGAAGAGGTGCCGCCTTATGGTTGATCTGTGGGTGCGTGTGAGTGCGCGTCTCTGTGTGCGGGGGAGGAGTCAAAATCGAGAGAGAGACGGAAGAGAGAGAAAGAGAGACAAGGCTTTGTTGTTACAACTTACAATCAGCATGAACCAAATACATTAGCCTTTTTAAATTGAATTAAGGAAATTATTTTTATTTAAAATGTGAAAATAAAAATTATAATTACAAGAGATATTTGCTACTTTAATTTTTCTTTTTATTAATTTGTATTTGTGTGTATAATGTAAATTTTTTGGACTATAGCATATGATATGATAAAATGACCAAATAAAATACGAGATATAATAATATAATTGAATGTGTCTATTCAAAATCTTATGGTCTCTTTGAGAAATCTAAAGGCACACAATTACAATCTTTTTTTATAAAAAAAGTCAAAATATTTACCGAAACATATAGCTTGCAAGCTAAATACATCTTAGAGGTATGATATGTCTCACTCACAAACTCGACAAATCAAGATCTATCATAATACGACGACCAAATGAAATACGAGATATAATATAATCGAACTCGTTTGTCCTAAAAATATTTACCCCTTTGAGAAATCTAAAATCATTATAAATATACATCTTCTTACAACAAAGTTGAAATATCTACCGAATCATTCACGATCTAAATACATCTTAGGTCTATGATGTGTTTCACTCACGAATTCGACAGCTCAAGATCTACCAAACTAAATCAGAATACGACGATGAAAATGAAATACGAGATGTAATATAGCCCAACTTGTATCTATTCAAAATCTTGGTCCTTCCAGAAATCTAAAAAGGATACATATACATTTCTTTACAATGAAGTTGAAATATCTACCGAATCTAAATACATCGTAGCTCTATGATATGTCTCACTTACAAACTTGACAAATCAAAATCTACCTAACGAGATTAGAATACAACGCACAAAACTAGACCGTAATTAAATACTACGACACGTGATTAAATACATCTAAGAACCGAGGAGTCCCTTGTGCCTAGCATAAGAAATCATCAAAAGGAAAAGGGATCCACAAACAAGTAGAGTAACCATCACCACCTGCATTACAAAAATCTAACATTTTTAACATCTTTTAATTTGATTTTATACAAAATAAATTAAATACTTATCCAAAATCTTATATTATAAGATTTGGTTGAATAAATAAAATACCCATTTGAATAGGTAGCCATGGTTTTCCCTCCATGGGTATTGGATGTTCATTCCAAAGATGGCTGCAGCTAAAGAATACACAGCCAAACACACTGTGCCTGAACTCAGAAACAGCTCCAGCTGCACGAGAATCGAGCTGCGGTCGTCCCATATACGTCCACTAATGAAATGAAATACGAGAGAGAAAAATTCCCATACCTGTATAAGTTGATTCCTATGATTATCCAACTGCATAGAACAATGTGAATTTATCAAGAACACATCATGAGATTGTAAAATCGCCAAAATCGGCTAAAACATATCGATCGTAATTGCTTGAATTAGGGTTTGATTTTTTACCTGAATATTGATGTAATCTTCTGTATCATCAATATACTCTCTCAACTGACAAAAAATTTAAAATAAAATCAAGAAACCACACTAATAAGATTATCATTCTTGCTATATATAGTACTAATTAATCTCATAAACAAGAAAATTAAATAGCTTACTGTTGTTAGTTTGTTCATAGTGCACTCAATTTGCATGAAGTAGGCCTAAAAAAAAGAACACAGCAAAACAAAAAACTCAATTTGTCGTAATTACGGAAGATTAAGAAGCAAAGCTCCATTGGTTGCAAAGGAAAACCTCGAGAAGCATCTCGAGTTCATCAACGTTGCTCTCATCTTGAGTAGTGGTTGCCGTACTGGTAGCCCTGCTGCTGGTTCTTGAAAATGTTTGTGTAGATCCATCTTCATGAACGGAATCAGCGGAGGAGTAAGCTGACATGGCCGTCTTTCTCGATAGATAGAGGTCCGCCATGTCATCATCGTCGTCTAATAGCTGCTCTTTTTCATCCCTTACCTAGAAATCAAACACCTCGATAAGGAAAACATACTAAGAATAGTTAAGGGATGAAAATGCGCTTACTTTTTGAACCCGGCTTGTTAATCTTGTCATCGAACTCTTCATTTTACGGACTCGGTCTAAGTTTCCACTATTTGTCTGCACATACAAGATCATTGCAATTTGCAAATCATAGTATGCTTAATATTATTTTTAAATAAAAGTTGTTAGTGTTTGCAATAATAGAAAAAAAAAAATTAATTTTAGCGAAATCAATTTTGCAAACTCTTATAAGTTGTTTTTCAATTTCTTTTGGCTTCTGCTTTTAAAAAGCACCCCTGACCAGCTTATGGGCTTGTGCTTATTTTAGCTTATTTTAAGCGCAAAAAAAAATATAAGCACATATTCCAAATATTAAAAAAATGTGCTTTTGCGATAAAAAAAGCCTAGAAATAGAGTATTTAAGTTGTTCCAAACACTACCTTAGTCCAATTTCTCAAAGTAGTAGGAAGATTTCATGTGATATTTAAGGCGAAAACGACAACATGAGAGAGGATAAATAAGCAATGAATTGATAGATTGTACTCTACCTTAGCAGTGAGTTCATCTAATGCAGGATAAGCAGCAATCTCCAGTTCTCTAGTTTGGGCATCAAGGGAGCTGCACACACCTTCTAATGCTACTTCTAGCGCTCTAAACTCGAACGGGAAATCTAGCATCGATCGAACAGAACAAGAAACGGAGCAAGTAAGGCAACAGCACCAGCAACCATAGAAATACATATGCTATGCAGAAACTCTGTATCTTGAAACCCGTTGTACTAAACCTACTAATGCTGAAATCGTACCAGACTTATTTCTAGTTCAAGTTTCGAGCACTAGAAGTAGCATACTTTCTCCATACAAGCAACAAAGCAAGTAAAGGGAGAGCACCAACAATCAAGACATATGCAATGCAGAAACTCTTGAATCTTGAAAACTATTACACCACATCTACTAATGCTACTTCTGGTGCGGTGAAACCGTACTAGGTTTATTTCTAGTTCGAATTCGAGCCCTAGAAGTAGCAAGATTTCCACCACACAAGCAACAAAACAAGTAAAGGGTTAGCACCAACAATCACACAAACACAACAAAAACATGCACCTCAGGAAACTCCGGATCTTGATAACGAATACTCTCTCTGTCCCAATAAAGTTGGTTTGTTCGCTTCCCAACATAAAATAACACTCTGATTTAATCTAGTAGGCCCACTAACTTTACATTGTTTTACGCACAACTTTCTTAACCTCCGTGCCGTAATGAAACAAGGCATGTTTATTGGGACGGAGGGAGCACATCAATCAACCTACTAATGCTACTTCTAGTGTGGTGAAATCGTACTAGGTTTATCTCTTGTTCGAGTTTCGAGCACTAGAAGTAGCATAGTTTCACCATACAAGCAAGAAATCAAGTAAATGCAAAAATATGCAAATGCAATTATTTTGAATCTTGAAAAGAATCAATGATATCAGACCAGTTACTTCATTAGCCTCAGCTTCACTACTACGAGATTCAAGCATTCCCTCTTCTTCTCCTTCACCCGTCCCAATCCCCAAAGGCAGCCGCCTCTGCAACTCCTCAACAATCGGAGCTACATTCTCATCAAGTGGGTCCCTCAACCACACCTATATATAAAGAAACAAACACACTCACATTAAACAATTATTCATATTCTTAAATTCAAATCAAGAATGGCAGAAAAACCCAACAAAACCCACCTCATCCGTTGTTATAATCGCCTTGATATGCTGCAAAATAAAAATCACTAACAAAAATCTCAACAAAAACAATCAAAATTGAAGAAGAAAAAACAAACTTACTTCCAAATTGAGGATAATGGCTCTCTCTCTCACTAGAATTGCGGAAGGGTAAGACAGTAAAGGATCGAGAATCCTCAAATCCCTCCCATTAATCTGCACCCTTCTCATGATCTCGAATTTATCCAAATCCACAATCATCCCGCTCCCACTGCCGTCCAACACCACCCAATTCCTCGCAACCGCGCCCTTCTTCTTGAACGAGATCTCAATTTCAGCACAAAATCCATCCATTGAATTGTGAAAAAGCTCAATCAATTCTGCTCATCTTTTTTTACTGTTTAATCGGTAGAGTGTGGGCAAGTTGGTTATAAGTGGAGCGGTGGAAAAGCTGAATGATTGTTGATATTTTGTGGGTCGAAAAGACAGATTGAGGGATTGAATTGAGAGTGGAGGGGCCAGTAATTGTACGTTTGTTGCAGCTGATTTGCTCATCTGCATGCTTGCTTGCTTATCCACTCACCATTGCAATTGCTTGCATTTAATTATATTGTTAAATAGATTTGGTTAAGATTCATTGCTACATACGTGCAGCGCCTTATTATATTAAAAAAATGTTATTAACGTAAAATATAATAGTATAAAATATTATAGGAGATTTGAAAGACAGAGAGCAAAGGGTTTGTTTTCTGAATTAAATGTAGAGTATATGTAGGTTTATTTATTCTTAATTTAATATATTCATTTTAAATTACTAATGTTGTTAAATTAATTTGGATTCTATTTATTAATCTTCAAATTTCTGTTTTTTGGTGGAGAAAAAGCAATTGGGTTTGTGACAAAATAATATAATACATAAATTAAATCATAAAAATATATTATAAAAATAGTATTAACTTTTTTCAAAAACATAAAATTAGGAATCCTAAAAAATTTGGTAGTTTATATGGGTTAACTTCCCGCACATACTCAGCATCGCCCCGCGTACGTGAAGCTAATAATAATGCTAAAAAGTTGTATAATTTGTAGATTTTATTTTATTATTCAGTTTTATTGTATATGTTTTTTCTTGAAATTATGTGTAGATTTTTTTTATATTTGTATTGTAGAATATATAAAAGGGACTGATTTAAAATATTAATAAAATTATTCTCTCTAATCCATTATTATTGTCTTGAATTCTTATTCATGTTGTTTTATTGTATGTCCTGTTTTATTATAAAATAGATATAATTTATAGCTACCAATCACATTAAATACATGAAGCCCATCTTTATAACTTACTTCTACCCATTTTTCTAATTTTAATATCGAAAATAAATAAATCAATAATAATGAGATGAAATGACCTTTTATTTTTTACTAGAAATAAATTGTAAGGGAAGAATTCATTAAAAAGGCGGTAGGGAGAGAAACATGAGGCGGTGGCGTAGTTCATGAAGGGTCTTTTTCAGTGGCATCCATTTTGTTGTTATTTTAGAGGAGATGTTAAGTTTAACGGTGTCTAGATTGTATAAATACGGCATCTTACAAAATTTAGAACACGACGTAATTGTTAATACGATAATTAGAATGAAGAATAAATTAATTTTATATTTTTCATTAGATTTAAGTGCAACGTATGCTAAAAATGTAATGGATACGATAATTAGAGTATTGGAATATCTGACACGTGTCCAACAAGATATGTTGAGATTTTTTGAAGTGTCGGTGTAGCCTAGGTCAATAGTAAAAGTAAAAAAAAAAACTTATAAATTGCGTATAAATAAATAAATCCCAAAAAAGAAAGTGGGAGTTCAGGTAATTAATTCTTTTTCATTTTCAAAATGAAACAAGTTAAGTGTGAAAAATATATATATATATATATATATATATGGTACAGTAATACCAATCATATGTTAGATTTAAATACAATATTTTTTTCTTTAATAAATTAATTAAAACTTGACGTCAAAATAGTAATAAAATGTGAATATACTCTATACCATGTTCAAAAGTTTAAACTTAAAAATTCAAACTTCATTCAGTGACAAGAATTACACCTATTTTGAAGACAAAATTTAACAAAAAATCATCCCAAAAAATCTAACTCAACATATGATATAACAACAAGATCACACTGCAAGATCGACCCCACGTATAATCTTCTTTGTTTTTCTTATTTTCCTTTCTTTATCATCCCACCTCCTTATTTTTCTAGTCATCCACTCTTTTGCCCATCCCTACCGAGGGTCAATCCCAGTAACCCGATAATTCAGCTTACTAAGCTTGACAGCATTCCCCACAGCCATAAACCCTCCACGAGAGCTAAAATCCACACACCTCGGACGATTCACAACGCTCCGATTCGGCGGCGGCCAGTTGGAGAAGACAGTTAAAGAAGGCACATGAACAAGCTTCATCACATCGAACTCATAGCAAGAATCTGTGCATCCGGATTGAACTTCAAGAACTCCACCTTTGTAGTCAAGTTGTCTATCACCTTCACAGGCTTCCTCTTCCCCTCACAAACTCATCCCTGTTGTAGATATTCACAATCCCACTCTCCGAACCGGCCGCAAATAGATTACCAAGAGGGGCAACGGTTAGAGAAGTGCCGGTGAATGCAAGGATCCGAACAAGAAGCTCTCGAGCTTCTTCATCTGTTTACCCTCTTCGATTTCTAACCGCTCATCATTCTCCTTGGATCCTTTCTTTCTCCTCTTGTTCCTAGTAGGATCTTCAATAATCTCTCCTCCGTCTTCAACCTCTTCTTCGATAAATGCAATCTCGTCATTCTTCATCGCTTTTTCTTATTCAATACCTCCTTAGGTATAGCATTTTGAGAAATTAAGCTCATTTTTCACAAACTGCTCGAAACCAAATCAAGGGGTAAAATCAATCAATCAATTACAAACATACATAACCAATCAAATTCGCAAACATTCCAAATTAACGAAAAATGAAGTGATCGATCTCGAATACGAAGAAAACTTCATTATCTAATCAATAGAAAATTATCTTACAATCACGAAAATCACTTCTCTAGCAGAAACATAAAAAACGAAAAAGCTAACAATAAGGGTACCTCTGAAGAGTTTAAAGGAAGGAAGCAATCGTGATTTGACCCAAGTGATTTTTTAAATTCGCAGCCGACCTCGGCGAATAGTTCTTGAGAGAGTGGAACTCCCGTCGTAGAAGCAGAAACTCGACGACTGTGGTGGACGAAGAGGAAGACGACGTCGAGGGTTACGGCAGTGGCGGGAGAGAGGCGCTGTAATTGGAAATTTGATACGAATGGGCTCGACAAATTTGGGCTTGTTGATTGTTTCGTTCTCAGAGCCGTTTCATAATTTTATAAACTAAACTTTATACATAATTCCCAAAAATGAACAAGTATGTAAAATGTAATACTCCCCCGTCCAAACCGACTCGTCTTGTTTAGTTTCGCCACATATATTTTGGGACTCGTCTTGTTTAGTTTCACCACATATATTTTGGTGAATGAGTGGTTGTATGTAGATGAGTGGATGATTATGTGTAAAAAAATAGGTCTCATCAAGAAAAGTGAAGATTTTGTGTAGTAATTATTTTTATTTTTAAAAAATAAAATAAGTAGAATAAAATGGTCCGGAAAGAAATAGTATAAGACAAGTTGGGCGTGACGTAAGGAGTATCAATGAATTATTTTTCTTTGCGAATATGATTTTAAAATCTGACTACTTTTATGTTTACTTTAATCCTTGCTTTTGGTTATTTAAATTCGAATTACTAATTTTTTTTCTTTCTATAATTTAATTTTCGGGAAAGTATTTGTGTGGAAGCAAACCGGCCACATGCTGATACCGGCTAATCCGGTCCCCTAATTCACGGTGGGTGCAAAATGCAATAATGAACCAACTCCCCCTCATGGCTCTGTCCAACCAATCAACCGACAAGACCCGGACCCGCCCCATATGGTTCACTCTCCGTAATTTCAATAATTTATATTCTGGAAATTAATTTATCAATTATTTCAAAGCTGCCACGTAAAGGAATGAACAAAGTTAAAAATATCATATTTATTAAATCGATTCTTACGGGAATTTAAAATCAACACTCTTAGATATGAAAATAACCAACTAAGCTACTCGCTCTCAGTTTAAAAGAATGTTTGAAATAACTTTTATAAATAGTTTTTAGTTATTTATACTTAAAGTTGCTTAAAATTTATTTTAAATAAAAGTTGTTAGTTTGTAATATTAGAAAAAATCCAGCTTAATTTTAAAAAAAATGGTAATGCACACTATTTTTTCTGCTTTTGAAAAACATCATCTCTAACCAGTTTATAAATTTCTGCTTATTTGAGTTTATTTTAAACCTAAAAAAAATAGAAACTTATACTCCAAACATTAAAAAAGTATTTATAAGGTGAAAAAGCCAAAAAACAAGTTATTTAAGCAGTTTCAAACACTACTTTTAAGATAGGAAGAATATAAAGAAGTGGGCCCCACTGAGGAGCACGTATTAAGCTGTCATGAAAATCAAGAGTCTGGATCTTCTATCCCATAATTGATGGACCACTTGGTGGCCCATCAATCACGCGGTGTCACGCGTGCATTGGTGGACCCCCTCAAGTTAATAAATTAATATTTGAGTGTTAAAAAGGTGGTCCATCAATGCACGCGTAGCGCCAATTGTGAGATGGAGGATCCTTAGGCGAAAATCAGGCACACACATAATAAGCCCCACAAAATGCTGTCTCTGTTTACAACCACGGACAGAATATCAACACCCATCCAATAAAACTCAATCCCCAATCTCACACAACTTGCATTCCACATTTCTGCTCAACAATAATCCAACCACAGAAGATAGAGAAATGGAGAGATCAGTTAATTCTCATGATGGTCTCAATCTCAAGGCCACTGAGCTCAGATTAGGGTTACCCGGCAGAGACGGATCGGAAGAACAACAAGAGATCTTTGAGTTCGAACGATGAAGCTCAAGAATCCACTGCCCCAGCTCCCAAGTAAGTCTAGAGATGAGAGAGGAAGTTTTCCCTTCATTATGAATGAATTGAGTTGTGGGGCTGATCAAGAAATGCTTTGTGTTGATTTCAGGGCACAAGTTGTTGGGTGGCCGCCGGTGAGATCTCACCGGAGAAACGCGATGAAGAAACCCGAATCGGATGGATCCGGGATGCTTGTGAAGGTGAGCATGGATGGAGCTCCATATTTGAGGAAGATTGATATCAAGTTCTACAACTACTTTGATCTTCTCAAGGAATTAGAGAACATGTTCATCTTTGGCATGTGAATTACTTTTCTCCTATTTGTTTTTTCTTTTCTTAAAGTATGGTTTGTTGTTTCAGGTAGGCAAGGGTACAAGGGGTGTGAATTTGCACCAACTTATGAAGACAAAGGCGGGGATTGGATGCTTGTTGGAGATGTCCCATGGGAAATGTTCATCACTTCTTGCAAAAGGTTGAGGATCATGAAAGGCTCCGAAGCTAATGGCTTGGTCGGATGCCCGTAGAATCCTACCGGACATTTGATTGGAAACAAGATTCCTAGTCGAAGAAAGACTGACTATCAACTTTTGAGTCGGGACAAACTTGCTACTGATCGAAGGAAGGCTAACTAGTAAACTTGTTAGTCGAAGGAAGACTGACTAACAACCTACCTTTAAATCAGACAAACTTGCTAATGTCGAGGAAAGTCCACACATGTGATAATAGGCAAGGCTATTGTACAAAACTACAAAGAGAATTAGTTGTTTCTTGTTCAGTTTCTCTTTTTTGTTGGGAAATTGTTTGTACTAAAGCATAATATATGCAAATAATTTATATTCCTTTCGTCCTGTTATTACTGTCCCCTTTAATTTTAACACCAGATTAAAAAAAAATATTTTAAATGTATATTTTATGAATTTTATTTATATTAATAAATGAACAATAATTTCGAGAAGTGATTGGTGGAAATAAAATAAAAATTCATCCAAATTCTTGCAGGCATAGTTCAGACAATCAATTTTTTTTTCATGATTTTTTCTTTCATTTTGTAATTGATAAAAATAACTTAAAGTTTCAAAAAAGTTAAAAATCATAAATTTCTGAGTTCATAGTGGAACGAATCGTATGAGAGATAAATTTGTAGAGAGAGAGTATAATAATATGGGTGTACGTAGTGAGTAGGTGGGGTCCATTTCATTTTATGTTTAAGAGTAATTTTTGTTATTTTAGGAAATAGAACAATAATAACAAGACAATTCGATTAGGAAAGTAGGATAGTAATAACGGGACGTAGGGAGTACTATTCTATAATTTAGAGGAAGAAATTACAGTTTCTAACAAAAGAAACACGGAGTAGCTAACATAATAGGCAAGATGAATGATTATTTGACATAATTCAAGAAGCAAAAGGATCAAGACCTGCTCCAGTAGTTCAAAGGGCGAGGCTAACTATCAAAAACCTATACAAGAGTTTTAGTTCCACGTACGTACCAGATACGCGTAGCAGCTAAAATCCAAGATTATCAGCAGACATAAAGTTCACCCGCGTGTTAGAATTTTGATCATTGAGTGATTCCATCTTTGAGTCGAGTATAGAAAGTTGCGACTTAACCCATAGTGGATTATTCCTGCCCTCGATCCACAATGCTTCACCCGTATCTTTGTGCTTGAAGTCTGGATAGTTTGGGCTTCTCTGTTGAAGGAAACAGAATCAGCGGATTATGCCAGTGAAGGACAAAGCCAACGCAGTGTAAACCCAAACAGATAGTATGATTGCATAAATAGATCATTCCTTAGTGAATCCAAACGCTAAATAAACGTAGTCTAGGCACAAACGGATAGTATGATTGCATCAATGGATCATTCATTAGTGAATCTAAACCCTAAATCCATGCTACAGTTTCAAGAATGCAGTATGTGTGTGTTCATCATTTTCTGAGGAAGGTCCATTGTATTGGGGAGGGATAAGCGCAACTTTCATTTTGAAAGAGGTGATTCTCGTGTATCTAGGTGAAATTATAAAAGTTTTAGTGGAACAAGAATCGTAGTTAAAAACCCGTCTCTCAGCAATTTCAGGCCTTATATAAGTTGTCTACCTTGTTTGTACGATTATCCCACCATTCCGTTGGATTAGCAAAGAAGGCTTGCCAGAGTTCTTCTATGGAACCAGTAGAATTAGCAGAGTACGCACTTTGCTTTTTACCTACAAATCAATCAAGCAAAAACTTTAAAAGGCGTGACCAGGTAACCATGAACCAATAGAAGGGAACAGGAAAAGGGAATAATTACCGGGATTCGGAGAACTAGAGTCCCCATTGTACAATGGAATAGCTGAGGGGCTCTTTTCGATGAAATTCAGTTCCTGAACTACTACCTGGGAACGATGACAAAAATGTAAACAATATTTAAATAACACTTAAATCCATGTCTAATTCATATATTCTGGAAACTGGCTAGCAACCTTATAGTATGTTTGCTGCTTCCCATCATCACTCTCAACTGTATCCGAGACTAGACGACCAGATACATAAATTTGTTGACCTTTTTCAACATGCTGAGAAGCAATCTGAGCCAAGTCGTCCCAGAAAGTCAGGTTAATCCTGAAAAATATCAATGCCAAACATAGTTTTACATCTTCCACAAATCATGAACTGAATATGAAAATCATGGTTAACATCACAAAGGGACATAAAGTATGACGGAGATACATCTAGGTACATCCTCTATCTATGAATATGAAAATGTCCATTATAAGATCCTAGCTATCCAACAGAGCTTTCAAAGCAAACCATGCTAAAAAGTTGTCTAGCCATTTAAAAAGACAGATCCATTTTGAACACAACACATAAATTAGCTCTTCTATGGCCCCATAATATCTCCAAGAAAGCTGTTCTTAGTATTAGTATTATTCATGAGGTTTGAGATAGCCGGATAAAAACCAAAATACTCAATTTAACTAAAGAAGAAGCACAAAAAAAAAAAATCATAGGCTCCTTAGAGGATGAAGCTGATGATTCAGGTATATACTAAAATAACAGAGACTTCAAAGCTTTGATATAACCTTCGACTGTGTCCAAATTCCATCGACAAAGTTGGCAAAAATTCAATTACATGAACTAATACTCACTACACTACTGCAGAAAGCAGCAATAAAAAGGAAAAAACAAAGGATTCAAAAAATGAAGATATACAAAGAACGAGCAACTAGAGCTAGAATTTTACCAAATCGTATCGGTTTGCGATTTCTTAACGGCGAGGCGCGACCAACCAACAACCTTTCCGGACGTCAGGTGTTTGATTTGAACCGGAGCCCCAACCACGCCGATAAGCTGCACCGAATTGCAGAGCTCCTTCCTCCACGGAATCTCCGTCGGCCTTGGATACTGCTGCGGCCACGCCGCATAACGCTCGTACTCGTAAATCGCGTTGTTACCGCTCGCGGCAGCGCCACCGCCGTTGTAATCGAAGGAACATCTAATGCCTGCCGCGGAAGTCAATTTTCGCGCGGAAATAGGATTTAGGAAGCGAAATGGGAAGGAAGAAATTGGCGCGGTGTTTAGGTGGAGGCGAAGGGCGTTATTCACCGCCAGCGTCTGCTTTAACGCCATGGCGGCAGGACTCTTTACAAATTACAACGTCCTCTTTTAGGGTTCTGCCTTATCGAAGAAACCCCAAAGAATCGGAGAGAGAGAGAGAGAGAGACTGCTACAGTGAAATGAGCGAAATTGGGGATTTTTTTTTTAAATATCCCACCAAAAATCCTAAACCCTATTTTTTTAATTTTAAAAAAAAAAAAAAAAAAAAAAAAATCAAAATACATAAAACAGGTTAAAATGTGAATTAAATTCAAAATTCAAAATTTTTGACCAGAAATATGATTTTGAATTAATTAGCATGCAGCTCACCCCAAACAACAAAATTTCGATTTTATTCTTGTTATGTAGATTTTGTCTAATTTTGAATCTACAATATGATTGCATCTTTTTTCGTCTTATGATACTAAAAATCGGCCGTTTTTCCTTTTTAGTAATTTTCGATTTTCAGTTAACCAATTTAGTAGTTCAGATCGATTTCAATACAAAGATTCGACAAAGTTTGGGATCAGTTACCGATTCCAAGCATAGCGGAGGATGTAAATAAACACTCTTTTTCGATCACCAGAACATTATACGGTTAGATTAAGTTACTGAAAAGGAAGGTATTATTAGATGAAGAAAAATGAACATTTTCAGAAGTTAGATGACAAAAAGGGACTTGGACACAATTCATAACTAATTTGGATAAGCGATTAGATCACCTGTTTCAAAAACTCTGTCCCAACGATGTCCATAGAGTAGGTATTTAGACGGCTACCCTACAAATTGTAAAATTGTACCATAGTCATCTAGATGACTACCTTTATATTATAATTGTAAAATCGTAGTGATCTCATGCCATCGTATAGATGTCCAAAGTATTGAGCTAAAATCAAAATTTTCTCTATCCCAAAAGAGCTAATTATAAAACAAGAGACAACTCAACAAATCTGGTGCTAGATTTGTAAAATCTTAAAAGACAAGGCACCAAACAACAATCAATTAAAGGTTGGAACAAGTCTTAGTATACAATCGATTTCTGTTGGACTCAAAACTCTACTTTAGGAAAAGTAATCATTTTATAATCTAAGTATCGAATTCCACTAAGCAATGAAAATAACACCACTAACACAACATCTACACATTCATACCTTTGAAGGGTCCCTTGTGTGAATAGAAAAAGAAGAGCATCCAGAGAGGTTTCTGACTTCACCTTCCTCTTCTCTACTTGAATATTCTGGCGTACGGGGTATGCCACGTCATAACCGAAGAAGGAAACCGGTAGAGAAAAGGGAGAGATGTGGGATCTGACAAGGGTTTCAACTTAGTGGGAGCGAAGTAGGATTAGGGATGGAAGAAGGGATTTGTGGGTTTTGAGTTTTGAAGGGGGTTTAGGATGGCGGGTCGGATTCGGGTTTGACTAGGGTGGTGGTGTCTGAAGGGTGGGTGTGGTAGATGGCAGAAGCAAGGGACATGGGCATGATGCAGAGAGCCTTGGACTGGAGAAACTGCATTGCTGCACCGACGTTTTCTTCCATGAGTTTAGCTACTTGCCTCTCTGTGCCATCATTTGACCATTTCTCCCATGCTGGCTGAGTTCTTCCACCATCACTGCATTCTTCCTAAACAAGATGCACATAAATTGAATATAAGATGGGTTAGATGACTTAGATATTGCTTTTTACCCGTCGTATTTTATTACCTCTACTGAGGATAATGGGATGTCTGTCACAAGCGGTGCCACTGCACCGGCTCCCCCTAATCTACTCATGCTCAACACCTGTATGATGTTAGCCATTACGTAAATTAGAAGGGAAATCGTAATTAAAACTTTTCTTGGACGCTTAAGATCTTGTAGCCTGTTGAATACAGTGGTGCTAATTCAAAACATCCATCTCTCAAATTGTAACTTACTAATACAAAAAGAGATTCTATTTGACTACCTTTACTTGGAGCCTTAAGAACTTCACATAATCCACAACTTCATCAAGCATGGCTGCTCTGTCTGTCTGCATAAAGATTTCAATTAGAGTATGCTCATAAAGCTCCTTTTTAAAATAACGAGATGATATTCATAGATCTGATCACAGAAATGATTTAGAAGAAACTCTTTTGGGTGCGTGATAGTATGAACTATGAAGCGTATCGAGTGAGCTTTGGCTGCCAGAAAGTGCTTCTTAAACAAATATAGAAACTCATATCCAATCACCTCACATCATGTCAACAACACCCACCAACTCACCCACTCAATGTGCACATGGAGGAAATCATTATCAAAGAATCAGGTAAAATATACAAGCGGCTGAAATTTGGTGTGCACTAAACATCATTAGTAAAATAGGATAATGGAATTAAATAAAATGTAACAATCCACTTTCTGTATCTGCAAACCTAAGAGAGAATCATCATACACTAATCATCACTAAGAGAATGATGGCAAGCTAAATACAACTCCAAATTAACGGCTATACTTCAGTAAGCATAATTTTGATGTACTAAAGT
Organism: Lavandula angustifolia; assembly: GCA_028984105.1. NCBI lineage: Eukaryota > Viridiplantae > Streptophyta > Magnoliopsida > Lamiales > Lamiaceae > Lavandula > Lavandula angustifolia. Next base: position 2,622,332 of record CM054826.1, read on the forward strand.
GCTGAACTAGATAGTAGGGATAAAGCTGACCTTGCTGACACTGGGAACTAAATCTTGCAAAGCTCTGATTCTTTCAGCTATTCTTTCCCTCCGCAACTATAACAAGAGAGGGAAAAATCTCGAATGAATCATGATCAGATTATCTAGTATGCACTTGAATACTGAAAGATGATCTCATGGAACTATTACTCGTACCCTTTCAGCTATGCTGTGTGGATCTGTTGCTTGGCCTCGTCTAGCCCGTACCCTTGGGCGAATTGCGGATGGATGTGGCGCCGATTGGACTGTGTTCACCATTGGCTGTCCATGAAAACCCTAAGAATGAAAACAACAGGAATTTTTTACATTATATATATATATATATATATATATATATATATATATATATATAGAGAGAGAGAGAGAGAGAGAGAGAGAGAGAGAAAACGGGACCACAAAATAAAACCGATCATCAAGCAACAAACACCTCCATTCTTCAAACCACATATTTCAGAGTTCATCAAGCCAACTACAAATTCACACTACGATAGACGAGTCATGTAAAAGTTCAAACTACTATGATAAATTGATAATCCACAGCAGCTCATCAACAGAAATACATCATAAGCCAATAAATTGACACAAATAAGTCAATCAAATAATTTACCCCTTTCATAGAAACGCCGCCGACGTCATCGCGGTGGAACCTCTTCCCGCTCCCCGATGCATTGTTGTACCCTCCTTTCCCCTGCTCTAAGCTCAGCCCCAGCGGAAACGCTCCGCCGCCATAACCACCGCCGATTCCGACCCCGAGTCCGACTCCTATCCCGCCGATTCCACCTAGGTGAGCGGCGCCGTCGCCCGAGCCGAGCTGCAGCATCATCGCCGGCGACGGAGCTTCGTTTCCGATCATATTAGCATCAGCTCCGGCGGCGTAGCTCTGATACCCTAGAATTTGCTCCAGGAAATCGTCCGAGGATGCTTCGCCCGAATTATTCGACATGGAAGATCTCATATTGAACACCGACTGTTGATTGATTTTCACAAGAACTCCACAACTAACATCACTGTATATATATATTGATGTGTATAACTATGCCAGAGAGAGGGGGAGAGAGAATTTAGGGATGGGGGAGAAGAGAATTGGAAAGCAGAGGTTCTTTGTTCCGGCCTCTAAAAAGGTTTCCAGCTCTCAGGATGGTTCTGCTTTTTTGCTTAATTTACACATATGCCCTTGCTCATTATGCATTATCATTATTTTTTTATTTTTATAATGAAACTTGTTTAGTGAGATTATCGAAAATAGAAAATTTGATTGTTTTAGTGGAACGGAGGATACTATTAATTTAAATCGACTCAAACGGGAATCAAATCTTAGATCAACCTTAGATCAATCATTTATTTAAAAGTGAAAATACCAACTACACCAGGGTAAGGAGATGGAAGGAGTATTAGTATGTGATCGAATAATATAGGTTCGAAATTTACTAATGTTATGAATGAATCTATTTTTGGTTAACTTTTACATATCCGTCCTAGTTTTTATACTATTGCATTGAAGCGGCTAGATTATATTTGTATTTAGGACGTCGATATAACAAATTTACCTATCACTTTTTAGTTTTTAATTTTATATACTACTTTTCAACCTTCTTGACCCATCATTTTTACTTTACACTAATACCTAAATCTTCTCATCTATTTCAAAATGGATATGAATAATAAGATCAGGGAGTACAATTTTTTAAGAATAGTAGCTAGAGCAGCCAATTTGGATTTTGAATCGACCATTTCACGGTCCAAAGTTGATGGAATCCAAATCGAACCGTGGACCGAAGGTTTGTTGGCCCTATAAATATTTTATAATATATTTAAAAAACCAATTAAAAACCATAAATCTAATCATAGTAAACATTCATTTCAATTCCACAATTCCATCTCAAAAAATTGACATATTTGGACCATGCTTTAATACTCCTTCCGTCCAATTCCAATTATAATTGTCCAGTTTTTTTTTTAATGAAATAATACTCTACATAATTTAGAAGACTTTAATACTTTATTACTCTTTTACGCACGACCAATAACTTTCTTAATCTCCGTAATACCGAAAACCTTAAAAACAAAATCAAACCGTCTGCACAAGATTCACGGTTCCGATTCTTTCAGCCGCCTCCTATATCCACCCCTTTTCGTTCTTCATTCAGGGAACTAGAGAATGCAACTTTATTTGAACCACAAACAGTGACTTTTACTTTCTATAGTGTAAGCCATACAAATTCACTACCACGAAGCCAAACTTATTACACTCAGAAGGCAGTACCATAAAAAATGCCAACACGAATTCAAATATAAGAAACCAAATGGACAAACAGAGAAAGGAGATACTTTCAAGATGCTCAACGCCTATCACCCGCAACTGATTCGGTGTTGAACAGGTACTTCACTCTCGAAAGAACAGAGTCATGGGCAGGATCGTAGGGATGATCCTTGGAAGGGATCTCCAAGATTGCTGGGATGGGTTTGTTGTAGTTGTCTACTAAGAACCTTATCATGTTTGCTACCTGAAACGAAAGAACAAAGATGCGAGCGTGTCGTATGAATTAACTGCAACCAAATGGAAAAGAAGCAGAAATTTTTAGCTGGATTACAAAATGGTACTCCCTCCCTCCCATTTAAAGTGACACGTTTCCCTTATTCGAATGTCCCATTTAAAATGACACTTTTCCAAAATTGGCAAAAATTGTGTAGACCATATTTAGCTATCAAAAAGTAAACAATCTAAAAAAAAATACCACTTTCTCAATTCCCGTGCCGAAAATAAACGTGTCACTTTAAATGGGACGGAGGGAGTATCTAATTATAAGCCCTTTCTTGATTAATTTTTCCCAGAAATTATATGCATGCATGGTTAAGGAATAAGCAGATAAAGAAGACTTACGTATTGACTGATCAAGACAATTGCAATGTCTTCTCTTGTCGTGAAATCTTTGAAGGAATCCTCAATCTGTTTCACAGTAGTTTCTGCATCAAAAGCAGGGATCGTCAATGAGAATATCATAAACAACATCGACAACTTGATCAAAAAAATATGCGAAGGTGAATTTTTGGACCAGTATAGCTATCCAAACTGCAGGTATTAGATATGCAAAAACAATCATGAGACAAGTAGCAAAAAATATCCTCTCGGAGCACTCCGTGTATCTTCATATAGTTTTAAAGAAAGAGAAAAAAGAATCATTACTTCCCCCTTAGCTCCAGAATGCTCTAAAAGAGTTAATGTTATTGACAGTCGAAAAGGTCAACATATCCATATAAGAAAGAGCTATATGTACAGCATGCCAAGAATTAGATGCGTAAAAACTATTGGAAGAACAATACTTCATCCGTCCAAAAATTCTTGTCCACTTTGGTGGCGGCGCGGTTTTTAAGGAGAGTCGTTAGTTGTGTGTAAAGTTGTGGGTCCTACAAAAAAGTTGTGTAATAATTTGCCAAAAAAGCAAAGCGGACAATAATTTTGGGAAGGCCCAATATGGTATAGTCGACAATAATTTTGGGACGGAGTACATGTGTAGAACAATGTAAAAAGACCTAAACAAAAGGCAAAATAGGCCAATCCATGCCCCGATGAAAATGCACAAGTGGAACACCGTATTAACACCAACACTTGGGATACAGTTCCAAAAAATGGGATGTTATTCTTAGGCAAACAGAAGATTGATCATAATAATAATAAAGACCAACCTTGTCTATATATCATCTTCTCTCCATATTTGTTAATGATGAAATCTTAATTGATCATTTGCAATAATACAAACATAAATCAGATAAATTGATCGAGCACTTTGTTGCAATCATTATACTCTAAGAAAATAACAAAGTATAAGTAAACACTAAACAGGGACTGAACATACTTGAGTCCACGATCAGGTAATTCGTATTCCTTCTCAGATCAACATTACCAACTCCAGCCAACAAAAATCCAGTAATCGTGTCCTACATTAACAAGGTTATCATCAGAAATAATTTGGTTACAAAGAACTGTAAAATATTCCATGGAAAAAGGGAAATCGGATACTCGCTACAGCCTACGAACAATTTATCGAACACATCAAGCATGTCATATAGAAGCATAGGTGACTCCATCCTATTAAGACAACGTCTGAAATCAACAGCGTATTCACATTCGATGAGCCCATAACAGCATATGAACTTGTTACAGTTTAATAAGCTCGAGGCAATGAATAAATTTAAAAACTCATAATCAACATAACTCAAGTATTCATCAGAGCAAGCCTTAACCAGTTCAACCTTTTCTTTCCCTAATCACAGAGACCCCAAAACAGGCTAAAACTGAACTAGATCATACACAGACAAAAACTTAACATCAAAATCATTAACCAACTCAATAATTCACAACGAGTATAAGAAAGCATAATAAAAAGATATAGTTCGACGAACCAAGCAAGGAAACACAAAACCCCAAGCCATAAAGCAATGAACATGTTTATGGTTATAATTGTCCGTACAACCTATCAAATTCCACAAATTCGACTAGAAATGCAGCAACCGTTACAGTAAACCGACTATAACCGAAATTGTAGAAAGTCCAAATTAAGGAGTTAAAATCGGTACCTCATCGGCGATCATAGCTATGAGAGCCGAGTTGTTCGTGCGGATCTGGGGTTTGTTCGCCATTGCTACTCAAAATCCCAAAATTAACAAAGCTGGTTCCAAGAGGCAAAAAAACAGTGAGAAATCAATCAGAGCGATAATCCAATCGGAGTACCGTGATCTCGACAATTGTTTATACCTGTACAAATTGAAATTAACGAATCGAGGAAAATACCAGTAAAATTTGTGAATCTAATCCCGGAGCTGCGTGTGGATCGTGATAGAAATTAGATATGAATTTGAGAACGCAGTGGGTGCAGTACTAATCAAGCGGAAAAGGATTGGAGAAAATAAATTGACAACTCTTTATTTACAAAAAATGAACCCTCGGACAATTTACTAATTTAAATCTGCGCCGTCATAAGAAAACGTGCGAATGGTGTGAATTATTACGAAACTTATATGGTAATAGAAATACAAAATTATGGATAAATTTTAGAGATGTCAAAGAATTCGGATCGGATTAAGGTTGTATTGTCAAAGGGAATCGAACCACTTATATTTACTAATTTTGATTCAAGTTTTATGTACTAGATCAAATACATATCTTGATATAATTTTTAAAGTAAATACATTTATATAACTTTGTGGTATTCTATGAGAAAATTATCGAGTCAACCCAACAGTTGAACCACTAAAATTTAATTTTACGGGTCAATGCCCGGACCGGTTTTCAAAAATAATTATCTGACCAACTTATGGGCTTCTGTTTATTCTGACTTATTTTAAGCACAAAAAATTAGCAGAGACACATATTCCCAAACATTAAAATTTGTGTTTTTACGGTCAAAAAATTCAAAAATAACTTATTTAAGTTGTTTCAAACACTATCTAACTTTAACTTAGCCTTGAGCTTTTTCATTAATTCGAGACAAATCGGCCCAGCTCATAAGTTGAGTGGGTTTCCGAAAATGATACCCCCAGCCAAAGCATAATGGATTACTGGGCCATAGCCAAACCAACCCACAAATTTAAGCTCAAAATTAAAATTTAAAATTAAATTAAATTAAGTAATAGTAAAATATAAATAAATAGTTTCATCATGAATTGAACTTACACTAAAACATACTACCACACTACCACAAAGTACTTTATTATCAATAAAATTTTAAAATTATAAGAATAAGTTAGTGAACGGGTTTAGCCCATAACCCATGAACTTTTATAGCACAAAACTCAATCAACCCGTTGGGCTTTGTGGGTCAATTAAGGCCGGACATTATTAGGCCTCAAAGTTTCTAGCCCAATCTAACCTAAAATGTGGTGGCCGGGCTAGCTCATTCGGCCAGACATATTTGGAGATATATTTGGACACTTCTAATAAAACCTTATAACTACTATATATATATAAAACCATATAAATAATAAAAATAAATAAGTAATATTCAAAAACATTTTCATTCTAAATGAAGTGTATATTTATTTCTCATTATTTTTTTATCCATCCCCTTATATTATTTGTCATCTACTAATGATCTGGATTGAGAGACTTGACGTAGAATCTCCCAATGGAGACTTCTTTCTGAATAAATTAGGACCCTTGGATTGAGAGACTTCACGTATAATCGTCCCAATGGAGACTTCCTCCCTTTATAACTTTCTCAATAAATTAGGGTCCGCATACAATATTCTAAAGGTGAAGGAGGCTCTATCACTTATAATCTCTTTGTTTTATTTGTCATCCACTAATGATTTGAATTGAAAGACTTCATGTAGGACCGTCCAACTTTTCTAAATAAATTAGGGCTCACATAATTAAAAATTCTAAAAGGTGAAGGCTATATCCACTTATAACCTTAGAGCATTAGTGTCGAGCATTCAATCTTGTAAATCTGATTCAAGAAAACTAAGAAATGTAGAAAATGGAATTGTTAAAAGACATGTTGGATGAAGATCATCTAATCAATGTTTGTGCAAGAATTTTGTGATCCAATTGCTGCATTGTAACAATGTAACATAACCAATGTGACGAAATTTAAAAAAATAGGTGCGATTATGTTTAATCAAGATACTACTGAATTTTCTATTAATCATAACCAAAAATGTCCCAAAAATACTAACCGCAACCAGTACAAACTTTTTCATTAATCGGTCAACCGTTAATAACATATTCCTGTTTTCAAAATCAAAAAACTACATATCAATCCACTTATACTGAGAAGTTTTCACAATTATCACAAACGCAGAAAGAACGATACTGCCACGTACCGTTGCAAAACCCACACCGGATTCTGCAGTCCGTTCCGGCACCGATCGGGATCACCCCGTTAGCAATCGTGAGCCTCTCAACCACCAGAGCCGAGGCGTTGGAGATGGACTCTGCAGCTTCCGCGTCCAATTTCGCCTGCGCCCTCGCCCTTTCAAGGTCAGATTCGTAATTTGCAGGATAGTTAGGGTTTCCAGCCATATTCCTTCTTCCAAAGACAGAGTAATTCTCCATCACGCGCGCGAGTGTAATTTCGACTTCAAGCGAGAAAAACAAAAAAAAAAACCTAGAATTGGATGAGATTTGAAATAGGATTCAGTTGTAACAGTAATCAAGAACAAAAACGAAAACGCAATCAAGAACAAAAGCGAAAACGCAGAATGAGGAGACTTACGGGAGAGCGATTCCGAGAGGGGAAGAGCGAGAGAGCGATTCTGAGAGGGGGGAAGAGAGATTTTTCAAATTTTCAGACGATAAAGTTTACTAGACGGTGATGCGTGACGGAATTTAAATAAAATTAAGGGGCATTTGCAGCAGAGGCCAAATAGTACCAATTGAAAAGCAAATGTAGCCAACCACTAAAACAAAACACAAATCTAGTCATTTTGTCCTTATACGGCGGTGGGCCGATGGGGGGCCGATGTGGGAGTCAATCGGCCCTTAATCGGCCCTGATGATTACAGGCGAAATATCCCCATCGGCCGATGGATGTCCGAATTGTTGTTGTCCATCGGCCCTACCCATCGGCCGAAAAGATCCCCATCGGCCGAAAAGAAATGGGCGACGGCCGAACAAGCTATCGGCCGAAGAAGGGCCGAAAAGAGGCCGATTAAGGGTGTATGTCGGCCCTACATCGGCCCTAAGCCCCTCCTTCGAGACATTATTGGACAAGACACTGCAAGACTTTTGCTGCAAATTTCCAATAGGGGCCGATTGAGGGTTGACGGGGGCCGATGAGGGCCGATCCCTGACTTTTTGCTGCAAATCAGCTTTATCTGCAGATTTGACTAGTCGAATATTACTTGCACATGCACGAAGCAGAGGGCCGATGGGGGGGCCGATGGGGGCCGATCGGCCCGATTGATATTTCACGTGAAAATTTGTCAGAACAATTCCTTATAAGACGTAGGATAGCCGATTTGGTTGATTCACACCAAATTTTCTTCATTCCACTTCCAATCTTCTCAAACAAAATTTGGTTGATAGAAATGACAGATTTTCGATCAATTATTGTGAAATTGAACGGCCAATTCGATGCAGAGTCGAATTATGTCGGGGGGCATGAGTTCATTGTTTACATTCCTTCAAACAATATTTCTCTCGAATATCTTCGACAAAACATTGATCGGTGGCTCGCTGCTTATTCCCTTCCTTTCAACTACTTTATTTATTATCTTCGTCGCTTCCCGACGAACCGTAGGATGATGAAGGCCATTATGGGCCATGATATCGATCTTCTGCGATTGTGCTCTATAGACGTAGAGCCGGTTGTTTTTGTTGTGTATCCTGAAGTGCAAAATCCTCAATTTGGTGTTCCGAATCCGAATCAATTTCCCGAAGATAATTATAATTTCGGGGGTCCTAATTGCTTTACGGGCAAGGAAGTAGAAGTAATGATGGCGGACGGGGTCCCCAAAGGAATGTTCGTGTGGAGACGGATTCAGATGGTGAGGCGGACTTGGACTCATCATCTGATGATGATGAGGATGAATATATTCCTTCTGCCTTGACTAATTGTTCGTTACAAGATTTTGCTGCATGGATTCGGAGGGAGGGTGGCGTAAGTGAACTTATGTCTTTGCTAGTTCCGGTCAATCGTTCTCGAACAAATGACGAGACCGTACACGACAAACACGAAGCAGCATGCAACCGGCTACTTCCTCGTTGTTCCCCCTTGATGTATCCGATTCGGTAGCGTCGCAGAACCCGATTCTTGTTGTAGACGGAAGTCCGCAAGTAGGATTGATGTTGAGCTCGAAAGACGAAGTTTATGCTTCGTTGTAGCTCTATTCCATTTGGAAAACGGTGCGGATTTCGAGTGCAACGTTCTAGTGCTTCCCGTTTGGAATATTTGTGCGTAAGAAGTGTTGATTGTCCATTCCGGCTACGGGCATACCGTAGAGGTCGGACGTGTTGGGAGGTTGTTAGATGGGTTGCGGACCACAACCGCATAACCGATTTATCCGGACTTGGCGAACGAAATGTGAGGTCGAAGGCCGTCGCCGCTTATATAGCCCGTAAAATGCGTCATCAAAGCAAGTTAATGAAACCGGCCGATATTCGGAGCCGATCTGTTGGATAAATTTGGAATAGAAGCAACCTACGGTGTTGCCCTCCGAGCGCAACGCAGCCTATATCGATGATTTACGGCGGACATGCAGATTCGTTCAAAGAACCGCCAAAATATCTCGCATTTGTTGGAACAAACAAATCCGGGAACATATACGGATCTTGATGTCGGTGAGGATGGTCGTTTCAGACATTTATTTATTGCGCTTGGTGTATCGCGAGCCCCTTGGTTAGGCAACCTCCGGAAGGTAATTGTGGTGGATGGTACCCATTTAAAAGGGAGAAATAGGGGAATATTATTCGTCGCGGCTACTTGTGATGCGAACGAGCAAATTTTCCCTCTCGCTTTTGGTGTAGGTCCTATTGAAAATGATGTTTCCTAGACGTGGTTTATGATGCGACTGAGAGCCGCATTTCTAACGGATGACAGTTTAGTGATTGTTTCAGATCAACATAAAAGCATAGCGAATGCGGTAAGAGTGGTTTTCCCTGATGCACAACATGGACTTTGTTACTACCATTTATCGAATAAGCTTGCTAGGACGCGGTGAGTGGGTTATCCGGTCATTTTATCGAGCGACTTATGCTTATCGGGCAAACGAATTCCATGACGCCATGAACGCCATCCGTCATGGAAAACCTGCTATTTACGAAAAGCTCATGGAAATCGGATCGGAGAAGTGGTCCCGACTTTTTAGTAAAGGTCGTCGATATAGTTTACTGACATCGAATGCTGCCGAGTCAATAAATTCTCGACTGTTGGAGGCTAGACGACTACCCATTCTAGCTATGCTCGAGGCAATCCGTCATATGATAGAGTCGTGGTTCGATACACGACGGGTAAAAGCAAGTTCCAGAAACAATCCGTTGACGGAGGCTTCTGAGTTGAGGATGCGGAATGAAGTAGAACCGGCTCGAAGGTTTACGATTACGCAGTCACTAACCACAAATACAAGGTCGACGCAGTGAGCGCCAGTGGAGGGTCAATCTTGTAGACGAAATGTGTGAATGCGGAGTCTGGCAAATTGACTTGTTACCGTGTAGTCACGTTGTCGCCGTTTTGTATAATCGCCGGGAAAATTTGTACAATCATATTAATGATTATTATACGACGGCGACGTGGAAGGCAATATATGCCGGAGTGGTTAATCCCTTACCTCCTCGAAATGAGTGGGGTGTCCCACCGGAAATAGAGGACATTGTTGTTCTTCCACCAATTATTATGCGGCAAGCCGGACGCCCGAGAAAAAGCCGTCGTCCTTCAGGAGCAGAAGCTAGTACATCTGGTACGCGCCGTAGCAAAAAATGTGGTAACTGTGGAGAAGAAGGTCACACAAGGCGGAGATGCCCTTTATCTAGAACGACAACAAACGATTAAATTTTATTGTCAACGATCGGTTTAATTATTTAGGGTTCATTGATGATCTATTAAAATTTTATTTTCTGAAAAAAATAAAAATAAAGGCCGAAACCCTAAAAGGCCGATGGTGGTAAACCCATCGGCCCTCCATCGGCCTGGGCCGAAACCCGTCGGGGCCCGAAACCCTCTTGGGGGCCAATAGCCACGGCTCGGCTGTATCGGCCCCAGCCGATACATGATTTTGTCGGCCTCGGGGCCGATCGGGTTGGGGCCGATAACTAATCGGCCATGTATCGGCCTCAAGGCCGATACATGATTTTCTCGGCCTCAGCCGAGAGGTATAGAATCTCGGCCGAGGCCATGCATAGCTCGGGGCCGATCGGGCCGATAACTAATCGGCTGTGTATCGGCCTCAGGGCCGATACATTATTTTCTCGGCCTCGGCCGAGAGGTATAGAATCTCGGCCGAGAGGTATAGAATCTCGACCGAGAGGTATAGAATCTCGGCCGAGGCCATGCATAGCTCGGGGCCGATCGGGCCGATAACTAATCAGCTGTGTATCGGCCTCATACATGATTTTCTCGGCCTCGGCCGAGAGGTATAGAATCTCCAAAAAAAATGTTACCCAAATTTCCAAAATGTTACAAAATATTACAAAATGTTATAAAATTAAATTTACAAAATGTTTCAAAATGTCACTGAATACACTACTCATTGGGAGAGCTAGATCCAAAATCTCCGTAATGGCACTGCTCGAAACATTTCCAAGTCATCCACTCCCGATAGACTCTGACGTTTGATTTCAAATTACCCCATTTCGGAGTAGGGTATCCAGTTATGAGCCGTTCAATTGCCATACACGTATATGGACCACAACTATGCGAATCCTCTTGCTTGAACTGCTCCTTTTGTGGCATCAATACCAACTCAGGAGTCCGAATGCCCGGATGCGTCAGATGGTACTTGTTCATTGTCCAGTAATTAGTAGCCTACCAAAGATCGATTAAAAATAATTAGTAGCCCCAAAAAAATATTAAAAATATTAAAATACGTACATCTAGCAATCGACCGATCAGTTTGCGGAGTGGCCGCAAAACTTCTTTTCGTTACTCATATATATCCTTGTCTCCACGGCAATTAAGTGAGTCATACAACTCCAACTTCCATGACTCGATACACAATCTGACAGCCAACCAATGACTGGCGGCCAACACCGGGAATATAACCTATTAAATAAAACAAATTAGTAAATATTAATAATAATTACAGCTTAGAAAAAACAAAATTGAAAAAATTGTAAAACTTACGAATTTGGCATCGAACCACGGAATCCTATCATCACCAAATGCCGTATCCGCTCCAAAAACGGCATCCATTAAACCCTGATTTGGGATCCAGTCACAATAATTGACCTCATAACGTTCATGGAAGTCGTTATCGGGCTCAACTATATTGGACGTCCAAGCTGAATGTAAGGCCGTCTGTAAAAAAAAATATACACATTAGCAGGACAATTAAAAATAAAAATATTTTATATTTAAAATATAAAATAAATATATACTTACAAAAACTGACGTAGTCGCTATGACGGTATAGCGTGAATCGGGTGTACACAACACGTCACGTTCTTTGAAATGAAGCCTCTGCCGGAGATAGCATATGTACAAATCGATCATTGCGTGACCCATGTCATACTTAGGATCCAATAAGTTCTTGAAAAAGCCGTGGGAGAGGTTATGCTGGGAAACAGTGACATTGGCTGAAATTTTCATTCCCATGAACTTCTCAAAATCTCTCCTCAGTGCGTCTGCCGGATCAAACATTCGTGGAGCTCCACTAGGATTTGGGAGACGCTCCAGTATGGGTTGCAAATAACATTGTATTAAAAAAAATCCTAAATTATATAACTCAAAAAAATGTTTGTACCTCACTGCTTTGTACAATTGTCTGCTCCGACGGTTGGCTATGATACACCTGTTGTACATGCTGCGTATCAAATAAGTCATCCACGACCGACTGATGTTGCTGCATTTTGGACAAAAAATCATGGTCAAATGAAATAAAAAATATAAAACGACCGACTTAATTTGAATAGAACAGAAACATGTATAAGCGGTGGGGACCGTGGAGCCGTATAAGGGAGTGGCTCCCAACGTCTTGGGACCCAAACATTTTGGTCCTCGTACATGCTATGCCGCCCCATATCAACGCGACGATTACCCATTCGAGCAGCCACATCCCACGGATTTGCATCGCCACTTGTCGTATCTTCCACATCTCTCTGTGGTTGTTCGCCTACTTCATTCCAGCTGGGCCACTCATGTACATTAACCATCCTCCCCCGTGGTGGCTCCGATGGTGCAGATGTCTCCTCATCCAATTCATTACTAATTTCCTCGACATCCCACGAAGAACTGGATCGTATGCCTTTACTCTTGTCCTTGTCCTTGCCCCCGAAGATACATTTTATCAATTTCCCCACTTTTTTGAAGAACTTTTCCTCATTCTCCTTCCAGGCCTGATCCACTTTTTTCTAATAACTCGGCCTCGCCTGCCGAAACCGTTCATCTATCGATCGGATCATTCCTTCATAAGTGGGCAAACTCCAATCTTCATCTCTCCGAGGCCCCGATGATGACCCTCCGCCGGTGCACGTTTCTTCTTCGATTTTTCTTCTTCGTGCTACCGGCGGAGGATCCGGTACACTGCCCTCTTCATGAATAGGATTCTCTCCAATCACCCGTCTCCGATGTACGGTGGTCGGTCTAGGAAACTCCACACCGATAGGGTTCTCTCCAATCACCCGTCTCCAGTATTCCGATAGCTGCTCCTCAGGAGTGGGCGTAAGAGTCTCAAATGGCGGTGTGTCCATCTGTTCAAAAATTTTAAAAAATAGGTTATAATACGTTTCATAAAAGTTCATAAATATTTAAAATGTTACTTACCGGCAAGGCAAAGAAAGTAATCCATTCCGTATCTGGTGGCGTGACGAATACCCATTTCACACATCGGGGCATACCACCGTCATTAATAAGGCGTACACACAGACTGGCCAAATCTGGTATCGCCTCATATGCCCAGATCTACAATATGATTAAAGATCAGTACAACTATAAAATATAAAATAAAAAAAGAATTATAAAATCCAAAATTTGTACCTGAAGAGCCCAAACTGGACCATAAATATTATACTTCGATTTTACAGCTTCGACTTCCTTCGGTACAAAGCTCATGTAATGCAAGAGAGCATTGTACGTGTATGCTCCCCATGGAAAATCGTTCCACGCGTCTAAATCGTCAGCAAGAACCCACATCCAGGTCTCGACCTTCTTCGTGCCGGCAGGTGCGAAGAAAAAGTACATCAGAGCCAAGACATTGGCCACCTTCAAATAATCGTCTTCAGAGAGGTTGCCGAGCTTGTCATTTTTCCATAAATTTAATAGCTCGCCTCCTGTTACTGGATTCCCTTTTGTGACTCTCATGTACACTCCAGACTCTTCAGGGGCACGAGTTGCCGTCCTATCGAAGGTAGATGCACCGAAAAATAACCCGGTTACGAGTGCATACTCGTACTGTGAAAATCGAATCTCCCGTTCGGATATGTGAAAACGGGCCTCCCCGGGCTGTGCCTACACCTCATAGCACATCAACTGATGCAAAGCTATGATCAAACTCTTGCCCTTCCTCCAACAGAGCAAATATCCAAACTGTCCGTCTATAAATCGACGAACTAGGTCAGTACCCCCCGTCTAGAAAGACTGTTTTTTATTAGTTCGGGTAGACCATCTCTCCAATATGTCGTGACTTTTGGGTTCTTTTGTCTAACCGATAGTCGGATATAAGCGGGCTGCAAGATTTACCGAAAAACAAATGAATTACCGAAATAGAATAATTAAGGGCCGATGACAGGGCCGATTTTACTTTTATTCGGCCTTAATGTTTTAGGGCTGAAGGTATACCTTCGGGCCGAAGTAGGGGCCGATTTTACTTTTATTCAGCCATTCAGGGCTGAATTTTATTCACCCAGCCGGGGCCGAAGCCTAAGCCTCGAAGGCCGCCGGGGCCGATGCATCAGAGGCACAATTCTGTTCGGCCATTAAGGGCCGAATTTCATTCGGCCAGACGGGGGCCGAAGCGTAAGGCTCCAAGTGCAGCCGTGGCCGATTCCTCAGAGGCCGAATAGAATCGAATGGCCGAATCGGCCGATCGGGGCCGAATGGCCGATCGGGGCCGTTCAATTATAGATCGGGGCCGAATGGCCGATCGGCCAGCCGGGGGCCGAAGCCTATGCCACGAAACCCAGTTGGGGCCGAATTCTCATCGGCCAGACAGGGCAGAATTCAAACCGCCATAGTCAGGGCCGATGGAGTTATTCTTCATCGGCCCCGAAATCGGCCCTCCAATCGGCCCTCGATTCAAGAATTTTGCACAAATTAAACACTACAATTCTCTCCAAATTCTCCACAATTTCATCAATAGATGGACATTATGTTGGATATGAGTCAGTAGATTGATACTCAGCTGTTCTAGGGTTAAAAGAAATTGGGGGAAATCATAGTAGTACTATGGAATTGAAGATCCCAAAACCGAGCTGATATCAGTAGATTAGTGTGTCGATAGGATTAGCTGATGTATAGGTTAGACTTGATGTAATGCTTATTATTTTGTCTAAGTCTGTGTACGGGGTAGTTGTTGAACCGATCTTCTCGCTGAAGATACTTTTCGTAACCCCACGTCATCGTGTAATCGCTTGCATTCTTCGTCGCCAGCTGATATCAAACTCGTTAAAGATCCCGCATCGACCGACCGGACCTCGGTAGAAGCATTCTCTACAAGCCGATGGTCATCGGTAGAAGAACCCGGTGCAAGCAAGTATACTTTCGCGATCGACCAACCGACTATCGAAGCTCACTTTATCGGCCGACGACTCGGTACAAGAAGACAGACTTTCGAGTACTCGTATCCGACGTAAAAGCGACCCAAAGACTTAAAGTCCCTTCAAATGTTCAGCAGAAGACATACGAGGTAGTTTGAACGGTCAACTCGACACTCACCAACTACAAACCTCGACCAATGAGAAGCCGACAACGCTTACCTACTCTACACAAGTAAAGTCTGCTCTCATGAACGGCGCATTAATCGCCCCGCCGCAACAAAGTTGAATAGTGGCCGTTTTCTTTGGACGCTTGTGACACGTGGCATCGTCGTCTCCAACGGACATATGCCACAACTCACAACTATAAATAGAGAAGGATTTGAAGATTTCAAAAAGAGGAATATACGCGAAATCAAGGGAAATCATTCAAGCTCACAACGCTCCAGAACCTTCAAGCTTATCCGGAGACGAACTAGTTTTCATAGAACACTTCTTGTAGTTCATCTCTCTAGAGCACTTTGATCCCTTTCTTCTCTAGACTAAGCTCATTGCTAGATTCATAGCTTAGATCCGAAGGAGTTCACATTTAGTGAATTGTTCTTGTTGTAAGAACTCCTTCTCAGTTGGAGAATATTCCCTCCCTTCTAAACTTAGGTTTGGATTGTAAAGTCGCTAAGGACTATAACTTAGAGGGAACCGTCCAGGCACGAGTATCCCCGCTCGAGGCTTGCTCGGAATAATCAACAAGTTCTCCCGCCTTGTTCGGGACCGTGGACGTAGGATCTTGCGTATCCGAACCACGTTAAATCGCTTGTGTTCATTTCATTGTTTTATTGCATAGCATTCAACCGACTTGAAAATCATAAGCTTGCATAAAACGTATTTTATAAAGTGCATGACCAAAAGATTTAACTTGCAAAAACGCGTTTTCAAAAGAGACGACTCCGGGCCTAACACTTATCCGCACTACAGTCTCCGACTGAGTTTCGTAATACTGACATCAGTCAGTAGAAGAGCTCAGAAGCTGACTCACTTTGACCCCAGTGATCGAAGGCTTACTTGGCACCGTTCATCGATTGCAAACATCGCCTTCACCGACCTTCACCGAGAAAAAGAAACAGAGCTCGTGTGTATTCACCCCCCCCCTCTACACCTGACTTTTCATCTCCGGACCAACAATTGGTATCAGAGCACACGGTGTTCAACCGATCGCCGGTTCCGAAATACTGGTCCTCTCGAACTGATCCTGAAAACCGTTTTCACCGCATAAGCATCTTTTCAAGCATCCTTATACTCTTACTCTTACAATGTCGATATGTCGGTATTACGATGGTACCGATGTTCTCAATAGAGAACTACACGGTATGGCGCGTACGTATGGAGGCACACCTAACGTCACTCCACGACAGCATGTCGAGATGTCCTAGAGTCGGGGACCGATCATTCCCATGATCGACGGCGTAGTATTTGCCTTCGGAGGAGGCGTGGGAGCACAACCGGTGCTAAGGTTCCCAAAGACAAATCGCCTTCACGCCCTGAAGAAAAGAAGTTGCACAACCTTGACCGAGTTGCACGTAATGCCATACCGACTACGCTCGGTGATTCACATCTCGGAAGGGTACAAGATTGCAAAACGGCGAAAAGAGCTATGGGACGCCTTGGGCTGTACTAAGCCATGGAACCCCTCGGATCAAAGAAAACAAGCTCGAGCTAGAGCTTCGGAAGTTCGACGCCTTTGCAATGGAGCCTCATCGAAACCATTGACGAGCCGAGTGTCGATTCACCAATCAAGTCAATGTCATCAATGGGCCGGGGAGGTCGTTCACCAACAAGCGAGATGAACACCAAGATCTTGAGAGCGTTGCCCCAGACGAAGTGGCTTCCATTTGCTACTTATTTACGTCGCTTCCGATCTAAATGCTCTAACTCCCGATGTTATATTTTCGTAATTAAAATCGGAGGAATTCGAGCATAGCCTACCCCAAAAGTGCTTAAGCGCTCCAGTGACACACGGTTCGACCACGCCTTCAAGGCAACAAGCCAATACGGAGCCAAGCCTATTTCCTCAAGCAAAGCCGTGGCCACATCGCAGCAAAGTCTTCCGAGACTTCGAGCCCCGACCGCCTAGCACCGATGGCTCTCAAATATCGAGAGGAAAACGAGAGAGTCGAAAGCCGAGGAAATACAACCGAGATTCTTCCTCGGGTAAGAAAGACTATCATAAGAAAGAAGAATCCAATCCTTCTACCGAATGCGGGAAATCGGAGTCTGCGCCGCGTCCCTCTAAAGACTCACTGGTAAGAGCAAAGCAGAACATTTACATGCTACAACCGCAAGAAGGAGGGACACTATCGCACGATTGTCCCGAACTCTCGACCGCTCAAAGAGCGAACGGCGAGCCAGAGAGAAAGAAATTCGCCGAGAGACGGCAGCCTATATAGCCGGAGAGATATCCGACAACTCAATTGAGGAGGATACATTCATGTATTCTTCTGAAGACGAAGCCGCGTTCGTCGCAGCTTGAGGTCGCAAAGACAGCTTCTCGATGAGTCGACCGAATACCGTCGATGGCGGAGAAGAGGCCGAGGTAAATTCTAAACGCATTATTACCTCTTCTTCACACAAAGACACAAGACACGTGCTCGGTCACGGATGATCCTCTAGATGTGGTACAAGCCTACGACGATCTCGCTAGAGGAACAGATTCGCTGAGCGAGAGAGTTCAAAGCAGAACCATCCGGGGAACTTGAACAGGTAAAGGCCGAGAATCGGAGACTTTCTTCGATTGTCGGGTCTCTACCGAGTCGATGGATCTAGTTGCGAGACTCAAGGAAGAGATTGAATCTCTTATGACTAAGTCTCGGCTTCAAGAGACTCGAGATCTCGCCCGACCAAGGACAATTTCGAGAAAGAGACGAAATAGCCAAGCTCGATCGAAGCTCACGGACGTGCGAGAATGACTATGACTCACTCGGAAGGAGTGACGAGGTCCGGAGAGGTTTGATGACCGAACAATACCGGGAGCGAAGGAGAAGCTTGAGAGCATGCTTAGAGCACAACGGTCAACTTCGTGAAAGAAGGCCTTGGCTATACCCACGAAGCTTCCACCTCCAAAAGCTCAAAGCAACCCCGGGCCGATAGGTTCGTCGGAGGAAAGGTGCAAGCCGCCGACACCACACCTCGGGCGAAAAACAAACGAGAAAATGATTACACCTCGCCCGAGTAGCAACAAGCACTGACCAAAGGTTCCAGCCCCGGGACACCGCGATCAAATTCGGGGGGAACCAAGAAGGTCGGATGGGCGTAACAGCACAAGGAGCCATCAGTATGAGCACCCGGCTCAGGACGGCTCGTACTACTATGAGCCCGGGGTCGGGAGAAGCGCTAAGACTCGGAAGAAGAAAGCGCCTGAACCCAAAATTATCGCAGAAAGTCGGTATCTCCAAGTCCTGTGGAGAAGAAAGGCCGATAAGGTTCGAAGAAGAAGTCCGGAACTTCTAAGGTCCCGAGACAGATCTGGGTTCCGAAATCACCCACTAACCCGTAAGGACCCAACCGAACCAAAGGGTACCTAAAAATGCCTCGTTTTGCGAGTGCATAAGGACCCGTGGATAGTGGACGAGCTGCTCGAGACACATGACTTACCGTAAGAGCTCGCCGACCAACTACGTACAAGAAGATGGTCCGCAGCTGAATTCGGTGACAACTCCAAAGGCTACACAAGGGGATACAGAACGCTGAACATTGGGACTGCCATAGTTCCAAGAGGAAAACAGTGTTATCAGGTTCGCGGAGGAAGAACATCTATGTTGCAAACTGGAATACCGCAGAACCTGAGGCTTGCTTGCTCGCACGAGACTAAATCGGGTGACAAGTCGAGCCGGCTATGGCACAAGAGACTCGGCCACTCCGAACTTCAAGACCATGAACAAGCTAGTCAAGAACTCTAAAGTCGAGGACCGCCCAACGAATCGTTTATCAAAGATAGAAATTGTGAAGCGTGCCTGAAGGGAAAGCAAACAAAGAGGAGCAATCCACCTATTCCGTCACCTTCCACCGATGGAATCCTTCACCGCTTCACATGGACTTATTCGGGCCGGTCTCTCCAAATGACTATAAGAGGCAAGTAATGCCCTCGTCGTCATAGACGACTACTCGAGATATACTTGGGTCATCTTCATCGCCAACAAATCGATGTTCAGACCGAGTTACCTAATCTACCGAAGAAACTCGGTGTGGAAAAGAACATCAAGATTAAGAAGATACGCTCGTACGAGGAACAGAGTTTCTAAACTCGGTAGTTAAGACATACTTGCGATAAAGAGGGAATTCAAAGACGAGACATCAGCTGCGCGCACCCCTCGCCAGAACGGACTTGCCGAACGTAAGAACGAGAACACTCAAAGAAGCAAAGCAAGGACGCTCCTCGCAGATTCTGGACTACCCTCAAAGTTTTGGGGCCGATGCTACCGACACCGCCCGTTACACTCGGGAATCGCTCACTACCGACACAAAGAACACATGAAGACGCCTTACGAACCGTGGAAAGGGAGAATTCCTTCTATTTCTCATTTTCATGTTTTCTGTTTGTCCTTGCTTTATCCACAACAATGGGAAAGATCGGTTGAAGGTCTTTGATAGCAAATCTCGATCAAGGAGTATTCTTAGGATACTCCCCGAGTCGAAAAAGCCTTCGGAGTTTTTAACTATCGAACTCTTTGCGTGGAGGAAAGCCCTCATGTTGTTTTTGATGAATTTGTTACCGAGAACGAGGAAAGATACAAAGTCAAACATCGAGGATGTCGGCAGCAAGCTACGGGATCTCGAACTAAATGACAAAGTCGAAAAGATCCGGCATAGATTGGGATGATGAGTCGGAAGATGAAGAAATTCGGACTCGACCAACAAGCAATGTAGCTAACCTAGTTGATTCTATCGAACGGAATCAACAACAGGTAACTTCGGTCGATGAGGAAGCCCCCGTGGTAACCGAGACCTCTACCGAGAATATAAACTCGTGGGGAACGATTAATGTTCCCGAGCTAAATGCCCCGAACCCGGAAACTCGGTAGATCCTAACCTTCTTACTCGAATTACTACGATCACGGCAACGGTACTCACGAAATGCCTAATACACCTATCGATGCGAAGTAGTATCGTAAGAAGAAGCCCGACTCAGGGCGTTCGTGGCTCGATGCTCATTCTTCGGATCTTATCATTGGAGATCCATCAGCAACTATAAGGACGAGATCAAGATTAAGTCAAGGAGAAAGCTCACTTTACTCTTGTTTTCCGTCTGCGAAGAACCTCGGTCGATAGAGGATGCACTTAAAGATGCCTTGGACCGGGTCATTGCTATGCAAGAAGAGCTGAACCGGTTCGTCGAAATGAAGTTTGGGAGCTTGTCGACGGACCTAGTACATCAGCACGTGATTGGAACTAAGTGGGTCTTCAAGAACAAGCGAGATGAAAACAACGTCATTGTCGAAATAAAGCTCGACTAGTTGCTAAAGGATACGATCGGGCGAGAGGGAATTGACTTTGATGAAACATTTGCTCCGGTCGCGATTGGAAGCCATTCGTCTTTTCCTAGCTTATGCAACACATCGGGGATTTAAGGTATATCGGATGGATGTGAAGTCAGCTTTTACGAACGGCGTGCGAAGGAAGAAGTCTACGTGGAACAACCGCCCGGCTTTCGGCAAGGACATCAAGTGTACGAGACTTAGGAAAGCTCAGATGGGTTAAAACAAGCACCCGTGGCTTGGTATGATACCCTATCGGACTTTCTACTTGTAAAGGTTTTCAAAAGGGGACAGTAGATCGCACCCTATTCAGCATAAAGTCGGAAGATGACATTCTACCGGTGCAAATCTACGTGAACGACATCATTTTCGGGCGCAGAAACGAAGTCATATGTCGGCAGTTCGAGAAGATGATGAAGGAGAAATTCGAGATGTCCATGATGGGAGAGATGAATTATTTCCTTGGATTTCAAGTAAAACAATCGCCGAAGGAATCTTCATCAATCAAGCCAAATACACTCGAGATCTTCTCAAAAGATTCGGCCGTGATTCCAAGAAACCGGCCAAGATCCCCATGAACACGAACTTTAAAATCGATCTAGACAAAGAGGGAGCTTCGTTAACTCTACCGATTATAGAACTATTATTGGTTCTTTACTTTATTTAACAACTAGCCGACCCGACATAACCTATCTTTGTAGGTGTATGCGCAAGATTTCAGCGAATCCCAAGCGAAGTCATCTAGACTCGGCGAAGAAGATTCTGCGATATCTAAGAGGAACACGTCTTTGGGTTATGGTATCCCGCCGATGATAATCTAATACCGACAGAGTTATTCTCGATGCCGATTATGCGGGATGCGGGATAGATCGAAAATCAACTTTCGGAACATGTCGGCTCCTAGGTAGCAAGGCCGATATCGTGGTTTTCAAAGAAACAGCACTCGGTAGCTACGTCCACTACCGAAGCCGAGTACATGGCTGCAGGAAGTTGCTTTGTGCCTGCATCCTTTGGCTTCGACAACAACCGAGAGATTATGGTATAACTCGGGATGAAGTGCCCATCTACGCTGACTCCACCAAGGTCAATAGCTATAACTCGAACCCGGTTCTACATACCGGATGCAAGCACGTGGATATCCGACACCACTTCATCGGAGACCATGTCGAAAAGAAGGACATCATGATGGAGAAAATCCATACCGACAAGCAAAGGGCGATATACTAACCAAACCACTAGCCGAGAACGAGTTCGGGAGAACTATCGGTTGAGCTAGGTCGCTAGATCCTACCGAGACAAGTCAGGAGAAGCCGACTACCGATAATGATATACTTAGCAACAATTGGTATCGGTATGGAATCAGCACGACAGTCGAGAAAACTTAGTACAATGACTCGGTTGGGAGATGCACACTGCATACACGGCAAGGGGGAACATGGTCATCAAGCACAACCATCCTCCCGATAAATGATGGTAACCACTGATAAGTTCGACCGAAGAGGTTTGCGTAGTATCGTTACTTAATTTGTTCGAAGCATGCCGCATTTAATGCATCGATCGCTTACATTCGGTTGCTAAGGAGCATTTATTCCTTGCCATTTATTATGTTTAAGGTTTGAGGAAAGGTCAGCAGGACTCCTCGCCTGCGTAATTAATGCTCTCTGTCGCGCATTTAATGCATGTCTTCTCCATTAGCTTTATTACGTATATCTATATTTTTGGCGGCTATTGTAATCATTCCTTTATAACATTTAATCTTAGCCGCCCCTTGATTTTGAAAGATTAAATTTGAACCGTGCGATTCAAACTGAAGATCAAACTTAATATACAAAATCTTTCATCTTCTATCAACTCCTCACTTTTCGCCATTTTTCATATTCTCAAGAGCTTATCTCGCAACTTTGTTTTCTTATCCAAATCTCTTAAACAACTTTGCTTTCGCATCTCTTAAAGCTCTTATACACGGTAATATATCAGATATCTGCTAGCAACTACTAACTTACTCTATTTTCAAGTGCTAATATGTTGTTTTGCAGATTTCAATGGCGAACGTTCAAACACCTGACAACATTGAGGAGATTGTAGCCTCCAGGATTCTGTTTGAACCTACCTTGGCCTTCCGCCAAGTGGAGATCTCTTTCCTTGAACCCGTGTTTGACGCTTTGGAGCGTTCAGGGTTGGAGATGCTAGTTTCGAAGCACCCCCGTGCTTATCTCCCTCGACAGGTCGCTGAAGTTTATTTCAACTGGAAATCTCTAGCGTCGGGAGGAGAGGAATCGTCCTTCTCTTATCAGAAGGAAGTCGATCAAGATGAGTGGGAGTCAGTTGTTCTTACCTTCGATATTCAAGATGCTCTAGCTCTTTCATTCGATCTTCCCAACTCCGGCATTTCTCCGATTGGATACAAGGAGAAGGAGATCAACGCATATGTGCAGAAATTCTGTGGACGCAAGGATGTGGCGTTCAAAACAGCTCTACCGAGGAATATGTTGCTACCTCAGTACAGAGGTCTAGCTTACGTGGTATCGCACATTCTGACAAGTTCAGCTGGATCATATGATCAACTGTCCAAACCAAGGATTCAGCTGATGATGGCAATAGACGATGGGGTTGAAGTGAACTGGGCCGAGTATTATACTACTCAGATGAAGGCATAGGCTCAGAAGTTCACCACATTACCCACTGGCGAGAGGAGGATAGCCAGTGTGGGTAAACTTCTATTCGGAACAAAGATGTCTGTTCTGATAGAATGCATGGTTCAGAGGAACTCAGCTTTTGAGAACTCAGCCTTTGAGAACTCCAAGTACTTTGACAAGAAATCTATCAAATTCCAGACGAAGGCTGGAGCTGAGAAATCCATAGGCAAGGGGCCGCCTGAGCCTAAGAGAGCAGCGTCGGCTCCGCCCCCATCGCACAAGTGCCAAAGAAGAGGAGATTGGCCAAGACTCGACCCGCCGAGGTCATCGTTGCTCGACCGCCGGCCATACTAGCGTCAACTCCCGCTTCACCTCCTCCCGAGCGGATCCGAGGATTCGATATCTTGGAATAGAAGGAGCTACTCGAAGGATAAGGTTCGGATAATCGGCTCCGAGGAAACCCGGTCAGACGCACAGAATGCCGACTGAGGAGCCATTTGCTGAGTGGAACACCACTGATTCCACTCGTGCCCGTGCTACAGCTGAAATTCACGAGCTGATACCCAAAATCGCCGGGCACGCGGACTTGATAGAGATTGCCATCGTGGCACGCGCTCATATGCTACCGAGATTCCCGCACCGGGACATTCTCATAGACTTTTCAAAGAATCGGCCAGAACCGAGTTGTTGGCCGAGGAGCAAGAACTGCGAGAATGCCATAGGCTTTGGCGAGCCCGCCGATCCGGGTTGTTTTGAAGATTTACGAGCTGCTATGCTCTACTTGCTAAGCTAGAGGGAATCGGCTCCGAGCAACACTCCCCCGCCCCCCTTCTCCTCCCCGCCGATAAGGGAGATGATGATGATCGGGGAGAAGGACGAGGCACCCAAGGATGCGAAATGGGAGATTCTGCCGAGGGACAAACTCCCCGTGAGAAGAGCCCATCACTACCACCGCTACATCCGGTGAGGCTCCTAATGCCCCAAAGTACTCAAGGGAGCAAAGCTTCTCACGTTCTCCGAAAGAGGCTCGGAACAAGTTCCTATCGATACAACCAATAGGTTCCGTGTCCTCAAAGGCATCAACAAGGCGATCGACGCCAAGGAGAGAAAAATCGCCTTCTCGCCAAAGATGTACACATTAAATGGGAGAAGTATACAAAGGCGCAGATCGAACGCCCGAACAAACTTTCTCGCCGACGTCTCCAAACCACAAGAGGCTCCTTCTCGGCCGATCCGAAGAAGATGATCGAGCGTGCTCTAGGCGCCCGTAAGATTGATTTGCAAGCTCGCAGTCGGCAGCCTTCTTGAAGCTCGGCCGCCTATCTTTCTCACAAGAGCCGACTACGGCCCTCGCAAGCATTCAAGCTCGGATGGATGAGCGTAATAAGCCGGCTACCACCTCTCTCCAAACGGCCATTAAACAACAAGCCGAGGCTCTCAAGACGATTCGTAAAGAGATGAGCGAATCCCATGATGCGGCTCGCTGCAGCCTTCGCAAAGAATCGGCCGCTCGGCCTACCGAAATTCGTGCAAGAACAAGAATTGGATGGCATGGCTACACCCAGTGTGGTGTCGACTTCGATACGATTGTTGATGAAGTCAAAGTTTCTATTGCCAAAGTGGTGAAGAAGTGAAAGCACTCCGTACCTCCCTTGGACTTATTGCCGATGCCAAAAAGGGGGAAGGTAGTAAGGGAGAAGGAAGTGAGAGATTGGATGAAGGAGTGATGGGGACAATGATGTACCGCTTCTTAGCGGAAGGGTACAGGAGGAAGGACCCTCCACAACGAAGGACCCTCACGGACTCAAAGGGAAAAGGCACGGGAGGAAGGACCCTCTACTCGAACCGAAGAAGTCTCACCGCTCGAGCAAAAGACAATACCGACGAGGTACTTCTCCTTGAATTTCCATTACAAGCCACCCCCCATCTCCTCTTCGCTGCACATATACAAGAGATCGCTCGGTTCTTAGACGAGCCGGCAGAAGAAGAAGAAGAGTCACAACAGTGCCGCCAGAGGCGGGAAGGAGACCGCTACCGAATCTCCTCCTTCCTCCCCGGTCCGAAAATTTAAATCAAAAGCGGAGCAGGAGGCCTTCGACCTCGTAGTCGCCCAACACAGTGCAGGACAAACTTGATCATGAGCGAAGATTAGAAGAAGCAGCTGAGGCAGCCAAAAAGCCTAAGGGCAAGGCTATAAGAGGCAGAGGTAAGAAGAAGGCAATCGGGACAGTTGAAGAGCAGAAGAAGAAAGCTCAAGAAGCATACGCCAAGGCTTCTTCAACTGATACCCCGGCCTCACGCGCGAGTCAACCCTCTACGACTCATACGCCTGCGCAGATAGCAGAAGATCAAACAATGTGGGAGGCGGTGCTCGCTGGACTATCTAGTAGACATGGAGACAAGAGAGCAGCCGAGCTCCGAGAAAAGAAAAGGATGGCTGATCTGGAGAAAGTGCGAAGATTATCCTTTAAACCAGCAGTTGATCCGAGAAGGCAGATCCCGAGAGGATCTAAGTTCATCAGGGGCCCCCACATCAAGCAACAACCGATTCAGCATGTGGATAAGTGGGTGCCGGCTGATATGAATGAACATTGGGAGAGATTGAAAGAAGTTTTTATCAAAGGCTACTACGTATGGCGCATTTACCCACTCGACTGCTCACCCGATCAGCTCTTTGAGGAGTTGATTACGAGATTTGATGTTGAATTCAGTGAACGGCTGAAGCAAGTCATGGAATCACAGAATATACCCTTCCGTGCCCCAGCTTTCCGACGTATTCCACCGCCGAGACTTGCTAATGGACTGCTGAGCACTAAGGACATAGAAAGAGAAGTGGAGGAAGCCGCCTACAGTCTGAGCCTGCTCTCTGAAAGGCCAGATGATAACTTGGAGATCCAGGAGATTCGAGCTAGAGTGTATAAATACTATTACCTGGATCCTCCCGAGGAGAAATCCACTGACTTCAAGAAGAAGACGCAGAAGTTCAAGAAGCAGCAGCAGTGATTTTCTCCTTCTCATCTTTTGTAATAGCATTAGGAACTCTGTAATTCTTGATATATATATCAGTTCCTCTGCTTGCTAGACAATTACTCATTGTCTTTCAGCCTTTTACTTTGTGTTTACACAACTGATCACTAAGTGATCTGACACACACTCACATCAGTTTCTCTGATCTTGCCATTCTCTCGCCTGCTGAAGTTCGTTTATGATTATCAGTTTTTCCTCAGACGTTTGAAGGGGGAAATTGTTGTCAGTAGGACAGTATCTTTGATAGATGTTAGAGTATAGAGGTTTTGGCATCATCAATTAGGGGAAAATTGTTGGATATGAGTCAGTAGATTGATACTCAGTTGTTCTAGGGTTAAAGAAATTGGGGGAAATCATAGTAGTACTATGGAATTGAAGATCCCAAAACCGAGCTGATATCAGTAGATTAGTGTGTCGATAGGATTAGCTGATGTATAGGTTAGACTTGATGTAATGCTTATTATTTTGTCTAAGTCCTGTACGGGGTAGTTGTTGAACTGATCTTCTGCTGAAGATACTTTTCAGAACCCCACGTCATCGGTGTAATCGCTTGCATTCTTCGTCGGCAGCCGATATCAAACTCGGTTAAAGATCCCGCATCGGTGGCCCGGACCTCGGTAGAAGCATTCTCTACAAGCCGATGGTCATCGGTAGAAGAACCAAGGTCAAGCAAGTATACCTTCGCGATCGACCAACCGACTATCGAAGCTCACTTTATCGGTCGACGACTCACCGAAGAAGACAGACTTTCGAGAATCGTATCCGACGTAAAAGCGACCCCAAGACTTAAAGTCCTTTCAAATGTTCAGCAGAAGACATACGAGGTAGTTTGAACGGTCAACTCTGACACTCACCAACTACAAACCTCGACCAATGAGAAGCCGACAACGCTTACCTACTCTACACAGTAAAGTTGCTCTCATGAACAGTGCATTAACTGCCCTGCTGCAACAAAGTTGAATAGTGGCCGTTTTCTTTGGACGCTTGTGACACGTGGCATCGTCGTCTCCAACGGACATATGCCACAACTCACAACTATAAATAGAGAAGGATTTGAAGATTTCAAAAAGAGGAATATACGCGAAATCAAGGGAAATCATTCAAGCTCACAACGCTCTAGAACCTTCAAGCTTATCCAGAGACGAACTAGTTTTCATAGAACACTTCTTGTAGTTCATCTCTCTAGAGCACTTTGATCCCTTTCTTCTCTAGACTAAGCTCATTGCTAGATTCATAGCTTAGATCCGAAGGAGTTCACATTTAGTGAATTGTTCTTGTTGTAAGAACTCCTTCTCAGTTGGAGAATATTCCCTCCCTTCTAAACTTAGGTTTGGATTGTAAAGTCGCTAAGGACTATAACTTAGAGGGAACCGTCCAAACGACAAGTATCCCCGCCGAGGCTTGCTCGGAATAATCAACAAGTTCTCCCGCCTTGTTCGGGACCGTGGACGTAGGATCTTGCGTATCCGAACCACGTTAAATCGCTTGTGTTCATTTCATCGTTTTATTGCATAGCATTCAACCGACTTGAAAATCATAAGCTTGCATAAAACGTATTTTATAAAGTGCACAGCCAAAAGATTTAACTTGCAAAAACGCGTTTTCAAAAGAGACGACTCCGGGCCTAACACTTATCCGCACTACGGTCTCCGACCGAGTTTCGTAATATGCGACATCGCCGGTAGAAGAGCTCGAAGCCGACTCACTTTGACCCCAGTGATCGAAGGCTTACTTGGCACCGTTCATCAGTTGCAAACATCAGCTTCAGCTGACCTTCACTGAGAAAAAGAAACAGAGCTCAGGTGTATTCACCCCCCCCTCTACACCTGACTTTTCATCTCCGGACCAACACATTACAATGTCAACCCAACCATATTTCAACCTAAATTTCGTCTATGAATGAAAAACAAACAAAATCATGCAATAAATTACTAACCTCAATTTCGCCGGAAGACATTGAGACCGGCGGATGTATCGTTCGACGGCGGCGACGACGGCGTTGGCGTCGATTTCGGCGGCAGGAGCGAGCGGCGGCAACGAGCGGCGGCGAGAGGGAGGAAGTGGTGAGAAATTGTAAAAACTGTTTGTCTACAGTTTTTAATCTATCGGCCCTCCATTATTGAAACTCGGGGCCGATGGTTGGGCCGATGGGGGGCCGATGAGTATCGGCCCTCAATTAAAACAAACGGTTTCGGCCCTCAGTAAATTTCGGCCGTTACATAACGGCTACTTAAGCGTCAGGGCCGATATCTCGGCCGAATAAGTAAGGGCCGATAGATCGGCCATATATATATTTTTTTACTTAATTATTAAAAATAAATGTTTGTAAATTAAGTTTATTATTTTCCGAGGGCCGATGTCACGACTCAATAGGGGCCGATCAAAATCGGCCCTTCAATTATAGACATTTTTCTTGTTTTCGGCCGACTGGGGCCGATAGGTCGGCCGATCACGATCGGCCCTTTCTATATATAAAATCGGCCGCAATCGGCCCTCAGAATGTTAATCGGCCCTCATCGGCCCTCCATCGGCCAGCACCCACAAGAAGACAAAATGGCTAGATTTGTGTTTTTATTTTTAGGATGGCTAAATATGTTCTTTTTTTTTCATTTTGGCTAACAGAGCACATTTCCACTAAAATTAATCGCTATTAGGGCGGGCAGGAGATGGGCCAGATTTTAAATAAAAGTCCGATTAAAAATACAATTTTCGATAGAGTAATAATCTCATTTAGATAATAATTTAT
This sequence comes from Lavandula angustifolia, assembly GCA_028984105.1. NCBI lineage: Eukaryota > Viridiplantae > Streptophyta > Magnoliopsida > Lamiales > Lamiaceae > Lavandula > Lavandula angustifolia. Next base: position 2,651,651 of record CM054826.1, read on the forward strand.
TTCAGTTTCGATATGGGTTAATGCATTAAAATAATAGTCAATGCACTTCGGTAGCAGCTGTGAGTTACACTCGTCACAAAAAAATAATAACAGTAACTTCATAAATGATTTTTTTTTAATTTTTAAAAGTATTACTTTATCGAGGTTTAATAGTATTTAGGAGGCCATTTACCGATATAGCTAGTACAATTTGTCAAAAAATCAATTTCAACTATTATATCAATCAATAATAATTAATAGGTACATGTTGTCATTTAAATTCCGTAATGATTCGAGTGTACAAAATTTGTGTACGTACCATACGCGTATTTTTCATAATACAAATACAAATTCCGACTAAAATCTTCACGTTATCCTTCATAAGTTTAGTCGAGAATTGCATCATTATTTTCGCGAGTGTCATCTCATATGAAGCAACCGACCGTATGTAGATTATTGCGTAATTCTCTCTCTCACAATGGTCTATTTATATTGAGTCATGCACTTTTGGTCTGTTACTTTGGTTAGGACTAATTTTAGTCTATTATGTTGGAAAATAATCTGATTTTGGCAAGTTTTGCAAAATTGGTCAAAGTTCACCAATTTTACTCATTTTCACTCATGTATACACTAGAAAAATAAATAAATTTTCACGTGCAAATTTTTTTATAAAAATATTCCCAGATTGTGAAATTAAAAAATAAAGTTATTTCATAAATAATATTTATTTTTATTTTTTTAATTATCGGCGCGTATACACGCGTGAAAAATTACTTAAATTGGACAAAGTTATCCAATTTTATAAGATAAACCAAAATCGTACTATTTACCAACCTAACAGATAAAAATTGACCCTCACCTACATAACGAACTAAAAGTGGACCGGCGCAAACATGGACAAGAATTGATTTTTCCCACTTTTTCCTACAATCTACCAAAACTGAAAAACTAAACCTTAGAATTGTTTCAAAACAAGACACCCTTTCCAAATTATTAAAGACAGGAAGAGAATCTCCTCCTCCTAAGCATCATGTATGCTGCTGTGGACAGATCTTGTATGATCTTGTTAGATAATAATTAATATTAGATTATTAAATTGAATTACAAACAAAACGTTGGCATGAAACGTTGGATTCTCTTCGGTGGTCAAATGCATGGGATCAAATTAACACATGACTTCACTTGGCATGAAACGTTGGCTTCTCTTCGTTGGTTGAATGCATGGAATGAAGGGTTGCATGGAAACACATGTGGCTTACAAGGGCTTCATGCGTTGGTTTAATTTCTTGAGAAGATGCATGCATTAGTCACGTTGATTACTAATTAACGTAACATTACATGATTTCCTATAAAGATGAAACATTGGCAACCTTCTATGGAGACCATTCGTAGTCTATAAATAGACCATTCCATACAACAATTTAATTCATTAATTCATTCTTCCTTTTGCTTCCATGTTTCATACATCACATACATATATATTATCTTTTATTTCCTTAGTCCCAAATATCAAGTAGTTCGCCGGAATTACGAGAAGTAGTGCAACTACTCGTAATTGATAAGCCGTTGTATCTTGGAGACGAGTGCTATAGATCGCTTGCACCGAGTAGCGGAGCATTATCGTCTTGCGGAGAAAGAGTCCAACTCTTGCCTCGGCTAACGTCATAATCGTCATTTCGACACACCCCGTAATCAACAATCGCAAGACGATAATCGTGTTGAAGAGATGACGACAAGTAGCAGTGATGTACCCGATCCCCTTGTCCAAGTAACAACAAGCAGTAGCAATATGCCGCCGAATTTTACAACAGCAACGAACAATCAGATTCCAAGCGCCCCTGTTCATGCGGAAAGGCCGAGAAAATTCTCAGTTTCTGAATTTAAGCGTTGGCAATCTAAAATGCTGTTTTATTTAACTACTTTAAATTTATCTCGATTCTTGAAAGAATCACCTCCAATTATGGGAGAAAATGAAACTGATGAGCAGAAACGCATAGCGTATGATGCATGGTCTCACAGCGACTACATATGTCGCAACTATGTCCTAAATGGACTTGACGACACTCTCTATAGTGTCTACTCGACTGCAAAGACGTCGAAAGAATTGTGGGACTCTTTGGAGATAAAATACAAGACCGAAGATGCCGGTCTAAAGAAGTTCGTCGTTGGACGATTCTTAGACTACAAGATGGTGGATGCCAAAAATGTAGTCGAACAAGTGCAAGAGATTCAATTGATCATACATGATATACTTGCCGAAGGTATGGTCCTTTCTGAATCATTTCAAGTTGCAACTGTGATAGAGAAACTACCACCTATGTGGAAGGATTTCAAGAACTATCTCAAGCATAAACGTAAAGAGATGAGTCTCGAAGATCTGATAGTCCGTCTCCGAATTGAAGAGGACAATCGCAAGGCAGATCGAAAGACCAACAAGCCTTCCATAGAGGCAAGGGCTAATCTGGCCGAGTGCAGCACTAGCACTAACTCAAAGAAACGCAAGTTCTTTGAAAAGAAGCAAGATTCAAAGAGGAAGAAAAAGATCAAAGGAAATTGCTACAATTGTGGAAAAACGGGCCATATGGCAAAGGATTGCCGTAAGCCAAAGAAGGAATACAAAGGCCGTCCACAAGCAAATATGACGGAAGAAAATTACGTGCCCGTCAACATGTCTGAACTCGACCTATCTGCTGTCGTAGATGAAGTAAACATGGTCGGTAATCCGATAGGATGGTGGATTGATACCGGCGCTACCAAGCACGTATGTGTGGATAAATCAATGTTTTCAACTTATGAAGTTGTCAAGGAGGAGAAAATGCTATACATGGGAAATTCCTCTACTTCCAAGGTCTATGGAATTGGAAAAGTTGTACTCAAGATGACGTCGGGATTGAATGTGACTCTCCAAAACGTGATGCATGTTCCCGACATCCGCAAGAATTTGGTTTCCGGCTCTATTCTTAGCAAGGCCGGATTTAGAATAGTTATTGAGGGGGATAAGGTTGTATTGTCCAAGAATGGACAATTTATAGGAAAAGGCTATGTTGATAGCGGCCTTTTCAAACTGAATTGTATCAATGTAAATGCTATCCGTGATAATAAAAAGACCCCCGTTGTTTATTTGACTGAGTCTCCTAATTTATGGCATGATAGATTAGGACATGTGAATCTAAATACACTAAGAAAATTAGTGAATTTAGAATTGTTGCCAAAAATGTCAATTGACAAACATTCAAGGTGTGAAATTTGTGTTGAAGCAAAATTGGCTAAACAACCTTTCCATTCGGTGGAAAGAACGACTACACCTCGTGAATTAATTCACACCGATCTATGCGACTTAAAACTTGTGCAAACTAGAGGTGGAAAGAATTATTTCATAACGTTTATAGATGATTGCACAAGATTTTGTTACGTATATCATTTGAGAAGCAAAGACGAAGCTTTCGATGCTTTCAAAAGCTATAAAAACGAAGTTGAAAATCAACTTAACACCAAGATCAAAATGATACGAAGTGATCGAGGTGGTGAGTATGTTGCACCTTTTGCGGACTTTTTTCGTGAAAATGGCATTATCCATCAAACAACTGCACCTTATTCACCACAATCAAATGGTGTTGCTGACCGAAAGAATGGAACATTAAAAGAAATGATGAATGCTATGTTGATAAGCTCGGGCTTACCACATAACATGTGGGGGGAAGCTATTCTTTCGGCAAATAAAATTTTAAATAAGTTGCCCTCAAAGAAACAAGATCAAACTCCATATGAACTATGGAAAGGTAGGAAACCATCCTACAAATACACTAAAGTGTGGGGGTGCCTAGCAAAAGTTGAAGTACCTAAACCTAAACAAGTAAAGCTAGGACCTAAAACTATTGATTGCATCTTCATAGGATATGCATGCAATAGTAGCGCATATAGGTTTTTGGTACATAAGTCGGAAATACCCGACATAAATGAGGGAATGATTATAGAATCCAGAAATGCTGTCTTTTTCGAATCTATATTCCCTAAGAAAGAAAAGAATGATGTGAGTTCTAAGAAACGAACTCATGAAGAAAGCTCACTAGAAAAGATTGACCAAAGTGATGGGTCAATACCAGAATCAAGGCGAGGAAAACGAGCGAAAATAGCAAAGTCTTTTGGTCCAGACTTTGTAGTCTATTCATTAGAAGATGAACCATAAACAATCAAGGCTGCATTGTCAAGTCTCGATGCTCCTCTATGGAGAGAAGCGATTAACAGTGAAATCGAGTCAATTAAGAACAATCACACTTGGGAGATTGTTGACCTTCCTCCCGGTTGTAAACCTTTAGGATGCAAATGGATCCTAAAGAAGAAATATAAGGCCGATGGGTCTATTGACAAGTATAAAGCACGGCTAGTAGCCAAGGGTTACAAGCAAAAGGAAGGGTATGATTATTTTGATACATACTCTCCCGTAACGAGGATAACCTCCATAAGAACGCTAATTGCCATTGCTGCTTTACATAACCTTGAGATACATCAAATGGATGTTAAAACGGCATTTCTAAATGGAGATTTAGAAGATGAAATATACATGGAACAACCTGAAGGGTTTGTTATTACCGGACAAGAAAAGAAAGTTTGTAAACTTGTTAAGTCATTATATGGACTTAAACAAGCTCCCAAACAATGTCATGAGAAATTTGATCATGTTATGTTATCAAATGGTTTTAAAATAAATGAGTGTGACAAGTGTGTGTACATTAAAGGCACACCTGACAACTTTGTCATTATATGTCTGTATGTTGATGACATGCTTATTATGGGAAGTAATCATAATATAATTATGAATACTAAAGCAATATTGAAAAGAATGTTCGACATGAAAGATATGGGAATAGCTGATGTAATTCTAGGGATTAAGATCTCTAGAACATCCGAAGGAATTACTTTATCACAATCTCACTATGTAGAGAATGTGCTTAAGAAATTCAATGCTTTTGATCTACCTCCGACTAAGACTCCTGTAGACTTAAGCCTACACTTAGCCAAAAATTGAGGAGATCCAATTTACCAATTGGACTACGCTAGAGTCATTGGAAGCCTAATGTACTTAGCAAATTGTACAAGGCCCGACATAGCATATTCTATAAGCAAGTTAAGTCGGTTCACAAGTAATCACGAAAAGGATCATTGGACCGCACTAACTAGAGTTCTAAGGTATTTAAAGCATACCTTAACTCATAGTCTGCATTACACAAGATATCCCGCTGTGTTAGAAGGATATAGTGATGCAAATTGGATATCCGACACAAAAGATTCCAAGTCCACAAGTGGTTTTGTGTTTACCATAGGCGGAGGAGCAATTTCATGGAAATCCTCTAAACAGACTTGTATAGCTCGGTCTACAATGGAATCGGAATTCATTGCTCTAGACAAAGCTGGCGAAGAAGTCGAATGGCTACGGAACTTCTTAGAGGACATTCCTTGTTGGGAAAAACCCATGCCTCCCGTTTTAATACATTGTGATAGTATGTCTGCAATAGGGAGAGCACAAAGTAGTATGTATAATGGTAAGTCTCGACATATTCGTCGAAGACACAATACCATTAGACAATTGATCACTAGTGGAATAATATGTATTGACTATGTGAAGTCAAAAGATAATATTGCGGATCCGTTTACTAAAGGAATTAACCGTGATCAATTGTACAATGCAGTTAGGGGAATGGGATTAAAATCCACACTAAAAGAACGCTCTTAATGGTAACTCTACCATGATAATTGGAGATCCCATGAACATGGTTCAAAGAGACAACTAAGTTAAGAATGTTCAAGTTGTGCACTTGGAAACACAACTAAAAAATCCATTCTCGAAGATGCCCCAAGTGCAAACCTGTAGCTTGTGGTAAAAGGGTAGGCTTATAAGCTTTTAATGATTCCTATAGCCTTATTGGTGGAGTATGGCAGGATACTCTTAATAGGAGATCACCTATATAAGTGAGAAGTGTGGCCGCTTCAAATAGAAAAACACTTATGAATCCAAGATATGGTCCAAGGCCAAAATGGACACAACGTGAGAACGAACGATATTGTATCTATTATTGTGTATATGTTATTGTCTTGGTTTACACAAAAGCTGACCGGTTCAAGATATCGCGTTCACCGAGCAGCGAGTAAATCCGATAACATTATACTAAGGAAGGTTCAAAGCAAAAAACTACCTATCCTGATGCAATAACAGATTATTGGGACTAAGGAATTGCATAACATTTGCATTTGCATTTAATAATCTAATGTGGGGGATTGTTAGATAATAATTAATATTAGATTATTAAATTGAATTACAAACAAAACGTTGGCATGAAACGTTGGATTCTCTTCGGTGGTCAAATGCATGGGATCAAATTAACACATGACTTCACTTGGCATGAAACGTTGGCTTCTCTTCGTTGGTTGAATGCATGGAATGAAGGGTTGCATGGAAACACATGTGGCTTACAAGGGCTTCATGCGTTGGTTTAATTTCTTGAGAAGATGCATGCATTAGTCACGTTGATTACTAATTAACGTAACATTACATGATTTCCTATAAAGATGAAACATTGGCAACCTTCTATGGAGACCATTCGTAGTCTATAAATAGACCATTCCATACAACAATTTAATTCATTAATTCATTCTTCCTTTTGCTTCCATGTTTCATACATCACATACATATATATTATCTTTTATTTCCTTAGTCCCAAATATCAAGTAGTTCGCCGGAATTACGAGAAGTGGTGCAACTACTCGTAATTGATAAGCCGTTGTATCTTGGAGACGAGTGCTATAGACCGCTTGCACCGAGTAGCGGAGCATTATCGCCTTGCGGAGAAAGAGTCCAACTCTTGCCTCGGCTAACGTCATAATCGTCATTTCGACACACCCCGTAATCAACAGATCTCACAGACCATTTCCTTAAACACCAAACGTTCGACATCTAGAACGACCTCCGACGTCTCTTCCGGCCGGGTGGTCCCCCCACCCGGAGATGGCGTCCCCTGCTAGGTCCTTCCTCAGGACTCCACAAATGGTCTCATACAAATCATCAGCTATGTCACACTCTCTTATTCTCCGAAACTCCAACCAGACGTTATCGAGGGCAGTGTTCCCGGAGGCCATAGCCTTCGGAGGAGGCAGCCGCGTGTCTCTGTGGAGGATCTCATTGATCGCGTCGAAGATCAGCCTTCTTTCGAGCGTGGAAGCCTTGGAAGTGTTGTATCCTTTGAGATGGTGTTGCTTCTCTAGGAAGTGGAAAACATCAGACTGTTTTGGGAGGGAATCTGATGCTTTTAAGATGTCTGATATGTATATGAAATCAGAATCAAGTGAAGAATCCAAGCATTTGGATTGGGGAACAGCAGGGATCAAGACTTCTTCAAATTCTATTGCATTGATCAAAATTGAAGTAGTTAGATTCACAAGTAAGAAATTTGAAGCATTCTAGAAATACTTCCATTATTTTTAAACCGGTCCCAATTTAACAAAAAATTAATTAACTATCACTTATTTTTTCATCTCTCTCTTTATCTAGCTTATTTTTTCTCTCATATTTTTATCATCTACTTTCAAATTTTAGAGAGGGAATATAAGCCTAGAAGGTGTTCTTGGAATTATATGATAGAGTAAGTATACCCTAATAGGGTGGGGACGGGATTAAATCCTAGATACAAGAGTGATGAGTACCAACTAATCTACATGATGTTATCGGAGTTATAAATACCAACTAATCTAGATGATCCATCGTGATATAAAGACGGAATTTGCACATAACTCATTACCTTCGAAATCGATACTCCGTCTGATTGCAGCGGGCGACCGAGTCGATGGTGAGCCGTCCTTGTAGAAGGACGAGTCGAGAACGGAGACCGGACTCGGTTGCATGGTGGTCGGAGCAAACTCGTGGAGCAGCTTATTGCACCTCTCCGTCCTCTCCAATAAACTCTTCTCCTCTCTCTGTTCTGCCTTCCACCTCTGTTCAGATTTCAGAGTATTTATACAATTCGATAAATACATAAACTCTAATATGTAATTTTACCTCTGTATCAGTAGATGCTGTGGCGGATGAATTTGGATCCACCGTCGGATCAACGGTGGCGATCTTCTCTTTCTTGCCAATCACCACCGTCGGTTTCTTGCTGTGTGGCGACCGGTTCGAACCGGATCCGTTAATTTTGGGGGAACGAACCGGAGAGTTCCTCTTACTCGACGGCTGCTTCGGTTTGACCGGTGAGGATTCGCATTGACCTCGACATTCCGAGAAATCGGGTTCGTACGTTTCGTTCCTGTCGTGGAGTCGGAGGCGGGTGGATTTTCGCCGGCGAGGCTTTGATTCCGGCGGACCTCGCTGATGTGTTTCCTACCACTGGATTGACGATTGATTTATCTGGTAAGTGACGATCGCGAAGGTTTTGAGAGAGGTATCGGCGCCTCATCGTTGACGGAGTCGCGGTGGCCGACTTGGTTCGGCGGCGGCGGCGTTTTGTAATGGAGGATCCCCTTGAGATGCAGAGCATCGAGGATTAGTTGAAATGTGTAACAAACCGGAAGCTAATTTGCCGGATTGTTAAGCTTTTCTCCGGATTTGATAGGAACAGAGTTGTTAACTTGAGTTGTAGAATCAGATATGTATGATATTTGATTAATAACGTTTTCCGATTGATAAGGAGAAGAGATTGGATTGAGAGAATTAAAATTAACGAGAGAGAAAGAGAGGAGATTATGAGAGAAGAGATCTGACGAGAAGAGAAGATAGAGGCATAAGAAAAATATTCATAAGCTTATCATAAACTACTGCGGGCTGCCTTTATATAGGCTACAAAGAAGATTACCTAGGGATTAATATAAAAACGTATTAATAATATATTTAGGATTCTAATTAAAAATAACACGTGGAATTAATCGGGATTCCACGCGCGTCCCTCTCATCAACATCTCATCTTAGCCACTCCTTCCATCGAAATACTTCTCCTCTTCCTCGATTGTATGGGGTGTGACAATACTCCCCTCTTTAGAGAGTCTTGTCCCCAAGACTCGGATGTTTGACGACGCTAGGACCTCTACTTGGCCTTGGGATGTGTAGACACTCTCCTCCTGTGAGAATTTCGACTGGTAATTCTCCACGATAGCTGTCGTTATCTCAAGCTTCCGCCTCATCGTATTCAGATCCAAAATCAGATCATCCTCAGTTTCTTGTGTTAAATCTAACCCAGCCACAATAATCACCTGCTCGCATTGTTTAGCAGCTGTAACAGCTGCTGCAAAACCATTGGTTGAGTTGCAACCTATATCTTAGCAACCAGCAGCATGATAGATATTCTTAACATGTTCTTTCAATCCACCAATAATGCTTTTTGGGTTGCATGGAACTCCCGTATAGCCACCTCCCAGATTAGTTGAATTAGCCAGAGGACCAATTACAGCCAATGACGAGATGGCATGTTTATTTAAAGGCAGGAATTTCTGCTCATTTTTCAGAAGCACAATACCCTGCAGAGCCGCTTCAAGGGCCAATTTCCTGTACTGGGAACTGCATACATCTTTAGGTCCCAATCCTTTGAAATGATTCCTAGCAGGCTCTCCATTAAAGATCCCAAGCCGGAGCTGAACAAGAAATAAATTGAGTAGTGCTTTATCTACATCTTCCTCTAATGTCTTCCCTTGCTCAATTGCAGCCATCATGTGGAACTTCATATAACGAGAGAGAGATCAATTGTGAAGGAAAGTATGATTACGTGAGAAGGAGAGAGTTGATTGAGAAAGTAATTGAGAGAGAAAGAGAAATTGAGAATGAGAGAGAGAGAGTTGACGAGAGAAAGAAGAGAGCTAGAGAATAATTTCTTTTCATATCCAATATCATTCTCGACCATGCCTTATATAGGCTACAAAGTATTACCTAAACATTAGACATAATAATTTGATCAAAGATACTTAACCATAATATAAAAATAATTCGTGGATTCATCCGAGCCATCCACATGCGTCTCATCTCCCGATCTCGCCATCTAGCCGCACCACGAAAATTGTCCTATCCGATTCCCCTTTTTTCGTCCGGATCACCGATATCCTTCCCAAACCCGCTCCCTCCAGAACGGGGTGTGACAATACTCCCCTCTTTAGGGAGTCTTGTCCCCAAGACTCGGATCCTTGACGATGCGACTGTGGCAGGGGTTTCCTCCGATTTTGGCTCTTTCTCTGCAGCGGCTTCTTCGGCTGCGAGACCAGTCGGAACCTCAAACACCTCGGCCTCCGTCTCTTCAGCTGCCACGTCCTTCATCTTCTCAGGCTGGCTCCTCCTCTTGAGCTGCTTCTTCGATAATTTCCTTCTCAGACTCGGCTGCTTCCTCAGCGCTCTCACTTGCTTCGGAAGTTGGCGAATCCTCCGCTTTCTCTTTTTCTTCAAGAACGAGTTGATTCTTGAAGAATTTAGGTGGTGGGGAAAGGTATGATTCAAGAGGCTTACAGCAAACTGGTTGAATGGTTGGGAGTGGAGAAATTTCAGAATACCAATCGCCGTTCGCAAATCGGCGAGCCTCCGATCTATGAGTGCAGCTATCAAACATTCTCCGCATTTCGTTGACAGAGAGAGCATTGGCTCGCTCGAACGCCGCCGCAATCGATTATTCAATAGTCGTCAGCATCTGCTCTGAATATCCCGCTCTAATCGCCTTTTGTCGGAGTACTAGGTAATTGTCGCAGTGTTGTGGTTCTGATTGGATCGACTTCAACATTTCAGATCTGCGATTTTGAAGAACTCTAGGAACAGATATGCAAAAACACGAAATTAGCTTAAAACATTTCAGATCCACCGGATCGGTGGCTCTGATACCACTGTAACAAACCGAAAGCTAATTTGCCGGATTGTTATAGGAACAGAGTTGTTAACTTGAGTTGTAGAATCAGATATGTATGATATCTGATTAATAACGTTTTCCGATTGATAAGGAGAAGAGATTGGATTGAGAGAATTAAAATTAACGAGAGAGAAAGAGAGGAGATTATGAGAGAAGAGATCTGACGAGAAGAGAAGATAGAGGCATAAGAAAAATATTCATAAGCTTATCATAAACTACTGCGGGCTGCCTTTATATAGGCTACAAAGAAGATTACCTAGGGATTAATATAAAAACGTATTAATAATATATTTAGGATTCTAATTAAAAATAACACGTGGAATTAATTGGGATTCCACGCGCGTCCCTCTCATCAACATCTCATCTTAGCCACTCCTTCCATCGAAATACTTCTCCTCTTCCTCGATTATATGGGGTGTGACAAAATGTTTCTAAATCCTTGGATGTCTCGTCGATTCCTCTTATTTTGAGTCTCTTCTCAATCTCGCCGTACATTGATGGATCCTGTTTCGGCTCCGAGAAGACGTCGCCGGAATCGAAGAAGCTTTTTCGCGGCAGCGGAGCTCGCTGTGAAGACGTCGAATTCGAATTCATATCGGGGATTTCGACTTTTGCGCATTTTTCCAACGATTGATTCCTTGGAGCTGCATAATTAGGGTTGATCGTCACGTTTTCGGAATGACATGAATGCAATTGCGTAGGCGGCGGCCTAGGGTTCCGACTGTAATAGTTATCAGTCATCAATCTCGATTGGAATAGATCTTCGGAGACTCTTGATTCGGAAACGGATCGCCGAAGCTCCGGCTGATTAACCGAATCATATGAATCAAACAGTGGTTCTAGCCCCATTAGCCTCGCAATAACGCTTGAAGAGCGGTGTTGCGCCGCATCAGCTTCAGCTAGGGGCGAAGCCACAACCATTCCAGCAGTGACAGTTGACCCGGCTCAGAAATGGATATATATATATATATATATATATATATATATATATATATATATATTGCACCAGTATTAATCATGTAGATAAGTTATATCCCAGTGGGCCAACTGCCCCCATTGAAATTTCAAATATAATTCGCACAGCTACTAATTAACTTGTGAAGAAGTGGTAGATTGGCAATGGGGTTTTTATAAACATCTTGTGTAGTTGGGAGGTCAAGGTTCAATCCTTGATCTCTACAAATTCTCATTTTATTTTGGCCATGAGATTAGTAAAATTTAAATTTACTACTCTCTTTCTTTCTAATATGTAAAATTGTACCAAAAAGACATTAGCAATATTAAAAATTATATTTTGGCCATGAGATTAGTAAAATTTAAATGTACTACTCTCTTTCTTTCTAATATGTAAAATTGTACCAAAAAAACATTAGCAATATTAAAAATTATTGTTGAGGTATTCTTTCACAAATGATAAACTTATACAAACTCTTCGATAGTTGGACCCCACTGAGGGGAAAACCTGGCTACGCTACTGCCAGTGGCAACTACCCACTTATCCAATCTCAAGGTCTATGGATGTCGAGCGTGTGAGTGAGGATCTACGCGGCAGCTTTGATGCCGCCACCGCCGCCGATCTTCTCGATTCCGACGTCGTACTGTCGGCCTAAATTAGGGCAAAACATCAGTACTCTATCGAGTCAACGAACATACGATTGAATAGAGAAATTGAGAAGAAGGTGATGAATGATCGTACCGGCGGTGAGAAAGGGATGTAGGTATTACAAACTGCTATTACAAGTAAACTGTTAAATAACAAAAGAAAATAAACAACACAAGAACCGTCGAGTCGAGGGAGTCCTCTCTCCGCAAGACGAAAAACGCCCCGGTAGTGCTCTCGGTTTTGGCGTTTCGTCCCCAAAGATGAAACGACGACGTCTCGAGGATTGCAGCACCGCAGGATCTTCGAGCTCCGGCGAACAGGACTTTTTTCCGGCGAGGACAGGCTGCTGGACTTAGAGCTAAGAATGCAAGTGAGCTAAGAAATGCAGCTAAGAAGATCTCAGGTGAATTCTTGTTGGTGTGTTTGGAATGAAGTGCAGCTTCCTATTTATAGGCAGCTTCCACCAGGTGTTGATTGCTGGAGCCATCAATGCAGGAGGGTCGTGGATGGTAAGTGGAGTGGTGGAGAGATGGAAGGTTGGCTGCTGAAGAGCCACTTCCAGATCCTTCCAAAAGATACACTTGGGTGTGGCAGGTGCAGTGCACTACGGAGAGGAATCCCGGTGCGGCCGGTCCACCGCACCGCCCGACCCGGCACCCGACCCGGCACCCGACCCAGCGAACGACCCGACGGACCACCCAAAGGACCAATTGCCAAGATCCAAGATCCAAGTCCAAGTCCAAGTCCACGGACCGGAACCGGAACCGGAACCGGAACCGGAACCGAGCCGGAGCCGGAGCCGGAGCCGGAGCCGGAGCCGGAGCCGGGCCGGGCCGGGCACGGGCACGGGCACGGGCGCGGGCACGGGCGGCGCGGTGGCGCGCGCGCCGCGCCGCGCCGCGTGTGAGGCGGTCGGGCGAAAAGGCTCGCGCGCATGAGCAGTGTGTGGCCCAAGCCCACCACATGTCACTTAGTTATCTCCTACAATATTGTAGAGACTTAAATACCACACAAAACATTATTCATTAATCGATGTGGGACATGATTAATGTAATTCTCTCCAAAACCCGAATAAGGTAAGTTTCTCCACTTTAGGTAACATATTAGTTTTGTCCCCCCAAACTTCGAGCCACTATTTCTCACTCACCGAAAATCGGAATCGAGAAATTAAGCACACTATAATTATCTACTCGAAACGTAGATCGACGTCATATATCTCAAAACATTAATCGGATAAATATCGAGGCTCGAAATTGCGATCGAAAAGGGCTGAATTTTGCCCAAGTCAAATTAGCATTTAATGCTAATTGAATTTCCATAATATACATAAATAATATATATATAAACGATTTTTTCCAACAATCCCCCACATGAGTGGAAATAGCCAAATGCATGCATGCAGACACACAGCTCTGTCCTCAAGAGACAATAAAGCATCAGGGTAGGTGGCTTGTGACCTTGAACCTTCCTTAGTCGGGCTTATCGAGCATACCGGGCGGATTAGTGGACACGTGGCCTTGAACTATTCCTCCATGGTGTATACTCGAGACAATAACACTAACACTATAAAGTCTCAACCTCGTCCGTTCTCACGTTTGTGTCCTTTACTGGCCATGGACAACCTCTTTGGATTCATAAGTGTTACATAGAAGCGGCCCTCACTTCTCACTTACATAGGTGATTCTTACTCGAGTATCCTGTCATACTCCACCTTCTCAAGGCATCCAAGAATCATTAAAAGTCAAAGACTTAACCTCACCACTTGACAGGTCACCAACACTCTCGAGCTCTTTTAGGGAATAGACTATTTGAGTGTGGTATCAACAGACTCATATAGCTTAGTTTTCCCATTGAACCAAGTTCATGGGATCTCCAATCTACAAGGTTGGGTATCCACTATAATCGTCTTTAATTTGTGGATTTAACTCCCATTCCCGCTACGAGCTTATACATTTGATCTCGATTCAAACTTTTAGTAAGCGGATCCGCTAGGTTATCTATAGACTTGACATAGTCTACGAGATAACCCCACTCGTGATCAAATGTCTTACGGTATTATGTCGACGACGAATATGTCTCGACTTACCATTATACAACCCACTCTTGGCCCTACCAATAGCTGCTTGGCTATCACAGTGAATCATCACAGGTGGCACGGGTTTCGTCCAACATGGAATATCTTCAAGAAAATTACGGAGCCATTCGGCTTCCTCACCGGCTTTATCTAAAGCAATAAATTCAGATTCCATGGTGGATCTGGCAATGCACGTCTGTTTCGTGGATCTCCACGACACAGCTCCTCCCCCTATAGTGAACACATAACCACTAGTTGACAGCGAGTCTTTAGTGTCGGATATCCAATTTGCATCACAGTACCCTTCAAGTACTGGGGGATGTCGCGAGTAGTGCAGCCCAAAGTTAAGAGTGTATTTCAAATACCTCAGAACTCTTACAAGAGATTTCCAATGTTCTCTACTAGGATTACTAGTATAGCGACTCAGTTTGTTCACCGGACAAGCTAGATCAGGCCTCGTACAATTCGTGATGTACATAAGACAACCAATGACTCTAGCATAATCCTCTTGAGCAACAGGATCACCCCTATTCTTGCTCAAGTGAACATTAACTTCTAGATGAGTCTTTGCCGGCGCACTATCAAAGGCATTAAACCTCTTAAGTACTTTCTCAATATAATGAGATTGAGACAAAACAATCCCTTTAGGAGTTCTTTGTATCTTTACTCCAAGAATAACATCAGCAACTCCCATATCTTTCATATCGAAATTTCTTTTAAGCATACGCTTGGTGTCATTTATGACTTGAAGTTTTTGTCCCATAATTAACATGTCGTCTACATAAAGACAAACAATTACAAAGCCATTCTTTGTATTCTTTATGTAAACACACTTGTCACATTCATTAATCTTAAAGCCATTCGACAACATAGCCTCGTCGAATTTCAAGTGCCATTGTAATGGTGCTTGTTTTAACCCATATAGGGATTTCACCAACTTACATACCTTTCGCTCTTGACCAGGTACAACGAACCCTTCAGGTTGTTCCATATAAATTTCCTCTTCTAAATCTCCATTTAGAAAGGTTGTTTTCACGTCCATTTGGTGAATCTCAAGATTGTGCAAAGCAGCAATCGCGAGAAGCACACGGATAGACGTAATCCTCGTTACAGGCGAATAAGTATCGAAGAAGTCATATCCTTCAATTTGCTTAAAGCCTTTAACCACTAAACGAGCTTTATACTTATCAATTGACCCATCTGCCTTATACTTTCTTTTTAGGATCCATTTACATCCTAAGGCCTTGCAACCTTCGGGTAAGTCTCGCTAAGACCCAAGTGTGATTCGCATAATGGAATCAATTTCACTTTGGACTGACTTCTTGCCAAAGTGGGCCATCGGGTCTAGAAAGAGCTTCTTTTATAGACCGCGGCTCTTCATCCAAAAGAAAGACAACATAATCGGGACCAAAGTCCTTAGCAACTCTTGCTCTAGTGCTACGTCTTGGTTCTAAAGTTTCAAGATCGACGACTTGCCTTTTACGTGTATCGGGTTCTACCCCCACATTTCTAGAACTACTAGCAACTTCTCTTGCTTCACCACTAGAGTTTGACTCAATTTTATCATCCTTCTTACAAGGATATACATGTTCAAAGAATATAGCATTCCTTGACTCAATAGTAGTTCCAACATTCATATCGGGCACAGCCGACTTATGAATGACAAATCGATATGCACTACTATTCAGTGCATATCCTATAAAGATACAATCGATGGTCTTAGGTCCGATTGTAACTTGCTTCGGCAAAGGCACTTCTACCTTAGCCAAACACCCCCACACTTTGAGGTATTTATAGGAAGGTTTCCTTCCTTTCCACAACTCGTAAGGAGTTACATCTCTACCTTTTAGAGGTATTTTGTTTAATAAGTAGTTAGCCGTCAAGACGGCTTCCCCCCACATGTTCTGGGGCAGTTCAGAACTTATCAACAAAGCATTCATCATCTCCTTTAGAGTTCGGTTCTTCCTTTCAGCTACACCATTTGATTGAGGCGAATAGGGGGCAGTGGTTTGATGAATAATACCACTCGTCTTACACAACTCTTCAAAAGGAGCTACATATTCTCCACCTCTATCACTTCGTACCATTTTGATTTTACAATCAAGTTGGTTTTCGGCTTCTGCTTTGAAGTTAGAAAAAGCTTCAATCGCCTCATCTTTACTCCTTAAAAGATAAAGAGTACAATACTTGGTGCAGTCATCAATAAAAGTAATAAAATACTTTTTCCCACCTCTAGTTTGTACAAACTTCAAGTCACATACGTCAGTATGAATGAGTTCTAGAGGTTTTGTGTTCCTTTCTACAGAATGAAATGGCTGCTTAGCCAATTTTGCTTCAACACAAACTTCACACTTGGTTTTGTTAAACTCATTTACTTTAAGTAGATCGAGATTAACTAATCTTTTTATAGCATTTAGATTAACATGTCCTAATCTAGAATGCCATAAATTGGAACACTCAAGCAAGTAAGAGGAAGTAGCTTCATTTTCATTATTTTTCGCCTCCACGGGCTCTTGGCGCAGTGCCATTACAGATAACTTGAAAAGGCCCTCAGACAGGTAACCTTTTCCTAAGAACATACCAAATTTAGTCAGGATAAATTTATCCGACTCAAAAACTAGTCTAAACCCTCTCTTGACTAGTACAGAGCCGGACACAAGATTCTTCCGGATATCAGGGACATGCAAAGACCTCTCCAAGAGTGAGGTTCTTGCTAGGAGCTCAACCTTAGCACCACAGTACCATAGCCAACCACCTCAGACGAGGCTTGATTACCCATATTGAGCTTCCTCCCTTGGCAGCTCTTGTACTTGGTGAAGCGGCTTCGGTCACCACAAACATGTGCCGTGGCAGCGGTATCAATATACCACTTCCCCTCATTCTCCACGACGTTTGCTTCTTCAGTGACAACGGCCGCAAGGTCGGCTTCAGTGAGGTCAATCTCCAACATATTGGCTTGACGAGCCCTCTTCTTCTTCGGCTTTCGGCAGTCCTTGGACATGTGGCCGGATTTGCCACAGTTGTAGCAGTCCCCTTCAAACTTGCGGGATTGCACCTTGCCCTTCCCTTTGGGGTTCTTTGTTTGGACGCCCTCTCTTAGCATTGTTGGAGTTGCCACCTTTCTCAGCAAGGTTGACTCTTGGCTCCACGGGTGCTTTGCCCTTCCCATCTCGAGTCCTCATGTCGGTCTCGATGCGGAGCTTGACCACAAGGTCCTCAAGCGTCATTTCCTTTCGCTTGTGCTTCAAATAGCTCTTGAAGTCCTTCCAGCTCGGGGGAAGCTTCTCAATCACGGTTGCTACTATGAAAGCATCTGGCAAAAGCATACCTTCGGCGTGGACATCATGGACAATGAGTTGGAACTCTTGCACTTGGTCCATGACTGGTCGAGAGTCCACCATTTTGTAGTCCAAGAACTTGGCGACTACAAACTTCTTGGTACCGCATCGTCGCATGTATTTTCTTTCAAGTGCCTCCCAAATTGCCTTGGAGGTCTTTACATTTGCATATACACTGTACAAACTATCATCTAGTCCACTAAGCAAGAAGTTTTTACAGAAGTAGTCAGAAGTTAGCTAATTATCATAGGCTATGCGGACTTCCAAGTTCTCTTCGTTGTCACTTGGAGGGGCAGGAGCATTCTCCATCAGCACGGTTGTAAACCCTAATGTTGTCAGATAGAACAACATCTTCCCGTTGCCACCTCTTGAAGTCGGCTCCACCAAACTTGGCCGGCTTCTCAGCAGCGGGCAGCACTCTAGACGAGTGCAGAGGTGCCGTCAGGGTTGGGTTCGAACCCCCCACCACTCCATGGTGGTTCACACTCCCAAATGGGACGTTGCTCTGCAAGGCAGAGGACATAGCAGTGAAGTTGAATGCCGTGTGAGCGGCATTAGCACGGTTAAGTGCTATCCTGGCGTCGGTAGCGGCGGAAATGGCAGCTAGGGTTGGATTAGCAAAGGCCGGAGCAGGTGTAGGGACAGCCGTCGGTGGAACAGTGTTGCCGGAGGAGGCAATGACGTCAGATACAGCGGGGTTGGTGGCGGCGGCAGAAGCAGCGGCGGCGGTAGCATCGGAGAAAGCAGCACTTGAGGAAGACATCTTCTTAGTTTACTTGAAGCAGATATAGTTCGTTTTTTCGTCTTGCGATTGTAGGTATTACAAACTGCTATTACTTGAGCTAAGAAATGCAGCTAAGAAGATCTCAGGTGAATTCTTGTTGGTGTGTTTGGAATGAAGTGCAGCTTCCTATTTATAGGCAGCTTCCACCGTGTGTTGATTGCTTTGGAGCCATCAATGCGGGAGGGTCGTGGATGGTAAGTGGAGTGGTGGAGAGATGGAAGGTTGGCTGCTGAAGAGCCACTTCCAGATCCTTCCAAAAGATACACTTGGGTGTGGCAGGTGCAGTGCACCACGGAGAGGAATCTAGTGCAGCCGGTCCACTGCACCGCCCGACCCGGCACCCGACCCGACGGACCACCCAAAGGACCAATTGCCAAGTCCAAGTCCAAGTCCAAGTCCAAGTCCAAGTCCAAGTCAAGTCCAAGTCCAAGTCCAAGTCCAAGGGCCGGAGCCGGAGCCGGAGCCGGAGCCGGGGCCGGCCGGGCACGGGCGCGGTGCGGGCCCGCGGCGCGCGCGCCGCGTGTGAGGCGGTCGGCGAAAAGTGCTCGCGCGCATGAGCATGTGTGGCCCAAGCCCACCACATGTCACTTAGTTATCTCCTACAATATTGTAGAGACTTAAATACCACACAAAACATTATTCATTAATCGATGTGGGACATGATTAATGTAATTCTCTCCAAAACCCGAATAAGGTAAGTTTCTCCACTTTAGGTAACATATTAGTTTTGTCCCCCCAAACTTCGAGCCACTATTTCTCACTCACCGAAAATCGGAATCGAGAAATTAAGCACACTATAATTATCTACTCGAAACGTAGATCGACGTCATATATCTCAAAACATTAATCGGATAAATATCGAGGCTCGAAATTGCGATCGAAAAGGGCTGAATTTTGCCCAAGTCAAATTAGCATTTAATGCTAATTGAATTTCCATAATATATATAAATAATATATATATAAACGATTTTTTCCAACAAGGGAGGCCCCGCGAGCGGAGGTGGCGTTTTCCGGTGAGAATGTGGTGGCGATCGAAGATTTGGAGCAAACCGGCCATACATCCAATTTGCTTCTTAATCTGCTTCTCCAGACTCTCCTCATCCATCAATGCCGACTCCATTTCCCACTGATGACGTCACAATCACGCGCAACACGCTCTGATCACTGAAATCAACGTCCTATCTGGATCTGATTCTCTCACTACTCTCTTTCTTTCTCTCTGTCTCATTCTGAGTTGTGATGCTGACTGACTCCCGCGTTTTCTCTGTTTTAAAGAGGGAAGATTAGTAAAAGTAGAAGGATTTGGTTATAGTGACGGGCGGGTGAGATTCAGCTGCGACTGAGTTAATCTTACAAAACTACTTGGATCTGGACAATCTGAGCCAACGGCCAAGATGAAATTCATTAGGCCCGATTAAAATTCAGCCCAATCCAACACAGCTCTTTGGGGTTATTGGCCCACGGGATCAACCCAAACAGACATACTAATTATACTCTATTTGTCCCGCTATTACTGTACTGCTTTACTAATCGGGATGTCTCGATATTATTGATTCCGTTTTCCATTTATGGCCCCCTCTTTACTCACTAACCACGCCCACATTCTTATTTTCAAAAGTCTCTCTCACACGATTCCGCTCGTTTTGATGCAAACAACTTTTTAAAACTTTAGATTATACTTGAATTTATTTAGATTTTTATTATTTTGAAATTTGATGTATTATCATTTTGTTGTATAACAAATACTTGTATCGATGGAAACTAACACAGTTCTCATGTCATGTGTATGAATTTGTATAACTATATTATCACTTAATTACTTTTAAGTGAAAAATAAATTAGTAGGCAGATCAAATTAACCCGGGTCAGCAAAGCTTCCGCGGCTCAATCTAATCGAGTTATCGGGTTGAGTCATTTAGTTTCGTTTAGCTTTTTAGGCCTCAAAATTTTGAGCCCGAGTAATCCTAACTATGGTCATTTCGGATCATTTTGGGTAGCTCTAAGAACTAATTTTATTCAAATTATTGGGATTATCATCTTATATTAAGAAAAAGAAAACTTTTATGGGTTTTTAATTTAATTAAAGAATTATGAATACATTAATGAAAATCAACCCCAACCCTTCACTTATTTTAAATAGCCCATAAAAGAAAGGCCATGTCCATTCTCTCTCGAATTTAGGGAATTTAATATTTGATTAGATAGAATAGAGATATGTTATGTTTAATGAAATATAAACAAAGGTAAATTCGATTTTGTAACCATAATTAAGTACAAGATGACACCTATATACAAACATGAATAAATAATAAAAAGAGAACCCTTTTGGGAATAATATTGTAGGTTAGGATAAGATAATATAATAATCAAATGTATGGATGATTGGGCGCCAAATGAAAGTGTCACAGATTTGCAGGCAGAGCAAATAGAAAAATGGGATTAATTTTGGGAAGGATAGAAAAGGGATCTCAAAAGCACCAAATAAGATTCTGTCACCATGAACCCTAACACACATGTCAAGATTCCCACGCTCATACTTGCTCAAGATTCTTCTTCTCATTTTTATGTAAATTAATACTCTCTACGTCCTATTGAAATATTGAAATAGTCTTATCGAAGTTATTCAGTTTATTTTTTAGTAAGATATTATTAAACACGTTATTGATGATCCACAATTCTACACACATCAACTACTTTTCTTAAAAAACACGACGAAAAGAAATTGAACTATTTCAATAGGACGGAGAGAGTATTATATAAATTTACGATTGTTGTAATTATTATTATTTTATTTTCTCCATCATGAATCATTTAGTGATGATATACAGATAATTAAATGATAGAATTTATTATCAACAATTCAATCAATTCTTTATTTTGATTAACTATACGAAAAAAAAAATACTCAAGAGAAACACATGCATGTTTGTCTACTTGATGTTGAATTCAGAAACAAGTTGCAGATAAAATACGTTCCATATAATTAAAGTTGTTTTTTTCTCGGTAGATCTTCTATCCCATTTTTTTTATGTTTAAATACATATTTCATCAATGAGATGGTGACATGTGTATTTTTAATTTAATAAAATTATTAATCAAAACAATTAATTTAAGTTTAACACATATACAGTTATAGTAAAAACACACGTCACCACCACATTAATGAGACATGTATCGAGATACTAAAGATGGGATAGAAGATCCTTAGTGGTTTTTTCTCGTGAGCCCATCGATAGGTGAAACTACCACATGATCTGATCTTCCCTCATCTGCTCGACCGAGGCAAGTTAAGATCATGCTGGCAGCTTCAACTATTAGTGGTCCACGATTCTTGTCCTCTCTACGAATGGAGGCTGACTGCTGCGGTGGCGGAAGGCGGTCGTGACGGCGGCGATTGGAGAGAGGTGATAATGAGGTGAGGTTACTTGAAGACAATTTGGAGAAGAATGAATGGTATATATAGATGGTGGGAATGTGAAAATAAAGAATATTCTCTCCTATATACTCCCTCTGTCCCGCTATTTATGTCCTACTTGCCTAATTGGGCTATCCCGCTATTTCTATCATCTTTTCTAAAATAATAAAAATTATTTTTAAACATAAAATGAAGTGGACCCCTTACTCACTACTCAACCTCCACATTCTTATACTCTCTCTCTTCAAAAATCTATCTCTCACTCGATTATGTTCCGCTCCGAACTCAGAAAATTATGATTTTTATCTTTTTGAAAACTTTAGATTATTTCTTCAAATACAATATAAAAAAAATATAAAAAATAAAAATCGATTGCATTTCACTAGCCTTGCAAAAATTAGGATAATTCTCATTTCTTTCCACCAACCACTCTTCGAAAACTGTGTCATTTTCTTTATACAATTAAAACTCATAAAATACACACTAAATTAAAATTTCTTAATCTCCGTGCCGAAGTCAACTGGGACGTTTTTAGGGGGACGGAGGGAGTATATATATTGTTAATAACGAAATTTATTTAATTATGTTTTAGGCGTGTTTTATTAGGTGTGAAGAGATAAGTGTAGAATATTTTATGGAGCAGTGGTCCATGATAAAGATAATTAAAGCCGAACACTTTCACCCACACAAAATTTAAAATATTTATACGTACATAGCGATTATGGATTTTCTTCGCTCAATAGTGGTTACGGATTTTCTTCGCCCGATACTTAAAGCCGAACACTTTCACCCACACAAAATTTAAAATATTTATACGTACATAACGATTATGAATTTTCTTCGCTCAATAGCGATTACGGATTTTCTTTGCCCGACTGAATGAAGACAATTACTCTTTTCTTACATATAAACATTTTGTGAGTCATGACGTTGACTCTCTCTCTGTATCTTAAACATATGGTTGTTTTATACTCCCCGTCTTATAATTGTTGTTCCTCTTTCTTTTTCATGACGTTCCACAATTGTTGTCTTCTTTCATAAAATAGTAAATTATCACATATTTTTTTTAAGGATTCTAACATCTTTATTCAGAATCAACAACTCTCCTTAAGTTTCGTACCAGAAATTTTGGGAACAACAAATGTAGAACTGAGGGAGTATTTGATTCTTTATTTGGTTAGGTCCAGGCATAAAGGAGCCAATGGGTGCATGCAGAGTCATTGCATATTATGGGTTTTGTCCTAATAATCATGTCATTAACTATGTTTACTTTTCTTAAGTAACCTCCCATTGCCTGCTATTTGACACAATTTAGAAAATTATTGGTTGATGAGGGAGTTCAGTTATTAAAGTTGACGTCTAAGTTATGTGTAGAAACTTCCTTAAAAAGATAAAGATGAAAAAGAAGTCTGAAAATGACAATGATTCTATTGAATTGTTACAGACAATTGAATCCGGAAACTTAAGCTAGAAGAACTAGGAAGGCATACTTATATAGCTGGCGAAAGTATGTATACTTCTTATATTTTTTATGTATAATTTTTATATTTTTTATACATAAAAAATTATATAATTTTTAATATTTTTGTCTTTATGCATAAATCATAAAAGAAATATATATTTTAAAGCATATTTAATCCAAAATACTCCATCTGTCTTATAACATGTGTCTTGTTTCTTTTCGGCACGATTATTAAGAGTTGAAAGTTGTGTATGAAGTTGCGTAAAGTGATGGTCCCACAAATAAAGTGTTTGTAATAGCTTATCATTTATAAAAAACAAGACAAATTTTATGGAACAACCCGATAAGAAAAACAAGAAACATTGTATGGGACGGAGGGAGTATATGATAAATGGTGCAGATTGCTTCTTATTTTCTATTTTTAAGAGTGTGTTATATATATGCATGGCTATTTTGAAATAATCGCAAACTATATCACAGATAAAGTTTACAACGATGATAAATAAGGTTGAGTTTCAATCACACGTTTTCAACGAAAAATCTCGAAAAAATGTATTCTTAAGTATGTATTATAACTCGTGATTTTCTATCACAATATTGTCATCCTAAGTTCCAAGAGATTATTGCGAGTAATCTGCAAGTAATTATGAACACATCAAGATATTCACCAAGATTAAAGCATTTGACAGACACATAACAATCATTCCATTGTCGTCCAGCGGTTAGGATATCTGGCTTTCACCCAGGAGACCCGGGTTCGATTCCCGGCAATGGAAACAACTTTTTTAATGAATTAAATTTTTTATATTTCTTCTTTACCAAATGGACAGAGGAAAAAAGGGTCATATTTCAATGATCATAACCATCATCACATAGATCACATTTGACTAATTCAAAACAACATGAAATTAATCTAAAAAAATCAAGAAACCAACACTACCTAGTTTCAAGATTCTGCAAACAGAGAGAAGCAATGTTTATATACTCACATTTTTATGAATCTGCAGCTCTGAAAGCAGTCATCAGAGACAGAAAGAGGTTGATCACGTCTAGGTAAAGCACGATCGAAGCCCAGATATACTCGTCGTACCCAAATCTCTTGATCAGGTTATCGGTGTTGTACACTATGTATCCACAGAATAGTATAGATCCTGCACAGCCATAGATCATTGTACCTGTGCTGCCCCAATGGGCAAAATATCTAACAATATAAAGATTTGACAAAATCAGCTCCCCACATTGATTTATAATCTGCACTAACTTGATCAAAAGGCTTTAGGCAGAGTAAGAAACCTAATTAACAAACCTGAATTATAGCAAACAATGTATGGTGAGAGATCCAAAGAGGAAAGGCCCCAAGAAGTTGAAATCATGGCCTCTTTTTGCAGCCCAGAAAGTGTAGAGAGTGAGACTGATAACGAGAACCCCGGTAAGGATAAAAGCTTGGAGAATAGCTTTCCCTGCATGAATCACAAAGCATATAAGTCTAAAGAGAATACATATCAGAAACCAGATCACTTGCTATGAGGCCTACATTAGCTTCGAGGTTTATGCCTCTCGAGGCATAACTATATCACTTCTTCTATGTACATTTAAACCTATATGTAAACTACAAGAAGATGAAATTAATTCCATCATTATAGAAACAAAGATGGAGAAATAGGATCCTTATCTCCTTAATCCTCTACTCTGCTTGACAATCATAAATGAGAGAAACCGAAGACCATAATGGTTATTGTAACAAAAGGCACCATTAGTGCACAGTCATATCGTAGAAAGACTACTCACCAATCCAGTTCAAGTCTATAAAACACATGTTGGCAAAAGACAATAACTACAGCTCCTACCTACAAGAATCAATAGGGAATTCTTCTATTCATCAAAGGATTTCTATCACCTCTTTGACATACATTTTAACCTACATGTAAACTACAAGAAGATGAAATTGATTCAATCATTATAGAAACAAAGATGGAGAAATAGGATCCGTATCTCCCTAATCCTCTACTCTGCCTGACAATCATAAATGAGAAAAACCGAAGACCATGATGGCTATTGTAAGAAAGAAAGGCACCATTAGTACACAAACATATCATAGAAAGACTACTCACAAATGCAGTTCGAGTCTATAAAACATATGATTGGCATTAGCTACCGCTCCTACCTACAAGAATCAATAGGGGATTCTTCTATTCAACAAAAGATTTCCTCCTAATTCACATCAAACTAAAACCTAAAACATGTAGTACAGAATCAAGGTATGTCATATATTAAAGAATTTGCAATATCAGTATACTCATTATTTCAAGCATCCTATGTATAAATCAAGAAAACATATTATAAATACCATCTTCCAGTATAATCACCTTTCCTTTAGGGAAAAAGTAACTACTCATGAGCTCAATTAAGTCTACATATCAACCTTTTTCAAAATCTACCCTAATTGGGATGGGGCCGGATTGAACCCAAGATTTTGTCACGAGAAATACCAATTAAACTACATGTTCGTGGTAATCTACATATCGAGTATCCACCTCATAAACCTAGCAGACTGCACAAATAAATAGAATTCAGCCCCAAATCGATCGCTCACCACTGGTGTACGAACAGGACAGCCCGACGGACAACGCGAGCGACACCGTAAACAGCCCAAGCAGTACGTAATTCAACGGATGGCTCCGGTAGTACGAATGCAGCGGAATCAACACTACATTAAATCAATCGCACCGAACAAAATCAAAATCGAATCAAACAGAACTGCAATTGAAACGACCGGTTCACCAAACGATAAACGAAGAAGAAACCGTACGAATGAGAGGGGGTGAATATGAGCAAAAGGTAGAGAATCAGTCCTGCCTTCGTCTCCGTGAAGAAGTGCGAAATCGGATGGACCATGACCACAGCGGCGGCGACGGCGATCGTGAGAAGCATCTGAACTCTGAGAATTGAATAAATTTTGTGAACGAACGACCACCGGAGCTCCGGACTCTCCACCATCATCGGGTAGAGTGGCTGCCGGCCGGATTCCAAATCATCCTTTACGTTCGACCGACCAAACATCTTCGGAGCAAATCGGAGAAATTGTTGTTGATTTCAAAACGAAGATTTAATTGGATTGGATTTAGATTTTCGAAAGTGTGTAAATTGGGTGGGGGGAGAGAAAGAGAGCAAACTTCTTCATGCGAAGGGCGGGACGTGAAAACTTCTTCGCACGTGCTGGGCTTTTGGATTTGATCGCACGTGCTTGTTTTCTTTTAACTGTTTTTTTTAGTTATATAAATATTACTCCCTCCGTTGCACCTGAAACGATACGTTTCTTTTGGGTTTATGTGGTGTAAATTATTTGACTTTTTAGTAGTTAAATATTCTCCATAAATTTTTTACAATTTTAGGAAACGCGTCGTTTCTAGTGGGACAACCTAATAAGAAAAACGTTTCTTTTCTAGTGGGACGGAGGGAGTACAATATACTACTTGCAGAGTAAAGAGTAATATTGTTCATCTTTCCTCAATATTCAAAATGGTCCTTTATCTTTCAATTGAGTTATATAAACCGAAAAATCATAATTTCGTCTGTCATATATATTTTCTCTTTCGCCTCACCTTCTCTTTTTACTGATACTAGAAAAAGCACCCGTGCTACGCACGAAAAAATATATATTATAAATTCGTTATAAACTAAAATTTCTTGAATAAATATATATATATATATATATATATATATATATATTATATCATGTATATTATAGTTCAGAATACTAAATTAATATGTAAAAACAATTTAATTTGATGGTTTATATTAACTTTGAGAATCATGCTAATATGATTATTCAAAAATTAAGTAGAATCTATACACATGATTACATATTACAATATATTTTAAAATATTTTGTTGCTATGATTAAAAGAATGTCACTCATCTTATATTACATATCATCTGAAAAATCGTCTCATTAAATCCTTGATAGTTTTTTAAATTATTTCAAAGAACTATCTAAGAACAATTTATACCATGATGTAGCGATTTTGATTTTTTAAGAAAATGGGAGAAGATTTATAGGACAACCCAAAAAGAAAATAGGACAAGATAAAAAAAGTAAATATTATATGTGTGAGCAACAATATCATTATTAGTAGTAACCAATATTTTAACTTTCATATTATTACCTCAAAGTTGTTATGCAATTGTAGTCGTTGCAATTCATGCAATAAAATTGATTATCTACTTTATTCATTTTTTTATTACATTTTTTGCACGCTATATAATTTCAATCATTCTCAAAATTCACAAAGTCAATTGTTGGAATAATCTAAGAATATTATGACTTGGAACAAAAAATATAAAATGTAATATTACGGTATTTAGAGTTAATTATATGTATTGTTTGTAAGAATTGAACCTCATCATCATCAAACATGTCTTCAATTTTTTTTATGATGCTCACCCATTCAACATAATCAGCATCTAATTCTTCTGTAGTTATTTGCGATATCGTACTACATTTAGCATCTACGCCAAATTTGTCGACAAACTTTAAAAAAAAGACAAAAAACCATTTTGAACCATTTTCTAGAGAAATTAGTTTAGTATATATTCTTTCTGGAGGCAATTTACCTACTGAAATGAGTAACTTTATCTAACTCAACATTCAATAGTAACTTCGTAGCATAGAAGATATTGATAACTTTTCTGTCATCTAGATATTAAAAAATATTATTCTCAAAGAGTGTCACTATGAAAATCAATATTTATATATGTACTACTTTAACCTGAAAAATTTATCAACATATTCTTTCCAAAGAGTGCAAGTTAAAGATGTTCCCCCCTATATATGAATTGCAACATTATTAATGAGAAATATATTGATAGATTTTTTTTAACAAAATCTAAAATCAATAATATTAAAATTAAAATTGATACTTAGTTAATGCAAGCAAAACTTTTTTGTTTAAATTGAGAAATATGTCCTCTCCTCCTGAAACATTTGAATATGAATTCAATGCAATATGGGTTAATTAAAATATTAAACTGATACAACTACTGAAGGAGACATACCTTTAAATCGTGAAAACACACTCTATACTTGATACAACTTTTTTGTTGAATGAAGGGATCTCGTATGCACGGATCAATCGAAGTTTCATCGCAAATGACTCATTGAATTCATCTTAAAATTAAAATTGGTACTTAGTTAATGCAAGCAAAACTTTTTTGTTGAAATTGAGAAATATGTCATCTCCTCCTGAAACATTTGAATATGAATTCAATGCGATATGGGTTACTTGAAATATTAAACTGATACAACTACTGAATGAGACATACATTTGAATCGTGGAAAACACACTCTATACTTGATACATCTTTTTTGTTGAATGAAGGGATCTTGTATGCACGGATCAGTCATCACAAATGACTCATTGAATTCATCAAACTCCTCAATGATGGACCAAATATTAGGAATTTTGTATGGCGTGAAATATTTTAGACTATGACTTATTATATATGTGAGGGTAAATATATAAGATATAATATAATCTAATTTGTTCCTTAAAATTATTAATATATAATTTTAGTATATAATTAACCTTTTTTAACATCATTATGCGTAAATTGAGGAGCAATTATTCAACATAAAACTTTTTAAAAAATCATTGTAAACAAATTATAGATTTAAAATTGATTAATCTTATAAAGTTGTGATTTGAATTTCTTTAATTATATTTTATAAAATGTTGTATTTAGCATGATTGGTAGATATAATCTAGTCTAATTTGTTCCTTAAAATTATTAACATATAATTTTAATATATAATTAACCTTTTTTAACATCATTATACGTAAATTGAGGAGCAATTATTCAACATAAAACTTTTAAAAATTAATAGATTTGAAATTGATTTATCATATAAAGTTGTGCTTTAAATTTCTTTAATTATATTTTATAAAATATTAGATTTAGCATGATTGGACGTAAATTGAGGGATATTTAATATTAATAATTAATGGGCGTAATTTGAGAAACATTCTAAAATTATTTCATGATTGAGCATAAATTGAGGGACATAATCTTATATATTTACCCCTCAATTTAATGAAATTCCAATTGATTTTATTATATAATTAACCTTTTTTAACATCATTATGCGTAAATTGAGGAACAATTATTCAACATAAAACTTTTAAAAATTAATAGATTTGAAATTGATTTATCATATAAAATTGTTCTTTGAATTTCTTTAATTATATTTTATAAAATATTAGATTTAGCATGATTGGGCGTAAATTGAGGGATATTTTCAAAATATTAATATTAACAATTAATGGGCGTAATTTGAGAAACATTCTAAAATTATTTCATGATTGAGCATAAATTGAGGGACATAATCTTATATATTTACCCCTTAATTTAATGAAATTTCAATTGAGTTCAATTGAATTAAAATTAAAATTAATTTAGAATTGAAATCATTCGGTTTTTATATATATAAGATGGCCCCTTATAACATTAACTTTGTTACAACATCCAAAATCAAAAGTTTATTTGATTAACTTCTTTCTTCAAGTAAAAAATTGAGGTTGATTTACGGTTTAAAAATTGATAAAAGTGACAAACAGGAGGAAGAATATGTCGGACGAATTTATGATGTTTAAGTTTAAGTTTATACGACTCAATTGAAAGATAAATGAACAATTTGAATATTATGGGAGAGGTGGAAGAATGAATGAGACTATAAAATTGAGATTTTATATTTATATATAGCTCCATTGAAAAGTGAAGAATGAATGTGAATGATATGAATAAAGGTGGAAGATCAATTTAACTACTTACTCTATATTAAAATAAGAAAATCATTAAAAAGGTCTACAATAAATCGAAGTATAGAAAGATAAAAGTAATAAATTAAATGAATAAAAGATGTGTGTGATTAACGTGGAGGATTATGAAGGACAATTGGTATAAAATAAAGCTGATGACAAACAGCACTTTGATTTTATTCACCACCTTTATTTCGACCAAAAACTAAAAGAAAAGAAACGAATACTTGTCAAATTTATCTCTCTTTTCCTTTTCATATGGAGTACAAATTAGTGAATTGTTAGATCTTCAGATACTCAAAAACGTGATAAACGCATTTTTGGAACACAACGGATACAATAATATAGAATAATTTGAAGAGAAAAGAAATAGGCTAGTTCGATCGATAGACCTACATCCACGGGCAGTGGATAAACAATCTACTAATAAAGAAGAGAATACAAAATGAGTATCCGAAATATGGTTCTAGGCCCAAAAACACATGCCCACAAAACATGGTTAATTAGTCTAACTAACTAATCTCATAATACATGAGTTATGGTGCGTATAAGCACACCTAAACAATTAGATATATCTATCTCTATATAGCAAAAATTAATGACCATCATCATTAATTCTTCGATGTAGATAACACTCAAATAGGATTTAAGCCTCCAACATAATAGTAAATTACGTGTAAAAGCATTTTATTTTCAGAATATTTGGTTCAAATTATATACGGCATTCTATATTTAGCACTTGCGACTTCGAGTATTATTTTATCTTTGCCACAAGCACAAAGATATAACTCACTCAATATGATCTATCTCATTTTTTTTATGTCTTAGACAATATTCCATCAATAGAATAGTGAAACGAAAGTATATCATTGTTGTCCCCTTGGGATGGCATAGCGGTGAAGGTGGGTGGCCCGGGACCGATAGGTCATGGGTTCAATTCCCACTGGACACGCTATGTGGACCTGTCACCTGCACATTAAGGGTAGTTTAACTCTTCGTATGGTTTGGTGGTTTAACTCCATGTCTTTGTCACCCCTGCACATTAAGGGTGGTTTAACTCTTTTGTGTGGTTTGCAGGCTATTGCACAGGAGCGAGGTTTACCCTGTGCGCACCAAAGGTAGCGGCTGCGGGTTCCTCGTAAAAAAAAAAAAAAAAGTATATTTTATAACATATTATTATAACATATGTTAGAAAATCTTTGCCAATTTAACTCATTTCTTCATATTATAACATATTTTATAATTAAACAATGTTAGAAAATAAAAAGAAAAAAAAACTATTTATTAACTACAACCATGTACAAATTTTAATTAAAATTATTATTTGATATGCAAATTCAAATTCTACATAAATTTTGTGTATTTAGAAGCACTATCAGAGTTTCGAATTTCGCAATGTAAGCTCTTTTGTGCCACGCCAATATTAGGTCAGATTTAATTTGGTCACGTCAATTCAATTTTGCCGGATTTTTTGCAGGTGTACAATTTTTTTAAAAACTGATAATTTGTGTATTTAGGTGAACATTTTATAGTTCATGTGCAAAATAAGAAATTAAAGAAAGTTGATGAATTTAGGGACTAATAACCCTTTTTTAAATTATCTCCCTCCGACCCATAGTTCTTATCCCACTTTCCTTTTTAGTTGTCTCACAATTCTTGTCTCATTTCCTAAATTAGAAAATTATTACAAACATTTATCTGAGGATTTCACCATCTTTACTCACAACTCTCCCAACAATTATGGGATGAAAGGAGTACTATTTTTTTTTTTTTTTTCTAATTAAATACTCCATTCGTCCCATTTAATTTGACGCGTTTCTTTTCGGCGCGGGAATTAAGAAAGTGAATGATAAAGTATGAGATATGGGTAAATGATAAAGTAAGAGAGAGAAGATGAGTGAGATTGTGAAAGAATAAATAATAAAGTAGGATGGAGGAATAATAAAGTAGGAGGGAAAAATGATAAAGTAGAAAGAGAGATAAATGAAAAAGTATGAGAGAAATAAAAAAAATAAGAGATAATTTAGTACTCCCTCCGTCCTAGTCGACTTGTCTTATTTGGTTCGGCACATATATTTTGGTGACTGGATAGTTGCGTGTATGTAAGTGGGTGATTGTGTGTAGAAAGGTAAGCTTCACAAAGAAAAAGTGGGAGTTTGTGTAGTAATTATTTTCTTTTCTAGGAAATAAGACAAATCGAGTGGGACGGTCCGAAAATGAATACAAGACAAGTCGGGCGGGAAGTAAGGAGTAATATTTTTGAAAGTTACTATTTCCTTTTAAGGAAACGTGTCATTTTAAATGAGACGTTTCGAAAATAAAAACTGTATCATTTTAAATGGGACGGAGGGAGTACTTATGTATAAATGTATTAAAATGCAAGAGCTTATTCTAGTTAAGTAGTTATGTCATGAACCTCGTTTACAGGTTTATATAAATAGTGAGTGACGGTATATAAGAGTGTTTGAGATGCACCCACAATTTAATTTGACGGGTGAAAGAAAACAAATGTAAGGTAGCTTTACCCCTTTTTACATTTTTTTTATTATTATTTTTTTCTTGTTTTTGGTCTTTTTCTCATTGATACTTGCTGAAGTTGTTGGAAATTAGTTTTGATTTGTTTTGACTGCAGATTTGGCGTTTGATATTATGAATCACTACGAGAATCTTCAGAACATGTATAACCACCAGGGGGTCTCGCCGCTGCATATTCTGGCGAATAAGCCTTCGGCCTTTAGGAGTGAGTGTCGCGGCCTTCATAAACTCATCTATCATTGTCAGATTAATTCTCCATCAACAACCAATTGTATCAACATTCTCTCTTCATTCATACTTATCGGGTTATTATTTATGTATTTGTTCTTCTAGAAATCATGTACATTTTAACAAACCTTAAAATATCATGTCTAAATATCTGACACGAAACTTTTATGATCGTGCTCGATGACTACCAGTCTACCACCATTATGAGTTATATATATTGATTTTATAGATGCACAAATTATTACTTTCATATGTAGTATTGAGATTTTATTATTATTTTCACTTATTTCGAATTAATTATTTCTACTTTACATTTAGTTATATTTATATATTTATATATATATGTAACAGACATGTCATGAACAAAGTTCTTCTGAAAATATGGTGTTTTAAGCCCATGTCGCGCCTTCTTATTTGTATAACACACCCATGATAGAAATAACATTTTGAAACTTTCTCAATTATATGAAAGTCGTATGAATTGCGATGAACTCTTGCTAACGACAATATCCTTGTTTGAAGGCATAGCGGTTGATGAGTTCAAGCCAAAATATCCAGAAAACTATCAGACCTGTGTAGGAATGTTTAGTTTACTCTGGCTTGTACTATGTAAGTATTCAACAATTCTTTAGAATCCGCGCGCCCAATTTTCAAAACTGTACACTGAGTTAATCCCGTTTCGCTCTTTGTGGGTTATAACAGTGCGAAAAACGATGAAGAAAGTAATAAAAAGGACAAACAATATGAAGAAGAGAATGCAGGTGGTAAGATTTCTAAGTTTTTGTTTATACATATTTGATATATATATGGGTGTGGATCTGTTGATGAATCCACAGTAAACGTGTTCTTATGTATTTTATGCAAAAATACATGTGATTTTCTATTTTTGCATTCTGCACAAGACATATAAAGATTATGCATAATGAAAATTACATGTTTTTTGCATAAAAAATATAAAACATATAATGATTATACATGATTAATATTCTCAGTTCTGTATAAATAATTGATCTAGTGTATGATTATACATGGTTAGTATTCTCAATTCTGTATAAATAATTGATCTAGTGTGGAATCCCGTCAATTTAATAATCATCATCATCATCATCTTACACTTACAATTTGTGGACTTTCTTTTTTCAGTAGACAATACCACTTTTGTAAAGTGATGATATATAGTGATGATGCTTGCTTGCTGATAGAGAAACGTGGTTTAAAGAGAAAAAAAAGAAATTGTTCCAAATCTAAAGTTCCTATATGAAACAAATAATCTAAACACACGCATTCCACCACTTTGATTAATAATTCTTCCAACGCAGAAACATGAATCCATTCGACGCGAACAGCGATCTGAAGAAGCAGCTCTTCCAAAACGCCAACGGCGGCGACTGGTCCAAAGTCCTCGATACCTACAAGCGGAACCCCGCCGCCCACTCTGCCGAGATCACCAGATCCCACGACACCGCCCTCCACGTGGCCGTCTCCAACGGCGAGGAATCCGCCGTCAAGCAACTCGCCGCCGTCGTCTGGGAGAAGACCGGCAGATCCGCCCTCGAGAAGAAGAACGAGCTCGGCAACACGCCGCTCCACCTAGCCGCCTACCTCGGCAACGCCGAGATGTGCCGCTGCCTCGCCGAGCTCGACTCCACGCTCATGGGGATCCGCAACGAGGACAACGAGACGCCGTTCTTCGTCGCCGTCCGCCACGGCCGGAAGGAGGCGTTTCACGAGCTGCACTCGCTTTGCAAGCCCGGCGAAGGGTATAATTACTGCAGGGGGAAGGATGGGGAGACGATTCTCCATTCCGCCATTTCTGGGGAGTATTATGGTGCGTCAATTTTTTAAATTAGGGTTTGATTCGATTTGGGGGAAATTGGATTGATTTGGTTTTCTGTTTGATTTTTTGTGAAGATTTGGCGTTTGATATTATGAATCACTACGAGAATCTTCTGAACGCGTATAACGAGCAGGGATTCTCGCCGCTGCATATCCTGGCGAATAAGCCCTCCGCCTTCAGAAGTGGCAGCCATATTCGAGGCCTTCATAAACTCATCTACCATTGTCAGTACTCTCTCAAAGAAATTCTCTTAAAAAAATTAAATTTGGAAAAAAGGGCAAAAAAAGTACTCCGATATTTTGTTGATAGAATAATGATATTGTCCTTTTAAACGTAGACGTGATTAATTTTGGTGCAAGGTTATTTAAAAAAGCAAACATTTTTTTTGGATTGTCTTTTAAATCTTGTCTCGTTTCCTAAAATGTCAAGATTTTCTGACTACAATTTGCACACAAGATTCATAACTTTACATCCGACTAATAACTCTTCTAAATAATGGCATTGGAAAGACGAAGGAAGTACTTTTTATCCTTTTTTCCCTTAAAATTCTATTCCGTCCTTTTCCACAATCGTTACTCCCTTTCCGAATATAATAAATTATTATAAACATTTTATTTTAGGGCCTAACAACTCTCTTTAAAAACAGTGTCGAAAAGTTTTGAAGCAAGAATTGCGGGACGGAGGAAGTACTATTTTTTAGATTATTCTTCTTCTAAAATTTTATTGTTTAAATGAACTTGTATGAGTTGGGACACTTTTTAAATTTTGAGATGATGATTTCCTTGTTGAAGGCATATTTGTTGATGAGCTCCAACCGAATACCCTCCACAGACGACCTGTAGATCTTGAGTACAAGGAAGGATCAATGTATCCCAAAAACTATCATGCCTGCGTAGGAATGTTTAGTTTATTATGGAATATAATATGGGTGTTATGTAAGTATTCAATTCACTAAAAACCCGCATCCGTTATTCAAGGTGTGCATTCATTATAATTCCGATTTTAATCTTTTTTTTTTTAGTGGGTCATAGCAGTGACAAGAATGATGAAGAAAGTAATATACACGACAAACATCATGGACAAGAAACTACAACGGAGCATCAACATAATAAAGAGCATTCAAGGGGTAAGAATTAAAACCGACTGTAGACTTGATCTAAGGTAAAATTTTCCGAATGACCGTAATTAATTAGGGTTTACTTTTTCGGGTCTCATTTTTTCAGTTAAGGCCTTATGTGGACGCAGAGATTCAAATGCAGAGAGGGATCAATCAAAGAAGGTTAAAGAAGGTCCAACTAAATTAAACCCTACTTCTTATGATCTTGCATGCATGAGAATGTGAAACTAAAGTTCTTAATTACAAGAAAGTTCTAGAAAGTTCCAAGAACAAGATCTAAACAATATTCTTGTTTTACAGCAGAAGGAGCAAAGAAACGAAAGGCTCAAGGACATGAATTCCTTCCTATAAACTGCATCACATTTTTTAATTTCATCAAGTTATTATCAAAAGCAATGCTCGTAATCCTCGGCTTAGGTGAGCCTCCAGCTTTTTATATATTTCCATTTTCCAATTATGCCATTTTTTTCAAGCGAATAAAGTACACTACCATTTGTTTGTTTTATTATAAAACATCATACATTCTCATCTTTTTTTAACCTTGAGTGAGATTTGCATATAACTTATTGTCGTATTCGGAAAAAAGTACACGTAAAGGGTATACGAAAGTGGTACACACAAACTTTTGTCTTCACTTCAAATTATTATTTGTTTATATTATTATAAAAGACCAACACTTTTCTTGAATAATATTGCACTAAAACCTTCGTTGTCTTTTTTTAACCATGAGTGAGATTCACATATAACTATTAGCATCGTAATTTTACAATCTATTAACATCCTAATATTCAATAGGATATTTTTTTACGATAAAACGATTAAGTATAAATTAATTTGAAGTAATTTTGTTGAATGATTTCAATTTCAAAGGCTCGAAATCAGTAGAAAAGATGAGAGAGAAGAAGGCGAAGCACATCTGGTCTATCCAGATCATGGAGAAGCTTCTAGAACATGCTTCCTTCTACGAATACGACTACAACGGGAAGAGCCCCCGCATTCTAGACCCCAGCAGAGACCGCGACGCAGCAGATTCCTACACCCTCTCCAACACCGCCGGCGCCGTCGACTTAAACCCCACCACGATCGAAGATCTCTCCCACGAAAATCCCATCTCCGACGCACCGGAGCTCCCATCCGAAAACCCTAATTTCAACAACCCCAAGTCCGAAGTTACCAATTTACCCCCCGGCAAGTGCGGCGAGGTGCTGTGCGCGTTGCTGGACTCGATGGGGATGGTGAAGAACAGCGCCTGGCTGAGGGAGATTTGTCAGGAGAGAGGCGGCGCGGGGATGGAGATGGAGAAGAGGGAGACGCCGGTGCTGATCGCGGCGAAGAACGGGGTGGTGGAGATGGTGGAGGGGATACTGAAGCGGTTCTCTGTGGCGATTCATGATATGAATAGCGATCAGAAGAATGTGGTGCTGCTGGCGGTGGAGCACCGGCAGCCGCACGTGTATAAGTTTCTGCTGGAGTGTAAGACGATGAAGGAGACGGTGTTTAGGAAGACGGACAAGGATGGGAACAGCGCTTTGCATCTCGCTGCGAGGCTGGGGAAGTACCGGCCGTGGCTGATTCCCGGTGCGGCGCTGCAGATGCAGTGGGAGATCAAGTGGTATGAGGTAAGGGGGGAATAATTTGTGCGGGTATCGTAATTCGTGTTGTATTCCGTGTCCCGTCGTCCAGATACTAAGTTAAGTGAAGAAGGAAGAAAAAATCTTGTGGTAGGAATTATAAAGTTTCAATCTTGGTAGTGGAGAATGATATAGATAATGTTATATATATATATATCTTTGAGATGGGAATTATAAAGTTACAATCTTGTTAGGGAACATAACAATTAGATACTATATGGTAAATGGATGGTAATATATGTACTTTCATTATAGGGTAATATATAATTTGATGTTTGTGAAGCCGACAAGTGATCTTATAAGTGTAGGAAGGAGTTTGAGGTCCGAATTCATTACTTTCAATGTGAATAAATTTGATTATAAGTAATAATATAATTTTATAATTTTTCAAATAAACCATAATTATATTTATCCTACATATATATATATATATTTGTTCTAAGTGACTTCTTGTTGCAGTTTGTGAAGGACTCCATGCCACTCCACTTCTTCCCACGCCACAACAATTTATCCCAAACC
Organism: Lavandula angustifolia; assembly: GCA_028984105.1. Taxonomy (NCBI): domain Eukaryota; kingdom Viridiplantae; phylum Streptophyta; class Magnoliopsida; order Lamiales; family Lamiaceae; genus Lavandula; species Lavandula angustifolia. The sequence goes on from CM054826.1 coordinate 2,689,850, forward strand.
CCACGAGACATATTCAGCAAGACCCACGGCGAGCTCGCCAAGGAGGGCGGCGCGTGGCTCACCAACACCTCCCAATCATGCTCCGTCGTCGCCGCACTCATCGCCACCGTAGCCTTCGCCACCTCCGCCACCGTCCCCGGCGGCGTCAAGTCCGACAACAGCGGCACCCCCACCCTCCAAAACCAGCTGGCCTTCAGCATCTTCGCTATCTCCTCCCTCGTCGCCCTCTGCTTCTCCGTCACCTCCGTCGTCATGTTCCTCGCAATCCTCACATCCAGGCACGAAAATCGAACACCAATTCTATCTATTTTAAAATTCCGTCGATAATACTTAAAATTTGAAATTTCATCGGTAAATTTTTCGCTAATTTGACGACATATAATTAATTCGTCCATCGGTAATTAAAGAATTTTCTTTTTAGTGTTTTTCCGTCGATTTGTTAAATTAATCTTGAAATTGTTTCAGATTCGAAGAGAAAGACTTCGGTATCGATTTGCCGAGGAAGCTGCTGATAGGGCTGACGTCACTCTTCATCTCCATAGGCTCCATGCTGCTGTCCTTCTGCGCTGGCCATTTCTTCGTGCTGAGGGAGAAGCTGCAGTACGCCGCCTTCCCCATGTACGCGATCACGTGCTTGCCGGTGACGTTCTTCGCCATCGGGCAGTTTCCGTTGTATTTTGATCTCGTCTGGGCTACAATAAGGAAGGTGCCGCAGAGAAGTTCTAAGTAATTATGTACTGAGTTAAACCTTATGTTTTCGCACTTTCGATTTTTTGTATGAAATCGAGTTTATGATGTTGAAAAATATAGGTGTATTTTAAAGGTTTGTAATGGAGGATCTCGTGTGTGTAATTTTGTTCGTGAGTTAATTTGATGTTGTATGTGGTGAGATGTGATTTGGAATATGTTTTGAAATGGACATTAGTACATATATATTATTGTTCTCCTAAATATTTGAATTGTTTTAAAGGACTCAATGTATGTACGTTATTCACATATGTTGTTTTATTAATTAGAAGCTCGTTTGTTTCGGATAAATACTAAAAAAATTGACAGATATTGAGGAAAATTTCGATTTTTGACCAAGAATCAAAAGAATCTTGAAATTGTAAAGTGGGATGAAGAGATTTTGGTATGGGAATTATTAAGTGTGAATCTTGTTGGTGGAATATAAGGATTAGATGGTATAGATGATGATAAAATTTGATTAAGTGGTATTTCATTTGTTGATGTGGGTGAAATTCATAATTTGTATTTTGTTTCGTGTCCCGTTATTGAAATATTAGGTTAAGTAGGGAAGGAGAAGAAATCGTTGTTTAGGAATTGTAAAGTTTCAATCTTGGTAGTGGAATGTTGAAGGAATTGAAAAGCCTAATAGATCACTACTTTATACTCAAATGTAAAACCCTAATATTTGAAAATTAGAAGAAATTCATAGAACAAAAAGTCCTCTAAATTTATTTATTTTTGTTTCTTAAGGCAAACAATATGGATATTCAGAACTTGTCAAACCTAAGCCGGCCTATAATTTGGAATTCATTTCCATTGATTATTATTCATAATTATGTGCCTAACCTAGTCTCATTTTTATGCATATAAGTAATGAATTTGCATTATTGTTAACATGCCAACCTAATTAATACTCCCTCAGTTCCAATTATCTTATCAATTTTAGTTATGACGCAGTTTTTAAACAGAGATGTGTGTTTAATGATAAAAAGTTGTGGGTATTAAAAAAATTAAATGCAATAATTTGCTAAAAAATTAAATTGAATAATATATTTAGGACGGCTCGACATGAAAACTGATCAAAAACATAATTCCGATTTCAAAACCCTTATATAATACCCAAATGTCATGACCATATTTTTCTAAAGCATTCTAAAATACTACTACAACATGGCATTTACAAATATCCATGCAGTTGTTATATTCGGCGCGATTCTCGCGGCGGCGCATTTGCCGGAATCCGCCGCATCGTTGTCGTGCGGCACCGAGATCTCACGGATGACGCCGTGCTACGCCTACATAGACGGTAGCGGCTCGGCTCCCCCTGCTTCCGACTGCTGCAGCCGCCTCGGAGAGACGGCGGCGAAGATGCCGGCGTGCCTTTGCCGGATTCTGAGCACCAACAGCAACCTCAACCGTACCCGGATATTAGCGCTGCCCGGAGCTTGCAACTTCACCACTCCGCCGCCGAGCGCGTGTAACTCATGTAAGAATGATCGGCGAATATATTTCCACTCTTTCTATTTTGTATTTATGATGTCATTTTTTGTCGTGACGTAAGAAATCTTTTTTTTTTTCTTCTTTTTTTCTATGATTTGCATTTTGCAGCAATGATGGCGGCAGGTAACAATATATCAAATAATCTTTTTGGAATATATTTATTTGCCGAAAATTCAGGGTGTATTGAAAATTTATGTGTATGTCGTATTTACCTAAAGTTTTGGTATATCGTATACCGGAATACCGTGGTTTCACTACATACTACTTTCATTCCATTATTTTTGGCAAACTTCCTAATTTGGAAATATTTATTATCTCTCTCATACATTATCATTTTATCTCTCCTACTTTTTCTTATTTTATCATCTTCTCTCTCTTACTTTACCATCTTATCTCTCTTACTTTATCATATATTCTCACTCATCTTCTCTCTCTTACTTTATCATCTACCCATATTTCATTCTTAATCATCTACTTTCTTAATTTTCATGCCGAATGAAGTGTACCGAAAATAGCAGGACGGAGGTAATGTATCTAAGGCAATAATTGAAGATTGGAAGAGGTGATAATCTTCAAAGTGGATAAATAATAGAGGTCCCCTTTCCTTTTTGCTGGCGTTTACTTTTCTTGTTTTTGTTCTCTCTCTCCTCATCAACAGAATGGTCTTGTTTGGATCAAACCTCAAGGTCAAGATCCCGGCGGCCAGAGAAACTCCGGCGGAGGCCCCGAAATCACCCGGGATCAAGACAAGAAACTCCCTCCTCTTGGGTCAATCTCCAGACACCCCATCAAGGGAGTTTAGTAGGCAGCTTTCTTTGAAGGAAATGGAGCTTTCTGAGGATTACACATGTGTGATCACTCATGGGCCTAATCCTAAATCTACTCACATATTTGATGATTGTGTTGTGGAAAGCTGCATTGGTGAAGATGTTGTAAAGAAAAGGGAATTTGGTTTTGAGTCCATTGATGTTTCAACATCTCCTTCAGACAGTTTTCTGAGGTTTTCCCACTCTGTCAAAGATAGGTTAGTGTTGTTCTTAGAGTCTACACTTATTCATGTACATCATACTCTCTCTCTCTCTCTCTCATAGCTTATGTTGGCTTTTGCAGCCATGAATGCCAATCAGAGGAGAGAGAATCTGAAGGCAGAAGTCCAGAGTTAAGATGATGCTCACATTGTGTGATAGGCTGATTCTTCATGCTTGACTTGGTGTTGGAAATAAGTTAAGCATTTTTCAGAAGGGATTTGACATAAAGTTGAAAATTTTCTTCTGGGTTGATAAAAGGAAAAAAGGCCTTTAGCTTAGGGACCATATCTTCACTCTAAATGTGTAGTATGATGCTGTTATTTTTGCCTCTTTTTTGCCTTTTTTGGTGGCTGTTCAATTCAAGTTCTTGCTCTCTTGCACATAGTGATAATGTGAGGTAGGAATTATGTAAAAGACTAAATAACCACTACAAGTTGAAATTATCTTGTTCCTTTCTCTCCCCTCCACCTCTCCCTCTCTAGATTTTCAGATATTCCTCTGTTTTCTTGATTAACAAAAGAGCAGTAGATAAAATGGCAAAAACACTAGAACCTAACATGAAAAGAGTCTACATAAACAAGGTAACATCAACCAGACATACATGGTTTGGTTGGCTACTGAAGCAAAAGACCTAAAGACATCGCAACACCGCAACACGCCGAAGAAAGCCATGGTAAAATAACTAAAAACTCAAAGCGTCTAAATGAAGCACAACATCTACTGATAACATGTGTAGAAAGAGGCAACCGAAGTAATTTTCTGGACTCAGCAACTCCCGGAACAAAACTGTAGAAGAATATGAAAAAGAATGCATGTATTAATGTATATGCTGTTAGAATTTGATATACAAAGCTTAGGATAGTGTTACCTGTAAACAAATTGTTTTGATGAGCAACCTCCAATGAGCAAAAGAAACTCCACCACAACGAGGTTTTATTCAAGAGATCCGGATAGTGTAAGCAAAGCTCACAAAAAGGAAACTACAATGTCCATCAATTACAAGGACTAATGCTGACAGATCATTGCTCAATCCACTCTCAGCAAAACTCAGAGCCAGCTCATGATGGATTAAGTCTAAGAACGAAAAACAGAATATAATAGGATTTGGTTTCCCTTCTCACTTTTCTATTTAAAAACCAGAAAAACTGGTGAAGGAGAAACCCACATCTTTGCATAGCAAAGATGAAGGATACCAGCAATTTTGAACCGAAACCTAAGAAATGGTGTAGGAAAGTGATGATAAGCTATATATAGGCAATACCGGGGTAAGAAGGAGATAAGAGGTAAATCCTAGAGAGCTTAACCAAATAAGGATTCTAAAATATATACAAGCAGCAGTAAGAAAAGAAAACGAATGTAACAAGTAGGTAACAAGAACAAGCCCACCCTGAAGTGAATGTTGAAGAGATACTCAGATGATGAAACAATCAACAATCATGTTACAACTACCAACTACCGTACTGCTATTAGCTCACCAATGACCCGTCCTGCCTCCGACTAACAAAATTGCAGGCAACAACCATGTCTGAGCTCCTAAATACCAAACAATCACCAACACCACCACTTTCAAACATGAATTCAATAAAGCAAGAGCCTAAGCATTGATCTTATTCGCTATATAAACACTACAACTAACCACCTAAACTGAGAACGCGGTCACTCATCGGTAATATCAAGATTAAGGATGCGACAAAGGGTCTTTGTCGCGGAATCAGCCCTTTCATGCAGATCACCTGAACCAGAAGGTTTAAATGTATCTTGGGCCAAAGGGTGTTCAGAAAGATCGATAGGTGATGGGCTGCGAACCCTAACGGGTGAAGCAGGTGGAGATTTAGCAATAGGGTGCACATCAATTTCTGATGCCACGGTAGGCAAGTCAAGAGAACCCGTCCTTTTTGGCCGCAACATAAATTTGGGTAAGGGTAATGAACTTGGTGGAGGGGAGTTTGAATAAGCAGGCCCGGCCCAACGCTCGAAGAGATGAAACTTCCCCTCATTTTCAAAGTTGATCTTTGTAGGGATAACGGGCGAGCTGCTTTTGGCATTAGATTTTGGACCTGTTTTGTGTTCATTTAGTTCCGGTGGCGAGGTTTCGGGCAACAGGGAAACGGAAAATGCACCTTTAGGGATATAGTTAGATCTCGGAGGACTTGGAAGTAACCCTGCTCCGTATTGAAATGTTCTGCAACTAATTCCTCTAAAACTCCCCTTCGAATCATGATAACTATTCCTACTATGATGAGGAGCAAAAACCAGAGTCTCCATATCTCAATCAACGCAGTTTCCTCTAATTAAAACTGCTCGTAACCACAGCTACAATAAATTCTATCAAATCGAAATCGAAATCACAACTTCCGAAACCTAAAATACGAATTCGAAACGCCCAAATAAATCAGATCACCTCCAAACCCACCGATAAGTAAGCAAATCAACGCCAATTTCAGTAAAACCTAGCCACACACCAAGAGGTAAACTTTTCGAATCCACACTCTTTAGTTTCTTCTTCGGATCTACACGCATCAAGCAATCACAGCCGCAAAACGGAAATCACAACATAGAATTGAAAAAAACACATCAAAAAGTAAAATCGCAAACACACGGACAGAATAAAAGTAAGCAGCAAAAAGATCGGAAGCGTGGGATACCTGATCGTTGAAGTGACACGAGATTATTTTTGGATTCAGATTTCGTTCTTACTGCATATATTTGGGAGGAGTAGGAGGAAGGAGAGAGAATCTGAAAGAGAGAATTCGACATGTTTTTGCGCCAAAGCAGAAATGCGGATCTGAAGTGAATTTAGAATAGCAGTTAATTGTTCTAATTTGGAAATAAATAATAATAATAATAATATAATAATGATAATAAGTAAATAAAACTATATTTTGAAATTATATTATTATATAAATATTAGTAAAAGATAAATTCTCAAGTATCATAATATATATTAATTATTTCTAAAAAATAAAACCTCACATGTGAACATGCAGCTCAGTGTGTCATAATTATACTTCTTTCGGAGTCCTCTACACATAATCCATATGGAATACGTTTTTAATTAACATAATCAAATCAAAATCAATTATGACGGATCATATATGTCATGTGCAGTAGTGAAGCTACAGCCACGCCACTGGATCAGTTGACCCGACTCAAATAATATCATATACATTTTGTAGTAGAACAAATCAACTAATTATGTCATAGTGCAGTAGTAATGTCTTACCTCTTTTATCTAGGAGGTCTGAGTTTGACTCTTTTTGCTCACATTTCATATTTTTACTGCTTTTACTTATATTTGGTCCCCTTTTTCATTCACTTTTATTTCTTACTTTTGACCCGGCTCAATTTATTCCTGGCTTCGCCACTGGTCACGCGTCAACAACTTATGAAGTGTAACATACAAGCATGTATAATGTGTGACACACAAGTCTTTATAGTGAACATGATAACCTCGTTTAGAAGATATTTTATACTATATAAACGTGTAGACTATAGAGATTTTAGATTGAAAGGGACGTTTGGGTTACAAATGAGAATTAGATTCGGATCATGAATTGTTTACTAAGGGTTCATTCTAATAAGTCTGTTTGTTATCGTTTTCGAATTTAGAATGTATTACTTCGTCAATTCTTTCGGAATGAAATAAGATAATTTCTCATTCTTTCGGAATGAAATAAAATAATTTTTCAGTTTCATCCTCAACTTGTGTATATAGTGATTATGAAACCCTCAAATTGTAAACAAACGCCATAGCCCTTTTTGACTCCATATAAATTAAACAAATATTTATAGCTAAAAATATTGTACGTAGTAATTATTGTATTTTAATAATAGTGTTTTAAACTTGAAATACAAATTCGGGGAGATATGTGTAATAATTTTAGCATTAATTATCTCAAATATATAAAATTGTCGGCCGACGCTGCATACGATGATGTTAGAAGCCCAAATAAATTAATCCGATTAATTGAAAAAATATATAAATAATTAGTTGAACCAAACTTAAAAAAGATTCAGTTACTTGAAGTATTATAAAAAAGGTTGAAATATATTAAAGGTGTTAACGTATTCATAATATTATTTACTTAATTAATTTGTGTTTGACATCACAAAATAAAACATAAGCACAAGTCCAACAATATGATCCTTCTTGGAAATTTCTTGGTATAATGATTCATCATCTTTGCCTCTCTCGGGACAGTGACTTGAATCTAACATTGGCATTATTTATGTATAAATTGATTGTTTTAAGGATAAAATATTTTTTGTAGATGTATAATTTTATAATATTTGTAGCATATAAGTTACTCATCTTAACTGAAATTTAGAAGTATTTGTGTTTGGAAATCAATCCTATCAAGTCACAACTTTGAGCACATTTTTTTTGTTTTTTCAATTAAGAATCAACATATAAACTCATTTATAGTCTCAAGGGAGAAAAGTAGATGTAGATATGATTAGGGAAAAATACCGGCATACTTACTTACTTATGATATCATAAAAATACGGTATAATAATTGTATAGATTTTCAGAAAATATCGTGAAATATTAATGAACTGTGCTACATCGATGATTATCAAAAATTCGAAATAGTAGTGACCTAGTATACCGATTTTAGTACAATTAACTAAAAAGACGATACCGTAAAAACACATGATATATTCATACCAACAATTTCAGAATATCAAACAGTTTAATATAATTTTAGTATGGTATATAATATGAAAAGAAAAAATTGTTATATGCCGTGATCACACAATCCTATATTGATATTCTCCTTTTACATTTATGTAATTTAAATTTAAAACCTAGTTGTTTACCCCCATATTATAATTATGATAAAACTAATACTCATTCGGTGTCATTAGAAATTACACATTTTTATTAGCGGAACGTTTAACAATAATGTGGACTGCATTTAAAGAATAAAACAATCTACACTATATTATACTCTATCTATCTCATTAATATTGTTATGTATATTTAATTGGATATCTCAATAATATTGTCTTATTTTCAAAAAAAGAATAAAACAACACAAAAGTCGTGTGAATCCACATCATTTACAAAAAAAAGTCAAACTTCTTAAACTCCGTACCAAAATCCTACTCCCTCTGTCCCGCTATTTCTGTCCTACTTGCCTAATCGGGTTGTCCCGCTATTTCTGTCATCTTTCCTAAAATAGTAAAAAATACTTTTAAACATAAAATGAAGTGGATCCCCCTTACTCACTACTCAACCCCCACATTCTTATAATCTCTCTCTTCAAAAATCTATCTCTCACTCGATTATGTTCCGCTCCGAACTCAGAAAATTATGATTTTTATCTTTTTGAAAACTTTAGATTATTTCTTCAAATACAATATAAAAAAAATATAAAAAATAAAAATCGATTGCATTTACTAGCTTTGCAAAAATTTGGATAATTCTCATTTCTTTCTTAACCAACCACTCTCAAAACGATCATTTTTTTTATACAATTAAAACTAATAAAATACACACTAAATTAAAATTTCTTAATCTCCGTGCCGAAATCAACTGGGACGTTTTTAGCGGGACGGGAGAAATATATGACAATATTAATAGAATGGAGGGAGTAACACGTAATAGTATTTTTTATTTTTTATTGGGGCATTCAAAAGAAACGTAGCTGAATACATGTTTTACATAAATCAATATTTTCATGAATTCATTAGAGAAAGCAAGTTGAGTAGGTCAGAGGAGCATTGTTAGTGCCCAAGATTAGCAGGTCACTTTCACAACCAACAATTCTGTTACCTTTCTTCCTCATTAAATCCACACAATCCGATTCTCTCGCAAATCGTAAAAATTTCTGCTTCAAATTCTTCATTATACTCTTCTTTTTTCCCACGAAATCAATCGCACCCAATTTCAACTGTTTCTGCTCTTATTTTCCCCTATGTAATCCAGTCTTTTTTCTTAGTATTTACCCTAAAATTCCCAATTTCCATCCCAAAACTCCTATTTAATCGGTTTTGTTGATTTTGTTTCTTCGATAATCGAGTAATCGATTCAAATTATTACTCGAGTTACCTTCAATTTTCTGAATTTTAGGGTAATTGGATTGAATTTCCCCCAAAATGAAAATCCACCCGTTGCCGGGAAGGCAGAACATCACGCTGCGATACGACATCGCATCGGTGCTAGCGCAGGCGAACATCTGCCGGCAGAAGAAGCTGCGGCGGCTGCCGCACATCTTCGCGAAGGTTCTGGAGCTGCCGTTCCGCTCCGACGCCGACGTTCTGATCATGGAGACTCCGGTCTCCCTCACTTTCACGGCGTCCGCTGACGGCATCGGCGGCGACGTGAGGGCGGACGCCGTGGAGATCTGCCCCGGGGTTACTAAGGTTGTTGTGAGGGGGAATGGAGTGGTCGACGTTTCGGGGACGGAATTGGAGCTCGATTTGTGGCGGTTCCGGCTGCCGGATTCGATGCGGCCGGAGCTCGCCTCGGCTGCGTACGAAGACGGCGAGCTGGTGGTGACTGTGCCGAAAGGAGCGGAGGAGGACGGCGGCGCTCTCGTGGATGGAGGTGGGAGGTTTGTTTTTGTACAGTAAAAAAAGGGAATTACTTTTACCTTACCTTTGTTCCCACTTTTACTGTTGGAATTTACTTGGTCTATGTTGAAATGTACAAGCTCTTGCTTATCTAATGAAGTAAAAATATTGAATGAAAAAAAAAAAAAAAAAAAAATGAAATGAATGTATTGTCAATTGTGCTTCATTCTGATTCCATATGTTTTTATTATACCTGTATCGATTGAATGGTATTAAGTGTAAAGGAAGAATGATATGGTAGAGAAGATAATCCTTTTGCTCGAGCCGTTTCTTGATAGGGTTGCTCGAAATTTCATACATCTAGTTGTTTGAGTTAATCATATTGTTGGGGTGTTTAGCCATGAAAGCTTGCATTAAGTTTGAAGATAAGTTCTTTAGTGTCGTGGTGATGGCATTTAAGCAAAGTTTTGTGTTTTTGGCTCTTATCTTGGGGCGGCTATCTTGTATTAGAATATGTTGAAGATTTTTTGTGGCGGAAAGTAAAACGGTTGTGTTTTGTTGATTCTTTATATGGATGTCGTAAATGGTTGGTTTTACTGTGGAAAAAAAGGTCCTCTACGAGCCCGAAAAGACCAAATCTAACATAAAGCTATTATTTTTACATCATGGTGGCCCTTCATCTCTTGGTGGGTTCACAAGCCGATGGTTATGTTGCTATTTGTGATTTTTGGATTTGAATCGCAAGCATATTAGTCTTATAAAGTTCGATTTTGGTGAACCTTCTTTAGTTTTGTGATTGTGGAATGCTACTTGGCAAATGGTCGAGATTAAACTTGTAAATGTGAAGCGGGATATCTATTGACTTAGAATCTAGATCATAATGCATATATTTCTTTCATCTATCTTGATGAGATACACCCCATCTAATTTATAGAAGGCAAAGATCTCATCTTGCTTGAATTTCATGTTTGGATTGCTTGTCGGATGCCATGCTTGTCTTGGTAGAACGGCCTTATGAGATGTTTACCCTTCTGTATTTGCTTCTATTCATCGTTTCCGTATTTTGTAATGGTTATTGGATTGACTATAAGGTTGCACTCATTCTGTCCGTTGTTTGGTTTTCGGATCTACTAGTCATTTCCTTGCTTCTTCGGTAAGGGTTGCACGGTTGTAAATCGGGTTGTTGAAGACTTGCTTGCAAGTTATATTAACTCTAGGATTTCTAGTACAAATGCTTACTACGTTCTTTTATATTGAATTGTTCTTGGACAGAATCTTGGTAGATCTTGTGATGTTTTTGTTTGCATATCTCTTGCGTTGTCTTAATCTTTGGAGAAGTTGATGATAGGGTGTGGGGTCTTGAATTTTCTCCTTCTGCCTACTTTTGTCCTTGTTTATTTTTGTGACCTGGTGATTGGCCAATCCTTGTTTGATTTTATAAGAGATTGCGTTACGTCGCTGTAAACTTGAAGAAGATATGCATTTGTATGGAAGGAAAATAAACTAAAATAATGTTCGATAGGGATAAAAGCTTTAAACCCTCTTCGATCATTGCAATTGTGCGTTTCACTCCATAAACAATGAAATGTGCAAGGATCAATTTCATATTTTGTTTGAATGGAACCAAAAAAAAATCCTAAGTTCGTTCTTTTATTCAATGATTTGCAATCAATTGACGAAGAAGAATGCAAGTTATTCAAGAAATAAAAGGTGGGTAATCTCGTACGTTGTGCAGACAGTTTTCATAGTTCAAAGGCGATTATAGCAGAATACTTGATTTAATAGTGAGATTCGAACTTGTGATAACGAACGCTAAAAGGCACAAATTCTATTAACTCCTCGTCCCAACCAAAAAGGGTGTTTAAAATCCATCACAAAACTGAATCAAGAATCCAAGATTTAGATAGAAAACCAGAAAACCATACCAAACTTAGCCAACTACAAGTGATATCTTAGGCGAAAAGGTGTACCCAATAACCATAACAATGATAGAGAGAGAAGATGATCATCTTTTCTTGGAGACACCAACAGTCTTTCCCCTGCGCCCGGTAGTCTTGGTGTGCTGCCCACGAACACGAAGACCCCAATAGTGACGTAGACCACGGTGATTCCTGCACGGATCCAATAGAAATGTAAGATTGAAATGAAAGATGTGTGTAAGGTAAATGCTTCTTCGAATTTGTGTGAATGTAAACCTGATCTTCTTCAAACGCTCGAGATCATCCCTAAGCTTCATGTCCAAGGCGTTGGATGTGACTTGAGAGAACTTCCCATCCTTGTAATCCTTCTTCCTGTTTAGAAACCAGTCTGGGATTTTGAACTGGCGCGGGTTTGCAACGATTACCATCAAGCTGTCGATCTCTGCAGCAGAAAGCTCACCAGCCCTGCAAAAGTTATACATAACTTGTTTATACTGATTCTAACTTCAGCAAAATTGAGAAATGCTTAGACAAGGAGAAGATTACAGATTCAGAAAGGATACACTTATAAAACCCAACTTAGTAATTAATGTACAGAAAATCAACTTATGAAATTAAAGCACAAATCACAACTAGCTGATTCAAACCTCAGCATGATCCCAAGATTACTAGACAAGGAGAATGTTAAAAATTAAGAAAGGATAAACATATAAAACCCAAGTTAGAGATGTACTGAAAATCGATTTAAGAACAAAAACAAAGCACAAATTACAACTGGCCGACTCAAAGTAGATAACAAAACTAACACCTACAGATATAAGGACAAAAACATCAAATAAATCAAATTCAAAAAGAGGTCATTTGTAGTCAAGCTAGTAACCTACTATAAACGACCCTTGTCACCAAAAATAAATAATCAAAATTAATATTGTGCTGGTGCAAATAAGAAACATAATTAAAATTATTAAGTAATTCATGCATCATTGTCAAATCGTCAATAAGACGTTACTCCAGTCACAGTATAAGGACACAGAAGATTAAATTGAAACAAAATAAATTACTCTTACGAACCTAAGATTGATCCTATTTCCACCGACTAATTAGCTATTTCATAATCACTAAACACAATATTTCATACAACATCGCGAATTACATTTATCAGACAAGATCAAAATCGCTACATATTGGTACGGCAATATTCAAAACGTATAAAATTGAACTGCAAGCTTTAAACAGAGAGAGAGAGAAGGAAACCTCTTGTTCATGTCGATGTCGGCTTTCTTACAGACAATGTTGGCGAAACGGCGGCCAATACCTTTAATCGAGGTCATGGCGAACATGATCTTCTGCTTCCCGTCGACGTTGGTATTCTGCACACGCAGAATGTGCTGAAACTCCTCATTTGCAACAAGCGACTGCAAAATCACAAACTCCGAATGGTTAGCACAATCAATATATCAACGAATCAGTTAATCAGAGAAAAGACTCTCCGATAAATCGATCTGAAAAACAGCGAAGAGTTTACAGAGACATACCATCGCTGTAGGAATCTCAGGTGGCGCCGGCGACTCTCGCAAAGAAGATCTAGAACCCTAATTTGATTGTGCGCGTACGTGTATAAGACAGTTAGGTCAACTTATAACGAGCCTTAACGAGAGCCCATATATTTGGGCCACTAAATAAAACGGCCCAATTGTTTTCAGATTTGATAGATTATAAGCAATCCGGATCTTCTGCCCAACTTCTGAGGACCACTAGATGGCCTCACCAATCAAGTGGTGTCATGTGTGTTTTTAAAGTCAAATAAACACTATAATATGCATTTCCAAAATATAATATAAAAAATATACTATTACCTCAATCTCTACATGAATTTGTTTTTCTTTTTCATATTTTACTTGATTTTTTTAATTTTCTAAAAATAAAATAATTACTTATTTTCCTTTTCATACTGTACTTAGCTTTTTTAATTTCCTAAAAAGGAAAATAATTACTCTACAAATTCACTTTTTCTAAAAAGAAAAATAATCTACTCATCTACATACAACTAATCTCACTGATGAAAAAAGATGGGACAAGTTAAACAAGACGGAGGGAATGTATATAATTCATTTATTAATCTTTCTTGTTTTAATTAATATTTTAATATAAACAATAAAATATCAAAATTTAGTCCTATCTTTTTCTTTTTATTTTTTTAATTTTTTGTGATATTATGTGAACTCAAAAATGAATTTAGTGGATCTTTCTTTTTTTTTTTTTGGTATTTTCCTTATTTTGTTTTTTTTTTCAATTTAGTGGTATTTCTCATCCTTATGTGCTTTAAAACTTTATATAATGGGGATAGATGAATCTAACATATCTTTTTAACATTCAAAATCCATAATTGAATGTTATGAATTTAAAATAATACTCCATAAACATTGTCCTATTCATACATACTCCCTCAATTGTCCTATTCAATAATATCCCTTCGTCCCAGTATTTATGGCTCACTTTTCCGAAAGGAGTGTTCCATTATTTGTGGTACTTTCCTAATTTGGTAAAAAATTATTATCATATCTTCTACTCTATCATATTCTCTCTCATACTTTATTACATTCTATCTCTTACTTTATCATCCTCTTTCTCATACTCTCTTATCATCTACTCTCTCTCATACTTGAAAAGAACGTGGCCACAAATACTCCACAAGCTTTATCTTGTACTCCCCAAGCTCCCTCAATTGTCCATTTCAACAATCTTGTGGAGTTTATCTTATTCATCTAGTTTCATTTCAAAAATTATCTTATTCATCTTACTATTTCATTTTAAAAATAACAACTCTCTTTTTATATAGAACTCACCCTTCACACGCAGCTAACAACTATTCTTAAAATACGATAATAAGATAAGCAAATGCACGAACAAATGAACCAAATTATGTCTGGAAAATCAAGCACAAACAGGCATCGATATTACAGAATCCGAAGAAAATACTTTAGAAGTTGCTTAGTAATTCAAAGACACAAATGGAAAACTGAGATATATGGTAAATTCAATCACAACACAAGTGAAAAATTCTTTGCCATTTTAAAGATGAAGGAAGGTCTTTAACTAAATATCACAATAACTAGATTTTCAAGACTGCAAAACCAGAATCCATAAAATGCTAACATATTTATTTCTTCTTTCCAGCCTTGGCAGCATCTCCGGCCTTGGTCTGCATAGTGAAGTATAACATAGTTAGCACAGTGAGTGTATGTATCTAGACAAGGTTTAAAGAGGTTCAAAGTTAGTGAAGGACGGTTATACCTTCTTGACACCACGGATCTTCTTAGCTCTGTTTTTGCGTTCTTTCATTTGCTTCCTCGACTTCTCAACCTTGGTATCGAGGCCATTCTGAGTACAACAAGTCCATATAGTCAGAAAACAAAACTTACTTCCAATCCAGAAAAGAACCTAACAGACTTTTAAGTTTCATATTCAAACACCATATGTTTCAAAAATTCAGATATGTGTTCGGATTATAAATGCACTTAAGGGTTCATGAAAACACACTTCTCTTTACAGTTATTTCAATGTGATTTTAGATGCATGTGAAATCATAGAGATGTACTCCCTCTGTCCCATTCTTCATGTCCGCTTTAAAATGGACACGGATAATTTATTTCATTTTGGGTATAGTGGACATAAATAATGGGACGGGGGGAGTATTTCTCAAGGAGAGGGTAAACATAATTCAGTACAAGCTCCAAAGTATAGATTTGATTTGAATCTCATAAGGTTTTGATAAAAGCAAAATCAAATAAACATAATGTTCTCAACACCAATCAATATTATACAAAATACTGATAAGAAACTCATAAATAAGCATATCTGACAAATGCAACACTACTATCAAAACCTGTTCCCAAATCAACACAAGTAAGAATATGAACAAGAGCAGTTAAATAAACAGAAATTACCCTGATTAGTCTGTATTTCGGCTCAAATTTCTTGGCATTTTCTACAGAATCGTATATCAAGCCAAAGCCAGTAGATTTCCCACCACCAAAGTGAGTCCTGAACTTAAACACGAAGATGGCATTTGGATCCTTAACCTCGTACATCCTAGCCAGCTTCTCCTTCAGCTCAGCCTTCAACACATATAAGAAGATGAAACTAAATCAAACTGATTCCTAATCACAAAAAGAAAAATTCGGCAACAACTACTAGTTTCTACTCCGATGCAAGAGAATCAAACTAAGCAAGCAAACAATTACTCCATATATACTAAAATATCTCTAATTTACATAAAATCTGACCTAAGGGTTAAACAACGCACAGATCAATCGAAGCGGCAGGGTATACCTTGGAGACATTCGCCCTTCCTGGGTGCAAGACGTCGATGATGAACTGCTTCCTCGAAAGGAGGCGGTTTGTCATGAACTTCCTGGTTCTGATTGTGACCGCCTTGTCCGCCATTTTCCAGCAGCGAGAGAGTTCTACAAGTGAATAGGACGAATGGAATCGAATTTCGGCGGATCGATGGAGCTCTCACGGTGTCGTTTAAGCAGATTCACGCCGTGCTTCGCCGCTGCTCTGACGAGTGGCTTTATAATTAGGGTTTTGTACCATAAGGGATTTGGATGGGCTGATGTGGGCCGGACTAAAATATCTTGTTGGGCTTCCAAATATTTGAATAAAATTCATTTTGAATACTATTAGTCCAATTTGGGATTTCATTGTTTTAAAAGCTTAGAGAACTATTATTTATTATTATTATTAACCGGCTATTGAACGCTACATCAACCAATTCTTATGAAAATACTAATTAAGCTACGTGATCTTGTTGATCGTATTTAAAATTTTATTTGTAGTATATTCTATAGAATGTTATTTTTTTTTTATTATGAATATCAGCTTGAATTTTAATCAGATTTTTGTGTTCCGAATTATTTATACAAGATTCGAAATGAAAATAACATGTAAAATTTGGATATTATATAAATTATTATACATTTATAATGGTCAACAATTTAAAATCGTATTCAGATTCATTCACTAACAATATCCATCAAGTATGTATGTTTCAAAAATCCAAATTTCAATAAACCTAATCCAAACAACTTATATTCCCTATGTCCCACTATTATTGTCCTACTTTCTTAATCGGATTGTCCTAAAATAACAAAAACTATTTTTAAACAAAAAATAAAGTGGACCAATTTTACTTAATACTCATCCCCACATTATCATACTCTCTCTCTCTCTCAAAATCTATCTCTCACACGATTTTCGTTCAACTCCGTACTCAGAAATTTATGATTTTTAACATTTTAAAAACTTAAGATTATTTTCTTAAAATACAAAATTAAAAAAAAAAACAGAAAAAAATCAATTGCCTAAACTATGTTAACAAAATGCGTGTACGCGTTTCAGTTTTATTTTTCCTAGGTTCCAAAGACAACCTAATAAGACCGGTTTTGACGAAAGAAGAGGTAACGAAGAAGAAGAGGGAGAATAGTATGAATTTTGGACCCACTAAATAACAAACCGCGAAAAAAATATTATACTCCGTCTTAGTTAAAAATAAGGTCCATAATTTCCAAAAACTCTCACCAAACTGACCTAGATAATCAAAATTCTAGAGACTAATAACACTTGCTTTTAACATGTCGACTTAATCCTCCTTCGGAGCAGCCGTCAGTAAGAGCCTCTCCTCCGCCGGTCTGCCTCCGGCCGACGCCTCCTCGGCCAGCAGCGACTGCAAGTCGCTGCCGTTGGCCAGACTGTTAAACTCCACGGCTTTGGAAGGCACTGTTGGGTAGCGCCGTTGGGCAAAAGTCATCAGCCTCTTGATGGACTGCAAATACTTGCGGGTGGTTTCGTCGTTCATGATGTGCGCCACGCTGTTGGTGTAGATCTTCTCACGTGCAGACCTCTCGTGGATGCCAACCATGGTGACACCGATGGGCCAAGGAGCGTTTCCGATGGCCATCTTGATGTAGTGGTCCATTGCGGCTAGGTAGTCGCGTTTCATGCAGCAACGGACAACGATCATCAGTGCTTGCCGGATGTCATCAGGAAGAACCTCGAGAGAAAACAAGAAGACGTGAATCGCCCTAGTCCAACAGGCGTCGATAATAACAAAAACAAGGTGCTAATTAAGCCACAACAGACAAGTAAAGCTTAGATAGTAGACAACAATGATATGATATCAATTAAGAGTAAATTGTACTCCCTCCGGTCCATTATTAATGTCTCATTTGTCTTTTCGGACCGTCCTATTGATGTCTCATTCCTAATATGAATACAAATGAGTGAACCACAATCGATCTAAATAAATATACCCTACCACTTTATACCTTTACAACAACAGTCTTAATCTCCATGCCAAAAACCAATGAGACATGAATAATGGGACGAAGGGAGTAGCACACATTGATGGAAGACATAGCAAGTTAAAATGTGCAAGATAAAGAGTAAAAAAAGAAACACATTTCATTCCATTCACGTGCGTTTGCGATGGTGATGATCACGATGAGAGCTATTGATATCTGGTCCATAACTCTATCCATACCTTCACCAACTTATACGAGTAATCACATTGCATTCAAGTTAAGCATGTAAAGAACAATGTGATGTGACCGTATTTCTATTGTATTCAACTCGTAAAGCATTAACATGTTGTAATAGTGTTTTCTTCAGAGTGAAAGTATGCATGAAGTTAATCAAATTTGTCATTCGGGTGTACAAAACTATCCAACCACTTCCTTCTCTACTCTAGCTGACTTAGAAAATAACTAAAGCCTTTTCCTTCACCCGCATTGGTCAAAATCCTAAAAACACATTTTTGTACCAGAATATTCAGAAACAAATCATGGATTACCCAACATATGCATGCAGGAGATAAAGACAAGATATACTCCCTCCGTCTCATTCAACTTGTCTCACTTTCCTTTTCGAGTGGTCTCATTCATCTTGTCTCATTCCAAAAAAAGGTAAGTTTTCTACACACAATCAACCATTCTCCTTTTGTGAACCCACCTCTTTACTCACAACTAATAACTCTGCTTAATATCCGCGTTGAAAAGACATGCTCGTGCAAACTGTCACAATTTGCAGTACACTGAGCAACTCAAGTTGAGACCAGATTTTGCTTTACTCAAATGAAGTTTGTACACTAATCTTGAGTCGGCTTAAAGTTCAAATAAAAAAGACAGTGAGCCTCTGATAGTTCCCGACACACCCATCTAGACGCCTACACACCCATCAAAAATGTAGGCACCCCAAAAGAAGGGGACGGGTGGAAACAACAAGAAAATACATAACTAAACAATTTTTAGTAAACTCCAACTCTATAAATTTCTAATAAAAGTCCAACTGATAAACTAACCGATCAAAGGCGCCGGAATCAATAAAAACTCAAATGTATAATGTATATGTCTACAATTTTAAAAGAAGGATATTGGGTAGCCGTAGCATCAAATTTTACCAATCAAGGTATTTATCAAAGTGCGAACTTTCATGGCAAAAATTTAAGCAATAGGCTCCAACACTTCTTGCTCTAGATTAGTAATTCATTCGATGATCATATAAACTAAGAGATCAAAGGCCCCAGAATCAATAAAAACTTAAAAGGAGGATATTAGTTAGCATCAAATTCTACCAATCAACGTACTGATCACATTCAAGTATTGCAAGAATTTGAGACACGACTTACTCCAGATTGGGTATTCATGCAAAAATCCAAACAAACCATAATTTCACATACATGTAAAAACAGAGCATACAACTGAAACATGAACATAGAATCAGATTGACCACAAAAACTCACCTTCTTTCTGCAGAACTTGAACAAAGGAGTCAAATACCGAGCACATTGCTTAAACGTGGCCACCATCGACTTCCCTTTCGCTGTCCTCTTCTCCGCCTCGCTCATTTCATCGAGCTCCTGCTTCCATTCATTCAACAACTTCTTGAAAAACACCAGAATCTTATCCTCATCACACAAATCCTCGAAATTGGCCTTCATTCTCTTGATATCCTTGTCGTGATCAACACCGGAGGACGCCCCATCGCCGCTGTGATCCTTATCCCCACCGCCGCCGTCCTCATCCTCTCCACCATCCTCCCTCGACTTTCTCTTTCTATCACTCAAAATCCCTGACTTTTGGCGCTTCTTCAGCTCCACGATATCCCGCAGGAAATCATTCGTCTGCCCTTCCGTCATATCACAGTCGTCGACCTCGAAAGTTCCAGCCTTCAGCACGAACTTCAGGCGGTCGAGCCTCGCCTCATCGTCTTCACCGAAGAGCGTCACCGGCTGTTTTAAGAATCGGAGGCGTCGAATCACCTCCTGCTTCGGTAGATTGAGATTGTCGATGTTCTGCTCCTCGACTAGGGATTTAGACGAGGAAGATTCAGGCTTGGATTTCGCGATTTCGGCGTTGGAATTAGGGTCTGATGACGATTTGGAATCCTTATTCTGATGATCTCCCAGCATCTGCTTCTGGCGGAGTTTGGCATCGGCTTCGCGCTTCTCTTCCTCCCGCAGCCGCTGGAGGCGCTTCTGCTCGATTTCCGACCGCTTGAACACCTTCCTTCCGCCGACGTCCTTCTCCAGAATTTTCCGTTTCTCGAGCAATTCCTGCTTCAAAATATCCATGATTTTGATTCGATTTTTTGCAAAGATTCCCTCCGCGTTGGTGAATTTGGTGCTAGGGCTTTCTTTCCCCCAATTTGGGTTTTTCTGATTGAGGGTATTTTCGTCCGTTGGACAAAGTGCTCTTATCCGGTTATTAATTTATTAGAATTAGCTTTTATCACGACAATTAATAATTAATTTCGAATATCTAAACTGCAAAATTAACCAAAACCAGAACTCCTCCGCGAGGAAGAGCGGCGGAGAATGACGACGATTCGAAGGTTTTGCTGCAACGATCTTCTCCGCTTTGCGTCTCTCTCTCTCTCTCTCTCTCTCTCTCTCTCTCTCTCTCTCTCTCTCTCTCTCTCTCTCTCTCTCTATATATATATATCTGAATTTGGTCGAATTTGTAAGGAGCTAGCTGGAAGATTTGATGTAATTTCCTGCCTCATGTAATGTGAACTGAGATTTGCAGTTCAACATGTCGTTCTATATGACCTATTTGGCGCGGTAGTCCGATCATTAGGATATCAACATTTATTGATTGTCATTCCGTCTAGAGGGAGGTACGATTGCATTAATCTGTATATCACCATGTTTAAGTGCAATCTAGAGAGGTACATTTCGTGTTTATGATTGTTATCGATATTGCGATTGGAAGCCTAACAAAAAGTGGTATCTAGACTAACTTCGTATAGTTTCTGGTGAGATTGGTTGATGGTTTATTTGCTCCTACTCATTTTGGAGTTCATAATTCAGATTCGGTGGGATTGCTACCCTTTTGCTGGTTTCTAGTGCTGCTATATAAAGTATGTCTCTGGTTTCTACTAGCTGAAGAAAATTATGTCACTTGAGTCAATTTTAGGACACTAGGGTAGTTACTCTATCTAAGTAGTGGAATCTTCTAGCGCGAAATGGTTGTGCTCGATCTTGAGTTTTATGTTCTGCTTCAGTTTTTCCTTTTCTCTAAAGTGATGATGTAATGCTTGGCGATAAAGTTATGGGGAAGGTGGAGGGGCAAGGAGAGTCAAGGCATGGTCATGTCAGCAACAAAATGTAAGATCATAATTCGCAAACTTGTCTTAGTTTTTGTTCGCAGTTAATTCGAAAATTTAAAAACAAAACAAAAAAATATACTCCATTGTTATTTTTATTTGATCACCTGTTTCTCTGTTTTCTTTCATTTGTTCTTTGTGGGACTTGAAGTGTATCACATATCATAACATGTATGGAACCTAGTCATTAAAATTGTGATATGAACATTTAGTATTTCTCCATTGTTCCTACTTTTTTAGTTTACTTGTTAGTATTGAATCATACAATTGCTTGTACTAGAGTTCAACCAGGTGTACATTTGTCATTATTAATTCATGCTTTCTTGACACCTGATACGCATAACTTCGAAATTGGCTGCTAATCAATTGGTAAAAAAACTTTTGCATGGAAAAATTAAACTTTGTTCGATATTCAAAGACTATATATTGAAGTAAGTTTACCTTTTGAAGTGACAGAGCTTATTTTGTGGATCTTTTTGTGAGAGCTTGGAATACGCTTGCCAGAGACTTGTTCATTTTTTGCTCTTTGTAACAGCAATGATTCAAATAATGGGTGCGAACACCGACTCTTGCTCTGTTCAGCTTGGCTACGTTGTTTATAGACGTTTACTCTGGAGGGGGGAATGGGTTAGGTGCGTTGCGGTGCATGACCCTGAAAATCGACTATTTTTTATCTTTCAATGCTTCTTCTTTTGATTTGTGTTTCTGTTTTCCTGTCTTTTCTTTTCAGAGATGAGAAAAGGCTTTATCAAGAGATACGGAAAAAAATGTTTATTATTCCTCTGAAACGGCCAATTACTCCAGATGAACTGGAATATGATTAGTTCTGACTCTCTTAATCAGAAGGATCGTATTATAGATCAGGTATTATGTTTTATAATCGTCATCCCCATACGTGAATAACCAAAGTTCTATGGTAGGTCTGTCTCTGAGGTTTCTAAATGAATTTGCCAATGATTTGAGCCTTTTGTGGTAAAAGAAAATGCACATTTTAAATGCTTTCCTGAAACCAGTGAATCCTAAAAGACGAAAGACCCAAAATAATGCATGGTGGAATAGAAGAAAGTGGAATTTGGTGCTTTGTTGCAGGGGGAAAAAATTCTTAAAGAAGTTTAGATGGTCATCCTTCGTTTCAAACTACAGCTGTACATAATAAAGTTCCAAGTATCTTTTAAAGCCTGCACAAGCTACAGTCTCTCTCTCTCTCTCTCTCTCTGTCTCTCTCATGTTATTTGAGTAAATAATTCACTGTTATGTAGGGTAGGAGAAAAAGTGAGAATCCCAACAATTCAAACTAATTTTAGAATGGAGATTTCTTCCATTCTTCTTCTTCTGTAGTGTATTCTTATTTGAGTTCAATAGCTAATGTTTCAGTATGCGTTCTTGGTAAACTGAATGTGTCTAATAACTAGCAAACTGTAAAGGAGAGGTAAATCTCACTAGGAAAAAGTGTATACGACAAACTCAACTTATCGGTATTGATCCGAGATTTAACACATTTTTATTCTCCCCTCATCAATAGAATCATCCCAATAGGGTCTTTTTTCTTATGCTTATGTTACGCATTATGGAGGGCAATAGATCTTGGTGCTTGATTTCCGTGGGTTATAAAAGAACAAATTGCTTAAACTAGCACACCAAATATGTCCATACATTTAATTAAAATATGAAATTTAGATGAGAAATGAGGAAGGACTTTTGAAGGTTCATTGCATGATATAATTCAACTAGAATTAGTAAGTTAGTATATTACCTGGTATATATACATTAATATTTTTCTAAACCAGGAAATATATACTTGTTGCTCTTATTAATAAGTTCCCATTAGTTACTGCTTTTTCTGCCACAGGATATTCTTATGATATCTATTTGCAAATCACACCTTGATTTTTAAAACTGATTTGTTAGTATGATATCTTTAAAGTGACATGATCAAAGAGATTAACTAATATTTGTTGACTGCAAATTTCTTTGTTCCTAAGTATTCTTGAATCATTACAACTTAGTAAAAGTACAACATGTTCGTACAATTATTGCAGCAGCCATTTCTGTTCTACAGTAGAACTAAATCCATGCATGATTAAATGATTATATTACATTCATTATGAGATATTATACAGCTTATCTACAATTAAAAATAACACTGAATTCAAAGAAGGATAAATAAGATGTTATTCATGGTTATTTGCAGGTGGATGAGGAGGAAGCTAGAGCTAGAGAAGGTTACACTTAGATATGACTAAGAAACATAAATGAAATAAATACAACTACTTAAAAAGAGAAGAATTAGAAATGCAGGTGGCAAGACAAGGCAGGAGTGATTAATCGGCTGCGAGCTTTCCCCATTTATCAGTAGTCAGAGAGATGTAGGCAGAGGCCTTCTCATCGATTCTGGGCTCCGCCACCCACCGCCCTCTGTCCTCGTCGCTCGGATATACTTTGTAAGCCTTCACATACTCATCCTTCTCTCCTCTTCTGCTCCGCCCCGACGAGCTTCTTCCTTTGAAGAAGTTCAAGAAAGAGAAGGATGACTTCTTCTTGTTTCCTGCCATTTTTTTCCCCCTCTTTTCTTGATAGAGTGTGTTTGTGTTGTTTGTGGATCAATGAGTGTCAAGTCTGTGTGGAATTTATAGTAGGTTTGGGAGGAGAGAGGGAATCTGGAGAGATGAAGGGCCATTGATCTGATTGATGGCTGTGATTTCATGAAATGAAGTTGCATATTTGCTGCTTGGTGCTTGCTAGTGAAAACTAAGGCAGAAAGAACTTGAATTGTCTACCGCTCCTTCCAAATTTTGACCACAACTTGCTTGTTGGGGACCCGGAAGCGCTATTGAAAGTGCGTACTCGGTAAATCCCGCTAATCCATTTCCTTTTGTTTGATTATACAAATAAAGAAATTCATTTTTTTTTCTACATTGCTTGGAAGCTGGCTACCTTTTGGATTCTTAAAAATCATTAAACTCTATATGAGCTAGATATTTGTGTCTTAGTCCAAGTTAATTGTACTTACAACTACGGAACTCATATTCTTTATTTACTTTATGATTTTTATTTTATTTTAAAAGAGCTTATATAATATATTAATATGTTATTTGCTGTCTGCATATTGATTAACTAATTAATTATTCCAGTTTAATTATTATATGAATATATTTAATTTTGTTCAAGGTTCCATTGGAATAATGGCTTTGCTTGTTCATTGTTTCCAGCAAAATCTTGGTTACTTTTAGAACAAATTTATTGTCTTTTTAGGCTTAAAAGATAATGAACAACTGTAAGCTTAGTTTTGGTGATTTATTTATAATTATTGATGATTTTATCCTAATTAAGAAATGATTCGAAGTGTAAGATCATTAAATTATATGCCCACATCAACTAGTTTTAGAAAACGAAGGGAAAAATAGAAGAAAAAAAAATACTGAAGCCCCTGGTTTTGAGGGGCTGCATTTCTTTAATGATGCTGTTATAATTTAAAGAAATTTAAAAAGATATATTCCAATCTTTACGGTATTATGCATTTCTTTAATGATGCTGTTATAATTTAAAGAAATTTAAAAAGATATATTCCAATCTTTACTGTATTATGCTTTATGGGCTATTTTTATTTATTCCACACATCTATTGTCATTCGGTCACATCACATATAGCCCAATAATAATGGGCTTATCATTATTATGAGGTGCCCAATAATAATGGGCTCTACCATTATTATGAGATTATGAGATTTTTATATATGGCATTTTCGAATTGCAAAAATAGGCATTCCTCTAACTTTATTTACAAAAATAGGCATATTGTGTATAAATTACAAAAATAGGCAAAATCTTAATTTTTAATATTTTAAAATTGTGATTGATTCTAGCCTAACCTATCTAGTCTGCAACCGTACTGCTCCCTTTAATTAAAGCAAGTGAATGTTTGATTTTGAGAGAAATTAATTACAATCATTATAATTTTTATTATACAATTTTTAATTTATAATACATATAGAATATATATACACATACACCTCGTATTATACAGTATATTTATAATGCATCTATAGATATACATACACCACATATATTGTTATTTAAATTTTCATTACACAATTATTTTGATTACACCACATATATTTTTATTTTAATTTTGATTACACAATCAATTATTGTTAATTTGTGGAGTTTATGATTTATTAATATCTTTCAAAAATAATAAAAAAATTAATTAGGATTGATATTATGAATAATTTTTTGTAGTTAATTCATCAATATTAAGTGCTACGTCATCGATACTCAACGTAATTAACGCACGATTTCTCTATAGTGCTTAGATATTTTTCAAACGAGCGCTTAAGTAATTTTTTAACTAGCGCTAAGGTGATTTTTTTTCCTTAACTTTTTGGTGATTAGTTTGTGTTAAACGATTTTTTTTAACTTTAAATAATTAATAATTTTTTATGGTCGGGTAGATGAATACAAATTTTTAGGATCGAATACTAGATAATAATTATTATTATAATGAGGTAGAAATATTATGATTACTCCAATTTATCCAACAACATAGTCGCATAAATTTCTCGTAATGATGATTAACACACATATCCCATATGCGTACTCAAATCATCGAAATATTTTCGAGCCACAACTTAGGTCTTCTCCCTCGATTTGATCATCTTAGGCGTTGGGATACCCGTTAGGATGCGGTCCATCCTATTCCACAATGAGTCATACAACTCGATCCTCCAATTATTTATTTATTTACTGGTATAGAAGATCCGGACTCAATGGGATAGATGGTGGCCGCTTCAACGGGGTGAGGGTAATATTTACTTTAATGGTCACCAAAAACAAAACGATTGAAGCTCCCGACTAATTGGTAGGTGGTGGCGGCCACCTCATCAGCAGAGATACATAGTAATGTTTCTACAATTGGAACATCTTCCTTCTATCCAAACCTTTTCTTCTTCCAATCTTCATTTGAAATTATTTGCGCATCCCGCAAATCCATCCATCAATCCATCCATACTCGATCATCGCAACTTCTCTCAACCGACCTACCCACCCCCCCAACCACCCCCACCCCCACCCCACCCCCCACCCACCCGACTGTACCTATCACTCTATCAGCTTCTTCAACGTGTCGTTACTGCGAGGATTCGCATCTCCCCCGCCGCCTTCTCCCAAATTGATGCAATCATTTCACAACTCTTTCGCTAATTTATCGTCCCAGATAGTCGAGGAGACCAATCGTTAATCCGAGCGTCGTTTATCTGTCGAGAGGTGATTTTTCCTTGCTGATTCAAATCGCGTATTTGCGTTTCTAGGGTTTGTCGGTTTTATAAGTTCAAAACTCGATTTTAATTTATAGTTTTTATGTATGTGTATTGGGTTTGGAATTAATTGGAAATAGTAACTTTTGACATTTCTCCTTTTTTTGTGAAGGGAGTGCGTTGGATTCATGGTGGGCGGATTATTGTCGGCTGTGACTGGTGGGTGCCTTTAATTTTAGGGGTAATGTGTATGATTATGTGAATGTTTAGGGATTTAACATGTTGGGATTGGTTAGGTAACTGTTAACAAGTTGATTTGGTTTTGGCTGCTTTCACTATTCTGTCTTGGAAATTTGTTTTCTTCCTCCAATAATATGATTATCTGTTTATGAGGCTTGTGCCAGATAAAAGCTGTGGTTATATCCAATATTATGATTATCTGAAATTTGTTCATTGATTTGGCTTTGGTTGCTTTCAATTATCCATTTTCTGAAATTTGTTTTCTTCCTCATCTTCTTATGAGGTTTGTCTCAGATAAAAGTTGTTATTATCTTCAATATTATGATTATCTGAAATTTGTTAATTGACTTGGTTTTGGTTGCTTTCACTATTCCATCTTCTGAAATTTGTTTTCTTCCTCCAATATTATGATTATCTGCTTGTTTTTGTGCCAGATAAAAGTTGTGATTATCTGAAATTTGTTCATTGATATTGTTTTGGTTGCTTTCAATTCCATCTTCTGAAATTTGTTTTCTTCCTCCAGTTGATGTTTATCTGCTATTAAAAAGCGACTTGACCACGGTTGGGAATAAAAGTTCTGCATGTTAGGTGGTGGATTTTAGTTAGATATTCTTACTGGGTAACATGATCCACCAGGACTGATCTGAATTCCTAAACTTTAATTTGGCCCGTGTGGAATTGATAAACAACATGGGGGTGACTATATGGATTGGTATGGGCTGAATTTGTGTTTCCATCTTCTGGAATCTGCCTATCTTTCCATTATTCATAAAGAAAGGGGGAATGGCTCGGCTATCCCACCTAGCCAAGCCAGAAAAAATAAAAAAATCAATTAGATAGAAATGAGTTGATAAAGAAAGTTTTTTCCGAAATCAAAAGAGCGATTGGGTCTAAAAAATCGTAATCTGATTAAAAAAAATCAAAATCAAAAAAATAGGAAAGGTTTCTCTAAAATTCGGATAGAGATTAAGTTTATACGAGCTTTTGTACCATGTCTAATTGTTTTATTATCAACAGTGGTGTAACGATGGCTCGGAAGGGAATTATAGCCATCTGCCAGTCAGGTGGTGAATTTGAGTCCAATGCAGAAGGTGTATTATCTTACAAAGGAGGTGATGCTCATGCTATGGAGATTGATGGTAAGATGAAGTTTAAAGATTTCAAGTCGGAGGTAGCAGAGATGTTTAATTGCAATCTTGGCACCTTGGCTATCAAATATTTCCTTCCCGGAAACAAGAAGACCCTTATCACCGTCTCCAACGACAAAGACCTGAAATGCATGATCAAGTTTCATAGCGATTCTGACACTGCTGAGATATATGTTATGACAGAAGAAAGCTCTGCCCTTGATGTATCCTATATGCCTGGCAGTAGGTAGATATATATATTTTTTTAAATATTATATATTTTATGAGTTAAGCGTGATACCTTTAGAAAAATTGTTTGTGCAGGTCGAGTAGGACAACCTTGTCGGAAGCTGAAGTTCCTATTGATGTTTCCCCAACTATGGTGGACAATATTGTGGGTGACATAAACAAGCCTCGTCTCCTGCTTGATGAAGCTTTTGATGTGGTGGGTGACATTAACCATGATGGTGCAATAACCGAAATGCCTATGCAGACCGAAATGCCTATACCAATTTCTTTCGCGGCTTCATTCGATGAAAAGCATAGTAAAGCTGCTCAGCAGTGGCAGAACAACATCACAGGTGTTGGCCAAAGGTTCAGCAGTGTTCATGAGTTTCGCGAGGCCTTGCGGAAATATGCCATTGCTCGTCAGTTTGCTTTTAAGTACAAGAAGAACGATAGTCATCGGGTGACTGTAAAGTGCAAGGCGGAGAATTGTCCGTGGAGGATCCATGCATCGAGATTGTCAACCACTCCCCTTATTTGTATCAAGAAAATGAATCCGACACACACATGTGAAGGTTCGGTGCTGGCTACTGGTTATCAAGCCACGAGAAGTTGGGTTGCTAGTATCATCAAGGAGAAGCTAAAGGTTTTCCCAAACTACAAACCGAAGGATATTGTTAACGACATCAAGCAGGAATATGGAGTGCAGCTCAACTACTTTCAGGCGTGGAGGGGGAAGGAGATAGCAAAGGAACAGCTTCAGGGTTCTTATAAAGATGCATATAGTCAGTTACCACTTTTCTGTGAGAAGATAATGGAAACAAATCCGGGAAGTCTAGCTACTTTCACCACTAAAGAAGATTCAAGTTTTCATCGCCTATTTGTTTCGTTTCATGCTTGTCTATACGGATTTGAGCAAGGCTGCCGTCCTCTGCTTTTTCTGGACAGTATATTTCTCAAGTCAAAATATCAAGGCTCATTGTTGGCTGCTACTGCTGCCGATGGGGATGACGGGGTTTTCCCAGTTGCTTTTGCTATTGTAGACATGGAATCGGACGAAAACTGGCATTGGTTCCTGCAACAACTCAAGACCGCACTACCAATGTGTCGAGGATTAACTATTGTTGCTGATAGGGAGAAAGGATTGAGAGAATCAATTGTTGAAATCTTCCAGAATGAGGATCTTCGTCATGCATTCTGTCTACGCTACTTATCCGAACAATTTCTAAGAGATTTAAATGGGCCATTCTCTCACGAAGTGAAGAAACTCATGGTTGAAGATCTTCGGAGTGCAGCTCATGCCTCTACACCAGAAGCCTTCCAGATTCATGTGGAAAGCATAAAAAACATTTCACTTGAAGCATATAACTGGGTAATGCAAAGCGAACCGGTTCACTGGTCGAACGCGTTCTTCCAAGGCGCACGGTTCAACCACATGACATCTGATTTCGGACAGGAGTTCTACATTTGGGAGTCTGATGCACATGAATTGCCAATAACACAAATGGTCGATTCCTTACGTAGTAGGCTAACCGACTTAATCTATTCGCGACAAACTCAATCCGTTGAATGGCTAACAAGGTTGACTCCTTCAATGGAGGAGAAGCTAGAGCAAGAAAGCCTAAAGGTGAGAGTTTTACAAGTACTAATATCCGGAGGTAACAAATTCGAGGTACGTGGAGATACTATAGAATTTGTTGATGTTGGTAGCTGTGATTGCACTTGTAAAGGATGGAGCCTCACCGGCTTACCTTGTTGTCATGCAATCGCGGTTATAAGCTGTCTTGGACGCGACCCGTATGATTATTGCTCTAGATGCTTCACAACTGATAGCTACAGAATAACATACTCACAGTCTGTGAATCCTATTAGTAGTTTAGATGGTTGTGGTTGGGAGAAGGGTGGTTCTCAGATGGCTGTGACTGTAACTCCTCCTCCGACCCGTCGGCCGCCAGGGCGGCCCACGAGCAAGCGGGTCAGCTCGCAAGAGGTGGGGAGGAGGCAACTGCAGTGCAGTAGATGCAAAGGTACTGGACACAACAAGTCTACTTGTAAAGAGTTTTAGGTATGTCTTTTCTGGCTCTGTGTAGAACAGTTTAGATTTTGTCTTTTGATTGTTCTTGATCATACTTTTACTAGATTTTTTCATCTCAATAAGAGGAATAGAACTGATTCAAATGCATCCCAGCTGTTCATAAGAAGTTCAGTTTATGAGTTTGATTATTGCTGCTTTGTTGTCTGGCTTTGTGTAGCACTGTTTAGATTTTTTTCTTTTGATTGTTCTTGATCATACTTTGACTTTATTTTTTCATCTGAATAAAGAGGAACAGAACTGATGTTAGAGTAAGGAATTGTAGAAACAATTGTAATAACCAAACGAAATTGAATTAACGAAATCAAAAGCAAACTCGAAATCGAGTCCCACGGAAGATAAATCTTCCGGCCAAGCGTAACTATACGCCGTCCAAGATCCGAGATAAAACCCTAGATAATCCTCTCCTACTAGAACTAGACTATTAAATACTAATCCTATGCGAATTAGGCCTCACGCGGCCAGCCCGTTACATGGGCTTAAGTAAACTTAAATAATAAAATAAACTATGCTAATAATAATAATATTAATAAACGAAGCATCCACCGCCGCCGCCATGCACTCTCTTTTCCCATGCATGTTCCACCGCCATGCACGTCCCTAACAACTCCTCCACCCTTCCAAACAACCTTATCCTCGAGGTTGAAATCTTTGAGCGGCTAATTGAGTCAGTATCCTCGCATTAGCTTCTGGGTCCAAATCCGAACATCCGTTTCCATCCACAACAACATTCCCCTCGCCCTCCAATATAATCTCATCCGCCTTCTCTGGGTCTGATATAATAAGGACCTGAAATATTTTATCTGCGCAACTGTGGGTAGGCGACCACTTCTCGTCACAGCGGAAGCACTTTCCCACAGCCCGCTTGGCTAGATAGTCTTGGTGCGTAATCTGCCGCACCGGCCGGGCCTTTCCCGCGTCACCAGTCCTTCCCGTCGAACCCACCGAAGGTGGCGATGCTCTAGCGTTGTCTTTGACGAACCCACTCTTAGAATTCCCGTCCGAAAATCCCGTATTGGACAGCGCCGAAGACGAAGAAGGGTAAGCTTGTACGAATTGTCCAGCGGTCTTAGATACAGTCGCTATTCCCGTTCGATGCACTTCCCCGGACCGCGTATGACCAAGTCCTCCCAGAATCATGACTTCCTGCTCAATTTCCTTCGCAAGATGAATAGTGTCCGAAAGAGTCCTCGCATCCTGTGACCTAATCTTAAGTCGAATCTCATCCCGCAAGCCATTAAGGAATAACCCTAAACAATACGTCTCGTCCAAGCCCGACACATGAACCATTCGCGAAATAAACGTCTTCACATAGTCGCCAAGCGAATGGGTTTGCCTAGTTTGAACTAGCGTCTCAAACGGGTTTGCTAATGGATTCGAACCAAGCATTCGCACCATCTCCAACTTGAATCCCGACCAGGCGATCGTCGGGCTCGTAGCCCGTACCCATTGAAACCAAGGTAGGGCATCTTCTTCCATCGCTACAAGTGCCACATCCAACTTACTAGTCTCAGGCGTGCCATGTAATTGAAAATACTGCTCCACCCGTGTCAGCCAGCCCTCTGCGCCGGACCCATCGAACATGGGTAAGTTTACTTGCGGTGTGCCGGACGAAGAGACCGTCGAATTGGCTACCGCCTCAGGATCGGTAGAAATCGGTCCTTCAGCCGACCGATTGTCCTCCAAATTAGGGTTTGAACCCTCGTTCGATTTGTTCTTCTCCGCCAGCAAGTCCCTCAACAGATCTCGAATCGAAGTCATCGAGTCTTTCATCGTTGATAACTCCCCTGTTAATCGCACATCCATAGCCTTCAATCCCTTCTCCAACTCATCCATTCGCGAATCCATAGCCTGTTGTCGCGTATTAGTCATCCGGCAGGTCGGACCAATTTGTTAGAGTGAAGGAATTGTAGAAGCAATTGTAATAACCAAACGAAATTGAATTAACGAAATCAAAAGCAAACTCGAAATTGAGTCCCACGGAAGATAAATCTTCCGGCCAAGCGTAACTATACGCCGTCCAAGATCCGAGATAAAACCCTAGATAATCCTCTCCTACTAGAACTAGACTATTAAATACTAATCCTATGCGAATTAGGCCTCACGCGCCAGCCCGTTACATGGGCTTAAGTAAACTTAAATAATAAAATAAACTATGCTAATAATAATAATATTAATAAACGAAGCATCCACCGCCGCCGCCATGCACTCTCTTTTCCCATGCATGTTCCACCGCCATGCACGTCTCTAACAACTGATTCTGGGCATCATAGGTGTTCATAAGAGTTTAGTTTTGTGAGTTTGATCCATGCTATTCTTTTGCTTTCTTCAAAGAATTAAATCAGATTTGTTTGGAACTGGTTTGAAGAAATGGAAGGGTAGAAGTTGAATATATAGAACTTAGATTATATTGACACGAGATATAATATAAACGTCGATACAAAGAGATAGATGTCGAAAAAATAATGGTTTGGAGTAGATTGATTTTTATTTTATTTTTGTGTATTATTTTTATTAGAATTAAGCGTAATCAACTTCTGAAATACAAGATTTCAGCGTGTTTTGACAAGTATCGAAGGTGTGTCGTTTTGCTTTTGATACTCGGTATGTACGCGACACAATACGTTAGTGATATTTTCAAAGGGTTCATGGTTTCTAGGATTGAATTTTCAAAAATTGGTGAATTGCACCTCTAAAATTGCTGATTTGTTCCCTCTTGACATTGAAAATAAGTATGTACAAAATTTATTGATTCGTCCATGGTTAATTGATTCTGGATCTTCGTTGAGTTAGGATCTTTTCCAAATACTCCATTCATTCCAAAATTCTTGTCCACTTTGATTATAGTATAGGTTTTAAGGAGAGTTGTTAATTGTTTGTAAAGTTGTGAGTCATACAAAAAACTGTGTAATAATTGGTCAAAAAAGGAAAGTGGATAAGAATTTTATGACGACTCAATATGCTACAGTGGATAAGAATTTTGAGCAGTGGGAATACTATTCCCTCCGTCCTATTGAAGTTGTCCAGTATACCTTTTCGAACCGTTCTATTGACATTGTCTATTTTTTTTGGGTAAATTATCAAAATCATTTTATTTGAGAGACCAACAACTTTACATAACTCTACATGCAACTAACAATTTTTCTTAGGGGCCGTTTGGTTCACGGAAGGAAACGAAAAGGAATCAAGAAAGAGAGAGGAAATGAAATGCTTAGAAACCCATATAGCTTCGTGTTTGATTTGATCTTGGTTTGAACACTGTAAATCCAAATACGATCTGAATATTGCAATTCCAAAAGATGATTCGAACAGTACAAATCTAACTAAAATGGATATTATCACTCGTTTTTATAGATGTTTTTAATATTGAAAATCCAAAGATTGTACTGCAAATCCACCAAAAAAAGAACAAAAAAGAGTTCAATTAAACTATAAATCCATCAAAAATTAAACTACAATAGACAAGTCACTGCACAAATTTTAGAAATTGATAAGGTACGAGTTTCTGGGGGAGACGAGAAATCAGCCTATGGTAGTTGGATTTAACACTTCGCCGCCGAAGAAGAGAGAGTGAAAAGATAGCGCCCCTTGTGGAGGTCCGCTTATGGCGGACTTCACGCTTTAGAGTTTGGGCAAAACAACGCCATTTGTAGAGAGCTTCACTGCCGCGGCCGCTTGTGGAGGGAAGAGAGGGAAGACAACGAGGAGAGAAGAGAGGGGAGATAATGAGAGGAGAAGTTGACAAGATGAAGGGGGAAGAGAGAGAGGAGAATCTCAAAAACCATACAAAAAAGAAAGTGGAAAATTTCAATGAGATTGAATGAGTATTTTTTAAAACTCACCGTCGGATAAAATATTATTATCTCTATCTCATTATAAGTGATTCATATTTTTTTCTAAATCGTTTTAAATTGTAATACTACAACAATTTGATGAATCACACTATCTTTTTACTCACAAAATACGCAAGATTTTCTATTTATTAAAATAATACTACATAAATGTTTATATAATAGGATAAAATAATAAAATATTACTATTATTATCAATAGGTTTGAGTCAAATACCTCGTGCGTAATTATTCCAATCACTCTGTTTTGAACTAAGCTCTGCGAAACCCTAATCCACAACCCTACTGAAAACCATCGAATCGAATTCTACTTTCATGGTTTCGATTTGAGTTGGTGGATATGGTAATCAAATCGGAGCCTACCACCGCCAATTCCTCGCCTGTAATGCCGGCCGCCGCGGTGTGCGGCAACTGCGGCGCGGAGGAGCGGCAGCTGCTCCACCAGGTCCGCCACCGCAACATCTTCCGCCGCCTCTGCACCACCTGCGTCCTCCGCCTCCACCCGCAGTCCTTCTGCCCTACATGCTTCCACGTCTACACCCCGACGCTGCCGAACGACTCCGTACGCACCTGCGCCAAGTGCTACTCCCACTCCCACGCTCACTGCGTCGAATCCGCCGCCACCTCTCCGAACACCTACATCTGCCCCCTCTGCGTCAACCCTAACTCGCCTCTCTTCAAATTGAAGACGACGAGCACCGAATCCGGCGAGTCCTGCAGGGTGATGGACAGAGACGCCGCGAGAATGTTGCTCGCCGCCGCGAGGATCGCGTCCACCTCGATGAACAAAGCGGCGGTGCTAGCAAGGGCGGAGGCTGAGCGGCGCGTGAAGGAAGCAGCGTTCACGAGGAAAAGGGCCAAGGAGGCGCTGGAACACGTGGCATATTTGGATATCAACGAGAAGGTGAGGAGGACCGGACTGTCCTCCACTAACCCGGTGCGGCGGCCCGGTGGAATAATCAGCAACGGCGGCGTTCCTCCGGTCAAAATTGCGACCGAGATTCACGCAAATGTTTGCCCTAGTAATAGGGATGGTGGTTTGGCGCCGATTGCAAAGAGAGAAGATTCGAATCAATTGCTGGCGGCGGTGGATGTTGGTGAGTTGAGGGAGACTGAGAAGATTAGGGAAACAATGGTTGATGATCACGCCTCCGCCATGGATGTGGATGAAGGGGGAATGGTGGTGGATGGTGCAGAGGAGTTTGGAGAAGTGAACAAGGATAATAGTACTGATCTAGTTGCAGAGCATAATCAAGGGGAGAATGTAGATGAAGTGATCAATGATGATGGTTCGGGTTCGGGTTTGAGTTTGCATAACAAAGAAAGCAATAATGGTGTAGAACATGTAGAATCTTGAGATGTGAAGGTAGGGAGTGAGTTCAAATTTGCAGCTGAGTTTTGTTGCATTAAGTTGGTTTCTAATGGTGTTGATGGCATTCCTTCTTGCAGGGGCTTGGCTGCATTCAAATGCTTGTTTTTTTTTTTTTGCAGAGGTGATGAAATCATGTAAGTTGTTAGTTCAGATCATTGATTTTCTTGATCTGTTTATGTGTAGATCGATTTTGGTTGGAATTTTGGGGATGGATGGGGGGAATTCAACTTAGTACTACTGGCTGCTGTTCATGTTGCTCCAAATGTAAGTTTATGGCTGTTGAGATAGTTCGTTTTGGCGCTTGTACCAAACAATCATTTTGTGTCAAAAGTATTAATGTGATACAAGGTATTTATTCAATTTAATACTAATGTGTCTCTATAATCGAAAACCTCAATGTATCGTGTTAGAGGACATGACATTCAAATTGTTATGTCCGATAATGGAATATGTCTAGATGTTGTAGTATTGAGATTTTATTTTGGTCGTGTCCTTGACTTTTCAGGAAAAACCGTATACCATGTCCGTATTATAGATAATTGATCATGTTTATCGCTTATTAAGTACTCTATCTGTCCCATCGAGTTTGGTCACTTCTTTCCAGCGTGATTATTAAGGTTATTCTTTAGTCATGAGTAAGTGAGTAGGTTCCACATGAAGAGAGTTAATAATTGTGAGTGGAGAAATTGTTATTTTTAAAATGAAATAAAATGAATGAGACAATCTGAAGAAAAAAGTGAGGCAAGATAAATGAGACCGAATGAGTAGATAAAACAAATAGATGATCATGTACTTTCATCCAACCACAATCATTAAGCTAATGTTGCACAGTTTGAAAGTTTCTAAATA
The DNA here is from genome assembly GCA_028984105.1 of Lavandula angustifolia. Taxonomy (NCBI): domain Eukaryota; kingdom Viridiplantae; phylum Streptophyta; class Magnoliopsida; order Lamiales; family Lamiaceae; genus Lavandula; species Lavandula angustifolia. Next base: position 2,726,217 of record CM054826.1, read on the forward strand.
TATACTCTCTCAATGCCATGTCTCTATTTTATTTTTAGATCTCCCACTCAACTTATCTTTCAATCCCAAAAGGAGAGTTTTAATATTGTAGGATTTACACCTTTATTACTTTCTCCGTTCCATCGAACTTGTCCATTATTCTTTTTCGGGCTGTTCGATCGAACTTGTTCAGTTTATAAAAAAATAAAGTAGGTCTCACACCTTTAACAACTCAAATCAATTCAAAAATATTAATTAATTAAATAAATCTACACCTCTATCTCACAAACCAATTCTAAATTATTAATTAGGGACCGTTTGGTAAGAATTCGGGTATGACAATGGTAATGTGTATGATAGTATGATGATTGGGTATGTGTATGAGTAGTTCCTTTAATGATGTTTGACATTTGCTAGTGAATGGATATGATAACCAAATATTATGTTTGGTTGTACTTAGCCTTCAATGGGAATGAATAATTTTATATAAAAAAAATTATGATAATTTTGTGAATATTCTAACGTGATAAATAATAATGAAACGAGACATGTTTTTTATTTTGTGAAATTTAATACAAGAATATTTTAATAAAAAGTACATTATCTTTTATTTGATTATTAAAAAAAAATATTAATATTTTAAAACATAATTGTGAAGATACTTTCTACATATTTTTATGATTATTGAATATTTATTTTAATAAAAATTAAAAACATTTTTACAAATTATGTTAAAATGTTTTTATACAATAATGTTTATTATTTGACAAAATAAGTTTTATTTAATATTATTATGTTATTATATATTTTTATGAGATTAGTGTATTTACTTTTTATTAAATTAAAAACATTTTGATAAATTATGTTTAAATATTTTTAAATAATAATGTTTATTATTTGATAATTTTAAGTTTTATTTAATAATTATGAAGTTACGTTTTTATAAAGTTATTTATTTCATATATATATATTTTTATAAAAAAAATTTTTATATTCATGCTACATGTTATTTATAAAATTGAAAATATATATTTATATATTATTCTTATTAAATAATATTATAAAAATAAATTTCAATTTTAAAAAATAATACATAAAGTATAATTTTGATACCCATATGGGTATCAAAACTCATACCCACCAATCACTTGGGTATCAAAAAATTCAGACCCACATGGGTTTGATACCCAGGGGCGGATCTAGGATTTTTGGTTAGGGGGGGCGAAATTTATCGGTGTATGATATTTTCGGGGGTTCGGGGGCGGAGCCCCCGAGAAAAATTTTTAGGACATTTTTCTACGTAAGTCTAATTATACTTACTCTTTTTGGCTTATTTAAGAGATTATATTCTTCTTTCATAAATAACTGCTATATTCTTCATATTTATTCGAAAAATATCGTACACAATATTATTTTGTCAGTCTAAATTTAGTTGGAGAAAATTATGAAGATTAACAATATCTAGCTTAGGAGTTAATTAAGTATTTAAATGATAGTTTATTTACACTTGCTAATTTTAGATCAATCAAGTAATTAAAAAAAATGAAACATAATATATTAATTGCATAAAGTTATATATGTAACTCTATTAAAATAGATGTATAGAACTCTAAATTAAATAAATATTGCCACTAAAATAAGTTACACTTAATATACTTTTTTAAAATATTTTTAGAAGTCCATAGTCACATTAACACTAATTCTTCATTGTTACTTTAGTTTAGGATAATAAATTTAAAAATTTCGGGGGGCGAATTCGAAAAATTAAGTGGAACAAACATATAAATTACTCGAAATAAACGAAAATTCGTAATAATGCACGAAAATTCGGGGGGGCGGTCGCACCCACCCGCCCCCCTTGGATCCGCCCATGTTGATACCCATAGTAGGGTACCGATACCCACGTAACAAACACGATATATGAATATCAAACCCGAGTGATTCCATAGTAGGGCAGAATATCCATGAACAAAACACCCCCTTAATGTATAGGTCCCTTACCTTTATCAATCTACACAACTTTTCTAAATTAACGTACCGAAAAGAAAGTGGACAAACTCGATGGGACGGAATGAGTACTAAAACTCACCACACCTTAATAACCGCATCGAAAAGTTTAAAACCAAATTAAATGGGACGGAGGGAGTAATTTGCTCCAATTCTTACAAATTAAACTTCAAAAACATTGGCCAAGGACAATTACAAATCTTGTAAACACAATTTCAACAACCCTCCAGCAACATTCAATAAATAACATAAACACCATATATAACACCAAAAAGCATTAAATATTTTCAAAAGTTTGAAGTAAAAAAGCGCCATAACCATAGCAGAACAGAGTATCATAGTTTTAGCTAAACATATATGTTTTCATTTACATACTTAAGAATAAAGATCAGCACTCCAAGCATTGGAATCCAACTGGTGTAGCAATTAGCAAAGTCACTATGCAAACCAAATCAAGAGAACCCAATGAGTTAACTAAACCACAGATTCAACATAATATACCAGAATCAGTAACAAGTTGCTTTGATAACCTCTCCATGACAGGTAAGTTTCCAGTCATCCATTTCCTTGTTTTCCTAATCACAATCTCAGAGCTCATTCCATTCACATGCCTTGAACAGTAATTTTACATCCCACGACTATCCCCCATAAACCAAAAAGATCTTAGAAGTCCGACGATACAATGCAGTAACTTTAGTCCTTGGGTTTTTCATCATCATCCATATGCTACTATGTAAGAACCAATCATACCTTGACGACAATAATATCATCAACAACCTTTAACAAATTCAGATGTCAATTTAAGAAAAAACAAATACCCTCATGCTCCTCCAAGTAGTTGAATATCAAAACCATCCAATAGCCACAAATTTCAACATCAAAGAAGCATCTCTCATATAGGCTATATTGAGCCAAGGGTATATAGTCATATGAAGAGCAATTAAAAAGCTCTCTAAAGTCTGAACGGTTTATCCGACCACCAAAATTCGCCTTCAGAATCTTCTTAATGAACTACAACAAGAATCCAAATACTTACTTCCGTACCATCAAGACAGCCAAAATTCCAAGTGAGACCCCTTCAAAATCTTCTTAAATGAACTACAACAAGAACTCAAATACTTACTTGTGTACCACTCAAGACTGCTTATTCAGCAGCCAATAACTAGGGAAGAAGGCAACATATAACCAGTTCTAAATCCAAACCATTTCGCATCACAGGAAGCTATGCATGAAATACGAATATAGTAACCTTCTCCCCCAGTAACCGCAAATTTTTTGAGCTATGTAGCAGCAGCCAACCCTGAATCAGGGTTGAGCTCTGCAACCACAATCTTAATTGGTTTCCATCCTGAGTGATAATTATATATAATCCACTTTTTCATGGTAATTACCATTTGCAAGATCTGGAGTATTTCGCCCAAAGGAAGCTCCTTCAAGCACATCTTTTTCATAACTGTTGCTGCTTCATACCTAAACAATAAATTACAGAGATTGACTAACAAGATATTTTCAACTTCCAATCAAATAAGTAAACTAAGCGAAAAAGTTCAGAAACAGTCAGCAATTTGTTGTACACAACCAGAAATCCAGTGTAAAACACTCATATAGAAACATACCTGCAGCTGGTTTCCAGTACAGCAGATCTTCCAGAAGAGGATGAAAGAAATTTCTGGATTTCATCCCATATTGATTTCGAGTACTTGTTTACATCACCGGCCATAGGGTTGACACATTGCCATAATTTCTCATTTTTCCCAATGAACAACTGCAAGGGACCTAGCTGTCGTTTTAGTATCAACTGCTGCTCAAGTGCACATGCCAAAGCTTTCTTAACATCAGTATTGCGATGTCTAATGTCTCCATATCTGATGCAATCAGTAATATTTTCCTCCGTTGGCATAATCTTCTCATTTTTAAGGGTGTTTAAAGCAAGTAGGACAATCCCAATAAGACCTTGAGTATATTCAGAAGGCTTAGGATATCCTGACGTTCCCCATGCTCCATTAAAAGGGATGGCCGAAGTTCCAGATCCAGACGATGGTACTAAAGTCTCTTGAATGCTATGTGGATGCCTGCTATTTTGAGCATCTTGATAAAAAGATTTCTTTTGTGCATTAAATCCTTTTTGCGGACCATTTGAGTTTATCCGGTTGAGAGGCTCACTAGACATTAGTCTTCTCTCTCCCCCATTTTGCTGTTGTGAAGCAGGTGCATTTTGATCATTTCTTGGATGTCCAGAAATTGTTAGCTTGCCAATATCAGGAGCGTAAGTCGGAGGTGGAGCTGAGGTCAAGTTCGATGGATCAGGTCTGTAATTGAATCCGTTAGGAGGACGCCAATGCTGGCTAGTTACTAATGAGCTAACAGGCAGAGTTGCAGTTTCAACAGGGAGACTGGTGTTAGATGTTAATGGCCGAAGGTAGTGATTTTGATGAGAGCCAAAAGGGCGCATACTATTACCCAACGACGTGTCAGGATTACCTGAGAAATACGTGTTACCTAATCCACCATTAGCAACTTTTGGATTATAAGCAGTAGATAAGTCCTGGGGACCATTGAACTGCTTAGGGTTTCCATATGACGCATGGAAGCCGGCTTTGTTATAATCTTCTCCAGACCCAAGCGTGTTATTTGAGGTCTTTGGCATTGTTGGTTGAGCGAGTTGTCTGCGAGGTAGTTTCCCTTTATATTTTACATTGGGTCCACTTCCCATAGAGAACTTCTGGATTCCCAACTGAGGGTTTTCAAAAGATTCTGCTGGTTTGTTTACCGTAGTGGTATCTGTTCTTAATGAGTCGAAGACTGATAAATTCCCGGGGGTGTTACTTACAAATTGAGTAGATTCGACTGGTGTGAGTGGTGGCCCTCCAGCTAATAGACTAGTCCAGAGCCATACACTCTTTGCAGCAGCAACAAGTGGAGCAGAAGCTTTTTGCGGTTGAGCTAGAAGAATATTATACCGACGCATACGTAGCTGATGCAGAGCATTTGAGAAATCTGTCTCCAGAAATCAATAAGTAATTGCCAGGTGCAGGATTGTCGACAGCCCAAAATAACATATCTACTAGAATCTTCTTGTCACTAGCATCTTTAGCACCTGATCACATTTAATCGGAAGATTGAACAATGAAGAGAGAATTAACAACGAAAGAGATCTTAGAGAGTGCTATTATCTACAGGATCATTAATCATATACTTCAACGGAATAATAAAGAAAGAGATCTAACATAGGAACGTAGGGGAACCGATAAAAGACGTTTAGAACTTGCGAAGATTCAATAATCACTACAAGGAGATTGAAGACAATCAATGATCTAACATCAATTTCAGATTAAATAATAATAATAAAAATAATAAGAAAAATTGACCATCAAAATTCACTCTAAATTTGAACTATACTCCAGTCTCGTCCTATCTACTTATTCATCACAAAAAATCCAACTAAACTTAGGGCTTACTCGTACTCATCAAGGAGATCGATTCATGCAAAATCAAAGTCAGTAGACTACTAGCACTTATCAATTAACCAGCCAAACAAAGAAAAAGCACTAAAAACGATCGGATCCGAAGAATCCATGGCGGCAAAAGTAGGAAAAAATAGGAAGAAAGAGCGTTGCGGATTTACCGGCGGGGACGTGATTGAGCGCGACGCCGGTGCTATTAAGCGCCTGCTGGACGGCGGGGGAGATCTTGGTGGTGTCGCCGTAAGCGGAGATGGAGATCGGGCCACAGTAGTTCATCTTGATGAGGGCGGAGCTAATGTTCTGCGCGATGGCGTGGGGGTCGCACACCTTCGGCACGTGACAATTCTCTATGTCCCACCACACCGACGTTTTCGCCTTCACGTACTGTTCCTCCGCCGGCATATGCGCCGGCAGCGGCTGCGATCCATCTCCGCCCATCAATTCAGTATCCGCCGGTAATTCTCGGAAAAGCACCATAGGTAGAGCTGGAGAGAGGCCTTGGAGTGGCGGAGGATCGGGGAATTTGGAAGAGTGGCGACGAAGTGGATTTGAAAGGTTTGGTCGCCTTTCTCTTCTGCTCTACTACTTATTTAACAATTAAAAAAAATAGAAAATATTATTTGTGTACGTGAATATTATTTTTGAGGTAATAGTCACTGTCCAAACAGTAAAAATGAAATACAAATTTGGCATTTCCTTAAACAAAAACACAAATTTAGTCATTTTGTCCTTTTGTGGGCACAAAGTGTCAGAAGGGCCGATGGACAAATCGTAGGGCCGATGGTGGCCAATTGTAAATGTATTCAGGGGCAATCGAGATCGGTCATCTTTAGGCCGACCTATCGGCCCTTCTGAAAATAACTGAAATAATTGAAGGGCCGATGGTGATCGGCCCTCCTTCAGCCGAGACATCGGCCCTCGGAAAATAATTTTTTTTGAAAACGGCCTATCAATTAACTAATTAACTAATTTTTTAAATAATTTTTTAAAAATAATTTTTTTATAAAAAAAAACGTAAATAAAGTGAGGGCCGATGGACATCTGCCCTCTTTCGGCCAAGCCATCGGCCCTGATCCTTTAAAAGCCGTTACATGTAACGGTCCGAAATTTACCGTAGGGCCGAAAGAATTCAACCGTTTATTAGACGAGGGCCGATACCCATCGGCCCTCCATCGGCCTTGAGTCGCAATTATTGGGGGCCGAAAGAAAATAACCGTTGACCGAAAATAACTTCACATCTTTCACCATTTTCGCTGAAAATTACCCTTTCTCTCCCACCCAACCGCCGCCGACCAGAGCCCGTCGCTTAGCGCCGCCGTTCATCCACTACACGTACAATGCCCTCCTCCACTACATGAGCTTTGCACCGAAGCGACTCGATTTTCCATGCGTTCTTGTTCGTTCACATCAAAGGTAGCAGCGACGAATAATATTCTCTTATTTCTCCCTTTCAAATGTGTCTCGTCCACCACAATAACCTTCCGGAGGTTGGCTAACCAAGGGGCACGCCACACACCAAGCGCCAAAACTAAATGTCGGAAACGACCATCCTCATCAACATCAAGATCCGTATAAGTGCCCGAATTTGTTTGTTCCAACAAATGCAGATATTGTGGCAGTTTGCTGAATGAATCAGCATGTCCACCCACCGTAAATCATCGAAATAGCTGCATTGCGCGCTCGGAGGGCTACCCCGTAGGTTTCTTGTATTCCAAACTTATCCAATAGATCCGCCTGAATATCAGTCGGTTTCATTAACTTGCTCTGACGGCGCATTCTACGAGCAATATAAGCTGCTACAGCCTTCGAACACACACTTCTTTCGCCAAGCCCCGATAAATCAATTGTGCAATTATGGTCGGCAACCCATTTTGTCACCTCCCAACATTTTTCACCTCTGCAGTATGCCCGGAGCTAGAACGGACAATCAACACATCTTCTGCACAAATATTCCAAACGGGAACCACTCGAACGCTGCACTCTGAAATCCGCACCGTTTTCCAAATGGAATAGAGCGACATCAGCATAAAGTTCGTCTTTCGAGTTGAACATCAATCCTTCATGCAAAGTTCCGTCTACAATATTATTCAGGTTCCGCGCTACTACTGAATCGGATACATCAAGGGGAACAACAGGAAGTATCCAGTTGCTTGCGGCTTCTACGTTGTCGTATGCAGTCACGTCCATCGTTGGAGGACGATTTACTGGAACGAGCAAAGACATAAGTTGACTCACGCCACCCTCTCTCCGAATCCATACAGCAAAATCTTGTAACGAACAATTAATCAACGCGGGAGGAATATCTTCATACTCATCATCATTGGATGATGAATCCAAATCCGCCTCACGATCTGAATCTGTCTCCACATGAACATTCCTTTGTGGAGCCCGAACACCAGCATTACTTCCGCTTCCTTGCCCCGTAAACCTATTAGGACCTCCGAAATTATAAATATCTTATGGCCATTGATTCAAGTTGGGGACAACAAATTGAGGATTTTGCACTTGAGGATACACAAGAAACACAACCGGCTCTACGTCGATAGAGCACAACCACGTAAGATTAATATAATGACCCAGAATGGCCTTCATCATCCTGTCGGTTCGTCGGGAAACAGCAGTATAGTAAATGAAGTAGTTGAACGGAAGGGAATAAGCACTGAGCCACCGATCAATGCTTTGTCGAAGATATTCGAGTGAAATATTGTTTGATGGAATGTAAACCATGAACTCATTGCCACCGACATAATTCGACTCATCATCGAATTCGCCGTTCAATTTCACAACATCGATCGAAAATCGGCCATCTTTTTCAAATTGTTGTTACGAAATGAGAAGAGTTGAAGTGAAATTGAAGATTTTTATCTGTGAATGATCCAATTGCCATCCTCATTTTTATAAGGAAATTTTACGTAAAATTTTACGTGATCCAATTGCCAATAAATTCGTATAAAGTACACCATCGGCCCTCCATCGGCCCACCATCGGCCCTACGAAAATCGAGGCCGAATTGTCATTTCAGTACGAAAAGCTTAATTCAAACTGCACCACCAATAGGCCAACCATCGGCCCCGCCCTCGGCCCTCCATCGGCCCTCAATTTCGTGCATGTGAATATCAAATCCGACTAGTCAATTCAGCAGAAAAAGCTGCACCTTCCATAGGCCCACAACTGCACATTCCATCGGCCCATGGAGGGCCGATGGACACCCCAAATCGGCCCCCCATCGGCCCTCAGAGCTTAACAAGCCGATGGGGGTTGTTAGGCATTTATTCTCTCGGCCTACTGAGGGCCGATGGACACCCCCCCATCGGCCCCCCTTCGGCCTTGATTTTCTAGTCGACATACAATTGGCTCGGCCGATGGGGAGGTTCGGCCATTTTCTCTCGGCCGATGGAGGGCCGATAGACACACACCTTCGGCCGTCCATCGGCCCCCAATCGGCCCTAGGCGTCATATACGAAAAAAAAAATTGACGTGACAAAAAACCTTCCACAAAAAGACAAAATGACTATATTTGTGTTTTGTTTTAGTTGAATGCTAGTTTTGTTTTTCATTTTGTTTATTTGGCTAGTCATGCAAAAGCCTCTATTATTTTTCTAGTGGAATTTACCGCGGGGGGAAGACCGATATGGAGACTTCGGAATACGGGTGGAGTAGGTCATGTTGCCGTGATGAAAGACGGATTTGCCCCCACCTCGTGGACGTGGCGTGTGCTTTGCAGGCCAAAGATTCGGATAAATGGAATTATGGATGTTACAATATTATCACATTTATGTAAAAAAGTTTAATAAACTTTTTTAATTTACGGTAATACTCAATGCGTTCAATATTTGTGGCTTACTTCTTTTTGATAGAAATTTAAAAAAATTGTATTATAACATAGAAATTTAGAAAATTGTGTTATGTGTTATAGGTTGTTTGAATTTTTGGTAATTATATTTAGTCTACACAATTTTTGTTTTTTTTTTAAATGAGCCACTTGTATTAAAACGTTCTGAATAGAAAAGTGAGTCAAAAATAATGAGACGGAAAGAATAATTACTTATTTCTTGTGAAGTATAGTGCTTGAACTATGAGTTTATACACATTTTTATATTTAAAGAATGTGCAATTCATTTCATGATCATATCATTTGGTTTGTCCATCTTATGCATATCTAAACAACCAAATTTCGAGTATTTAAAATTAAAATCTGAGTTAATACACACTAAGTATACTTTTTATCTAGAAATGTACACATCTTGGTGGCTCAAACAATTTTTGGGCCTAAAAGCAAAGGGAGAATAATAAAATATAGTTATATAAATATAGCATTGTCCCAGTGGAAGGTTTGGAATCGAGTCATAAAGTATACTACTTGTTGGATTTTTTTTTGTATTGACTGTAGAGTAAATTTGGACCTTTTGAGACATTTCTCTTGGTGGGATTGAAACTAGTAGAATACATTTTGGTATTTAGAAGCTTTATTATTGGTCATTTAATTATATGTAGAAGAAATTTAGGCTTTTAGGAAGAAGAAAAATCAGTAGGGCCTAAAATTTGTAGAATGAATCTGGTATTTTGGAGTTTTATTATGTTGGGTTAGGGTGTTTTAAATATTTATCTGTTTTTTTTTCTACTGTAAAAGCTATTTTAAAATATTTGTAAAATTTAAAATTTATTTTATGCGTTTACTTTTCTAAAATTAAGTAATTAAATTAGTTAATTAAGCCGTTTCTTCTAAACCTCTAATGATATTAATTCTAGCTACTTTTGATTTAAAAAAGTTATCTTCAGCATTTTAAAGTAGTTGTAAATCAATAAACTTGTTTGGAGATTTAATGTATAAATCATGTCATCTCCACGATGTACACAAATTAAAAAGAAGTAGTAAAGCCCAAAAGTTACATGATGAGCTTCTATTTCTAGAAGCCTTTAAACACCATGAAAGATTGTGGGATAAAATTATTTTTGGTTCATTATATTAGCACCCGATTCACTTTGATCCGTTATTTTAGTTGAGTCTAATTTTAGTCTGTTAATTTGCTAAATTGTCCATTTTTAGTCCGTTTGATAAAATTGGCCAAATTTGTTCAATTTTGGTCCTGAGTTAATATTTTTTTTTAATATTAGAATATATTTGTAATATCAATTTTCATCTCCTTTTATATTATTAATATCCAGTTTTAATCCATTATCTTAAAACAAAGGGGTTGATTATTTTTTTTATATTTATTATTTTAGATTTTTTTTAAATTATTCGGGTATATCTCCGAGCATGATTTTCTAAAATTATTCGACAAACAACATAAGCAAAATAGAAAATTTGACCCGGAGATAGATCCGAATAATTAAGAAAATCTTAAAAATACATATTAAGAAAAATATCAACCTCATTTTTGGATCTTTTTTGAACGTAATAGGTTAAAGTTGGACATTTATAATATAAAGAGATAAAAATTGATATTACAAATATATTATAATGTTAAAAATGTTATAAATTAGAAAAGAATGTAGAGAATAATAGAGAGAAGGAATTGGGGTGTGTATTATTATGAGGGTGGAGACATCTATTTATAGAGTACAAGATGGACTTTTGGGCCAACATAAGATGGGCTAATGGGTTGCTAGGGTTTACATATGGTCAATCTATATACGGTAAATATTATTTACAATACTCCCCCTTAATTGACCATCCTTAAACAGAAATTGCTGCCTCATTAAAATCTTGCCAGAAAAACTCAATGGGATAAAAACTGGTTGAAGGAAAAAGAGTACAACTGCTCCCCCTCAAAATAATCATTGTAAATCCTTGAGTCGGCGCATGCCGATCTTGTGTACCAACAACTTCTTGAATGTTGACGTTGGTAGTGCCTTCGTAAATAAGTCTACTAGATTATCACTCGAACGTATCTGTTGAACGTCGATATCACCATTCTTTTGAAGTTCATGTGTGAAGAAACACTTAGGAGAAATATGCTTTGTCCGGTCGCCTTTGATGTAACCTACCTTCAATTGCGTGATACAAGTGACATTGTCTTCATATAACGTCGTTGGATTGTCCTTTGAAGAAGCTAATCTGCACGACTTTTGGATATGACTTGTCATATTCCGTAACCACACGCATTCTCGACTTGCTTTATGGATTGCAATTATTTCAGAATGATTTGAGGATGTTGCAGTCAAGGTTTGCTTAACGGACTTCCAAGATATAGCAGTTCCTCCACGTGTAAAAACATAGACAGTTTGTGACTTGGCTTTATGTGGATCGGATAAATAACCAGCATCTGCATACCCTACTAGAGAATAACCAGAACCTTTTGAGTAATATAATCCAAGGTCAATGGTACCCTTTAGATAACGTAGAATGTGCTTAACACCATTCCAATGCCTTAAAGTGGGTGCAGAGCTATATCTTGCGAGAAGATTTACAGAAAAAGCTATATCCGGTCTTGTGCAATTAGCTAAATAAGTCAATGCTCCGATTGCACTAAGATATGGTACTTCAGGACCAAGTATCATTTCGCCATCTTCAATAGGTCGAAATGGATCTTTATGCACATCAAGTTTTTTAACAACCATTGGTGATGATAATGGATGCGCTTTATCCATATAAAACCGCTTTAGGACTTTTTCTGTATATGAGGATTGATGAACAAATAGTCCTTCAGGGACATGTTCAATTTCCAAACCAAGACAGAATTTTGTCTTTCCTAAATCCTTCATCTCAAATTCATTTTTCAAGTATTCAGCAGTTTTATTGAGCTCTTCAGGAGTCCCAATTAAATTCAAATCATCTACATAAACTGCTATGATTGCAAATCCATTGTTTGTTTTCTTAATGAAAACACAAGGGCAAACATCATCGTTTTTGTAGCATTCTTTCAAGAGATATTCGCTAAGTCTATTATACCACATATGACCAGACTGCTTCAACCCATACAACGACCTTTGCAGTTTAATTGAAAACATGCTTTTGGGTTTTGACTTATATGCTTCAGGCAATTTAAATCCTTCTGGAATTTTCATGTATATGTCACTATCTAGTGAACCATATAGATATGCAGTTACTACATCCATTAGGCGCATATCAAGTCTTTCTGACACTACTATACTTATCAAAAATCTAAATGTAATCGCGTCCATTACTGGAGAGTATGTTTCTTCATAATCAATTCCCGGTCTTTGAGAGAAACCTTGTGCTACGAGTCTTGCTTTGTATCTCGTAATTTCATGGTTTTCATTTCTCTTTCAAACAAAGACCCATTTGTATTCTACAGGGATAAAATTTTCCGGAGTTTGAACTACAGGTCCAAATATTTTCCGGCTTTCAAGGGAATTTAGTTCACCTTGTATGACTTCTTTCCACTTTGGTCAATCATGTCTAGTTTGACAGTCTTTAACAGACCGTGGTTCAGGATCCTCATTTAGAACTTCAAGAACCATATTAAAGGCGAATTTATCGTCCACGACGATATTTTCTCTCTCCAATATCTTATTAGAAGATAAGTAATTTATTGAGATCTCATGATTTTCGGACGCTTGTGGTTCTTCAGGAACTACATTATTTTGATCAATAATTTTCGTCATTGTTTGGTTCGTGTTTTGTGCCTTTCTCTTTCTATGCACAGAATCTTTGGAACCAATTGGTCGACCACGTTTTTTACGGACGTTAGATTCATTTGCTACCATTGTTGTTTGTCCTTCAGGGACACTAATTCTAGCAGGTGTATTGGCAACTGGTATGTGAGATAGTGTCACTTTTCTTGTATCTATGAAAGCATCAGGAATTTGATTTGCAATCTTTTGCAAATGAATTATTTTTTCAACTTCTTGTTCACATTTTTTACTTCTGGAATCAAAATGTGATAAGGTTTTTTCATTCCAAGAGATTTCCTTTTGCTTTTCTGGATGTAGGTTTGTTCTACCTAATGTTGGAAATGTCATTTCATCAAAATGACAATATGCAAAACGTGCAGTAAATAAATCACCCGTTAAAGGTTCAAGATATCTTATGATTGAGGGTGAATCAAAACCAACATATATCCCAAGCCTTCGTTGGGAACCCATTTTTGTACGTTGTGGGGGTGCAATTGGGACTTGGACAGCACAACCAAAAATCCGCAAGTGAGAAACATCAGGTTCTCTACCAAAAACAATTTGCATTGGGGAATGTTGTTGGTTTGCTATTGGCCGAATCCGAACTAATGATGCAGCATGCAAAATGGCATTACCCCAAGCAGAAATTGGGAGCTTTGATTTCATAAGTAATGGTCTAGCAATTAGTTGAAGACGTTTAATGAACGCTTCTGCTAAACCATTTTGTGTATGAACATGAGCAACCGAGTGGTTAATCTCAATCCCAATAGTCATACAATAACTATTAAATGCTTGAGACTGAAACTCGCTAGCATTATCGAGGCGAATCCTCTTAATCGGGTTGTTTGGGAATTGAGCTCTCAGTTTTATTATTTGAGCAAATAGTCTAGCAAAAGCTGCATTTCTACTAAAAAGCAAGCATACATGAGACCATCTAGAAGAAGCATCAATCAATACCATAAAGTATCGAAATGGTCCACATGGTGGATGTATAGGTCCACAAATATCTCCTTGAATTCTTTCGAAGAAAGATGGAGATTCTATATTGACCTTCGTATGGGATGATCTAATGACTAACTTGCCTTGCGCACAAGCACCACATGAGAATTCATTTGTTATTAGAATCTTCTGGTTCTTTATATTGTGTCCACATGAGTTTTCAATGATGCGGCACATCATAGTTGCTCCCGGATGTCCAAATCTATCATGCCAAAGCAAAAAACTTTTTGAGTCATTGAACTTCGGGTTCATGACATGGTTCGTCTCAATTGCCTTGATAAATGTGTAATACATCCCGGATGGTAGTGTTGATAATTTTTCTTTGATCTGCTTTTGGCCAGATACAAAAGAATTTATATATAGATATTCGTTACTACCTTCTGACATTGTTTCAATGTGGTAGCCATTGCAGCGAATATCCTTAAAGCTTAATAAGTTTCTTCTTGACTTACTAGAATATAATGCATGCTCTATAATTAATTTAGTATCATTTGGTAGAATGATACAAGCTCTTCCGGAGCCTTCGATGATGTTCGATGCACCAGATATAGTATTAACATTATCTTCAGCTAATGTTAATTTTTGAAAATACTTTTTATCTTGGAGAATGGTGTGTGTGGTGGCACTATCAGCTAAACATATATCACAATGATTCATTTGCATTTTCTGAGACATTGTTTTTCAAGAAAATAGTTTCCTAATCAGTAAAAGGCAATCGACAATAATCCGAAGAAGAATAATAAGTTTAAAAAACAATAACATTACTAAGATAGAGTCGTGTAAGCAAATGAAATGAATTATTTAACAAAGGTAAATGATAAAAGCTAAATATACCAAAAACTGCATCAATTGTCTTCTAAAACACCACCATCAATCAAGCCATCAATGTTGTCATTTGGGTCATTAAAGAAATCAGAGACATCTAAGTGAGTTGTTGGATTACTCGAACCATCATAGTCGAGGAAATTGGTCTCCTTCTTTATTTTTCCCTTGATTGAACTCTGATACAGATCCACAAGGTGCTTTGCCGTACGACAGGTACGCGACCAATGCCCATTCATGCCACATCGATGACATATGTCCTCCTTGTTGGATGAATTGTGATCTTTGGATGTCTTAGACCTTTTGTTGCTCGAGGTTGCATGGTCGTGATTACTATGTCGGCGTCCATACCCACGACCACGCCCACGACCACGACCACGACCGCGCCCACGTCCATGTTGGTTTCCACGACCATATCCATACGTCGCATTGGCTTCAGGCAATGCAGAGGAACCGGTGGGTTTTAACTCGTGGTTTTTCATTAGCAATTCATTATTTTGCTCGGCAACTAATAAACAAGATATTAGTTCGGAGTACTTTTTGAAACCTCGCTCCCTATATTGTTGTTGTAGGAGAACATTAGAAGCATGAAATGTGGAGAATGTTTTCTCAAGCATCATTTCATCAGTGATTGTTTCTCCACATAGTTTCATTGTGGAGCTAATTCTGAACAATTCAGAATTATAAGTACTCACAGATTTGAAGTCTTGCAGTCTAAGATGCAACCAATCGTATCGAGCTTTAGGAAGGATAACAGTCCTTTGGTGATCAAACCTCTCTTTAAGGTTGTTCCACAATTCATATGGATCTTTGACGGTGAGATACTCATTTTTTAGGTCACCATGAAGATGGTGACGAAGGAAAATCAGTGCATTTGCGCGATCCTGTGGGGATGCGGTGTTTCCTTCTTGTATAGTCTCTCCTAGACCCCTTGAGATCAAATGAATCTCATCATCAACAATCCATGACATATAATTTTTGCCGGATATGTCAAGTGCAACGAACTCAAATTTGGTGATATTAGTCATTCGTGCAACTCTGCACAAGTAAAATAATTTTATTAATGTCTATAAAGACTTATGTTTTTCCTTCAGGGATAAACATATATCACCTATATTATAAAGTGTTCTACATGAGCATTAATATTCTTCAGGAATATTAATTATTTGCTACTTCGGGAGCAATAATTTAAGATTATATGTCTATATAATATATATATAAATAAATATTATAATATGCAGAGAAAAAAATAAATTGTAAATACATAAATAATAACTCTTCAAGAGTGTGAAATATTCTTCAAGAATATTAAATTTATGCTACTTCTAGAGCAACAATTAAATCATTTCAATTAATAAGTTTGATTTGCTCTTTAAGAGCATATGATATTCTTCAGGAATTTGGATCGTGCTACTTCAGGAGCAATAATTGTAATTTAACATTAAATAAATAAACAAACAAACAAACGAATAAATTAATTAAAGCGTAGAGTAAATGCTCTTCAAGAGCATGTAATATTCTTTATGAATATTGATTGTACTACTTCTGGAGCAACAAATCAAGTTAAAAATATGTTTTGGAATCACTCTTCAAGAACTTATAATATTCTTCAGGATATTAATATATTGTGCTACTTCTGGAGCAACAATAAGTATAATAATTTTCTCGAAGAAAGTGCATGATTCAAAATAAGTGATTGATTTACTTATCTAAACCATGCACGATAATATAACTATCATAATTATTATCAATATAAGGATTTGAGAAAAAAAAACATCATTTTTTTTTAATTAAAAAAACGAGAGCTGTTGTTTAAGTTACTAATAAAACACATATGAAGATTAAAAGGTGGTAGTACATTATAGTCAAACTAGATAGGGTGTCGAGGAAAAGAAGGTGTGGAGGAGAAGCAGTACGTATGCCATATTAAAAGAATTGAGGAAAACATGGGTATATTAACGAAAACAAAAAAAACAAATTGACGAATATGTTGACGAAAACATGGGTATGTTGACGAAAACAAAAAAAAAACAAATTGAAAGGTGTTGGGAAAAAAAATTATACCTCCCACGATGTGTGTTTTTTTTCCTTGAGAGCTCCTTCGTGCTGATAACGTGTTATAAACTATAAAAGAATGTAGAGAATAATAGAGAGAAGGAATTGAGGTGTGTATTATTATGAGGGTGGAGACCTCTATTTATAGAGTACAAGATGGGCTTTTGGGCCAACATAAGATGGGCTAATGGGTTGCTAGGATTTACATATGGTCAATCTATATACGGTAAATATTATTATTTACAACAAAAAATAAGATTTTTAATTTTTTATTTACATAACGGACTAAAATTGGACAAATTTGGCCAATTTTGTGAAACAGACTAAAAATATACAATTTGTCAAATTAATGGACAAAAATTGGACTCAACCAAAATAATAGGTCAAAGTGAATCGGGTGTCAAGATAACGGACCAAAAATGATTTTTTCTCAAAGATTGTTGGGGTGTTACGGTACGGCATACCGTCCAAATTTTCTCATACCGCATACCGTGCCGAAAACGTGCGGTATGGGAAATTGCATACCGTTACCGTACCGGTCATTTCGGTATACCGTTGATCGGTATGCGTAAGTGCGGTATGAGCAAGTATTCATACCGTTGCCATACCGGCCGTGCGGTATGCCTTACCGCATATCGGTATACCGAAAGCAACGGTATACCGAAAGAACACCGGTATACCGAAGCAAAAAGTATACTGGAAAAAAAATCTGTTAAAAATAAGAATATAAAGATGAACAAATGCAGAAAACATACAATTTCCGTCCAACAAACTACTATTAAATATACTACCATTATTTATTTCGTAGTAGACTTTTTGTATTCCGTTTCGACACAAAAATTAGAAAGTAATTTCAATTGATCATTTCATACAAAAGTATATATTATATCATAGTTTTAAAATAATATCAAGAAATACTTTATAATATAACTATACCTTTAAAAAATAAAATATGAATTCTTTATGAAACATAGAGTAGAGATCTCTTCTTTTTAAAAACGAACTCATTTTTCGGAAAACATGAAGAGGTCATATTTTCTTTTTTCTTTAATTATATATCTATATTATTATATTTCAAAGTTCTTCGTGATATTTTCAATTCCTCCTTTGTAGTAGACTTTTTGTGTCCTGTTTTCGACACAAAAATAAAAAAGTAATTTCAATTGATCATTTCATACAAAAGTATATATTATATCATAGTATTATAATAATATCATGAAATACTTTATAATATAACTATACCTTTAAAAATAAAATATGAATTCTTTACGAATCATAGAAGTAGAGATCTCTTCTTTTGAAAAACGAACTCATTTTTCGGAAAACATGAAGAGGTCATATTTTTTTTCTTTAATTATATATCTATATTATTATATTTCAAAGTTCTTCATGATATTTTCAATTCCTCATTCGTAGTAGACTTTTTGTGTCCCGTTTTCGACACAAAAATTAAAAAGTAATTTCAATTGATCATTTCATACAAAAGTATATATTATATCATACTTTTATAATAATATCATGAAATACTTTATAATATAACTATATCTTTAAAAAATAAAATATGAACTCTTTATGAAACATAGAAGTAGAAATCTCTTCTTTGAAAAACGAACTCATTTTTCGAAAAACATGAAGAGGTCATATTTTCTTTTTTCTATAATTATATATCTATATTATTATATTTCAAAGTTCTTCATGATATTTTCAATTCCTCCTTCGTAGTAGACTTTTTGTTTCCCGTTTTCGACACAAAAATTAAAAAGTAATTTCAATTGATCATTTCATACAAAAGTACATATTATATCATAGTATTATAATAATATCATGAAATACTTTATAATATAACTATACCTTTAAAAAATAAAATATGAACTCTTTATGAAACATGGAAGTAGAGATCTCTTCTTTTGAAAAACGAACTCATTTTTCGGAAAATATGAAGAGGTCATATTTTCTTTTTTCTTTAATTATATATCTATATTATTATATTTCAAAGTTCTTAATGATATTTTCAATTCCTCCTTCGTAGTAGACTTTTTGTGTCCTGTTTTCGACACAAAAATTAAAAATTAATTTCAATTGATCATTTCATACAAAAGTATATATTATATCATAATTTTATAATAATATTATGAAATACTTTATGAATTCTTTATAATTTTCGTAATGACTAATGTAAGTAAAGTACCACTTTTTAATGTATCTAAATTCTAAAATAATAAATTTGCATTTAAAGTACTATATTACAAGATATATACGGTATGTTTTCGGGTACGCAGTATATATCGTGATCGGTATAGATCGACATTCGGTATCATATCGGTATGCGGTATATACCGTGATCGGTATATTTTGGTACACGGTATGTGTCGGAACATCGATACATACCGGTGGTTCGGTTTTAAACGGTATCTATCGGTATACAGTATGTATCATTACTTTCGGTATGTACCGTATCCACGGTATGCTACGGTATACCGCGGTATAGGAAAACCCATACCTTTACCGTACCAAAAAACTTCGGTACGGTATCATACCGTACCGAAAATCTCGGTATACCAAAAATTTCGGTATTTCGATATATTTTCGATACGGTATGGGCGGTATATCGATTTTTCGTTAACACCCCTAGGTGTGATGATGGATACCGCCATTGTCGAAGACGAAGGAGGGAATTCACCCGAGCCGCCTCCCATTGCAGGGTTGCTTGGATTGATTACCGTTGGAGGAGGAGTACCAAATCTGCAAAACCATTCCAAATTAGGGTTTCCATCCCATTATAGGCGTGTTTTTCTTTCATAATTGAGTGATTCTTATTAAAGGTACTCATATCTTTTTAAAAAAGTCGAACAATTTTTACTAACATAAGTATTATTTTATTGATCGTCTAAAAGAAAGATTGTTGAAGTGACAATTACTTATTCTCCAGATGCAGAGTCTGGAGTTAGATACTGTCCCGGGACTGCTGGATTAGTGACGGCTGGTGTGGTTGGATACTATTGGCCGCCGGGGAAGGCGGTGGTGGTGGGAGTGGTTGGATTTGGGTAATGTTGGCCGCCGGAGAAGGTGGTGGTGGTGGGAGTTGTGACTGGGTTGGTGATTGGGTGGGAATGGTGTTGGGATTGTAGGGTTGGCGGAGGGGACGATGGCTTGCGGCGGCGTTGAGCAGTTGAGGTGTCCGTCGGGGTGGTGGTGGCTGGATTTGTTGCTGTGGTAGGGTAGGCTGTGAAGGGTGGATTCATGATATGTTGAGATACGTTGACTTAATAATCGTAAAATTAGCGATTTCATCAGTGATTTATCAATGGATTTCTCCAACTACCATCATTAAAACACGATTATTTTATAGTAAGAACACAAACATGTATCATGAAAATCCAAGATATTATCTAGATCACACAAACTACCTGATGAGCAGGTGAAGAAAATGAAAGAAAGGAGGAACAAGAAGAGGAACTTGGAAGAACCCATTAATGGCAGATTGATGGAAAAGCTGGTAATTTAGACAGAAAGCAGAAAATGCAGAAGATAATAAAGGGGTAAGGATGGAAGGTATAAAGCTAAAGAAGAAATGTGTCAAGATGATAATCAAGAAAAGTGCTTACTTTGCCATCAAGAATGGATTCTGAATATATTTTGCCTCACATTAGTGGAAAGAATCATCAACAATAGTAACAATTTCTTGATAAACTCTGTTTATATTAAATTAAATTAAATATAATAATTTAATTATATTCTCAACCAAAATCTATATATTATTAGATCGATCATAATGAGGTCGAACAATAAATCAATTTTAAATCAACTACTTACGCACATGGGTAGATTTAGGATTATGAGGATGGGGGACGAAATTTGAAAATTTGATAAAAATGAGGATGAAGTATAAATTTTGAGGGGGCGAAATAAAAAAAAATTAAAAATTACAAATGAAAAATGGAGCTTCAACATGAATAAGAGAGGGATCGCCACTAGACGCCCCATTGGATCCACCCCTGCTTACATAGAAATAGGAATATTAATTATACTATCGTTGCTTTCTGAATCAAAATCTAGTAAGAGAACAAGGGTAAAAAGTACTTTTACTTTTGGGCTCTTTGAGTTCTTACTTTTTTACCATAGTTAAAGTTTGAAGCTTTATGAAAACTGAAACAGATATAGTTTGTTTGATTAGAAGACTGGACCTTTTTTTCAGTTACGGAGTCATCTTCAGACTGAAATCTTAATAAATCACATAAAATGAGTGGAGGGATACTTTCCATCTCTCCTCATGCTTCCATTTTACTGTTGTGTTCAAAATTGTTAACAAGACATTTTCTCATCACCTAACAATGATTACTTCTCTCTCCTCTCTCTCTCATGTTCGTACTGTTTGTTCACATTTCCACACATACTTATATTCCTTACCTGAAACCACCACAATTATCTATTCCGTGTTTGCAAATTAATCATGGGGACCAATTAGCATTCTCTGCATCTGTACATTCTTTGTAAAAGTTACATCTTTTTGGTTGTTGCCATCTGGGCTTTGAGTATTCTGTAGAGTTGGGATGTTCAAACCACTCACAGTTTTAATTCAGTCCAGAATTAGAATGAAATTGTGAAACATTTCCAATTTATAGAGCAAAGATTTTATTTTTGGCTGTTCTTGAAATGTGGGCTTTCTTAGAACTAGTCTGATTTGCAGTTGGAGAAGGTGAATTGGCTTCTGGTTTTCAAGATCTGGGCTTTGAGGGTATTTTTTGTGCTATTCTATTCCCAGAAAGGTAAAAGCTCAAAACTTTTTCAGATTTCAAGGCATTTTTCTTTACTTTTTTTCAAGAATCTGCAGTTCTTTAAATTTGCAATTATACTGCTATTAATCATGTGGGAGATTTATCTTTTTTCTGCAGTTCTTTCAAAATTATATTAATATTATTTAATTTTCTTTAATTATGTGTGAGATTATACATACTTATGGATCTTGTTTGGGCTTTCTTGTTGATCTACCATCAATGGCTTTTGACTGTTTCTGGGTTGCTTATGTAATGATTCTGTATACCATTTAGTGTTTTATTTTGCCAAAATGCTTAGCTTAAGATGCTTTTACAAGTTCTTGATTAGTAGAGTTATCCCTTTTTAGGAGGAGATAATGCTTTTACAAGTTCTTGATTAGTAGAGTAATCCCTTTTTAGGAGGAGATGAAAGTAAGCAATCTTGGTGTTAAGTTTATTGGCTGTGAAATGAAATCTTTTGTTAATTCCACAGATTGATCTTCATCCTCAACAATGGCTACTGATCTCGATACCGAACTCTCGAAAAACGCCGGGGTTTTGCACCTCAAGGTGTGGGAAGTAGTTGGACTAATAGTGGGGCTATTGATTGTATTCATCCTCTTCGTCCTAGCATTCTATTTAACTTCCCAAAAGAAGCTAAGAAGAGCTCAAGAAAAGCACCCAACAACCCAAATCCCCATTGTCTCTAAAGAAATCAAAGAAGTAAGAGTTGATCATCCACATGATGGGATTCTCCTAACCATCCATGACAAATCAAGTGATAGGGAATCAGATAAAGTTATGGTCCATATGGGCATGCCTAAAGATAACATTAGCCAATCAGATTCATTTCATGGTAACAAAGAGTATTGTGGATCAGAAGGGAGTTCCGGAAATTTTGCTGGTTATAGTAATAAGCCTTCTTCCTCTTCACATCCAATTACAGCTCCTTCCCCTTTAAGTGGGCTTCCTGAGTTTTCCCACTTGGGTTGGGGCCACTGGTTTACGTTACGGGATCTTGAGCTTGCAACAAATAGGTTCTCGAAGGAGAATATTATCGGAGAGGGTGGGTATGGAGTTGTTTACCAAGGCTACCTTATTAACGGAGCTCCGGTGGCTGTTAAGAGGCTGCTTAACAACTTGTGAGTTTTTCGTGTTTTTTGTTTGTTTGTTTGTTTTGAAGTTGGTGCTTATTTGTTTTGTCCGAATAGAGGGCAAGCTGAGAAGGAGTTTACGGTGGAGGTGGAGGCGATTGGCCATGTACGACACAAGAACTTGGTTCGACTTCTTGGATACTGCATCGAAGGAACTCATAGGTACACATTTTTCTCATGAAAATATATAATTACTCTCCATTTCAAGAACATCTATAGGAATACAACTCTAGTTATAGCGATTCGCTATACAAATGGGAAGAAAACGAGAGAGAGAACAACACGATATGAGCAAAGCTTGTGTATAAGACTCGTAATAGGATTATGACTCCTACTAAATCAATGACTTCTAATGCTACTAAGCATCCAACAATACTAATTACTACTTCATTACTTCATTCCCAAATATCTCCTCCTTATTCCTATCACTATGGCTTACAAAGTTATGCTATAAAGTCAAATTCTTTTAGGCTCTAAACCAAATGGGATATATCTAGATTGTGATGTAATGAATCATATTATGCATATCAATCTAATCCTACTAAATTAAGGAATTCTAGTGCTACTAAATACTTCATAGCCTAATATCTCATCCTTATTCCTATCACTATGCCTTAAACATTTACTCCCTCTGTCCCGCCAAAAGCGGCTCACTTTCCTAACCGAAACGTCCCATTAAAACTGACTCAGTCCAAATTTAGTAAAATTTATTACTCTCTCTCATACTTTATCATCTTCTCTCACCTACGTTATCATTTACCTTCTCATTATCTCACTCACATTCCCTATCCTACTTTATCATTTACTCTCTTATTATCTCACTCACTTCTTTCTCCTATTTTATCATCTATTTCTCTCTCATACTTTATCATCTACTCTTTTAATAACCGTGCCGAAAAGAAATGAGCCGCTAATAGCGGGACAGATGGAGTATATTATAAATTCAATTTAAGGCTCTAAACCAAATGGGATATATCTAGATTGTGCTGCAATGAGTCAGATTATGCTTATAAACCTAATCCTAACTCTATCAGACTGCTCGTGTACGAATACGTAAACAATGGCAACTTAGAGCAATGGCTTCATGGTGCAATGAGTCAGCATGGATATCTTACATGGGAGGCCAGGATGAAGGTTCTTCTTGGCACAGCCAAAGCGTGAGTAGTTTTTCGTCTTCTTCGTCTTTCCCTACAATCCACTCCGGTTTAACTTCTTAACACATCTCTTGGCTCTGCAGGCTAGCCTATCTGCATGAGGCAATTGAGCCAAAAGTTGTCCATAGAGATATAAAGTCCAGCAACATACTGATCGATGACGAATTCAACGCTAAGGTGTCTGATTTTGGCTTGGCCAAGTTGCTTGGCTCCGGGAAAAGTCACATCACGACACGTGTCATGGGAACATTCGGGTTAGTTCCGTTCGTCGAGCATGGCTCTTCGTTTTAGATAACTCACTTCATTTTGCTCACTTTCTTGAAAAATTTCAGATATGTGGCTCCGGAATACGCGAATTCTGGTCTCTTGAACGAAAAGAGCGATGTCTATAGCTTCGGAGTACTTCTATTAGAAGCAATCACAGGAAGGGATCCGGTAGACTACGCTCGTCCGGCTCCAGAGGTAAATTGCTTTAACATCTATATATGTAGTTTGTACTAATGCTTCGTTTAACGGTACAACCTTCACGACACGTTAGGTTAACCTAGTCGACTGGCTGAAGAAGATGGTCGGAAGCAGGCGGTCGGAGGAGGTGGTGGATCCGAACATCGACACAAGGCCATCAATTAGATCCCTCAAGAGGGCTCTCTTGACCGCTCTTAGATGTGTCGATCCGGATTCGAACAAGAGGCCTAAGATGAGCCAAGTCGTCCGGATGCTCGAATCCGAAGAGTATCCCATCCCAAGAGGGGTTAGTATAATCAACAAAATTGTACTCCCTCCATCCCACTCCAATTGTCCAGTATTTCTTTTCGAGTTGTCCCACTTCAATTGTTCACTTTCCTTTTTTTAGTAAAACAATACTCTATATAAATTGGTGGTCCCACCACTTTATTACTCATCTACACACAACCACCAGCTTTCTTAATCTCCGTGGCGAAAAGAAATCGAACAATTAGAGTGGGACAGATGAGTACTATTTTCTTATCATTATGTGAGTGTAATTAGAGAGTTTGCACGTAAAGATAAACGAGTTCTGATCAGTATTGCGCTTCATTTTGTTAGGACCGGAGACAGAGGACCCGAGCGAGCAACACGGAGATCGACTTCCGAAGGGAGAACTATGACACTGATAAGAGTGACAATCAAGAGATGAGGTAAAGCATATGAACCATGAGGAGATGTGAGTTTGATGATATGTTGTGTTCTAAAGAAGGGAAGGTAGGAGGAAGTATGGTAGGGTTATAGGTTGGAAGAGGGGACTTGTTTATTTTGTGATATTTTCTCTTCTCTTGTTAATTCTATTTGTCTAGATTTTTGCTTTGTTGTATTTTGTGATTCTTGGTGTTGTATGATAAAATAGGTAGATGGTTGTGAAATGGAAGTAGTGGTGATTGGTTTGTATAAAAATTGGAATGCTTCCATTTGCCACTCACTAATGTTTGAGTCATACACTATTTTTACATAAATGTATATTTTGGATGAGATCACCTGTTTAATAAATCTCTGTCCAATTGGTGTCTGATTCAAAACGACGTAGTTTTGAATTAAAAAATTACAAATTAAAAGGATAAAATTGAAAAAAGAATTTAATAAATAATTAAAGAGTGCATTTTTTAATACAAAACTTCGTCGTTTTGTATCGAACACTAATTGGACTGGAATTTATTGGACAGATGATCTCATCCCGTTTAAGCTTAATACAAAACTATGTCGTTTTGCATTTATTGGAATTTATATAGATTTGTCAAAATTGTCGCAAAATGGCTTAATCCGACCTACTCATAATTTGGGTAGGTTGGGTTCGGGATTTTGAGGCTAAAAAGAGCCAATCTGACCGTCGGCCGGTTGGCCTTGGGGCCGAAAAGTCATAGCTGTGATCTAAACTTGCCTACTAATTTGTTCCATGAAGGGTGGGATTGTGCTTTGGGTTTGGACCGGCCCGACATTAATTCATAAGACGGGCTTGTTGGGCTAAGTCGGGTTGATCCCACCCGAAAATTTTAACAACTTTATAAATGTATATGAGTAAAAAACTTACATTTAGTGTTAGCTAAAATAATCGGAACCGGCAGTTCCAGTACGGTCCCGGACCCTTGGCCGTGATTCTGAACTGTTGACCATGGTTCCGAACTCGAATGGGAATCGTCTACTAAGGTTCCACGGTTTGTAACTAAAATCGGTTGTTTAAAATTTAAAATTCAACGGTTTATAAAGCACTATGTCATCAATCCACGCCACTAGAAAATCAAAGATTCATATATGATTCTCGGTTCGATTCCCAAACTGGAACCGATAGGGAAACCGGAACCACCACCTCTACTTACCGCGTTATTCTAAGTACACACTCGATAAATCTAGCCACCGATTTGATATTGACCGGAGGTAAATCAATATGCTTCTAGAAGCATAATTGGACAATAATTTGTTTAATTATTAAAAACATTTAATATTGAAGGGCTAAATCCCAGGTGACCCATCTCAAATCACTGGCCCTCTTCTGATCGATCGTAATCGTACAATTTAGAGCATAGGGCCAGGCCTAGGCCCATTTTATTTCGATCAAATTTAGGAAAAATAAATAATAAAATAATACACAAAATCATTTTCTGAAAATAAAATAAAATCATCAAAACACCCATAAAGATTCCGTAACGACAAAATACAGCTTCAGATGGAGACACGTCACACTCGCTCTAGCATGGCGCAGCGCCAGCGCTCCGCCCGCTCGCGGTCGAGCTCAATGCTGGTGCCGTACGCCGATCGCCAGCTCGCGGTGGTGCCGCCTGCCGCCGCAAACTCCCGCCGGATGGTCCCCCGTGGCTGGGGTGTCAAGGAGGTGATCCGCAGCGACGGCTCCCGATCGGATAGGGTTCGTCAAATTACATTGTGAATTGATTCCTTTGTGTCTTCTATTGCTTCAATTCTGCTACAGCTGCGCTAGTAATTCTGGTTTTTAATTACATGCAGTATTTAATTGAACCGGGCTCTGGAAGGAAATTTAGGTCGATACGAGAAGTTCATAGGTATATGAATGGAGAGTCGTGCCGCAGTAAATCAAGGAGTGTGAGTGTGATGCCTGTGCCTTTTAAGAGGGTAAAACGAAATCAACGTTATTTTGTTTCAATTCTGTCATTTTACTTTCCCAAAATTCTTGAATGTGAGTTTCTGTGCTATTAGTTTGGTAATTTTTTTAGTTTTTCGGAAGGGTTATTATGATCTTCTACTAAATTTAGTTGTTAGGTTTTCTATGATTTATGTATAGTGTTTGTGAGAATGTAGTATAGAAGTAGAATGGTGATGGAAAATCGTTTATTGCCGATTTTTCTGTTGCTTTCATTTACATTATCTCGCGTAAGAGAGAGTTATGGTAGTTTGCTTCCTAGAGAAGTACTCACTCCTCCCGGATGAAACGTCTTGATTCTTTTCGGCACGGTAATTTATGCATTTAACTTTTGTGTGTTAAGAGAGAGAGAGTGATGTGAATGGGACAACTCGAAATAGAATGCAAGACGTTTCATGTGGAACGGAAGGAATAGTTTTTATATGTATGCAAGCATAAATGCCTAAAGTTTTGCATATATAAAGAAAGATCAGAATGTTGAAATTGGAGGTTCTTGATTTGGCTCATTACCTAGTATGGGAATGTCAGCACGTCTCATCTGTTGACCTCATTCGATTGTTGTAATTTATTTCTCTGCACTGGTTTTCTGCAGGGTCGTGGATATCGTAGGATGATGGTTTCTGGTGGAAAGGTAAAGTTGTCCTTCTATTAATCTTAGTTAAGTAATATCTTCATAGGTTGTTTCTTTATGTAATTCGAACTACGAAACTTAGTATTGGGAGCTCGAGGATGTAGGAACTATTGCTTCTGAATAACAGAACAATGGTACTTCAGTCAGAATGTTGGTTAAGTTATATTGCCAAACGTATCATTTTCACCCTAAATATTCATAGATATATTTGAAGGTTTATGTTCAGTAGCAATATAGCCATGCACGTAAAAAAAGAATCTGAATCTCTCTGGAGTGATTGATATAATTGCGGAAGTGTTTGAGGATTCAGCTTCTAATTCACTGCATATAAATTAAGAAGGGTTGATCATGCCACAAGATCACATGCTAATGATCCAAAGTGCACTAGCTACAAATGAGACTTATGTTTAAATTTCAAAGAAAGAAATTCTTATGTTAAAATTCTTGTGTTAAAATTTCAAATGAGACTTATGTTTAAATTTCAAATAACGAAATTGTTATGCAAAAGGTTCCAAGATATTCAGTTTAGTTTAGTGAAGCAGTAGTTTAGTCTGCTTCATTGTGAGAATAAAAATGAGAATATTTCCACCACTTGAATCTATCACAACAGTTACATGAATGGTGTATAGCAGATTCTCGGTTACATGGATGAGTCAGATAGGCAGCTTATATGGTTTAATAGACTTTTGTCTAGGTGGATGAACATCATATGCAAAATGGTGTAATCTCTTTTATTTTGAAAATGAGAACAAAAGCCAACTCTATCATAAAACGTTGTTTATGCAGTTGTTGAGAGTGGACAATGAAAAAAGCAAGAATCATCTCGCTGTGATACGGGAGGCTCCCTCTATACTTCCGGATGGTTGGATTGTGGAGGAGGTACCTCGTAGTAATGTTGAATATGCTGACAAGGTAATTTAATATTCATGAGTCATGACTAATAGTTTTCCTTTTTATCTTTTTCCACCTCAATTTCAGAATCTTATATCAAACAAATAATATGAAGGTATATCAATCTCTTTCTATCTCAGATTATGAATAATTTTTCAAACAGTCTCTTAGAAAATTTAAAAGAGAGCAGGGAAACACCGCTGTGGAGGAATACATTAATCGATACAACAGAGAAACAAACCGGTCTAAGTTTCTGGTCGATGCATGAATTGTATATTTTTATCTGATAGATGAAATACCTTACTTTTTATACGGAACACAGAAATTGTTAATGTTGTTTTGTCTTGGATCATGCCGTTTTGTACCTCAGCAGGTCGAAAGCTTACTCAGCACTGTCTACTTTTATGTGCTATTACCATTTGCTTCTTGCATTGCCTTTCTTTTCATTGATTATTATTCTTAGTGAACTGGATACTGAAAATGAGATTCATTCATGCAGTATTACTATGATCCCGAGTCTGGCCAAAGGTTTCGGTCCCTGATTGCCATTGAGAGGTACTTAGCGGAATTGGATGAAGATGTTCCATTATCGAAAACTCTAGAAGAGATCATGGAAAATAAACCCCTCGCACGGGCCTTTAAACTCGAAAATTGCAAGGTGTGCTAAATGTGTTATTCTAGAATGATGACCAAATTTAAATTGGAATTTCTTATTCTAATAATTATGTGTTTTCGCCTTGTTAGAGCTCTACTCAAAGGAAGAAGAGCGTTTCTCCTGAGAAGTCACAAGCTTCATCGTTTCTCGGCCCACCAATGAAAGTCACTTGGGTTCTTGCCACTGCACAAGGGGATTCCTGGAACCCCTTCATCGCGGAGACAATGGTCCCGGACTCTGTTAAGCAACAATGGACAAACAGATTCATGCTCTTCATGAAGGAGGACAGTACCAGTAATTTTCAGAATCCCCAAGCATAGAGGTAATAATATCTGATTTTCTACCTTGTGAGCCTTCATTTTGTACCAAGATTACCAAGAAAACCACTCCATTTCCCATCAGCACCACCACTTCTAGTCATCTATACGTGTTACATCTATGAAAAACGAACTTGGTACGCGTTATAGAGCAGCTATGATGGTTGTAAAAGGCTTGAAGAATTATATGTCCTATCAGACTAGCTTATTCTCCGTTTTGTGTGGCTAAACTGAAAACTTGTCTTGCTTGGGCAGAAGGTAATTAGCTAAATGCAGCCGTCGCCGCGGATTAGAAATGACAGAAGACTAGTTCGTCAAGTTCTCTGTAGTCTAACTGCTGTTCTTGTACATCTTATTTTCTTGGACAGTCTTAAAGACACTGCTGATTTTGACCATGTAAATATGTTCTTTCACCTGCCACTTTAGTTGTAAGGATGTGTTCTTCCCATACTATGTACAGTTTGGAGCTATTAAGCTGAGCCAAGTCATCTATGTTATAGATTTAGTTGTGATTTTTATGATTCACACTGCTGAAACTGGGTGGCATATCTCTGATTAAGCCTCCACTAAAACTTTGAATAAATTTTGTAAAGTTGGGTTTGTAAATATCAATATGTTATACTCCCTCCAAAAGTTCCCTGCTTTCTTTTTGGGTCGTCCAATACAAAGTGTTTTGCTTCTAAAAAAATGCAAAGAATGTGTGGATCAAATTAAAAAGCCAAAAATGTATTTGGAAAAAGGGCTTCTGGTTGGAAGGGAAACAGAAGGAATTCAGTCTACAGTAACCAAGATTTATGAAAGAAAAAGAGGGCTGTCTCATAAAAACCATATCACAAACAAGCAATATTTGTCGCAAAGAGCAGTTTATAATGGACCAACAACTACAAGATCAACTCCGAAACACTAGTCATGAATCAAAATAGAGAATCAAACACCACGAACTTTGGCTGACATATTATTTGTCTAGGAATCTCAATGGCAGTTGCCTCATTTTTTAAGGGCTGCCCCTGCTTTATTAAGGTCCGCAAGAGCCTTAGAAATCTGCTCCTCGCTCAACCCTTCCAAGCGTATACCCCTCTCCACGCCAAAGCCTGAACCGTTGCAGAATAACTATTAGTGAAGATTGTCATAGGAATGAATCTAATATTGTAATATATAACTTGAAGCGGAAAACTCATTATGAAAATCGAATATTAAAGAGCTCAAGATAGACTATCAAGAGCAAGAAGTAGAGATCAACGAACTAACAATAAGTCTGCAACTGGATTAATATAGTTTCTAGCTAGATTGTAGTGAAAGAGAGACACAACACGATAAAGAATAGTACTCCCTCCGTCCCATTATTCAAGTCCACTATACCCGAAATGGATGTCTCATAATTTATGTCCACTACCCGAAATGGAAATAAATTACACCACTTTTCAACCTCGTAAACCAACCACTTTTCAATTTCACCACTTTTCAACCATTATGAACCCACCACTTTTTAACTTCACACTACTATTCAACTTTCTGGATACACCACTTTTTACTTTACACTCAATACTTTAATCTCCGTGCTCATTTCAAAGTGGACATGAATAATGGGACGGAGGGAGTATTTACTAAAAAACTAGGAGCCTTATAGCTTATTGCTCATCAATCATCAGCCTCAAAAGAAAACAGAACGTTAAACTAGCAGCCTTATAGTTTATCACTTATCAGCCTCAAGATAAACTATCAAGCGCAAGAATTGGAAGCAAATTCAGTAAAAGAATGTAACAGATGTCATTGAACAAACAATAAGTTTGAAACTGGATTGATAAGTAAATATAGCTTCTTGTCTATAGATATTCCCTTTTGCATTAGTGCAAGCGCCTGGTTTGAATGTTCATGAAAAGCTAGAAAGCTAAGCCACCGAACCAGTCGGTAGAAACCATAAATGTCTTAATGTGGTGACTCGAGTTAACCCCTCCTATATGGAAAACTGGAAAAGTTAATATTGTGTCACAATCATAATCGTTTTACAACCGTCACATGTCGTTCATCTAAACTTCGTGACACACAAGGATGCATAACTTGGAAGATAGAAACCCTATCTCGAGATCCCAACAATTAGCATACCTCATTACGCCTTCACCTAATTACAGTGACTTCATCAAATAGTCTGGAAGGGAACATATGGAAACTACCAAAATCACTCTCCCAGAATGCAATACAGTTCAAAGGATTATAATACAGCTATAAAATCTTCAAATAAGAGTAGTTCGCTCTTATTCGGCTTAAAATTGGAAGGAACCGCTAATTGTCCTAGGAAAGTAGTACCAGTAAACCCAATTAAGCATTGTCACCAAAATCAGAGTTAAGAACAGTTTACAGAGTAACGGCAAAGATGAATAAGAACACAGAAACATCGATTAGGGCTTTCAGGACTAAAAATGAACAAATTCAGCAAATTACCATATCTCGCCCAAAGCTGAGGATCGATGCCGGTGGCCTCACGAATCAGAATAGGGAGCTTAGGGTTTTTCGTCTTCAGATCCTTGTAATTATTCTTAATGAAAGCTCTGTCCGCACACACACGCATAAACGATAAGAACACAATCGAACAAAATCATCTGACAAAATTAAAACGAGAATGGAATAGTAAAAACCTAGTGGAAGAGCTGGAAGGCGAATTGGGAGAAAAAAGGATGCGTAGCTCCTTCAGATTTTGAGAAAGCTGTCCCCTCCACGCCATTGTCGAAACTCGAAACCTCTCTCTCTCTCCTTCCTTTGTTATTTGTTAAATTGAATTGGGTAAATTAGTAGATCCCAAAATTAGTCCTTCAATTCTTGAGGAATCTCCTTTCTGCCCGTAAAGTTTCTGTTAATTCGATATCGACCCCATATATAATGGTAATTTTATTCTTCATATTTTCCCATTTATTTAAATCGACATAATTTTATTGAACCTGTGCATTAATATGCTAATTTAATACTCCTCCATCCCTTGTGGCACACTTTTTCAAATTGAACATCCTACAAAAAATGACTCCAACCCAATTTAATACTCCCTCCGTCTTATAGATGTTGCCACATTATTTTCGGATACGGTAAGAAAAGTTATTAATTGTATATAGAGATGTAAGTCACTCAAAATATGAATAAATTCTAACAACACAATCTTAAATTTTAAGAAAATAAGATATCGATAAAACAATCGAAAAAAAAAGGGAAAATACCTACAAAACGGAGAGTAAAATTAAATACATTTTTTCTTATTTTATAATTTTTTCTTTTTTATTTTATTATCTATCATCATTATATTAGTCATGACTAATAATTTCACCAACTTTTTTCCAATACTTATATTTTTTTATAATTAATAAAACCAGAGAATTAGCATGAATTTTCAACATAAAAAACATCAATAATCATTAGAATTAGAATTATAGCACTTAAGAAACGAGCATAAATTGTCGAACATCAAAAATAAAAAGTTCAATCAAATCAAACAACAAATAGAATCAAACAGAATAAAATTCAAAATTCATATATTAGATCCGCAAAATATAGCTGAAATTGAAATATTTTTAGTTCTAAATCAACACCACAAAATAATTACAAAACTCATTTTTTCCCCTGCCTTCTAAATTCTGCTAATGAAACCATTCTAAATCAAACAAAATTCCCTAGCAATGGCGGCAACATCAAACGGCAGCTTTCTTCGGCGATTTGCCGGCCTTGGAAGGCGACTTCGGCTCCTTAGTGGCCTTGTCTCCGCCGGTCTTCTTCGGCAGCAGCACCGGGTTGATGTTCGGCAGCACGCCGCCGTGCGCAATCGTCACTCCCTGCAGCAACTTGCCGAGCTCCTCGTCGTTCCTCACGGCCAACAGCAGGTGCCTAGGGATGATCCTGGTCTTCTTGTTGTCTCGTGCCGCGTTTCCGGCCAACTCCAACACCTAGAATCCCCAAATCAACGATCAGAAACGAAAATCGACGACCAGAGGATATCAGAATATCAGATCCGAATCGTGAACTTGAATTCATCGTGTTTCGTTAGATCTAACAACTAAACCAATCGAATGACAATGTGACAACGGATTCGAAATTTCAGTACCTCAGCAGCTAGGTATTCGAGAACTGCGGCCATGTACACCGGAGCTCCGGTGCCGACGCGCTGCGCGTAGCGGCCTTTCTTCAGGTAACGGCCGATTCTGCCGACCGGAAACTGCAGACCGGCTTTGACGGAGCGGGAAACCGACTTCTTTCTAACGCCGCCGCCTTTCCTTCCTCCGGCGCCCTTCTTCACTTTTGCTCCGGTCTCCATGGGATGACTATTTTCGATCTCTCGAGTACTGGAAGGATTTCTGTGGATGCGGTGAGTGGTAAAATTTGAATCGAGATTGCGGGTATTTAAAGAAGGTGGTAGCAATGGGTTGAGCTGGGGGAATCGCAGCCGTTGGATTAAGGACGGATCCGCGCGATGTATGATGGACCAATAGGAAGCCACTATAAAATTTCAAATTTGGGTACTGAATTTCGTTTCTCCCGCCTGCAAATTTCATTTTGCATTTTGAAATGCTTTCTTTGTATTGCAATTTAAACCCTAGACAGCTAGACTCGCCTTCAATTTTTTGTTTTTCTATTAATTGAAGTTTTAGATTTAGGACATAAGAGCATCTCCAAAGGATGCGGTGATGTGGCGTTAAACTGCTGTTTGTCGTCCAATCCATCTCCAATCGTCAGCGGTAATTGACGCCATCCAACCGTATTGCCAATTCAACACGGTACTACTACCGTGTTACTGTTCACACGGTAGTAGTACCATTATATTATTTTTTTTAATTAGTTAATTTAGATTATTTTAATAGATGATTGTTATATTTATTTAATTAATGACATATCTAATGAAATGTAATTTATATTTTTAATTTATTTTAGACTTATTAATTATTGCTATATTGAAATAAAAATATAATACTGTAAAAATATAAAATTTAAAACAAGTTGTTACATAAATTAAACAATAATATTAAAATTATACTAGTATAAAAATACGATAACACTAAATTAAGGAGACAAAGCAATTTAGTAAGTTCTAAAACCGCTATCCGAGTCTCTAAAGTCGCTTCCGGATCCTCCGAAATCACTTCCAAATCCTCCAAGATCGGAAAAATCACCTCCAAAGCTTGATTGTACTTGTCTTTTGATAATTATTTTTTCTTATTCATTCTTGAAGTAATTTTGCCGAATAGGATCAGAAAGTAATTATTGTGGAAATAAATTAATTGTTTTATATTTATTTAAATATATTTTTAATAATTTAATTTTTATTTTAAAATATATTTTTAGTGATATTAAATACAAAAATAAATATATTTAAATATATATATATATATATATATAATATTAGATAATTAATAAACATATTAGATTAATAGTAAAATATATCAAAATATAATATTTTATTATAGAGTTAAATGTAGAATTGACGGTTGGAGATGAATTCAAAAAAACTCTACATTCAACTCTACAATAATGTGGAGGGAACTCTACAATAGAGTTCCCTCTTTGGAGATGCTCTAAGTGATCTAATTATGATTCTCACCTTAAGAAATGTATATGTCCATACGTATACATGACACGATACGGAGGATATATACTCCCTCCGTCCCACCAATCTTGCAACATTTCCTTTTCGGGTTGTCCCACCAATCTTGCAACATTACCTAAAATAGAAAGAAAATGAGTGGACCACATTCACTTAAACAAGTGGACTCCACTATTTTTTAACTTTACACCACTACTTTATACTTTTACACCCACTACTTTATATTTTCATCCACTATCTTAAAATCCGTGCCGGAACACAAATGTTGCAAGCTTCATGGGACGGAGGGAGTATTATTTTATGATACAAGATATGATAATTAAACGTAATAAAAATATGTGAAAATAATAAATTATGTATATTTATAATATTGATATATAACTTCACTATAAGTATTTTAGAAAAATATGTGAGTAATAAACATACATATTTGATCAAGTATTGGTCCATTGTAAAAATGAGTTGAGCTACTAAATTACATTTAAAAAAAAACTATGAATTATAATCTATGATTAGGAATTGGAATGTGAATTTTTAAGATACTTGAATGTGGCAAGCGGAATTTGTAATTTTAAAAGGGCGGAATAATAAATACCACAAAATAATAAAAAAAATTAGAATTCAGCACGTGGGTATTCAAAAATTGGCGACCGCCAGTTTTCTATATGGTTCCTAGATCCATTGTTGAATTTTGTGTAGATTTTTCAATATGTTTATCTTCTTTTTGAACATATAAACATTTTTGCAAAATCCACTCGTGTTTAGTTTTTATAAAATGAAGGGATCAAAACCCCTTAAAATCATAAAATATCTATCGTGATATTTTTTATGCTTAAGTTTATTTGTAATTCTTGAAATTATCTTTTTAGTATTCATATCAAAAGTATTTTGCTAAATACATTTTTTTCAATTTTAAGAAAAAAAAATAAGAATCACTATGAATTATGATAATTGATAAGCATTTGCAAATAAGGTTGTAATCAAATTGAATAAAATATCATTGCATTTGATTTGTTCTTCGAATATTTGTGTTCGTTTGTTATTTGAATATTAAATTTGATTTTGATAAGAAAGACGAAAATGAGGTTTGTGTAAAGAGAATTGTATTATCGTGTATTATCTTGTGCCCCCAACAAAAAGGAGGAAAACCTCAATATATACAAGTACAAAAAATATCGCATACTTAAACATACAATCGGAATGATCTCGTGGAGATCAGAAAAGATCGGAAGATGATCAAAAGATCACAAATCGAAGATTCATGGAGATCATAAAAGATCACAAATCATATTACCCCCCTCAAGTTGGTGCGTGCAAATCCCGGACGCCCAACTTGGACAATAACGAATCGAATGTGCCTTTGCCCAAGGATTTGGTAAAGATATCCGCCAATGGAACGGAAGAAGGAACATACGAAGGCGAAATAAGACCTGTTGTAATCGCATCTCGAACAAAGTGACAGTCAGCTTCTATATGTTTCGTCCTTTCATGAAAGATTGGGTTTTGAGCGATATGTAACGCCGATTGACTATCACAAAACACCTTCATGCTAGAGGAAGTCGAAACCCCCAAATCAAACAAGAGTTGTTTCAACCATTTTAGTTCACAAACAACGGCAACCATGGAGCGATACTCAGTTTCTGCAGAAGACTGCGAGACGGTTTGCTGCTTCTTCGTTTTCCAGGAAACGGGCGAGCCACCTAAAGTAACAAACCAACCGGTTAATGAACGTCGTGTAAGAGGGCAGCTAGCCCAGTCTGAATCACACCATCCTTCGAGATCAAGACCACATGCAGGTTGAAGTAAAATTCCTTGCCCCATACACTTCTTTAAATACCTGACAACCCTTAGAGCTGCAATGCAATGATTCGTGCGTGGAGTCTGCATGAATTGAGAAAGCACATGAACTGAATAAGCTAGGTCCGGTCATGTTACAGACAAATAAATTAATCGGCCCACAAGACGGCGGTAGGGCGCTGGATCAGCAAGAAGCTCTCTCTTGGCTAATGCGAGAGAGTGATGTTGTTCCATTGGGAAATCAGTTGGTTTGGCACCAAGCAGTCCAGCTTCGGAGATGATTTCAAGTGCGTATTTGCGCTGACACAAAGAAAACCCATCATGATTGCAAGCCATCTCGAGTCCTAGAAAATACTTAAGAGTGCCCAAATGCTTCATATGGAAACACCAGCTAAGATACAATTTAAACTTCACTAGTTCATC
The DNA here is from genome assembly GCA_028984105.1 of Lavandula angustifolia. Taxonomy (NCBI): domain Eukaryota; kingdom Viridiplantae; phylum Streptophyta; class Magnoliopsida; order Lamiales; family Lamiaceae; genus Lavandula; species Lavandula angustifolia. Next base: position 2,763,599 of record CM054826.1, read on the forward strand.
ATCCTTATTTATTTCGGCAATAATCATGTCGTCAACATAAATTAAAACGGATAAGTGAACATCTCCTTTGCAAAACACAAAAAGAGAGTAATCGGAACATGACTGTACAAATCCGTATTCCTTTAGAGACATAGAAAGCTTCGCAAACCAACACTGAGGAGCTTGTTCACCCATATAAAGACTTCTTCAACCGATATATCTTCGTAGAATCGGAGGTGTTAAAACCCGGAGGAATCTTCATGTAAACTTCCACCATGAGATCGTCGTGAAGAAAGGCATTATGCACATCCATTTGATGGACCGTCCACTTTTTTGTCGCGACAACGCAAGAAATGTTCAAACTGTAACCATTTTGGCCACCGGCGCGAAGGTCTCATGATAATCAATTCCTTCTTGTTGACGATTTCCATAGATAACCAAGTGCGCTTTAAAACGTTCCACGCTACCATCAGATTTATACTTGATTCTATAAATCCATTGGCTCCCAAGAGCCTTCTTGCTGGGAGGAAGATCCGTGAGAACCCAAGTCTTATTACCTTCAAGAGCACGGATCTCCTTAGACATAGCTTCGCACCATCCTTGATCCTGCATAGCCTCACGAAAATTCCGAGGCTCTCGCCCTATAGTTATAGCAGTAAAAAATCGTCTATGAAGACGCGAAAACCGATCACAATTAAGAGAAGGAATGACAGAATATGGGGTACCTGAAGAAGGTGTTGAAGCGATGGTGAGAGGAGATGGATTAATTTTCCGCATAAGGTGTGTAACAAAATCTTGATAGCGAGTAGATGGAATCTTGCAACGTTTGCCTCTACCCAAATTCCTCATCATCTAATGATTCCCCAGTAGGTATAGAAGAACTTGCAATGTCAGTGGTGGAAGATGTCACACAATCCAACGTGGCATTCTCACATGCAGAATCCGGCGTCAGTTCTAAATTTCCAACACCACCGACTTCGTTATCCTTAGACGAATTTTTTGATATTAATAACTCCTCATCTGAATCCACGCCATCATCATGAGCATTAAAATCAAGAGTAGGAGAAACATCAAACGATGAAGAGCTCTCACCAAAAGGGAATTTGCGTTCAAAGAATCGTACGTCACGAGAAACAAAATACTCTCCAGTGTCCAAATCACGCAATTTTCATCCTTTCTTTCCAAACGGGTAGCCAGCAAAAACACATCGTTTTCTCCGACTAGCAAACTTATCACCATGATGACGTAAATTGTGTGCGTAACACAAGCATCCGAAAAACTCGTAAATTGTCATATGAAGGGGTTTTACCAAAAATCAATTCATATGGTGTCTTGCCATTAAGAAGTAAAGAGGGTGTACGATTAATGAGATAGCATGCAGTCAAAACACAATCCCCCCAAACTTCAATAGGTAAGTTCCCCTGAAATCGCAAAGCACGTGCCACATTTAAAATATGACGATGTTTTCTTTCTACACGTCCATTTTGTTGAGGAGTTCCTACACACAAAGTTTCAAAAATAATGTCATTCTTAGAAAAATAACCATACAAGCATTGAAATTCCGTGCAGTTATCACTATGAACACGCTTTATAACCTTGTCAAATTGCCTACCAATCACAGCCACAAAGTCAAGAAACACAGTGTGCACCTCCGTTTTATTACGCAACAAATAAACTCAAACACTTCGTGAAAAATCATCCACAATAGTCAAAAAATTCGAGGCCCCACTCGATGAAGAATGCTTGTAAGGCCCCCACAAATCTAAATGCACAAGTTCAAATAGACTATTAGCTCGACTCACACTACTAGGAAAGCTAGACCGTGGCTGCTTAGCGCGAGGGCAAACATCACACGCTTTATTACTTGTACGACACATTTGTCCCATAATGGATAGTTTCTTCAAAACCTTCTCCGAATGATGCCCTAACCTTTGATGCCACAACTCATATGAAGTACCACCTTCAATCGCATTAATCTTTGGCGAAGACACACCACGAAAAAAGTAGAGTTCATCCATTCTCTCACCCGCTCCAATCACCGTCCTCGTCAGAAGGTCCTGTACCACACATATATACTTAGAAACTGTAAAACATAACTTGAATTATCGATTAATTGAGTAACAGAAATTAAGTTGCATGATAATCGGGGAACGCAAAGCACGTTCTTAAGAACCAAGCCACCGGATAAGCATACATCTCCCTCCTGCTCAGCTTCAACAACTGAACAATCCGGTAGCTCTACGGGACAAGGAGGAACCGAATGTCTTTTGATTAAGAGAGAAGAATCATACACCACGTGATTCGTTGCACCTGTATCAATAATCCAAACATTTTTATCTTTCTTACCATACAACCGGTCATGGACTTGTGTCTTATTTTGAGTTAGCGCATCTAAGAGCTGTTTAAGTTGATTTGTCGAAATTCAGCAATTCCAGTCAAGGCATCAGCGTCTTCCACTGCTGCAACTTTAGATCCACTACTTGTTGAACCGACGACAGTATTGTTGGCACGAACTAAAGTATAACCAGACTTCCAGCGTCCAGAACGACCACCTCCGCGACCAACGCGACCACCATTTCCACGGCCTGCACCACAACCACCTTTAGGTCGATCACCCCACGAATTCGGGAACCCATGCAATTGAACGCAAGATTGCTCATCATGACCTTCACAGTTGCAGTGTGTACAAAATTTATCACTAGAAGTAGAAGACCAAGACTTGTTATGGTTGTTATTCTGAACAGCAAAAGCCATCACGCCCTCTCGATTCTCATTGGCACTGGAGTCGGCCGTTCGGAACCTTTCAGCTTGAATCACCTGCTGATATGCTCAATCCAAAGAGATTAATTTGATTCGAAACTATTTAATTCAGAATATTATGTTTAATATTTTATATATTTTAGGAGTATTATTCTAAATAACATAAAGAAACATCTAAATATTCAACATACATCTACTTAATGAATGCTCAGTTAAAGAGATTAAATTCAACCAATTTCTTTCAATAAAACATTATAACTAATCATCATAAATATATTAAAATTTTAATTTAATTGAATATTTGACAATCGAATATTATAATTTTATATTTATATTTATACTACGAACTAATATATTTGATCGTTTTACATGTATCCAATATTTGTTGAATTGAATATCATAATTTTATATTTGTATTTGAATATTAATGAATAAAATATTTGTAGTACGAACTAAAATATTTGATCGTTTTACACCCAATATTTTTAAACATCTTATTATCTTATTATTATTATTAGAAAAGACCAAACCTTATAGATTAATTGTATTAAATAGTTTATTAAATTAAACGTTAGATTATTACCAAGAATTTAGTAGAATTGATTGGATAATATAGTGCATAATTGGGGCTCCCATTTGCCGCAAAAATAGATTTGCAATAATTGGAAACTGTTGTTATTCATCTCCGTCGCTAGGGGTGTAACGGTTTGGTTCGGTTCGGTTTCTTATGCATTTTGGGAACCGAACCAAACACATAGAAATGGTTCGGTTCGGTTCGATGTATTTTTAAATATCGGAACCGAACCGAACCGCTTATAAATGGTTTGGTTCGGTTCGGTTTACCGGTTCACCTTTTTATTTATTTTTTAAATCCTAAATAATGCAAGAATAATAGTTTATAGGATGTCACTCGTTCCAAACTCATAAATATAGAGTTGTTACTCATTTCTCTTCCTTTGTATAGATTAGAATTGATATTAACTTAAATTTAATATGTAAATCCAATAACATTCTCATATAATAAAGATAAATATTAAATAAAAAAAAAATAAGATATTGGTTCGGTTCGGTTCGAACCGTTCAAAAATTCTTAAAACCGCGAACCGAACCAAATGTAAACGGTTCCTAAAAAAATAAATCGAACCAAACTATGAAGCCGAACCAAACCACATTTTTTGGTTTGATTCGGTTCGATTTGATCGATTTTATGATTCGGAGCGGAACCACTTACATCTCTATCCCTCGCCAACCAGCAACGTTAATTTACCCCCAAAATTGGATTATTTTATCTTCGCGCAGTTAAAAATAATGGCGATGCCCTAAAAATTGTCTCTGCAACCTATATATACACGCGCCAATTCAGGTAGGAAAAATTGTTTCCGTTTCAAATGATCGATAAACGATCGGCGCGATCAGAATGCCACCGGCGCCAACGGATCGCGGCTCCGCCTATCTCAACGCGCTCGCTGTTGAGATCGAGAAGAAGCTCCAACGTGTATGATAATGTGTAGTTTGTTCTATTTCCGTTTTTATTTTGAGAGGATTTTATCGGTGCCCTTTCCGAACCTTCGAATCTAATTGGATATGCATATTTATATTACGAATTGGCAGTAGTTTTCGGCAATTGATTTTTTTTGGTTCTGTGAATAGGCGTTAGCTTCGTCGACGCAGAGGCGAAATTTGTTTCAGGAGTTGTTTGCGGACATAGCTCTTGAAGTAGACGACCGTTCTAAAGGTGGATTTCAATTTGTGATTATTCTGGTTATTTTTGGATTTGTTTTTTCCTTTTCTGGGGATTGATAGATGGAAACAAACTGCACGATTTGAAATAATTATCGATATGTAGCAACTAATCGGCAGTTGATAATTATCTGAGGCAAAATGGCTCGTTTTCATATTAAATCTACAATTCAATCTCTATTTTGAAGAAGCATTAACCTAAATCAGTGGCTCAATCCGTAGGATTCACCTTGTTCTTCCAATTAATCTCTACTTAAGGGCCACGTTTGTGTTTGATTTCATCTTGAAATTGGTCATATGGTGAAGAGAAACAATAGGTTCTCCAGGTCACGCGTTATGAGTGCAGTGGTACTATCATGTAATATAGTTCTATTCTTTTTACTGGAACAGAAATCATTTTTGGTGACGGGGCTATTTCCGTGGCTGATGACGGGTATGGAGGCCCTTTGTGCTTTTATGATGTGCTTTCGGATCATTTCATTAGCACACCTAAGAGTGGGAAATCAATCCTTGATTTGATTGTGAAACTTTGGACCCAGTCATTTGCAGCTAATATTTTTGCGTTGCTGTTCCACAAATGGGTAAGTCCTTTTGTTAGTGTGAGGTACTTTAGATGTAAGTGGATTGAGTGCGTTAATAGAAGTATAACCCTTTTAGTACTGCATAATGTGTTTCTTTTTATGTTTTTCCTTTAGTATTCGGCCATCCGCTTCATAATGATTTGATAGAAACTTTACCCCTCATGCTTTTATTCTTGTTGTTTCTTGCGTTGAGCATTGCTTTTGTCCATACCCATTGTTAAAGCACATTACGGCATCACCCTACTGCAGCTATTTGAGGTTCAACTTGACAGTCCTGATGTCCTACTTCGGTACTCCACTGCTCTTGTCCAAGGTGCTACAGGTGTCTTCTGGTAAGGAACTCTATACCTACTAGGCTTTTGCAAGCTAATTCTCTAGACTGCTGCAAAAGTTCAGTCGATCACATTATTTGGCTACATCACAGATTACATGTAGTAAAATGATTCTTATTCCACATTTTCTATACCTTGTAAATACCAATCATTATGGGGTACTCTATATGGTTCTTGCTGCACTATACTACTTTGATATCAAAATCAAAACCTTTTCACTAAATCATAAGTACAGAATAGATGAGGGAGAAAGAAACAAGATAGAAAGATCCCTCGTGTGTATGGTGATGAACCATGCATAGTTGCCTTCTTTTTGAGCCGCATGTAGTGCCATTCCCTATTCGCTTGAAAGCTAGTGAGTTCTTATGACTTGTTTGTTGAGGAGCTACCGTGAAATGTGTGGGCATGTGAATGCCCAGTATATCCAGCCACCTCGATTGGTTTGCAAAAAAACTCCTTACATTCCTTGAACTTTTTCATAGACTGGAGTGAAGCAGATGAAAGACCTTTGAGACCTTTGCTGCATGTATTGCATATGAAGTCTCTCCAATTCTCCAACTCGCGATCCCTACCCCCAAACAAAAAGGAAATAGAAAATCCTCGAGAGAAAAGGGCAGCCAAAAGAAAATCCTGAAGAGATAAGGGTGGCCACTTACATGAATGCCTCTCCATTTCCCTTTAATTTCGCCCCTTGGTAATTTCATTGAAGAAGTTTCTTATTAAAGTGCATTCATAAATTCAGGATTGATGTGCAAACAAATACAAGGCGTTTCCAGAGTCTATTGCAGGTGAGCTTACTGAGAAATTTGTTTATTGGCTTTTATGACATCTAACATGTATGCTATAATTTGGATCCTTGCAATTTTAATGGCTGAAGTATCTCCTGGAGGAAGTAGCTCTACATTCAGAGAAATTGAAGAAGCTTCCGTTACAGGTCTAGTATTATTTTCACGTGCTACAGTCTGAGTACAGGCTCATCAAATACACTTCTAACTTTCCATGTTCTGATTCCCAGGCTCAGCGAAACCTGTTTCTTCTCCTGTCAAGGTTCATTATTTTCTACAATGCAGGTCCATAGATCTTTTAGAAAAATGCTTGTTTCCAGTTGTAGTTTCCATTTTCATCATTTCTTAAACAGGACTTGATTTTCTGCTTCTAGTTGACAAGCTTGAAAGCTTTTTGAAGCAGTTTCCTGATTACCCCAATGCTTTCTTGGTTGGTGGTGCCGCAGATGTGTTTGTAACTGAACTAGCTGATCAGGTAACTAATGGCATTAGGCAGACATTTTGACAAGCAAGTAATGTTATCGAGGGCAAAAATAGGTTGATAGTTGATTGTCTAGATCTATCTTGATCATGGTATGAAATTGCTAATACCTTCAATTGTGTGCCGAATTCAATTATCAGCTTCAGAAGCTAAAGGTGGAGCCTGTACTTCTACATTACCTTTCTCAAATAAGAGTTCTCCAAGGTACTTAATAATCATGTCTAACGAATGATACTAAATGCATTGAGATGTGATGACCTTATTCGTAATCTCTGCAGGTCTGGAACTTAGAACGGCGACTAGTACAATGCTGAAAACATGTCTCTATAGCTTCACATCTCCCGGTGGCCCTCTGTATCCAACACGAGCTGTCCGTCATGCTGCATGGGACGCTTTAGACTTTCTCTTTCCTGTGAGTAATTGGATAGTTCGAATCCCTGCTAGTTGATGTTGGCATGTTGCGTATTTGTTGCTTATGCCTTGAAACATCGAAATGCATCATTATCTTGTCCTCTTTGTTTCTTCACTATGCAGTAGCTTTAAAGGGAAATCTGGTTATGTGCTTGTTACTAATACTATCTTGTACAGGTGGGTAGATACCCGCGGCATCTGATAAGCCTCTTCTTCCGGTTGCTCTACCCGTGGTACTGGCCCTCGTCGTGTTGGAACTTCGTAGTTTCTTGTATACAAGCTGTGTTCTATTCTGTGTTGAGTTTCATAGTTGCTAGGTGGGGGAATCTGAGGAAACCAAGGCAGCCATAAACTGGTTGCATATGTTTGGGTTTTCTGAGGATTTGTTAGGAAATTTGTGTTGATTCGTTTGAAGAAGAGTGGTTATATACTCTTGTACAATATGTAAAGATTAATTCTTACTTTCTTGTCTCATACTTTTATAAATTTATGACATATTACATTTGTCGAGAAAATCTTGATATTGATCCTGTAATGTCCGTTTTTAATTCCGTAATGTGGTTTCATCTGTTTGTGGTCTTATAATGAGAATAATGATATGCTTTTGTGCGTTCGTTTTTGGGTCACCTAACATTGTGTGCTCATTATGTAGTATGAGCAATTATTTATTTTTAGTCATGTAATAGAGAGTGTATTTACGCGTCTCTTTTTTGATCATCCGATCATTATGTCTCTAGCGTAAGTTAAATCACCATTCACCAGTAAATCAAGTGATGGAACAAGAGCCAGCAAAATTACTTTTCACGGGATGACAAAAAATGGATCGAAATCGCATTATAGTATGAAAATCGATTTTTTCTTAATAGGACGTTTGATAAGCAACTTTAGGCTCAGGATGTTTTCCTCTAGTTTCGAAATGGGCGTCTCATTTCAATATATCTATTTTGATTAATTGTTCGGATTAAGGATTATTAATATACATGTGTAAATAAATTTTCTCTTAACTTGTATAAAATATAAATGTATAAATTAAAATTAGTAAATCAAAAAAATGAAAAAAAGAGAAAACGAAAACACAAAAAAATTAATAATGAAAAATGAAAAACCAAAAATACAAATGAAAATTAAAATAATGGAATAAAGAAAGAAAAAACGAAAGAATAACAAATAGGAAGGAGTGAATAAAATAAAATAAAATGTAAAGTGAATAATTATAAATTTAAAAAAATATTTTTTTAAAAAATAATATAGAATCAAATTTGGGGTTTGAAGTAAAACCCATCAAATAGTAGGTGATTGAGATTCATAAATTTTTGGATATCATTTCAAAATATTAAATTCGATATCATTAATCCAAACTATATATACCTGTTTCATACTCCGAATTTCTTTTACCAAACGTCCCCTAATTAAATTTGTATTTTAGTGATAAATTATTGTGATAGGACGAAAAAGCCCTTGAACTCCGAATTAACAGAAAAAAACTAAACATGAAGAGAAGGATAACACTTGGCAAAATATTCCCCCATCTATCCTCCACAATTTTTGGCCTCCTGAAACACTCTATTACTACTCTGCTTCTCCACAAAAATAAAGCGATTAATTTTTGGGGAAAATTTGATTCATTTCCTCTTCCATGGCGAGGGCCCTAATCTCCTCCCCTCCTTTATTCGGAACTCCGCTTCCGTCGATTTCCCGCCATGGAATCCTTCCTTCGAGCAGGCGAATCAGCACCAGAGTGAAGTTCAGCCTCCACCAGCTGCCGCCTATTGATCACTCTATTGATCTCAGTGCGATTGTTCAGAGAGCTGAGGGCTTGCTTTACACGCTCGCCGATGCGGCCGTGGCTGTGGACGGCGGTGCTGCGGCGTCCGACTCTGCCGTCCAGAAGAGCGGGGGTTGGTTTGGGTTTATCTCGGACGCCATGGAAGTTGTGTTGAAGGTACAAACATCATTCTGCGAGTTTTCTGTGTTCCGTTTGGACAATTAGTTGAGTAAATTTGTGTTGGTGGTTGTTGTGAAGCTTATGACGTGGCAGTTAGATTCGATTAAGCATACTTTGCCTTTCAACAACTTTGAGAGGCCATTTGATTGTTGCAAGAAATGTCGAAAGGATTTATGTTGGTGGTGATGCTATTTTATGCTATAAAAGGAAATAAAAAGAGATGAATTAGGAAGAGTTTTTGGGTAGTGATCGGCAACGTGTAGTTGAGTTGGTATTGTGTTCAATCCGTAGATTTAAAACTAATAATAGTTTTACTATGTGATTAAAATTAGGAAAATGAATTGAGGAAGGGGATTATCCTAAGACAATATTAAATTTGATCATGATAAAGGATTTAATCACAAGGCTAATTTTATTCTGGCTTGTGAAGACCATTATCATAGATTTATGTACAGGCACTAATATATATATATATATATATATATATATATATATATATATATATTATTAACAACTGGCTTTAATTGTATCAGGTACTTAAGGATGGTCTTGCAACTGTTCATGTGCCATACTCATATGGATTTGCCATAATATTGCTCACTATTCTAGTTAAAGTCGCCACATTCCCTTTGACCAAGCAACAGGTAAAATGCCTTTCATGACTAGTGGGATTACAAAACATGTTGATACGCACAAGGATTGTTCTTGCCAGATTGCCTAATTTGTTCTCTTCATTTGAAGGCCGAGTTACGTTGTTTTCGTTTTATCACGTCTTCATTGCATTCTTCTTTATAGTTTACTGACAACATGTAGTGTAGATGTATTCCCACTTCTGCGTAAGAGGTTGATCTAGTATTCCATCCCCGTTAGGATCAATTTAAATTAGTAGTAATATATTTTTTTTCTTCTTTATGGTTTCTCCTTTTGATAAACATCTTTTACTAGCTAGATTATTAGAGTAATGCACATTCTTTCTATTTAAGGTTGAATCGACAATGGCAATGCAAAATCTTCAACCAAAGATCAAAGCAATCCAACAAAGATATGCTGGAAATCAGGTGAGAGTCTCATCTATTTTTTTCCAAACTATTGTTGATATAATTATAATGATTATGTTGTTTGTAGATAATTGACAACTTGAATATTTGAGTTCTATCATGAAGGTTGGATAAGTTTAAAAACTTAGACATTCATTTGTACATGAAAAATTATTGATTGCTCAGTGCCATAACAAAAGGTCATAAATGTTGTACTGTATGTTATTAAATGATCAATGCAGTACTTGATTGAGAACTACAACCAATCATGTTTCGGTTGTTGGAGTCTTCTGCTTCAATTTTGATTTTTTCTGAGACATAATTTTACTATAGATATATTTCCATTTGCCACCTTGTGTAGGTGAACTAAAAGGTATGTATTAATCTTTCAGGAAAGAATACAACTTGAAACTTCTCGGTTATACAAACAAGCAGGGGTCAATCCTCTAGCAGGTAGAATTTGAATCTTTGATTAGCTTGGTTTTACTAAATATTGACCAAAAACTGCTCCATTTTAGTTGTGAATGCCAATTTTGCTTTCATGGTTTGTGCTGGTCTAGACAATTTTCACCACAGTGTTGTTTCATATTTTGAAATGATTATCACCAGGATGTTTGCCAACCTTGGCTACAATACCAGTCTGGATAGGCTTATATCAAGCTCTTTCAAATGTGGCAAATGAGGTACAGAAGAAACTGGTTGATAGCATTTGCATATTTACTGTTATATTGCCTATAATTGTGACTATTCCCTTTTTTCCTTTTATTAAATGCTAAACAGGGACTGCTAACTGAAGGGTTCTTTTGGATACCTTCTCTGGGAGGACCCACAACAATTGCTGCTCGGCAAAGTGGGTCAGGAATCTCTTGGCTGCTCCCCTTTGTGGTAATTGAATTAGCCCAAAAGAGTTGATTTTTTTTTTCCACAAAAAAAATTTACTGCATGTATCTGTATATGATCTATACCAGGAGTATGTTACTGCATTTCTGGATAAATGGTTAACATGCATTCTCCATGGTGGCTTTTGCAGGATGGACATCCACCACTTGGTTGGTATGATACGGCAGCATACCTCGTTTTACCTGTTCTTCTTGTTGCATCACAGTTTGTCTCAATGGAGATAATGAAGCCTCCACAAGTAATTTTCCACACAGTTCAGTCTCTTCTTTTGAATCATTACTTCTTGCTATGTTGCACTAATATCTTAATTATATTTGCTAGACAGATGATCCAGCTCAAAAGAATACACTTCTTGTATTCAAGTTTCTCCCTCTCATGATTGGCTACTTTTCGTTGTCTGTTCCATCTGGATTGTCAATATACTGGTAATCTCATTAGACTTCAATTCTTTTTCATGATTTCATGAGATATATTTCTTCTAAAGTACATACTTGGAATAAAATGTTTGAATGTTAATGATTCATGCTTTCGATAATACTACACGCGTCCCGCTATAGTTGATCACTTTCTTTTCGGCACATGAATTAAGATAATAGATGATAAAGTATGAGAGATGAGTAGATGATAAAGTGAGAGATAGAAGATGATAAAGCAGAAGAGATGATATTAATTATTTGTCAATTGGCCAACTTTCGTGTTATTGTACAATTGATATTAAACCACTAACAGTTCCATTCAATTAGGTTCACAAATAATGTCCTTAGCACAGCGCAGCAAGTATGGCTACGCAAACTGGGAGGTGCAAAGCCTGCTGTGGCTGAGAATGCCGGTGGGATAATCAGTGCAGGACGTGCAAAACGTTCTGGTGGTCAGCCGGAAAGAAGGGGTGAAAGGTGGGGTTGTAGTATCAATTATACTCTTCTTTTCTATTTCAAAATTCCCTTCACTCTAACAACTATAATAATTTCTGAAACAGATTTAAGCAGCTAAAAGAGGAAGAGAAGAATCAAAAGATTACTGCACTGCCTGCTGATGATGTTCAGGCTTCAGCTGATTCCGACTCTGTAGATGATTCAGTCGACGAAAATGAATCCAAGGTAGAACTTTTAGCTCATAATTTCACATGAAAAATCTCTCTTCTCTTTAGTTGTCTAATAGTGACAAAAAATATGTTCCATAACTTGATCCATGTTCTGCCAATTATGAATTAACTTAAGAGATTGTCATTTGGATTCCATACATAGCAGGATAAGGAAGTTCTTGAAGAGGCATACGCGTCTAGCAGTACGAAAACAGTCCCTTCTGGTCCGAGGAGAAGTAAGAGGTCAAAGAGGAAGCGCGCCGTATGAACCCTATAAAATTTTGCAGTTAACAATGAACTTTGTATATTTGTTCAAAACTCCAAATTAATATGTAGCAGCCATTTTCTTGCCCATATCATCAGTGCCAGGTTTTGTTAGGTTCAGCATATTTGGTTATACCCTGCACTTTGAACTGGTCATTTAGCCTCTGAAGTGTATCTAAGTTGTGTAAATCAGTATCAAAGGTTACAAGATTACAACATAAACTTGAATAGTACTCCCTCCGTCCCGCTAGAAGCCATGCGTTTCTTTTGGGCACGAAAACTCAAAAAGTGGTGTACATTGTTTGACATTTTAATAGTTAAACGTAGTCCACACAATATTAACCATTTTCAAAGACGTGTCATTTGCAGTGGGACATCTTGATAAGAAAAATGTATTTTTACGCTCAAACCCGCCGAAGCACTCCTACTCAAGATAGTGAACATTATCATAAACAATTATCCAGTAAAGATGTGTTTGTTTAGTTGTCAAATAAGAAAGGATGGAGCTAATTCCAAAAAATCAAGAATCAATCTGTCATCTACACTAAGAAACTTCAAATTGCACCTATCAAATCAATATATATATATATAGAAAAATAGTTTCAACTAGGTAGAATAATCAATGTATATGTATCACTATCTCTGCTTATTAAACCCTACTCAACCAGTATACCATTGCTTTGTTAAAAAGGGAATGTCAAGAGTATACATTTCCATGTTTGAAAATACAAAAATATACAAACTTTTCCATAAATGCAATAATATACAAATGACCCTACTTCACCTCCAATGTGTGTGCAGTGTGTGTGCAGGTGTGTGTGCAGGTGTGTTTGCAGTTTGTGTTGGAATCTTTTTCTTTTTGAATATGTAGTCTCGAAATTAGCAAAATAAAAGTTGGTGATTTTTTTTTAAAAAGCTAAAGTTATTTAAAAAAAACTTCTTTAATTGAATATTTTCGTAAAACAAAAAACCTGAACATATTCGTTTAAATATTTTAAAAACCTGAGTCGACCACCGCCGCCGAAAATTTTATATTTTAAAAACCTGAGTCGAAAATTTTATATTTTTGAATATTTAATTTATTTAACGAAAATTTAATATTTTGTTAATTAATTTATGAATTCAATTTGAGGAAATTTTAATATTTTAGTAAATTTAATTTACAAAATTTATGCAATTTTGATAATTTAATTTAAGTAATTTCATTAATTTAATTTAGGCATTTTCGTTAGACAATTTCGAGAATTTATTTTTGGCAATTTCATTAATTTAATTTAGGCAATTTCGTTAATTTAATTTAGGCAATTTCATTAATTTAATTAGGCAATTTTGATAATTTATCGAAAAACCGGTTTTGTTAATTAGGCAATTTTGTTAATTTAATTAGGCAATTTTGAAAATATAATTTAGTCAATTTCAATAATTGAATCATAATTTAATTTAGGCACCGTCCGATCGATCGGGCATAATTAAATATATATATATACATATATATAAATATACATAAATTAAAAAAAATTATTTGTGGCGATCGATCGGGACTCTCTCTAAAAAAATTATACATAAAATAAAAAAAATTATATGTGCCGATCGATCGGCACAGACCGATCGATCGGCACACTAATATATATATGCGATATATATATATATAAATATACATAAATTTAAAAAAAAAATTATTTGTGCCGATCGATCGGCACTGCCCGATCGATCGGGCACAAATTAATATATCTCAAATAATTATACATAAAATAAAAAAATTATATGTGCCGATCGGTCGGCACAGCCCGATCGATCGGCACACTAATATATCATATATATAAAAATATATATATATATATATATATATATAAATATACATAAATATTAAAAAAAAATTATATGTGCCGATCGATCGGCACAGCCCGATCGATCGGCACTCTAAATACATATATAAAAATATAAAAAAAAATATACGGGCCGATCGATCGGCACAACCCGATCGATCGGCACCCTAATATATATAAATACACACAGCACACACACACAGCGACACACAGCACACATCGGCACACTAAATCGGCACACTCAAATCGGCCCATTGAATCCGAGAAATCTATCGGCACGAAAGCTACTCACTTGGGCACGCTTAGGATCTTCCAAACCGCTCGTAACAATGGAAGAGGTTAGTATTTATTTGAAATAAAATTAAATTTTAGATGTGAAATTAATGTATAATTACATGTTTAAAAGTGGTTTTTTATGAAATATATATGTTGGGTTTAGTGAGTATAATATAGATTTGTTTGGATTGGGTGAAAATTGGTGAAATTGGGGTAGAAATCGCCGGAAAAAATGGTTGAAATCGCGGCGGCCGACATTCACCACCGACCGGTCTGAACCGTTCTGCCGGTCTGACCGGCCGACATTTTACGTAATTTTTTTTTTGTGAGTTTATTTTTAATTATTATAACTGTATTAATTATAATTTGATTAAATATTAATTGTTATATATAGGTCAATTTTAAACAACTAGCACTACGAGACGTTTCTCCGAAGATCACAATATATTATAAGCATAATTTAGGGGCTTTGATTAGACAGAAATTAGGTCTGCAGGGTGGTGTGGATCTAATCAAACGGTTTGTTAATGGTCAATTCGGGGGCATAGTGGGTTGGCCAGAAGGTAAGAATGCTATGCGGGCTCTTCACCAGCTATTATGCTATGAGATTTCGGTACGACCTTCGGAGGTTTGGTTTAATTATGTTGGTCAGAACATCCGTTTCTCTCATCCGGAGTTTGCATTGGTTACTGGGCTCATGTTCGGCGAGTGTAGTTTTGACATGTCAGCATTTTATCATCCTACTCAATCCGGGGTCTACGGCAGATTCAATGGTGGGAGACCGATTGAAGCAAAGCAGTTGTTAAGCTGGTTTTGTAAATATGAGCCCGATGGCGTTTCAGATGATGACTTGATTAAGTTGTCGAATATTTTAGCTCTTTTCTTCTGGTTCTATGCTCCTGCAGAGACTAAGAAAATTGATACATGGATATGGGTATTGGTTGATGATATTGACCAATGGAATGCGTTCCCATGGGATGCTTTTACCTACGAGGCCATGTTGCACTACCTCGCCACGTACCAAATTCCTTGGACCTCGTAGGATCTAAGTATAATCTCTACGAGCCGATTTGGGCACTACAGGTATAATATTTGTTGACAACTTAATTATTACTAATTTATAATTTTTTATTAGTTGAAATAATTCGATATATTTATATTGTAATATAGGTGTGGGCATATGAGGCCATTCCAAGTTTTGGAGCTCGTTGTGCGACCCTTCTAAATCCCGATGGTTATCCTCGTTATTTACGGTGGTCGTTTAATGACGCCCGATCGCCGTGATATAGCCGGGTTTTTTAAGCGCCAGGTAAAAATATTTTTATTATTAATTACACTTTGAATATGTTATGGATTTTCTTATTAATATTTAATGCACAAATATTATGTATTTCAGATGAGAGACTCGGTAGTGTTTGAAATGTTAGTACCGACCGAGACTGAGAAGAATTGTCCATATTGGCAGAGTGCAGTTGGTAGTAATCCATTTGGGCTACACTTTCCTGTGCCCTTGAATCCCCTACAGCCGGCACAATATGACCAAGATGGACAGCGTATCTTGATCAGGCGCACCGAGGAGAGCAGACGTAGTTCGAGCAGAGGAGTTGTCGGTGAGGAGGAGGAGCAAGAGGAGGAGCACACTGTGGTAGAGAGTATGAGAGGTCGGAGGCGGGCCCGCCGTACAGAAGCATCTTCATCAGCAGCGAGAGATGCATCAGGTAATAAACTTAAATTCACAGTAAAAATTTTCTGGTCAATTCCTCTTTTAATAATCGTCATCTTCTTTGATAATTATCAGCCGTTGGTGAGACATCTAGTTTTCTGGACCCAAGAATAGAGGCCATGATCAGTCGATCTATTCAAGAAAATTTTGAAAGATGCGAGCAAACTATGATGAATAGAATTGATGATTATCATCGGACTCTGAGTCAGGAGCTAGTGAGTAGGTGTGAGGAGCGCTTTGGATAGAAGTAATATGCCATTTCGGTCCGGATATAGCCGGCACGCTCAAAGCTACACGGTGGCCCCGGTGGGATGAGCCCGCACCACCGACCTTTAATCGGCATGGTCAAAGCATGGATGTTGAACCTGGCGGCGAGTTGGTAAGAGAATTTTTCAATTAATTTAATTTCTTTTCCTAATTTAATAATTGTCTTTTGTAGGCTATGTTTGAGCCGAGTAACTCGTTGGCTCAGAGTTTTGAGCAGTATTTGTCCAGTGAAACCTTGGTCTTTCGACGTCCAGATGGTTTTCCACTTCAACGAGAATGGTTCAAGGATTTTATAAAGATTGATTCTGAAATGGATTGTGAGATGGTAAACTGCTATATCCAGTCACTGCGGGTCAGGCTAGTTCAAGGTAACCTACCCGTGACTCCAGATGCCCAATACACAGTCATAGCGGACTCTACAGTTTTTGTAAGTATATTTCATATTTGAGTATTTTTTGAAAAATATGGTATTTGTTTGGTTTAATTTTATCATTGAATAATTGTTTATAGATGGGTATTATGAATGAGTGGCTCAAGTGCGTGAAGAATCCAGAAAATAATAGACACGAGAATGATAATGATTATAAATGGGTTCCGAAAGAGGAGGATGTGCAGTGCGTTAAGGGGAATCCAGAACTTGGGACAAGCGATTGGTACTCCGCCAAATATGTGAGTACTATTTATATATTTTATATATAATAATTTTAAGGTTCTAAATTATATATTTGTATCTATTGTAGATCATATTTCCAATCTTGGCAAAGACACCATTGGTTCGTATTGCGGTTATGTATTTCAGATTGGAAGCTCGAGATGTTTGACTCGAAAAATGAATTTAGAGATCCCAAGGTATTTAATTGGCGTGCCAAATGCCTTATGGGTTTCCGGAAATTTATAGCGCGATTCTTATGGCACGGGAACTATTGGGCGTGTAATCCATATGGTTATCCATTTCCGGAGGTAAGAGGCCCTCAATTGTGCTTATGGATGATGAAGAGCAGTACTTGCAATTGGATTCGTATAGTTGCGGGGTATTTACATGCATGACTATAGAGCGTCTCCTCACCGGTTTTCCTACTCGGGTATGGGGTTTTGAAGAGCGAAACATTAATAAATATCGTAATTGGATGGCCGGTAAAATGTTTTGAACTCTGTGATATTGCTTGAATTTTATGTATCAATAAAATGTGTCGTATCGTAATGTTAAAAATATTGCTTGAACTCTGTGATATTGCTTGAATTTTATGTATCAACCGATTTGAAATGTTAAAAATTACGACATGTTAAAAAAAATTTGGTCCGATCGATCAGACAAGGCCGATCGATCGGACCATATGAATTTTAGTTTAAAAAAATATATGGTCCGATCGATCGGACAAGGCCGATCGATCGGACCATATTATTATTTTTTTTAAATTACATGTTAAAAAAAATTATGGTCGAAAATTATGGATGGTATTATTTTTTTACTTTTTTTTTAAAATAAATATTTAATTATTTTTTATGTATCAACCGATTTGAAATGTTAAAAATTACGACATGTTAAATAAAATGTGTCGTATCGTAATGTCATAAATATTGCTTGAACTCTGTGATATTGCTTGAATTTTATGCATCAACCGATTTGAAATGTTAAAAATTACGACATGTTAAAAAATATTTGGTCCGATCGATCAGACAAGGCCGATCGATCGGACCATATGAATTTTAGTTTAAAAAAATATATGGTCCGATCGATCGGACAAGGCCGATCGATCGGACCATATTATTATTATTTTTTTTTAAATTACATGTTAAAAAAAATTATGGTCGAAAATTATGGATGATATTATTTTTTTACTTTTTTTTAAAAATAAATATTTAATTATTTTTTATGTATCAACCGATTTGAAATGTTAAAAATTACGACATGTTAAATAAAATGTGTCGTATCGTAATGTCATAAATATTGCTTGAACTCTGTGATATTGCTTGAATTTTATGTATCAACCGATTTGAAATGTTAAAAATTACGAATGTTAAAAAATATTTGGTCCGATCGATCAGACAAGGCCGATCGATCGGACCATATGAATTTTAGTTTAAAAAATATATGGTCCGATCGATCGGACAAGGCCGATCGATCGGACCATATTATTATTTTTTTTAAATTACATGTTAAAAAAAATTATGGTCGAAAATTATGGATGGTATTATTTTTTTACTTTTTTTTAAAAATAAATATTTAATTATTTTTTTAAATAAAAACATGGTCCGATCAATCGGAGTAGGCCGATCGATCAGTTATTATTTAAATTACATGTTAAATAAAATAAAAATTATTTTTTTTAAAATAAAATTATGGATGGTATTAATTTTTGACTTTTTTTTAAATAAATATTTAATATTTTTTAAAAAAAATTACGGATGGTATTAATAATCACGGATGGTATTAATCATCAAAATTACGGATGGTATTAATAATCAAAATTATACTTAAAATTATTTTTTAATTATTTTTTAAGTATACTTAAAAAATCAATATAATTGAAATAAAAAATCAATATAATCAAAATCACGGATGGTATTAATAATCAAAATTATACTTAAAAAATCAATATATTTGAAATAAACACTTAAAAAATTAAAAAAAAAAGTTAAAATAAAAATTTGATAAATATTTAAGGGGAATAATCACGGATGGTGTAATAAAGCTTTTTATATATGTATACATTATCAAAATTAAACATGAATCATTCCTAGAACGATAGTAGTTATGACTTTATACAAAAAATGAACTCATTTTTCGAAATATAAGAAGAGGTCGAAAGTTTTTTTTTTAATTATGTCTCTATTATTATATTTCAAAGTTATTCATGATATCCTCAATATCCTCTTCTTATATCACTTTTTGTTGCTCGAATTCGATGTTTTGAGGGTTTAGAGGAATAGTATTTGGGGTTTTGATCAAGGGTTTAGAGGGTTTAGAGGAATAGTATTTGGGATTTTGATGAATAGTTTTTGGGGTATCCCTTAATCATCCTATCGGTCGGATTGTATATACAGCTGTCGGCAAAATAATCCAGCTGTGCTGTCACAGCTGTCGGCAAATAAAATAAATAAATACATATATTTTTTTTTTTATAAATATATGGTCCGATCGATCGGCCTTGTCCGATCGATCGGACCATATATTTTTTAAATTACTAATGTTAAAAAATAAATAAATACATACATAATTTTTTTTTAAAATTATCGGACTTTTTTAAAAAAATAAAATAAAATAAATTTATGGTCCGATCGATCGGACCATATATTTTTTAAATTACTAATGTTAAAAAAAAAAATACATACATAATTTTTTTTAAAATTATCGGACTTTTTTAAAAAAAAATAAAATAAATATATGGTCCGATCGATCGGACCATATATTTTTTAAATTACTAATGTTAAAAAAAATAAATACATACATAATTTTTTTTTTAAATTATCGGATTTTTAAAAAAAAACTTTTTAAAAATTATCGGATAAGGCCGATCGATCGGACCATAATTTTTTTTTTAAATTATCGGATTTTTAAATTACTGATTTTAAAAAATAAATAAATAAACATATGTCCGATCGGATCGGACCATAGTTTTTTTTTTAAATTACGCTATTTAATTTAGGGTTTATACGCTATTTAATTTAGGTTTTGTCAATTAAGGTTTAGGGAACAACCATACCGAATTAGGGTTTCAACAAAACAAACTTCATACTTCAAATAATATATAGAAAATAAACTAGAACTAAGACACCACAAATTTAATCTTGTGTCTCCCTCTCTGAACATGTCCTCCTTGTGTGGCCTCTTTCGTGACAAACACCACACTTTCTGCTACGACCTTGAGTTGAGCTTGTGGAGGCCTCCGCTCCCGATCGATAACGTCTCTCGCTTTGGGCGGCCAGGCCCGACGCTTCGCTAGGGGTGGTAACAGTGGATCCGCATCTCGAATATGGTCGGGAATGGTCCAAAGCTCCAATGCGAGTAACGAATTAAAGTGGTGTTCGTAAATATCCATGTGGTTGCTTGTAGTGTACATACTGTGGACATAGTTGTAAAAATGGTCTCCGCTCTCCCTGTCAGCGACAACATGTTTGTAAAACAAAAAATGTGTTAGATATATAATAAGTGATTAAAAAGTGTAAAAGAATTCATACAGAATCGCAAGGCGGCGTGGGAGCATGGTATTAGGTCCATATCAAATTCGTGACACGTGCACGTTTGGTTCTCCAAATCCACCTTATAGTTGTGATTTCTCCCGTCGTTGACTTTGTATCTTCCTCTGGCGGTTAAGGTGACAGTATATGAGCGTGCAAGGTCAATCTGCGCGCTTAACTTCCTCTTCGCAACGTCCACCAACGGATGGCTATTCTCACTCAGCAGTTGACGCCTTTCATCCCACCATGACTCCATAATTGCTCGTATCGTGTCGTGTCTATCATCGAGTAAATCGGCAATCGACGGGCCCACAAAAGTCTTCCGTTGAAAGACTCGACACAATTTGATGATAGAAAGCTGTAGCGACGCCGCGGACATTGCGACCGGGCCCAACGTTCGGGACCAACCTCTATCAGCTTGTTGTATGATCCTTCACTCGCCATGAGGATTGATGCCATGTACTTCCTAAAGTTCGACTCACGGTATGCAGTGGCTGCCTGACGGAACATGTAGGGTACTTCATTCTTGTAAGAAGTGAGCTTGTTATTAAGATGGACGTTGCAAAGGCGGTGAGGAACTCCGGAGAAACACCGCTTCGACAAAGCATTTTTAATACTAACGTCTTTGGTCGGACACGATCGGCAGGTCGCCGCTCGAACCGTACACTCGCTTAAGATTCTCGTAGAAACCACGCCCGTACGAGTCATTGTTCTCAATTGGTCCAATGCCAATGGCGAGCGATACAAGCTGTTCGTTGCGGTCTTTAGTAATCGGCAAAGAAAGAGAATGACGGTATTCTTTCCCTTCGGGTGAGTTCCATCAACTACAATCACCTTCCTCAAATGCCACATAAATGCGGGGATGACCGGCCCCATGCAACAAACGCGTACTCGAACCTCCCGTCGCTGTCGGCACGAACATTAGTTACCGTTCCGGGGTTTACCCGCTTCAACATGTGCAAATATCGAGGGAGCATCTTGTACGAGTCTTCGTGACTCCCATAAATCAATTGAATCGCATTGTTTCTAGCACGCGAGGGCCTTATAATACTCCACCTTCACACCAAATTTCGGACGCATCTCATTGATCATGTCTCGAGGTCGCAACATCGTTCCCTCCATACGCATTCTTTGCCCAAAATAGGCTCCGATAGTCTTCGCAGTAAGCATGTGATCGGTCCGGCATTATCAAAGTCATATGCGACATTCGTGCTCCGGCACAAAATCGTAAATTATCTAATAAATACCATTATGTCGTGCACGTACTACGAATGGACAAAGATCGCCCAAACGTACATTCAAACCACCGATACCGAGGACTTGCCCTCTTCACTTTATAAGACCGTCGACACTCTAAATGCCGGAGACCAACGGCTATTGTTAGGGCGTCCTTCTTCCAAAAGATGTTGCCGTTTCCGAGAATGCCCTCTTCAATCTTCTCTATATCCGTACAACCAATGACACCGCTTGACTGGCGGAATAATTGGCACTAGCCAATTTCGACTTCGTCGACAACTTCATTATCTTCGTCTTGTAGGCAACCGCTCCGTTGCGTGGCTGCTCTAGAAGTGTCATTAGCCGGTTTAAACCGCCTTCCCCACGAATCCATGATGCAAACTCATACATGGTTCCATAAAAGTTTTTAGCGACAACATGTTCGTCTTCCTCATCCTCTTCCTCTTCCTCTCGCCGTATAATCCTCGTCATACGTATCATCATCATCATCGTTATTATCATTCGCACCTTCATCCCGCCGTTACGCTTCTTCTTGCTCCTCTTGTTGCTCTTCTTCTTCTTGCTCCGGTTGTTGTTCTTGCCTTCCAAACCGATATGCGGCTCCGCTTTGACCATATGCATGACCAAACATATTTGGGAAACTAAATTGGTAATCAAATGAAGGGACGTAATGTCCTTGTTGTGATGTTCAAGCACGATCGACCGTCAAAACGACGCAAACAGTTGGATCGGTCTCTAAGTTGATAAGTCGAACCAAGTCATCATCCGTCATCATTAATGACTTAATCAACTTTCCAGATCGAGCATGCTCCAACGAATAAAGCGCATAGGGGGTAAGCCGTGAGTTAATTTGTGTACGGGCTTCGATGCTTGCTCTTAAGGATAACAATGTTAATTGGTCGGTCCGAAGTGGGGCAAACTGTTCATCCCCACCTTTGTAATCTGAACCCAAGAAACAACCTCCATACTTTACAGTTACACGTGTCCAGGTAGACATCTGGAAAGAATTAAAAAAGAAAAAAGTATCTTAGTACTCCGCAAAACCAGACTTAGTACTCCGTAAACAACACATAAGATAAGCTAACATGCGGAGAGCAAAGATAAGCTAACATGCGGAGAACAACACATAAGATATTTTATAACTAATAATACGTACATATTTACTCCTCAAATCAAGCAAAATCAAGCAAAAAAATTCGTTCAAATCAAGCATAGATATTTACCCTCAAATAAAGCAAAAATCATACGTATATATTTACCCCTCAAATCAAGGAAAATCATACGCCCTCAAAATAATAAATAGATATTTACCTAAAATCAAGCAACAAATATAACAATTTATGGAATAGGGTTACCTTTAAAATTGTTTCACACTCTCGCTCCCTCGCTCTCGTTCTCTGTCGTGTTTAAAGGACCCTCGCTCCCTCCCTCTCGTTCTCTGAAATAAAATTCTCGCTCTCTCGCACCCTCCCTGTCTTGCTCTCCTTGTTATAGAGTTCAATTTTTTTGCATCTGAAAATAATCATAGAAGAGTATACTGTGTTGCGTGTGAAGAGGAAAAGAATCAGATTCCTCCTACTGTGTGTATAGAGTTCAATTTTTTCTGCAACTTTATTGCATGTCACTAGGTAAAAAGGTAAGTGAATATCTTTCCAGATTTTTTTTCTCTATAAATACTTTGATTCTTGATTAAAAAACAAAAAAAAAAAAAAAGTCGTTGGACGAAATATACCGCATGCATGAGGACGAAATTATTCTCGCATGCATGAAGACAAAAAAATTTGGACGATGGCATGAAAATGAAAATGTAAAAAAAAAAAAAATGGTCCGATCGATCGGACAAGGCCGATCGATCGGACCATGTTAGTATTTTTAAATTAAAAAAATGGTCCGATCGATCGGACAAGGCCGATCGATCGGACCATATTTTATTTTTTAAATTAAAAAAATTGGTCCGATCGATGGGACAAGGCCGATCGATCGGACCATATTTTATTTTTTAAATTATTGTTAAAAAAAAAAGTAAAAGGCTGCACGTTGCTGAAGGAAAAAAAAATCAAGGTCAAAGGAAGAGAGAGAATGTTAAATAAGTAAAAGACAAGATACTCTCTGCAAAAGTAAGAGGAAATAGAAAAACCTATTAACCTAGGTAACTTTATAGGTTTTAGAGGACAAAATGTACATTTTTGCAATTATGGAATCTCATGTATATTTTTGCATTTAAGATTGTTTGTTTTGTACATTTCTGCACATCCCCCTTGTTAAAATACCTTCAAGACAACACAAATTCATTAGGAGGTCTAAGGCAGACAAGAACCTCATGCTCCTCCGGTCCAACCCTACACTTAGGCACTTTGATTTCAAGAACTGTCCCACTCTTATCAAAGTAAGCTTCAAGATTAGCATCATCCAGGATCCGCGTAGGCAACGCAATCTCCCGCCTAAACTCCCCCGTTGGGCAGTGCTCTGGGGCCGGATCAGTGAGCTTGAACGTCGGGTCATTCCTCCTAATAAATGGCATGCACGCGGTACTCACGGAGGAAATCTTTACAACACCGTGCGTTAGATTGTTCCACCAATGTACTTTCACTCTTTCCGGATCAGCAAGAGGGAGAGTGACGAGGATTAAGTAGCCTTCGTCGTCTTCATAGATAGTCTTAGCAGCTGTAACCGGGCCGTATACATTAACATTCTTCATCACCCCACTAAACTCACTCAACCAAGGAGGCTCAACATGATGATGAAACTCTGTTTCTTGATCATTATCCTCATCATGGGTTTCTTTCCTCTTCTTGTTAGAAGATGAGAGATCAACTCCATTACCATTCACATGGTTTGTAGATAGATTCAAAATGGACCCGTTGAGTAGCTTCTTTGCAAGCTCAAAATCCGTGTTCGGGAGGGTCCTCCAAGAACTAAACTCTTTAGCCTCGGGTGGGATGCAGAACTTAAGATCTCTACCGGTTAACTCA
The DNA here is from genome assembly GCA_028984105.1 of Lavandula angustifolia. NCBI lineage: Eukaryota > Viridiplantae > Streptophyta > Magnoliopsida > Lamiales > Lamiaceae > Lavandula > Lavandula angustifolia. The sequence continues at coordinate 2,788,374 of CM054826.1, forward strand.
GCCCACTTCTTCTGTTCTTCCTAATCAAGCCCTCCGAGATTAGGCAACGGAACAAGCTCTATCCCGTGCAAACACTGCAGATTGGAGAGCCCCCTATATTGTTTTCTTTGCATTTTGTGAGACCTAACGAAACCCTTATCGACACTAAAAGGAAACGGGCGTTGGCCCTGTCTAGACTCTAGAATTCCCATTCATGTAGCTTCTCAACTGCATCTTACCTAAAGCATTCTCCGGCCTCTCCTTAAACACCCATATATACCCAAATCATGCTGCACCAAAAACACATCTAATTGAAGATCCGACTTGTCAAAGTTGGAGAAGCCATTGTTATCCCAAACCACATTGCACTTGGACTTATCTTTCAACACGGGCTTGAAGTAGAACCGAAAGAAGAACCAAGCGCCCCACGCACTATCCAATTTCTTGGCACATTTTCGCCCCGTTTTAGGCAAATCGACAAGCTTATCCCCTTCATTCACTTGGTGGCCAAGCCCCACCTCAAGCATGTCAAAGGAGTCGTGGCTCCATGGCTGAGGGGGAGGGCTTGGCTCCACGGATAAGGGGAGGTTAATATCCGGTGGGCCGGAAAGAATGACCTGCCTATTCATATCGCGTTCGGATTCATCGTGGCAGGAAGCAATTGAGTCCATAGACAAGAATGTTGAAGGGTAATTCTCAATGCTTAAGCTAGTCAAGAAATCTTCCCCCATTACCTAACCCCTTTTTTTTTCCTACTTTCAACAATCAGGGTTTATATTCAGACAATCAAATAATTCAACATACAAAGAAAAACCCACCAAATTCAACCCTTTGTACAGAAGTTCCACAGCTGGGAACCGCTACATAATCAACAAAACACTCTTCTTGGAAAATAAAGATTCAATCTTTGATACCGATGAAATTCACCAATAAGATCAAATCTATGGCGCCCAAACAAACATAAAGAATAGGGCAAAAAGAGAACTGCAGAATAAATAAAGGGGTATTAGGCAAATTCAAAAGGGGGAAAATCGAAGAGGAGAAAAGGCAAACCAAAGAATATAAGAAATACATAAAATTACCATCATGTAATGGAGATCTAAGTTCGTAATTCTCTGCAACAATCGCCACTTCAAGAGGGAAGAGGATATAGGAAATTGAGATTAATATTAATTTTTGTTATTATTATTATTCTCAAAAGTGATAACAAACGGCGCCGTATTCCACCAAAACGTGATAAGGGGTGGGGTGAGAATAAACGTGCTGGGTTTGGCCCCAAAATATTCAATCCGGATCTTCTGACCCATTTCCGGTGGACCTCTCGGTGATCCATCAATCACGCGGTGCCACGCGTGTATTGATGGGCCATATTACCAATAAATAAATATTTGACTTATAAAAAGGTGTCCCGCCAATGCACGCGTGGCACCGCGTGATTGGTGGGCCACCAAATGGTCCACCATTTGTGGGATAGATGATCCCTAACGCAAAATATTTGACTAGTTCGGTGAGTTGGGTTTGGCCCCATCCGCCAATTGTGTTGGGTTATGTTATACTCTCTCAGTCCGTTCGACTTCTCTCATTTCTATTTTTCAACCTTGTTCCACTTAACTTATTTTATTTTTAAAAAGGAAAATAATTATTCCTCCGTTTTATTAAAGAAGATTCATTTCTTTATAGTTTTACATGGTATATATTGTTTGACTTCTTAATAGTTAAATGTGATTCACACAATCATTTGACATTTTGGAAAACGTGTCATTTGTAGTGGCACGTCCGGATATATAAAGAAAATGTGTAATTTCTAGTTGGATAGAGGGAGTACTACACACTCTCTTTTTTTTCTTTGTAGGATCCACTCATCTACGCACAACCAACTACTCATTTTAATATTCACACAAAAAAGAAATGAGACAAATCAAATGAGACGAATAAAGTATTACTTTCTTCAATTCATAATTAATTTTAATTTCTCTCTTGTAGATCTATTATATAAAGGCAATATAAATTGTTTGGATATATTCTTTTATGACAAATGTGTTTTAACATATGTTATGATGATAGTTTCTTTTCATTTTCAAGTCATGTTACTTTACACTAGTCACATTTACATCAACTAATACGGATTGCAAACTAATATCTCCGTTTCACTATTTTTGGCTTATTTTTTCGAAACGGATCTCATTATTTCTGGCTCATTTTCAGCTTGGCAAAGTAATTATTATTCATTCTCATAGTTTATCTCTTACTTTATTATATTCTCCCTCTTTTTTATTATATATTTTCAATCACCCTTTCACTCATTTTATAATCTACTAATTTTTTGTACTTTATTATCTATTCTCTTATTTTCAGTATAAAAAGAAGTGAACAAAAAAAATAGGATTGAAGTATTATTACATAATAGCAGAATTTACCGGTTTTGATTGCAGACTATAATTTATTTTTATTAAAATTGTTGATGAGCGCATGGTTTTGGGTACCGATACGAGGAGTCCAGAAGTCCAATAATTTTGATACACATACACACCGCCATTCTCTCCACTTTTGCCACTTGCTAGTCTTCGATATTCCGCTCACATCCCACAAAATACCCTTTTCCTTTAAATCCCACCACATCATATTCCACCCTTTTTTATGTCGATCCTTTTTCTTCAATATATTACCAACTTCTCTCTCTCTTGTTACTGTAACTCCTTTCTCGGTAAAAATTTCCTCCCCCGGCCAGTAAGATCCTCTATCTCACAATTGGTGGACTACTTGGTGGCCCACCAATCACGCGGCGCCACGCGTGCATTGGTGGGCCACCTTTTTAACATTCAAATATTGTTTGATTGGTGGGTCACCAAATGGTCCACCAATTGTGGGATAGAAGATCCGGACTCCCCGCGCCTGTATTCCGGCAAAATTACCTTATATATAATTCTTCCAATCCCCAATCATATCTACATTGTGTGAAAACCCAATCAAAAGGTTTTTTTTTTTCAAAATAACATCAAGATCTCGAGGTGGGCCCCTCTCGAATGAGGAAATCTCTTTCCGGGACTCCGAAATCTTGAATCTTTAGTCCGGTTTCGTGTGAAAATAGATGAAAGAGTCTTGAAAAAATGGGATCTTTTAGTGGATTAGGCATTGGTTTGAGCTTTGTCTTTGGTTTCGTTCTAATGGGTTTAGTTGCAGAGGTTTACTATCTCCTATGGTGGAAGAAGAGAAAGCTTTACTCCAACACAAACAAATTGAATCTCGAAAAACCCTCAATTCTCCAGTGGTGTTGGAAGAACCCAGATTCCGTTAACGCCGTTAGCCGCCGTGAAGTCACGAATTCGGCCGAACAAGAAGACGTTGAAGTGGGGTCCGCCAAATTTGCCTCCGGCGAAGAAGGGATCGAATCGGAGCTGATGAGGATCCATAATCTTTGCGGGCCGCCGCGATTTCTCTTCACGATCAAGGAAGAAAGTAAAGAAGATTTGGAATCGGAGGATGGGAGATCGAGGGCGAGCAATTGCCGGAGTTTGATCGATGGGTACGACGCCGTTTTGCCTTCGCCGTCTTTTAAGACGGCGAATTCTTGGAGCGGGGAGGCGATGACGGAGGCGGAGCTGAACCGGCTGCGGTCGTCGCCGCCGCCGGCGTTCAAGTTCTTGAGAGACGCGGAGGAGAAGTTCTTGGAAGCGGAGAGGAAGAGGAGAGTGAAGAATCAAGAATCCGCCATTGTTAGAGAAGCGCAGGTACTGCCGTTGCCTTCTTCTCCGGATTTTCAGACGAGAAATTGATTTTTGTTTAGGTTAATTTTCGATTCTTGATTCGGGTTTTTTTTTCTTGATTGAAATTTACTGATTTTGATCTGGGTTATTTAATTCTTTTTCCATGCACATTAATTTACATAATTGTGTGATTAAACACGTATCCGGAAATATAAATTAGTCTGGTGAAATTTTTAATTCGAAATACACTAAAAAAATCGAGTTTGGGCACTATTTAGGGAGGATCAATATCTAATTTGTGTGATTAATGAAGGAAACTCAATTAATGAGGTATGGCAAGCATTAAGCGCCCAGCATCCTCTGTCCCAAACATTGGTGGCCCATATGGTGGCCCACCAATCACGCCTCGCCACGCGTGCATTGGTGGGCCACCTTTGTATAATTTAAATATTTTTTTATTACTAACATGGCCCATCAATGCACGCGTAGCATCGCGTGATTGGTGGGCCACTGAGTGGGATACCAATTTTGGGCCAGAGGATCCGGATTGAGCATTAAGTTAGTCGTATTAATGTGCTGTGTTTTATGATTGTTAGAAACTGCTGCTAGAATTAATTAATTCAGGCCAGGTGGAATTTTATTTTATTTTACTTAAAAAAATCTTATAAAATTGTAGCATTCGGTCGGAAATACAGACAAAAGGCAACAGTAAATTTACCAGCGGTTTGTTTCTCTTTCGCCAATTCTGTGGTCGATACAAAAAAAAATCTTATTTAAAATAATTACTTCTTACATTAAAGTAGCAATCCCTCCGTCCCATAGTTCTTACTCCAAATTTTCAGTACGATTTTTAATAAAAAATATTAGTTGTTTGTAAAGACGTGGTGTCCTCAAATAAAGTATTTATAATAATTGTTAATTGTGGAACAGTCCGAGAAGAAAACTGGTGTAATAGTCCGAGAAAGTGGTGTAATAATTGTGGGACGGAGGGGAGTACAATATATAATTTCGGACTGTTTCATTGAAACGTTCCCATTTTTAGCAAATTATTATATATATATGTATATATATATATATATATATATTGAAGAATTCATAACTTTACAAAACTCTATAAATATGAACTATTCTATTTAAAACCCGTACGAAACGAAACTGAACTATTTCAATAATAGGTTATTAACTTGGAATAACTTCAAATTAATTAACTAAATTTTGGGTATATAATATAATAAAGATAGTACTATAAACAATTTTAGACATTCCAATATAAATCGTACATAATGTTATTTTAAAACTATAGTCAAGTTGAAAAGGAAATTTTTTAATTAGCAACATATTCCAACTTTTCTTCTGAAAAATACAAGAATTATATCATTTTCATCACGTGATTTACCTAAATATTACCCCAGGCTTGGACAAGAATTCCGAATTCAAATATTTACTCAAACTCATTGAATTTCCAAGTAATCACATAAAATTATTTGATTTTGACCAAAATCATACTATAGTCAAAATTGTGACCATATAATTTATCCAGCTTCATGTCTGTATTTCTAGTTCAGAAGAATGTCAAATAATCTGCTCAAAATATCAGTAAAATGGATTCAACGTTTGCGAGATTCAAGTTCAAATTTGAATTAAATTCGAGTCTAAGACAAGAATACAAGATTTTTAACAACCATTCAAAGTTAAATAGAGTTGCGAACTCATTCTCATTGTCTTACTTATTACTACTATTTGGTGTAATTGATTTTATCTTTTAGAGTTGGATCTCCAATTAAAATTTTATGCTAATTTTAACAGATAATGTGATATTGAATTATTGAATACAAACTTAACAATAAAATTACAATAAATAGGTAGAAAAATTAGTTAAAAAATAATAAATTGGAGGTGTAGATGAAAGAGGGCACATGCAAAGCAAAAGCAGGGCCCTGGCCAGCTTAGTTTGTGATAACAGAAGCAACAAAGAAACAGGGATAAGTCTTCCCCCACATGCATCTATTTTTTGCTTATTTATTTATTTTTCCCCTCTATATTAAATAACAAAAAAGTATCATTATTATTTTTCTTTTTTTGAGGAGAGGCGTTTTATAGGGGAGGTAAATTATGTAGTGTGTTTTCACCGGACGACGAGATTCACACTTTTTTTTTAATCGTGGAACCCGCAGCCGCTACTTTCGGTGTGCACGAAATTCATACTTTGTCACGGTGTATATAAAGTCACACGGGACGATAGCATAGAGGAGAAACATTTTTATTAAAACCCAAGAAAAAAAAATGATAACTGATAATATAATTTTGGTGATAAAATCATCATATTTTATATAAAAGAACTATGGCTTTTATTCGAAACCCATCAACTTTTTTTAAATTCCAAGTAAATTACAAAAAAAAAAAATCAGTACTTTAAAAAATTATTGTTACAGTTGTTTGGAATACTACCTTAGAATTTCTTTTAGTTTTTATTCGGAATTATAGTTTAATTTTAAAATATCTAAGAAAATATTTTGTGGCTGCTACCAAACGGGCCTAAGATAGTTAATTTGGGCCAAGAACAATTTATAATAGCAAAGAGCGATTGTTTCAACTTGGGCCTAAAATAATTGATTTGGGCCTAAAATATACTCTCTCTTTCTTTTATTATTGACTTGTTTTACGCTGTTACATTATTATTATTTTTTTTAAAAATGGAAAAAGAATTATGAATTGCAATTAATTTAAATAAGTGGATCTACTATTTTAATAACAATAATGGAACGGAAGGAGTATTATAACAACAATTTCAAACCGACTAAAAAATTAAGCTCGTTTATATTTCTGCCAACAACCACTCTTGTTTGATTATCAATTGTCAAATATGCAAATTGTTTATAATAATAAAGATTGGGGAGATGGCATTGATCTTAAGAAAGGAATATTTGTAGGTTTAGATAAAGCACATTTGCTTAAGATTCATTCCATCCACTTAGGCATATATTTTAATTTAATTAAATTATCCTACCAATGATTGTTCGAGCAAAAGCCACACGCCAAGAATAACACTACTTTTGAGCTTTAACAGCTCAATCATTCCATTTTCTCACATATATATATCCATAATACTAATCACATTTTGAATACAGCAACATTTTTTGCTAGATCAATCAATGGATCAATAACCAACATGAGAAACGAGCAATGGATAATCCAATTCAACACCAGCGACGACACTCCAACCGATGCTAATTGGGTGAGCAAGGTGAGCGACGAGCTCACCAGGCTCCCCCAGACTCGCTCCACCGAGTCGAAACGGTGGGAGACTCAATCCATCTACAGAATCCCATGGAGCATGAAGGAGCTCTGCAGCACCGCGTACCGGCCCCAGACCGTTGCCATCGGGCCCTACCACCACGGCGAGGCGCACCTGGAGCCCATGGAGGAGCACAAGCGCCGCGCCCTCCTCACCTTCTTGGAAAGGTCGAAAAGGCCCCTCCAGTCCTACGTGGACGCGTTGGCCCCTGAGGTGGAGAATCTCAAGGATGCTTACTATCAGTTGGAGGACAAGTGGAAGCGAGATAGCAACGCGTTCTTGCAGCTGATGATCGTTGATGGGTGCTTCGTGTTGGAGGTCATGCGGACCACCACTGCCACGCCAGAGGAGTGTAGGAAGATGGGGTACGTGGACAAGGATCCGGTGTTCAGTAGCCATGGAAATCTCTGCTTCGTCCCTTATCTAAAGCGCGATATGCTCATGCTCGAGAATCAGCTTCCTCTAGTGCTTCTTGTCAAACTTCTTGTTGATGATCATCAAGTTGAAGATGGCTTCATCTCCATTGATGGTTTGTCCAAGGTAATTTGTAAACCTAGTATACATAAATGTAAGGATGTGGGAAATCAAGAAGAAATTCTCCTGTTCACTTAAAACTAGGTCAATTGCATTTGCACGTTTTACTGAAAAAAAACAAAATCAAAATTCTTATGTCCTCGATTAATGTTTCACCAAAATCCACATTCAATTGTTTCAATGATTGTTTTGTCAATAAAAACCAAAATCCCCATTCAATTCTTTCAAAGATTGTTTTGTCAATAAAATGATACTATTGTCTTTTTAATTAAATTTTAACACAAAATATAACCAACCGAAGTTTGGATTTTCAAAGCACTTTGCTCACAATAAACTTAAAATATTTAGTAGTGTAAATGTCATCGCCAAATGACCTATTAGTATCATAATGTTATTCTTTTCATAATTAATTTTTGATCTGTTATACGGGTATTTTCAACATTTTATATCATAAAAATGTTCATATAAAATTTTGCATAGTTGCATTAACAACCGTGGATCTTAGCCGGATAGACTTTGGCGTCACACAATTATACTCCACTATATGTCACCTCCATAAATCATTTGACATGTGGAATATATTTTAATTAAATAATCAAATCAAAATCAATTATGGTGGGCCACATATGCTACATGTCAACACGAGTGTAACATACGAGGGAGTATATTGTGTGACACACAAGTCTTTGTGGATCTCAGCACGTATTCAAGAACATAATGTATTTTTTTTATTATAAAAAATAATTTGACATAGTTTCAAGTTAATAATGACACCTTTTTTTTTTCCTTTTAATTTCTTCAAAGATATGGATTATTCCAGTATTAATTAACGATTCATATTTGTAGAAGGACCAGCTAAGTTCGTTGATTCTCAAGTTCCTCTCACAGCCACACGATGTAGGCAACATTCAAGAGTTCGGATCATGCCTCCACATCCTCGACCTCTACCGGAGAAGCCAGCTAAAGCCTCCCCCTTGCCAAAAAACCAAACCTAAGAAAAGGATCTTCGACTTCCTCCCGGGCCGCCGCCTCCACAAGGACGACGTCTACATCCGCTCCGCCACCGAGCTCTCCGAGGCCGGAATCAAATTCGCCCTCAGCAAGACCAAAACCCTAAACGACATCTCGTTTCGCCGCGGGGTCCTCCGGCTCCCCCTCGTGATAGTCGACGATGCCTCGGAGTCCGAGTACCTAAACCTAATGGCGTACGAGCGGTTCCACGTTGACGCCGGGAAAGACGTGACGTCTTTCGTCTTTTTCATGGACAGCATCATCGACAGCGCGAGGGATGTGAGCTTGCTCCACTCGTGCGGGATCGTACAGAACGCGCTCGGGAGCGACAAGGCCGTCGCCAACTTGTTCAACTCACTGTCGAGGGATGTGAGCCTGGATAGTAATAGTAGTTTAGGGTTGGTGCATAAGAAGGTGTCGGATTACTGCCAGTTGCCGGTGCCGCGGTGGATGGCGTACGCCAAGCATAACTACTTAACCAACCCCTGGGTCGGGATGTCGATTTTAGCTGCAGTTTTTCTATTCGCTCTTACTGGGGTTCAGACTGCTTATACTGTTCTTGGATATTATCATTCTAAGTAGTTTATAGTTAGTTTTGAACATTGTGTGTCCTTGTCACATGTGTTTTCTTGATTTTTTTTGAATTCATTAGAGTGTGATTTGTTTGTTACTCCCTCCGTCCCATTAAAAACGTTTATTTTCTTTTCAATACGGAAATCAAAAAAATGATGTTTGGTGGGCCCGACTTTCCGTTATCTTGAAAGACCGGCCACACAAATAATATTTATAATTATACCTGCAACAGACAACTAGAATAATACTAGCACAGTTAGTAATCAAGGGTCGAATCCACAACGAATTGATAGATTTACACAATTTATCTCTAAAGACCGAAAAAGGGTTTGGTTAGTAACCACCATGAACTTTTGGTTTAATTGAAACTAGACAATAAATCATAAACTGCGTAATTAGACGGGTTATAAAAATAGTTAATAAAAAGCGACTCGGCTTTGGGCAGATCCACACTGATCGATCTCCAATCCTCGATTATAAGATTAACTGATTATCTAAGGTTGCCCAACTATGTTTTTTTCCATATTAATATTAATATTAATATATTAATGCACAAGTTTTTGGGTCACACACTTCATACTTTTTATATGTCACACTCCATAAGTAAATTGATATGTAGTATATGTGGTCACTATAATTGATTTTGATTTTGTTATGTAATTAAAATATTTATTTAACAACAAAGTATATGTTCATTATCGCTGCAGTTCATTAAAAACCATAATTATTAACAATCCAAAAAATATCATAATTACTCGAAATAGAGTGTCCCGCTATTATTTAGATAATGAAGTCCAACCAAACTCCTAAGTTGTGAAACAATAACTCCATATTATAAATTCAGATAGTGGTAGTTGATTCAATTCAGAATTAATAATATAATTCACTGATCTAAACAATAAAAAATCCTTTTTTTAACTTATCGAATAGTCAGATCGACTTCAGTTAACTCCCAATGGACAAAAGTTGTACATCATATGCTATAAACAACGATTCGCATAACAAATTGAAGAAGCTTTGGAATCAAATTGCACCAACATATCTCTTGTCGCACATGGTCAGCCCATCACCCCCCCCTCACCCCCATTAAAGCAAAACAATGTCTAGTGGTGAATGTTGGTGGCCCGGAATTAATAGGTCCTGAGTTTAAATTTAACTGGAATCACTATGTGTTGCCTATCATTTATGGTTAATTTAAGATTGAACTCTCATGTTTGGTTTGCAGACTATTGAAAACGGGATTTATCCAATGCGCACTTCATAGCGGCTCGTCATAAAAAAAAAAAAAAAAAATGCGAAGCAATTCTTCTCCCATCATCCACCTCCAACCACCACTTCTTGCACGGCGGCTGACGCTTCAAACCGCCGGCGATTATATATATAATGGCTCAGAGGCTGAGCTGTGCATGACTAGTGAAGAGCAGGGTTTGTTTGCTGCAATTCGGTTGGGGGATTTGGAGATTGTTAGGGCAATTTTAGAAACAAATTCAAGTCTCATTCCTCATTCTACTGTGTATGATTGCAGCTCTGTTTTGCATGTTGCAGCTGCTAATGGCCAGATTGAGGTGGGAATTTCTTGAATTTATTACTTTCCTTTTCTTTTCTTTTTTTGGATTTTAAGAATTTTTAGTTTGATGGGTTCCTTGAATTGGCACGTGGGTTTTTTCTTTTTTAGGTTCTTTGTTACCTTCTGGAGAAGTTGGAGTAGCCGGACTTGTTGAATCGGCACAAGCAGGTTGTTTGTCTTGTGTTTTTGTGTTGAAAGATTGGATTTTTAAGTTGCTTTTTTTTTTTGGGAAATGTTTGATCTTGATCAGTTCTGATTGAATGACTTAATTGATTTGATGATTATGATGTGTATAGACTCCATTGATGTTGGCTGCAGTGAATGGCAAGATCTCATGTGTCACAAAGCTGATTGAAGCAGGTGCCAATGTATGCAAAATTTATGACTTTACCTGTTTCAGATTTTAAGTTATAATCCCATTTTATGAACGTGGATGCTAATTCATGAATATAGAGTAATAAGACTTTTTTGGGTTTTTTATTTATTTCAAATCAATGAAAATCTTAGACTTAAATTATGAACTAAATGTTAGTATAAGGCGAAGGCTAATCTCGAGCTTTTTGGATCACAATCTGATGTTTGATTCGGTTAATGGAAGAAGTTGTTTGCATTATGCTGCATACCATGGCCACTCAGATTGTCTACAAGTCATTCTCTCTGCAGCCCGGACCTCTCATGTGACATCCTCATAGTTAGCCTCTTCGTCTAGATTTAATTTTATGATGTGGGATAAGAAAGTTAACCCATTTGTATTTGGAACTAGCCATAGACTGAAATCATGAGTACAAATATGCAGGGGATATTCTCGTTTCGTGAATGTTAGAGACCACAAAGGAGCAACACCATTGCACTTAGCTGCCCGTAAAAGACAACCCGAATGCGTTAATATGCTGGTGGAAAATGAAGCTCTTGTTTGTGCCTCAACTGGTGGATATGGGTAAACTTTCAAGTTGGAATATTCCTTAGCATTTCTTTGGTGTGTGTGAAATGGTTCTCTGATTGCCGGTTACTATTTACAGCTTTCCAGGAAGTACTCCTCTTCATTTGGCTGCAAGCAGTGGCACTCTTGATTGCATTAGAGAATTGCTGGCTTGGGGTGCAGACCGGCTTCAAAGCGACGCATCAGGGTACTTTCTTGTTCTTATTATTGCCTTGTTTGTAAGCTAAGTAGTTGTGAAAGAAGATGAAAAAGGAAGTAATTAGTACAAATTTGCATAAGGTGATCTATTTCTTTCTCCTAATCTATCCATTGTTATTATTGGACAGAATTGTTGGATTTTGCTTTCTGTTTCTGAATAATTAAAATCATTGATGTGGTCTAGGAGAATACCTTATACAGTAGCATTGAGGAAACACCATGGAGCATGTGCAGCTCTGCTGAATCCTTCTTCTGCAGAGCCTCTAGTCTGGCCCTCGTCGTTGAAATTCATAACCGAGCTCAATCAAGAAGCGAAAGCTCTACTAGAATGTGCACTAATGGAAGCCAACATGGAGAGGGAACAAACTCTCCTACATAGAAAAGGTTACTTGATGGCGTCTCCATTAGAATCGGACCACGTTAGTGATGACTTATCCGAGGTAATTTTCCTCTCCTCCTTCAGATTCCTTCTCTTGAATTAAAGTTCTTGATCTATATAACTATGAATCCTTTGCAGGAGGGATCTATGTGGGATATGTTTTGATCAACCATGCACAATTGAAGTTCAATCATGTGGGCATTTGATGTGTGCACAATGCACACTTGCCTTGTGCTGCCACAACAAGCCTAATCCAGCAACGTCGTCCCCTTCTATACCTGTTTGCCCGTTTTGCAGGAGCAGCATCGTGAAACTAGTCGTTGCCAAGGCTAGTGACAAAACCCGTGATGTCACAAAGCCTCGGAAGTCTCGGAAGTCTCGGAGGTCCCGGAAGTCAAGTGAGGGAAGCAGCAGCTTTAAGGGTCTCTCGGCAATAGCCTCATTTGGGAGATTGGTGCGTGGCTCGGGCCGTATAGCAGTTGATAATGGATGGCTTGACAAGAATGATCTTTAAGCCCTTTTGATTGTTAGGAGCATCAAGAATTGGTGTGCAAATTATGGTGCGAGTAAAATTGGCTTTTTTGATGTGAGAAGAATAACCAGAGCATGTGTTTGCAGGTCTGGTTTGTGGAGTTAAGTGTTTGCAGGTCATTTTTTGTATACACTTCAAACAGTTTCTTGAAATTGGACACATATTCATTCCCATCTTCAAATAAAGATTCAATTTTTATTTTATTTGCCATTCTGTGATGCCCATTTCCCATATGAACAAACTTCTCCCATGACAAATGCCAACTTAAATGAGTAAATGACTTAATTTAGGATTTTATTCAAGAATTTGTTGCAGTTATGTTAAGTCTTAGGCATCATGTAACACATTTTAGATGGGGTTTTGAACATTCCAAAGGAAGTGTGCTACTTCTCTTTGGCTTTATTGAATCATCAGAACCATATAAGCTTGCAAAGATACTCACCTAATTTACAAGAAGTAAACCAAGATTACAATATATAGATTGTTCAATAGGCCTGCAGCTCATCTGCACCAGAAAGCAATGACACAAACTTGGATTCTTGGAAAGGATGATGATCCTTGATCGATGTTTTTATACCCGATTCGCCCTTCTTCTCGTCCAATAGAGGCTTATTCTCTCCTATGCAGTCCCTCTCAAGAACAACAACACCCTCTTTAGGAGCATGATTTTCCTTGGAATCAACATGACCACTCAAACTCAGACTTGAATTCTCCATTTTAGTACTAATAGGGGCAAATGGCTTCCTCTGTGTTCCTTTTGGAATTGAAAAGAGATCTTCTTGATTGGTGTGACTAATGAACTCAGAGATGGATCGGTTGAATGATTTAACTGATGATTCTTGATCTGAAGAAGCCCTTATAGAGAAGCTACCAAATCCTTGAATCCCTCTTGAGACTTTCCTTGCCTTATCTCTCTCTTCTCTCAAAAGAGGGCCTTTCTCAAGCAGCTTCAATACTCTCTCTGATTTCTTCCTCACATTCAAACCCCAATCAAATCTGAAAATCGTCAAGAAACTATATGATCAACACACATTCACATGCTAACATCTAAGCATATTATGCATCAATGAGAGAGAAAATATCAAAATCAAAATACCCTTTGCCATCAATATGTTGGAAGTTAGCCATTTCTTTAATAACATCTCTGTCCCCTTGAAACTCCTCTGCAACTCTCTCTGGCCCATGAGTCAACAAATTCTCCAACACAATCAAGGCCTTGTACAAAGCCCTCCAATCTCTCTTCTCAAATCTCACAAATCTATAAAAGAGAATGAATAAAAACAGATAAAAAAGCATAAAGATTCAATCTTTGAGATCAAATCAAGACCTTTGGTGCAGGATTTCAACTATTCTCCAATAATCATCCACTTCAAAAGCTGCTTTTGATATCATCTTCAAAGTTCGAGCATCCGGCCCTTCTGGGCTTCCATTTGTAGCCTCTTCTGTCATTCTTGAACAAAAAAAGGAAATAAAAATAAATCAAGAGAAATCAAATGGAAGCATAAAGAAGGATTTTTTTTAATACTATAGAGGGTTTACAGTTGTGCTGGAGTGACATCAGTCAGAGCCAATCTTGCAGTCTTGATCTTCTCTTTCAAGAATAAAGAAGCTTGTTTCTTGAATTCATGGAAGATGGGACCATTCATACTGTTTCTTGATTGTATTCCAATTTCTAAACCAACACAAACAGAAATAATCCTAGTCCAAGAAGGCCCTTGTGAGATTCTTGAACTACTGAATCTTGAATAATCGAAAATCAGACAGATTTTGAGGAGTTTTATGTGTTTGTCTGAAGAGATTACGAGTTGATGAAAATGAAGTGGTATAGGGAGTAGTACAATAATGGTTCATGTGGAAAGATGAGATTTTGAATTCAATGCTGAGAAATCAGTAATGAAATAGTAATATTATAAAAATAAGAAATAAAATATCATTGCAATCTGTCATTGTCAAAATCTCAAGCGTGGAGTGGTTCGTTTGAAATTTGAAATTTTCCTAATTCATCCCCAACACAACACCCACAGCTCTGTGAAGTTTTCGTTTGGCCACTGCATTGATTCCGGGCCCCGCACAATCTTTAAAAAAGAGGTACTTTGAATTTCAATTTACGTACGTTTGATTCGAAGTTTGGAATCCGGATCATTTATTAAGGAATTGGTGCAAATTTTAAACAAAACTCAATAAGCTATGATGAGTTTTAAAACTCAAATAGACGTAATTCAAAACACTTTACAAACTTAAAAATATATGATGTTTATATCTATTTCTTAGTTTGAAACTTTAATACCAACCCCATAGTTAAGTAATATAGCTTCAAGCTATTCGAAGGCCTAATAAGTAAATATTATAGCGCTAGATAACTTCGCGTCCCTATAATTTAAATCTTAACTTGTGTTATAAACTATATGGAATGAGAGAATAATAGAGAAGATGAAAAATAGATGTATATTATTATGAGGGTGGAGACCACTATTTATAGAGTACAAGATGGGCTCATGGGCTTTTAGGGTTTACATCACAATAAATGGTAAGTATATATATAAAATATATTTACAACACTCCTCCTTGATTGACCATCCCTAAAAGAAACTGTTGCCTCGTTAAAACCTTGCCAGAAAACCCATTGGGATAAAAACTGGACGAAGGAAAAATAGTACAGCTGCTCCACCTCAAAATAGTCATTCTTGATCCTTGAGTCGGCGCATATCGATCTTGTATAGCAACTTCTTGAATGTTGGTAATGCCTTTGTAAAAAATCTGCTAGGTTGTCACTTGAGCGAATTTGCTGGATGTTGATGCCGCCACTCTTTTGGAGATCATGTGTTGCATTGACTCTTTTATGAATCAATCTCAATGACTCATTTTCACATGTGTTGCATTGGATGTCTCGTTAAAACCCTTAACTAAGAAAACCCTTTGGGAAAAAATTAGAAAGGAAAAAAGAGTACAACCATTTGACCTTCAGGGTCATTTGACCTTTAGGAGTCAGTCTAATCTTCAGGATTATTTACAATTTGTTACTCCTCCTCAAGATAACAATCTTCAAGGTTATCTTTATGGTCTACACTAATATGTGCAACACAAATTTAATTATCATCAAAGATAATAGCATGTTTGTCTCGAAGATAACAAATGATGGTCAATACCATTTTAAATTTTCCAATTGCACATAAGTAAGGAACTTCTGGTCCTCATTTTTGTTATCTTCTATAGATCTAAATGAGTCTACATCCACTTCAAGTGATTGAAGCAACCATTAGGTAGCTATGTGGGTGCAATAAAATAAAATCTCTTTAAAGACCTTCAGGTAGGTCGACTAGCATAACTCCATTAGGGAGATGCTCGATCTGCAGGTCGAAACAATTATTAGTTCAACCCAAGTATTTAGATTCGAACTCCGTCTTTAGGCATGAGTTGATTTCATCAAGTACTTTTGTACATAATAATTCACATATCCTCTTCAGGAGAATTTTTGGAGTGATATGTTCTAATTTTGTATTCCGCGGACTTCTTATCTCTTAGCACCAATAAATCTCTCACGCTTCTGGCGCTGATGAGAATCAATTGATTTGTATTTTCTATGAGGAACTTCAGTTCGTTCATGGTGCATATACAACAAGTATATGAGATTTTAGTCACTCTTTTTGCACTAAATAACTTGATGAACTTCTGGTTCATAGTGCGTGAATCTAATAATTAATCCAACGAGATATTGCGGCATTCTATCATTTATGTTTTATATCTCCCCCTAATGCCGACAAGCATGTGAGTTGGATTATCAATGAATAAAATAATTCATAATCATAATTACTTGTTCTATGTAAGTCATTGTGACGGAGTATACATATAAATATTATGTTCTTCAGGAGTTTCAATCAAACTCAAGTCATCATTTATGTACCCTTCTGTCAAGGAATTCTCGTCGTTATGATTATATCATATACGGCTGTACTATTTCAGCCCCTACAATGACTTTTACAATCTAACTGAAAATATCTTTTTGACTTACATGCTTTGAGCAAGTTAAATCCTTCAGGGATCTTTATATATATGTCACTATTTAGTGAATCATATTGATAAATATTTACTACATCCATATGGCGCATAGCAAGCCTTTTGTGACATAAGTAGATTAATCAAATATAATGGCGTCTAATAAGGGAGAGTACATATTTAATTCCCGGTCTTTGAGAGAAATATTGTATTACGAGTATTGCCCTATATCTCGCAATTTTTCATTTCTCTTTGTAACAAAGACACATTTGTATCCTTCGGGGATATACTTTCCGGATTTTGGAACTACAGGTCCAAATATTTCCGGCTTTCTAGGGAATATTAATTCACCTTATATGACTTCGTTCCTCTTTGGCCAATTATTTCAATCTTGACAATCTCTTATAGATTGTCGTTGAGGATCATCTTTTTTCATTTCAAGAGTCATATTAAAGGCGAATATATCGTCATGCGTCCACGACGATATTTGATCTCTCCAATATTTTGAGATCTCATTATTTTCAGTTCAGGACTTTATTTGATTGATTAATCATTTTCGTCATTTTTTGGTTCATATGTTGTGCCCCTTTTCTTAGACACAAAATTTCTTTTAGAACCAATTGGTCGACCATATTTTTGACGAACTTTTAATGCATTTGCTGTCATTTATACTTGTCCTTCAGGGATATGAAATCTTGTTGGGGTATTTGCAGCAAATGTATGACATTGTCACTTCTTTTATATACATACTAAAACATCAAGAAGTTGATTCACAATCTTTTGCAAGTGAGTCTTTTGACTTCTTGTTCACATTGATTACTTCTGGAATTCAAATGTGACTAGTTTGTTCTTGTGCTTTTTGTTGGATGTAGATTTCACATTGATTATTTCAGGAATCCAAATGTGACATATGTTCCAACTAATGTTGGAAATGTTATTTCATCATAATAACTATCTTAATGTGAGATCATTTTTATACGGACAAATACCATTTTGAGTATGGATATGAGCAACTAATTATTCCATCTCAATTCCAAAGCCATATGATATAAATCCTCTTCAGGAGGAATTGGAGTTTAATAAACTCACTCGCTTTATCAAGGCAAATCTTCTTGATGGAATTGAGCTCTTTATTTTTGAAATTGTAGTTTTACCAAGTGCTACATTTCTTATAGAAATCGAGCATTCATGGAAATTAAGAGATTCTTCAGGATCTCTCTGCAACGCCCATATGAATTTTCAATTAAGTTGCGCATCAAAGTTGCTTGCAGATGTCCAAACTTTTCATGTCAAAGCCTAGAGCTCTTTGAACTTCCGGTTCATGACATGTTTTGTCTCACTTATTTTTATGAATGTGTAATACATTCAATGTGGTAGTGTGATAACTTTTCTTTTGTTAGCTTCTGGCTAAATACAAAAGAATCACTACCTTTATATATTATTTTTTCATGGTATCCATTGCAGCGGATATCCTTAAAACTTAGTAAGTTTCTTCTAGACTTACTAAAGTAAGGGCAAACTTAATAGTTGATTTCGTATCATTTGATAGAATGACACATGCTCTTCTGGAGCCTTCAATAATTTCAATGCACTAGATTTGAAAATCTTGCAATTTAGGATGCATATACTCGTATCGAGTTTTAGGGAGGACAATCAATTATATCTTTAAGCAATCCTATTGGGATGCTTCATTTCTATTGTCTCTCTCATGCCCTCTTATTGACAGATGAACATCGATATCAATAGTGCATTAATGTCAACAAGACATAAATAATATTTTTCATTCAAGAATAACATATGTCATCGAAAATGCGAGTTGCTCTTTAAGAGTATTTAATATTCTTCTGGAATATAAATGATGCTACTTCAGGAGCAAAAGTTAAATAGTATATAAAAATACTATATTTGAGGCATTTTCACAAACATGTGATGGTAATGTTACTATCACAATATGGTCATTTTTCAGTAATATAATTGTGCTACTTCTGGAGCAACAATTTAGTTTTATTCAAGGTAAATGAAATCAATATATTGCAAATTTGAGATCTACTCGATCTCACATCTATTCTGGAGAATAAATTAAACCACAATAGGATATTGAAAATGCAGTTCTCAAACATAGAGGAGCTCTTGCTACCACTCCATGAATTAGGTAATACTTTAAATTACAACATACCTTTATCATAAATTGTTCTTTAGGAACATGCAATATTCATCAAGAATATTAATTGTGCTACTTCAGGAGCAAGAATTAAAGTATGGTTATTGTGATATATGATTTCAAAATGACAAGTTTTAGTTGTTCCAAGAATATGTAGAGTTAATTGTGCTACTTCAAAAGCAACAATTAGAGTTATGAACATATAACATTTGTCAAAATTAAAAGCATGAATTGTTCTTCAAGAACATGTAGCATTCTTCAGGAATACAAATTGTGCTACTTCATGAGCACTAATATTAAACTACTTAAGGCGAATGACTAATATTTTCGAGAAACCCAATTGTTCTTCAGGAACATATAATGTTCTTTGGGATATAAATTGTGCTACTTCAGGAGCAACAACAATAACAATTCAAGAACCAAGATTCGCCCATCAATAAGACATATTATACGAATTGTTCATCAAAAGTATATAATATTCTTCAGGAATATTAATTGTGTGCTGCTTCAGGAGCACCAAATTAAGATTGTATGTATATATAGAACTAAATGTTATACAGTTTGCAACAAATAAAAACTGAGGTATATTAAAAAAAATACATAGATAATATTAATAACTTTTCAAGAGTGTGTAATATTCTTCAAGAATATTAAATTGTGCTACTTCTGGAGCAACAATTAAATCACTAGATTTGTCTTTAAGAGAATGTGATATTTTTTATGAATATGGATTATGCTACTTCAGGAGCAACAACAAGTTAAGTTGAAAATATGTTTTTCAATCGCTCTTCTGGAGCATGTAATATTCTTCAGGAATATTAAATTATGCTACTTCTGGAGCAACAATTAAATTATATCAATAAGTAAGATTGAATTGCTCTTTAAGAGCATGCGATATTCTTCAGGAATATCAATTGTGCTACTGCGGGAGCAATAGTTATGATCAAAGCATTAAATAAGTAAGTAAAAATGTAAATGCTTTTCAAGAGCATGTAATATTCTTCGGGAATATTGATTGTGCTACTTCAGGAGCAACAATTTAAACCACAGAAAATATGTTTGTTGTCGATCACAACAATATACATTGAAAACATAAAAACAAAATCAATGTAACAACAATAATTACTCACGGCAATATCCAAAATATTGATAAACAAGAGATTTCCAATTATTTATGTAATTCTGCAATCCTCTTAATTAACAATTTTCTTCGGTTTAAAATTTTGATTAAGGTCACGGCATGTGCAAGATAATATACTAGCAAACCTTGAATTAAAAATCAGAAAATAATTGTACCTTCAATAACAATATTTCTTCAAGGATGATTTATCCACTAAGGCTTCTTAATTTGGTAGGAGAGAATCGTGGAGCAGTAATAGTATGGATAAATTGGAATGGAAATTTCGTAAAGAAAGCAAATCGTGCTGATAACGTGTTATAAACTATATGGAATGAGAGAATAATAGAGAAGACGGAAAATAGATGTATATTATTATGAGGGTGGAGACCTCTATTTATAGAGTACAAGATGGGTTCATGGGCTTTTAGGGTTTACATCACAATAAATGGTAAGTATATATATAAAATATATTTACAACAACTTGTTAATTTTAGCTTTTTTATAAGTAAAAAAAGTCGTTCTCTTCAATTGGGCCCAAATGGGGAAATGGGCCGGAGTGAATAAATTAACTTCTAGACATGGGTTAGTGCGGGATGGAGGATCCCCCGTGAGTAAACAATATTATAATGATTACATAAGAAATTAATACTCCCACTATTCTTATCTTAATGGTGTTTGGCATAGAGTTTAAAAAAGTTAGTGGATGTGTGTTAAAATGGGTGGAAATGTGTTTAAATTGTGAGATCCACTATTTAATTGATTATGGTACATAAGTTAATTTATTTATTTATCGGATGAAAACAAAAATTGCGGGACAATCGGAAAAGAAAACTAAGACAAGAGTAGCGGAATAGTAGACCTCACATGACCTTCCGTCCACTTAGATGACATAGCCGTAAAGTGGCCAGCATATGACCGGAATTTCATGAATTCAAAGCCTTTACATGCTAAAGCATATGAACGAAATTTATCCAATGCCCACTTAAGTAAAATTTAGTTTAAATATACGTGACATTGGTCAGCTAGTTGAGGAGAGAAAAGTAGTAGAAAGAAAAGGCCAGACCCTCAAAGATGGGCTTTTCTAATAAATCAACAAAATAAATATTTTTACAATCACAAAAATAATTTTTCTTCCAAAAATTCAGATCGTAGGACCCGAAAAAGCGCTTTTAATTGGAGTGACACTTCTATAACTACAGTATCGATCATAAAGGAAATTAGATATTATACTAACTCCAGATCAACCATTTATAAAGAAGTTGAACGCCAATTACACACTAAATGTTATCGAATTATAATTATACTTCTTTAATCGCTATGAATAGGGAAAAACGAATTATATGCATTTTCAAGCTGGCATTAGAATCTAAAGTAAAGATTTGTGGTACGTCATCATGACTAATTAAACAGCCTCATAATCATTACATTTAGAAGCGTTAAGAATTTAAAGTTTAAGAATAAATGGTAGGCCCACATGCTCCGATTGCATAGTACATTTATCAAGCCATGTAAGGAAGAAAATATGGGTACAATTACCTATTTCTTTTGCAGATACTCTAAATTAATCTTGATAAACAAAATAAAAACATCACAAAATAGAGCAAGAAAAACAAAGAATCTAGAGAGAGGAACAAATGTACCAAACTGTTCCAAATCCAACACAGATCAAACCACTGCAAGAAAGATAAAAAGCTTCTCCTACCCTTTCTGGCTTATGAACATTTGTACATCTCCTGCACCAATTTTCTTGTCTGAATCCCCACAATCCAAGCCCTCCCAGATTACCAGAAAAAACATGCTCAATTGGGCTAACAGAAATCCAAACTTTCTTGCAAAAAAATAAAAATAAGAATCATAATTGAATTAGATAAATATAAATACTACAAATTTGAACATCACTTTTTTACAATCAATCAATCCCAGTACAAAAAATGTTGATCGTGTTACAAAAAAATTGATGCAATTCTTCCAGCTATAGAAGAACATTTTGATAATAAATCAGCAGCACTATAGACAAGAGTGTACGGAAAAAACCTAATTTCACCGTGGCCGAATCGGAGCGGAGCTCCAGACCCGGTGGGGCGGATAAGTGACTCGGTGAGTCGGGTGAGAGGGCGAGTTCTGGAGGCTGGGCGGTGGAGATAACTCCGCCGCCGTAGCTAGGTTTATCAACCTCGATCGGATTTCTACCGAAGAACTCCTTCGGCAGCAATACTTTGGAGATTCCGAATATTGCGACGGGGTTTTGGTCGAAGACGGTTTGGGTGACGGAGGCGAGGGCGATTCCGGTGTCAATTGCGACGGAGCCGTTGACGCGGGAGATGTTGACGGTGAAGCTGCCGGCGCCGTTCTGCTCCGTCGCTAGTGTGGGGTAAATTGGATTGACGATGGATTCGAGGGAGCCGAGGGGGTAGTAGGAGTGGAGGACGTGGAATCGGAGCACCACCGCCTTTTTGTCGGCCGGTAGGGATTGTAATTTGACGGAGGAGGGTAGATCGGCGAAGGCGACGTCGGAGGGGACCAACAGGGTTATACCGGCGCCGCCTTCGTCGGCTTCGAATTCTGAGACGACGCCGGACGCGGCGAGCATCGAGGCGGCGACGTTGAAGTTGTGGCCGTCGATTAGGGCTTTGGTGATGTTTAATCCCGGCGGCGGACGCGTCTCCGACGCCATCAGATCGAGATTGAATGGATTGAGGAGGGAATTTAAGGAGAGGATTGAGATGTTGTACGGTAGGGTTTTGATTAGGGCGAGCATCGTGGCGTTGGAGGCAGGGGAGTGGAAGATAATGGTGGAGGAGGAGGAATCGGAGGTGATGTTGATGGAGCCGGAGTTGGCGGCGGCGCGGCCGGTGGTTTGGAAGAGGGTGGTGACGAGCTTGCCGGCGGGGGGGAGCTTGCTGAGGTCGGAGAGGGAAATGTACTCGAGGAGGACGTGGTAGCGGAGGACGTCGGCGAGGTTGGTGGAGGAGGGGCGGAGGTCGGCGGAGTTGGAGCGGAGGTAGGCGTTGGGGACGGCGAGGATGGTGACGGAGGAGCGGGAGGAGAGATCGGCGGCGACGGCGGTGGTGGTGAGGAGGGAGGTGAAGTCGGAGAGATCGGGGTAGGAGGAGAGGATATCGGTGATGTTGAGGGGCAAAACGGGAAAGGGGGAGGACAGGAGGAGTAAATAGAGGAATGGGAGAGGGGTAAAGATGGAAATGGAGGAGATAGCCATTGCTGTGGGGAGTGAGCTGCTGCTGCTGCTGCTGCTGCTGCTGCCACTGCCACTGCCCTGCCGGTGTAGAAATTTTAGTGTGTGGAATTGATGGTGATGGGGTAAGGGAGAATTATTATTACTATTATTTTATATTTTGTTTTTTATGGGAATTATATAATATTCAATAATACAGCTCATTCTCATTTCTTAGTGATTAAAACATGCTTTTTTATGTAGACAATGTCATTTTCAAATCGAAACCGATTTAAATCAGATTTTAAACCGGAATTGGAATTGACATAAATTGGAACCAGTGCAAATCGGAATCGTCTTGAATCGTAAATCGTCGGTTTGCGGTTCAGTTTCTATTTACTCTTTTTTAAATCGTGAAATGGCAAACTGTCGGTTCCAAATCGGGTGAAACCGATAATTTCACCTATTAAAATTATCAAAGATCATATATCTAATGAATTAGATAAATGAATTTTAAATTGAAAATATTATTGAGGATCTAAATCTACTAACTTTTACTTATATTTAAAACAAATTATTCATTTAAAATACAAAAATCCTACTCCCTCCGTCCCATTATTTATGTCCCATTGGGATTGGACACGGTAATTAAGATAGTGAAGGTAAAGGTGTAAAGTTGTGGTGTAAAAGTATAAAGGGGTGGGGTCCACTTGCTTAGATTGATTGTGGTCCACTCATTTATTTCCTTATTTGGTATGGGACATAAATAATGGGAAAACCAAAAAAGGCAAGTGGGACATTAATAATGGGACGGAAGGAGTACTATTTTTGATATTTTAAAGTAATATACAAAATGATAAAATATTATTCTGTATTTAATATAATTGCAAATGAATACTAAAATTCTCAAAAAATATATATGGGATAAAAGTTGTTCAAATTTTATCACTGAAAAATATAGAATATCAAATATTGTTTAATAATTACTACACAACGAATAATCGAATATAATAATATAAAATTTATTTCTAAAACGACTATGATAATGAAGAATCAACAATGAGATTGTATTAATATATTTAATTGTTCCATTCTTTTATGAGGTTGTACAATTTTATTTATAATTTATTACTGACTTGATTCGAAATCGAAAAATATTTAAAAAAAAAATTAAACTGGAACCGTAATACAATAATTAAATAAAATAAATTTATAAAAACCGTGAAATAAATAAACTAGAGCCGGAATCAGCAGTTTCAAATCGGAACCGTAACCGAAACCGAAAATGAGCATATCTATTTTTATGATGAGGAATAAAGTTTTACCTAAATTGATAATATGTTATTACATTTACTATCTCCATCACTATATTATAGAGTATGTCTATTTATTTTCACTCATATTAAAAGAAGATTTAATGCACGTATAAGTTTATTTTTTTAGAATATTAGAGATAAATATTGGTATTGGGATTTGAACAAATTAATTAAATTATTAAAAAGTTAAAAATATTTATATTTTCTATTAGAAAATTTTGAAGAAAATAGTCGTTTTACATATTATCATATTAATTGGGCTTAAGCTTGTGCAAAACATTTAATTAATCAGGAAAAATAAGCAATTGATATATAATTAGGACAAACGAAAAAAAACCAAAAATACAAAATAAGGATGAAGAGTATAGTAGCGAGCATAATTGAGCTATTTAGTTGTATACTTAGTATCAATTCATTCTACTCAATTGCATCACAAACAAGTGATTAGAGACAATAAAAATAGAAGACAAACAGTCTTGGTATAAAATATAAATATGAAAAATTCAAAATGGCATCAAAATACAATCACATTAGAAGAAGAAAAAAGTGTTAAAAGGGAGTGAGGACCTAAAATAGTAAAATAGCTAAAATTTGGCTCATGACCACTTACATTAAGATTCCGAAATCATATATATATATATATATATATATATATATATATACCATAATCACCCCTTATTCGGTCATTAACTGTTAAATATTCTTTGCATTCCGCTAATACCATTTTATACTTTTACCACGAAAATTAAGAAAATAAACTTTTATTTGTAAATGGTGTTGATTCACTTGACTTTTATTTTTTACTAGTGCTTAGTGTTATCTTCTTTTTAATTGTAAAAATATAAGATATTATTATTAGGAGTGTCCAATCGAAATCACATGGCATTACTAACGAGAAGGATGGATGGAGTAGTTATATAGGGGTTGTACCACGTGAAAAATACGCAACTAATTTGGGCTGCACTGACAATTATGAAGGTTGCAAATGGGACGACCCAAACCTTATCATAGATTACGATGGGTCAATATGCTTACCTCTAAATCCACTATCATATTTTTTTACTCTCACCATCCCGCTATTCTTTTATTAATTTCATTTTTTTAATTGTTTCATTATTTTGGACTTTATTCAAGAAAGAAAGTAATATGTGTACTATCAATCTAAATAGTGGAGATCGGCCCTTTAACACATCTCCACTCACTATAATATATTTCTACCCACTTTCTTAATTTTCGTGTAAAAATCAACTAAGGCAAGAATATCGGGACGGATGGAGTATAAGAAAATTCTAAATCTAACTTTCTCCAAATATAGGCAAATTAGCATAAATGGTTCCTAATGTTTGCTAATTTTTGGATGAATTGGTCCATAATATTTAATTTTTAGTTTATTGCTCCTCAATGTTCGCTAGTTTGAATAATTTGGTACTTCTGTTAAATTTTAAATTAATCAACTGTTAGTCATACAGTATTTGCGGGATAAAAGTTTCAGGGACCAATTCATCTAATTTTTAAATTAAATTTTATTTTAAAAAAAAAAGATAAATTATATCTTTTTTGAATTTTTTCCAAATAATATTTTTCGAAAAAGATTAATTTTCTTTCTTCTTTTTCGGAAAAAATATTATTTTTCAAATAAATTTTTGCTAACGAAAAAAATTAATTAAAATAAAATTTAACTAATAATAGTTTTAGGAATCAATTCATTGAATTTTTAAATTAATTTTTAACAATTTTTTCAAATAATTCTTTGAATTAACTTTTTTCAAATATTTTTTATACTTAAAAAAAATTGGTTTAAATAAAAATTTAATTAAATCTAAATTAACTAATAATTTTGCGTCTTACGGGAAAGAGGGGAGCGGGTCAACACAGTGATGAAGAAGGTGTTATGTTCTTTGAGGTTGAAGATGTCGTAATCTTTTTTAAATATACAAAAAAATTGATAAAAGTTAATTCAAAAAATTATTTGAAAAAAAATATTTTAAAAATAGTTGAATTAATTTGAAATTTGGATGAATGGGTCCCTAAAACTATTATTAGTTAATTTGTTACTTTTAATGAATTTTTTATTTATTTTTTTTCAAAAAAAATTATTTGAACAAAAAATAAGGTTTTTTTAAAAAAATATATAATTTTTTTAAAAAAAGTTTAAAATGAATTTAAAAATTGGATTAATTGGTCCCTAAAACTTTCATTCCGTCAATACCCTTATAATTAACAGTTGACTAACTTATAATTTAACCGAAGGACCAGTTTATCTATACTAGTTAAATTAAGGACCAACTCATCCATACTAGCAAACATTAGAGATCATTTGTGCCAATTTGCCCCAAATATACCCAAATGTGTAACGAATTTCGAAATTATGAATTGGTAAACGGGTCTATTTACATAAAAACTCTAGAAGGCTGAATGTTTGACCAAAAATTGAAGTAAAACTTCAAAAGAATTGAAGCGATTTAAAAAATATATCGATTATCAAGATTAGTATGTTGTCTTAATCTCCTTTGTAATAAGCCTACACGATAAGTTTATCACATAATTCTACTAGGCTTAGTTCGTCAATTTTAGCAGGCAACCCCAACTAAAAAATTAATACCTTCATTTAATTAGCTTTCCCTTCATTTATAATTGTTCATGAATTCGAATAAGTTGATTTATCTAAATTAAGACAACACCTAAGTATAGAATAAAGATGAAAAACAGCTGTTGAGATACTTGTCTTGTAATTTAAAATTATAAGTTAAAGAAAGATGAATGCTATAAATAGAACATAAACTACAAAACTAAAAACCAAGTAATATTATTATTGTCCAATTAGAATAGTATAGCGATTAAGATGTTTAGCATGTGATCAAAATGTTCAAATCACTATGTTCTAAGAAGAAATATTTGAATATCGATATCACTTTCTTTTTCGAAAAATATGAGACATTTAAGTCATACATGTAAAGAGATTTATTCATTGATAAGAAATAGAAAAAATTGAATGGGAGTTGGATTGATGATAAAATAGAATCCTAGGCCGCAAATAATGATTCGATTGATAATGAATAAATAGAATTCTTGGTTAGCCCTCTGCGACATAAAAAAATGTTTGATCAAATTTTACTGAATCACTCATATATTGTTTGCAAGCTCTAAAGCACATAAATGAGATTTTATTCAATGCGCATTTCAGTAAAGGCTCGTCAATTTAAAAAAATAGTCTTATTAATTACCTAACACATATAGTGATGTGTACAAAGATGTGACTTGTTATAGTTTATCTAACCAAATCAAGACAGGCAAAGGTCGTTGGATCTGACTGCTACTCACTCAACTAAAAACATTCTTTTCTATTTTTACTTCATTTTGGTTGGTAAACTAATCTAAATCGCATACTAAATGTTGCTTAAATTATCTAATTGGAACTAATTAAATCAATAGTTTAATTTAATAAGGAGGCCAAAGCATTTATGAGGGACGTTTATAGTTAAATCTCGATAAAATAATATTCGATAAAATAATAATCTCGCTAAGATAATAATTTCTTATGGGTCAATGTACTAAAATAATATTCTATAAAGTAATAACCTCGTTAAATGAATATTTTTTCTCGGTCCCAAGGTTATTACTTTATCGAGGTTTAACTGTAGTTCGCAAATTAAAATCGAGTTCAGGTTCAAAATTAGTCACCTAAAATATAAAAGGAGTTAAAATCTTGATTCTAAAATCAAATTACTTCATACAATTTTTGGATTCCAAATACACCAAAACTAGATTTTCGAAACTGAAATTAAATTTATCGAATTAAAACATTATCTATTTGTCCACATTTCACCGGGTTTACAAATCAAAGGGAAGAAGACAGGTGGTTGACTGGGTAGTGGTTCAAGCGACCGGTTTCTACTATAAGTTTTCTTGATTTGTTGGGGGCTTTAAACTATTCAATTCGACCTTTTTTTTTTGACGAGGAACCCGCAGCCGCTACTTTTGGTGCGCACAGAGTAAACTTCGCTCCTGTCCAATAGCCTGCAAACCACACAGAAGAGTTAAACCACCTTTAATGTGATAGGGTGACAAGCTCACACATAGTGTGTCCAGTAGGAATTGAACCCATGACCTATCGGTCCCGAGCCACCCACCTTCTCCGCTATGCCATTCCAAGGGGACTCAATTCGACCCTCTTCTTTCCTGGTCTTGTTTTTCGTATACGTTAAAGCAAGATTGCAATTTGGACTAAACCCATGTATATAATACTCGGTAGCAGTTATATCTCCACTATCTGCATCATAACTTTCTCATATACTTTCTCCTTTCCCCGCCATGCTTCTTTTATGATGTTTCGTTGAAAAAGATCAGATTTTAAAGCCTTCCCCACGTTGAATCACTGTTGATAAGGTAAGAATCTTAACTTGTTTCTTCGAATTTGTTTCAGTTTTAAGTTCTTTTTATTTTTTGGTTTGTTGGTTTCTTAAAAGAAGTTTACTGTTTTTATCTGTGTTGGGCTATTAGTCCTTTGCTTTATTCTTGTTCTTGATGGTTTCTTATTTTTCTTGATTATGATCTTTTTTTTAATGAAATGAAAAGATTGGCATAGGGAAAGATTTGGGCCGTTTTGTTTTTGTCTAATTTTCGGGTGGAATGGGTTTTCTTGATTTGCTCTCTGTTTATCAAAGTTATTAATTCCAATTAGAACCATTTTGATAACTTGATTCAAACCAAGGATCATGTACTCCTTTGATGAACACATAAATCCCCATCATGTTGTATGTAAAACTGGTAAATCCCCTATCGAAGTTATTAGATTGTGTTGAATCATAACATGCTTAAAAAATACACTGAATTTCAAGATTTTTTTTTGATCAAGTTGGTTGAACAGAATCTAGAGAATGGGGAGGCATTTTTGGGCGAAGCATTTGGATGACGGATCGCGGTCTAAGGAGCCCGGTTGCATATGGGGCTTAGCACGTGTGCTGGACTACCATCACTGGCAGTCTAATATCAAGAAACTAATCCATCACCGCAGATATGATGGCCGCGGTGATGGTTATGAGAAGCTTTTGGATGAACATGAGAGCACACATCATGTAAGAATCTTGTTATTAGTATAAACTTATAAGTATGCAGGTTGGTGGTGTTGGGACTTAATGAGTAACTTGTGTATGTTTGGTTGGTTTTAGGGTGCTAAAACGTCTCGTGGTGGTAAGAAGCGCTCGAGGAGAGCACGTATAAAAGCTATATTTGATGATAAGGATAGTTCTAGAAAGGAAGATGGATTGCCCACAAAATCATGCTTGCAGAAGACTTACTCCATCCACCATCTTGAATCAGTGGATGATTTCTTTGGTAAAATAAGGACTGATTGGAATCATCCAATCATTTTCTTTCCAAGAAACTCGGAGGATTCTTCCTCTCAGTTTTCTGATGCAGATGAAATGAAAGCTTCAGCTGAGGTTGATTCTAAAGAGAAACATGATGTGTATGAGATATTCAAGGTAGATAAGGAGGTGCTTTTGAGAAATCTTCAAGATTCAGATGTGGGCGTTGCTAATTTATCGCGTAGTTCATTTGGGTTGAAGACTAAAGGAAAGTTCAGCAAATCAAGATCTTTTCCAGTCGCTGATTTGGCACAAAGGAAAAAGCTTAAGCCCTTGAAACTTGAAAGAAAACTGCAAGAAGTTTGGTCACTTCCAAAGGATGAAAGTAATGACATTTTAGGCCAAGGTTTGGATTATGGTATGAAGAAGCACACTCACAGCAGAAGTTCTTCTTTAAACGAGTCATTGGATAAATACGCGCGCCTATTAGAGAATAATCTTGGGAAAGATGTGAAGCTAACTTCTTCCCAAAGCTTGAAGTTAACAAGTGAAAATGGCAATGCTTCACTTTATTTCAAAAGGAGGCGGTCTCTTTCTAATATGGAATCATACTATTCGGATATGAACTTGAAGATATTCGGTGATGATAATCCTTCCGATGCAAGCTTAGTTGTAATTGCAGAGTATGGTAGTTTAGTTCCACAGAATAGTGAGGAGGAAGAGGCGGTGGGAATTAAGGAAGATGATACAAAGTTAAGGCTGCATTCAAGAAATGACAAGGAGAGTCTTGAAGTTGAAACTGATCAGTTGAAGGGAAGTGGATCCCATTTGGAGTGGGATGGCGATTGTTCAAATAGTCTTAAAGAGGATCAAACTCCTCAAGGTAGTTAATCTCTTCTTGCTTGAATATCAAATTTCCTAATTGATTGTAAGTGGCAATAATTAAGCTTTTCTTGATTGCCTTAATTAGGTGAAGAACACAAATCCATCACTCATAAGTTGGATTCTTTGATTCCCATTGATGATCTGCAATGTGGAGAAGAAGTTCCATCCATCTCCCAAAATCTTAAAATTTATGACAAAAATGAGGAAACCACACACCCTTGTAAGAAAGTTACTGACTTGGATTATGTAAAGCACCTTCTTGTTAAATCTGGGATTACAGCAGATGCTTCAGAAATGGCATGGCATTCATCAGATCAGCTACTCAGCCCTCAACTGTTTGAGAAAGTGGAAGCCGGTTGGCCTCATGAAGAGGATGAGTTAGACGGATGGCCGGACTATGAAGGCTGTTGGCACCATCAAATGCTGTTTGATTTAGTCAATGAGGCTCTACTAGAGATATATGATATTTCGCTTCCGTACTATCCTAAGGCGTTGTCCTCAAGTTGTAATGTTCGTCCGTTTCCAATGGGGGATCGCGTTGTTGAGGAGGTTTGCAAGAGTGTTGGGACATTGATGGATTTAGAGAATGAGGAGGGGGAGGATTTGATAAATTGTGTCGTGGATCACGATCTGGCTCGCGATCGGAGATGGATGAACCTGCAGTTGGAGAGTGAGTCATTAGCACTCTATCTTGAAGATGTGATATTTGATGAACTCATCCAAGAGGTAATGTTTTCTTGAGTTTTTGATGTTTCATACTTAAAGGGCCTTCTTAGATTTCTCTTGTGAATAGGAATTTGATTATAGGAAGTAGGTTAGAGTATGTATGAGATTGTGAGAATGGATAAAGTTTGTATCATGCAATGCATGAGATTGTGTGACCATATTTTGGTCTAAAGAATAAAGATTGCTTATGGCATATTGTCTTTCTTTATCATTACTATGCGAATTAAATTTCGATTTTGATTATGTATTATAGCATCTTCTAATTTATGTCCCGTAACTTAAAAATTGTCGGTTTTTGGTCATACGACAAAAAAGTGTGCGTCATGCATCCTTTTTCTCTAGCCTGACATATTTCTGACTAGTAGTACGTATGTCTAACCTTGTTTGATTAACATTATGTTACTTGTAACATTTTTTTGTAGTATTATTAACTCTTTCTAGTTACTGGCAACATGATAAATCACTAACATGACGTTATTAATAGGGCAGAGGGATATATTTAAAAAAAAAGTAAAGGGTAGTTAATTAAACACACAAAAATCATAACCATCTATATTGGATGGTTCCATACAAGGCCTTACCACATTCATCATATCAAGCTAGCTGGCTAGGCAACCAAGCAGAGTTTACAAACACAGCATACATATATATCAATCATTAGCCAATATACCATGCAAAATCCATGTTGCATGTATAATTGGCTATTTTATTTAATTACAACACAACATTCTTGATTACTAGTATCTCTTTTCAGCACCTGCAAGGATTGCAGGAGCAGCTGGATCCACACTTGCAGGCCTGCCCTCCTTCAGCACCAGAGCTTTTCTCAGATCCTTCTGTGTTCCTAAAAATCATCCATCATAAAATTCATGCTCAATTTAACACAATCTCAAAAGGGATTAACAATTAGATCGATCGATAAATAGATAGATTGTAAATTGGCTCAAATAGTCCTCAAACTATTCAATCTTAGCTATATTGTATTTTTTTTATTTTTTTGCCAAATTGGTCCCTAGTATATCAAAATTCGGCCAGATTGGTCTTTTCGTAAGTCACAATTAGTCAATGATATTTTGAAAAAAGATATACAGCCATTTTTGGAATATACTTTTACATATGACCAATTCGGCAAATATACTTTTACAGATGACCAATTCAACCAAATTTATGAAGTTTGAGGATCGATTTGACAAAAAAATAAGATTGGGGATCAAATTGGCCAGAATTGGTTTTTTGTAAGTCATAATTAGTTAACAATATTTTGAAAAAAACAAATACAAGGGCATTTTAAGAATATTTTTACTGATGACCTATTCGGCTAAATTTATGAAGTTTGAGGATCAATTTGACCAAGAAATAAGATTGGGTATCAATTTGGCCAAAATTCAGTAGCTTATGGAATGTCTAAGCCAATTTACCTCGATAGATAAATAGATAAAGAGTTAATGGGAAGATTTGATTAGGGTTTTGTTTATATATGTTGATCACTTACTTGGTCACAGGTGCAACCCCCTCAATGATGGTAGTAGTAGTGCTCTTCTCCAAATCCGGGCAAGCCCCGCACCTGCCAACACATCCATAAATCGATCAAGAATCCGACTTTTCGGACTCTAAGAGGCGTTAGTTATGAGAGTTTCAGAATTATGAATCGATATAATAAATTTCATATAAGGTGTTTGAATTAGGTCTATCGAAATCAAGATTTTAGAATTATATATAAACAATTCGGGTTTTTCAACCCCTATAACTTGATGATTTTATCGAAGCCCACATTTAATTCTCATTCCAAAACGTTAGTTAATGATTCCAAACATAAACCCGATTCCATGAACGTGAGTTGAACTTACACACAGCTGCTGCCGCATGAGCCACAAGCACAGAGTCCTCCGCAGGTAGACATTTTCTTCAAGCTTGCAATAGAAAGAATAATAATAATTGTATTTGAGATTATAGCTTAATTGTTTCACTTAAACTCTTCTATCTTCTTGATATATATAGAAGTCTAGGAAACAATATTACTTGTGCGTATTATAGTATTTGTTGATATCAACATCGTACACGCTGACATGACATAATTGTTAATTTCTTGCACGAGTAGACAACATTTGAAGGGGGAGGCATGAAGCTTGCCTGCCTCTCTGACGGTTATCAGTTATAGATTTCACTAACACGACATTTTCAGAAAAAATTAAAACACGATATTCATGTAAATATATATAAATATATAATCAAATATGAAATAAATTATTTTACATTCAGTGTCGATGTATCCTAAATTTACTGGACACGACAGCTGAAATTTCATAGCGTATTAAATTATGTACACAATATGCTGATGGTTTTGAAGTGTTCGTGCTTTCTTACTCTCCAAACAAGTTTGAAATTTCAAGACTTTAGAAAACATTATCACTAAATGGTTTGAAATGATCAAGGTTGAAAAGAATGAGTCTGAAAATATTTGATTCATGTTTGTGAGGCACTAGATATCTTAATCACCTCCATTTAACGACTAAAGCAATAAGGACAAGAAATAGAAAACACAAAATTATGAAAAAGTCCACAAAAAAAAATACGTCACTTCAATATTTTAATATTACATAAATATCAAAGTCTCCATCTTCATTCTTCAACGGACAATGATTTCATTAGGCTTCTTGCAACACATTTTCTCTACTATAATATTATTAGTAGCAAGGTAGGTAATCTTCTCTACATTATATAATTGAGATATTTACATTAGTAAATTCAAAGAAATCTAATGCCGTCCATTTTAGATTAAATATTCAAAATTAAAAGAAATTTTGTATCCGCGCCACAGTTTTAGAGTTGTCAAAGAATGTTTGTATGTACCACATTTGTATCCATAAGGGTATTGACATGTAATAAATGTGGCTCACCTATTTTAATAAAAAATGCCACATGACATTACCCTTATAATGTGGTACACACAAAGATATACGAATATGATACATGCAAGCCGCTCCACATTCACACCGGTTCATAAATGGATCCAACTACTTCAAATCTATCCCAGCCATCCGAAGTCTATGAGGCTTTTCGGGTTCGGCCCAAAACCGAATCAGACTGCTGAGTCGGTCTAAGTAGGTCCGATTTGTTTTGGACCTCCAAAATTTGAACCCAACTGAACCCTATCTACGGGCGGGGTGATTAGCCTCAATCGGGCCAATTTTGACAAATCTAGTCGCAACAATGCGTAGATTCTATTTAGAATCATCAGTAAGTTTGTTTATTTTCCATTTATTTTCTGCAGAAATCAACTTTTCAAACAAATTGTCACTGATACGATTTCCACATGTAAATCAGAATCTTGAAGGATATGGATATTGTTACATAACAAGTTGAAGAAACAAAGGAGAGTCTTGGAAGGGAAGAACAACAGAATACCTAAAAAGGTTTCAAGTGAGATAGCTGAGGAACTCTACAGCAGTGGCAACAGCACCTCCAGTAATGGCATCCAACACAATCCTGTCCCTATCGTTCTTGCTCGCTGCGGATACGACCGCACCTGTCAACGCCCCACCAATCATCGCGTTTTTCTGCATAAAAAGTCCAATACATTTCATGCCATGTAATAACTAAACTAATAATGGGAACAGCAGTAGATTGATAGAGAATGTTGGGAAGAAGGGAGATTACCCAGTCTCTAGTGCCGCAGACTTTTTCGACTCCGTACCCCAGTCCTACGTAAACTCCGGCTACTGTACCTGCA
This sequence comes from Lavandula angustifolia, assembly GCA_028984105.1. Taxonomy (NCBI): domain Eukaryota; kingdom Viridiplantae; phylum Streptophyta; class Magnoliopsida; order Lamiales; family Lamiaceae; genus Lavandula; species Lavandula angustifolia. The sequence continues at coordinate 2,823,495 of CM054826.1, forward strand.
GGTGTGTAGTGTAAAGAAATTAGAGTTATTTCTTTGACAATATGTGTTTCATTAAAGATAGATGTAATTAGGTATGGGAAGTGTAAGCTTACCCCAGTATGCGCCGTCTTTGCACATTTTCTTCAGCTGTATAATCAGGAATTTGTTTGATTATTATCCCATTCAAGAATCAAATACTAGAAGTGAGTGGTTATGCAACAAAAAACCCATGGAGTCATCCCTGCATCTAGAGTTTTATTTACCTCTTTGAGTGGAAGCATAAGAAAAACTTCAAAAGCATCGTGCTTCAGTTGCTATTTTTCATCTCAATAAAAGGGAAAAGAATGCGTTAAAAGTCTCTTACCGAGTGTTCAAAGTCGTGTTTCGAAACACTTCCTGCAATTTGTAAGAACCATGTCAAGATTATAGACAGACAAAGAAAAAACCAGTACTAGCAAAGAATTCTAATATCAAATGATATTTGGGAAGTCATGTAAGCGTTGGATGATCGATGAAATTCAATGTTCCTAGATGAACTTAGGAAAGGGAGATTTAAGTCCTAAAGACGGCCTTTTGAACTAACCAAGTATATAACCGTTATATTCATGGTTTTGGGTACGGAGATCAAGAAAATAGTGTCGAGTGGACTACATTATTTAACTTTTGAGTAATTAATGAGTACCAAATGGGAGCAGTTGTAGCTAACATAGAAAGGGCAAGAAGCAAAGTAAGAATTAGAATTGCAGTTTGCAGGAAAGGGCTCAAGATTTAACAGCATCTCATTCCAACCTCAAGAAATCCAATTAAACATATGTAGAAATGCCTAACAACTTCAACAAAAGCAAAAGCATTTATGCAAAGATAAGCCCAGAATTTGAAAATAGAAAATAATGAAAATTGAAAAAGAAAACCTCGATTAACCACATGATAGGTTTCCTCCACAGCTGCTTTAGCAACCGCCACCTGAAATAATACAAATACAAATAAACAAGAAGAATATCACAACCCTCAACTTCATGTAAACTGCATTCTGATCAAAGATCAAAACTAAAATCAAATCAAATCAAATCAAACCAAATGGGTATTTCAATTACAGTTCCAATCTTCAAGAAGCCATCGGCGACGCGGTTGAGAAATGGGTCGCCCAAATCCACCGATAAATCCAGTTTTCCGCCAATCGTACTCCTAGGCATCTTCACGAATCTCCCCACTTTCTCACTCTAAACACGGGATAACTATATCTTCTGTTATCCCTCTTGATTACGTTGATAAGGACTGGGCATTGCGAAAACACGTCACGTGGTTCACCGCGACTTTGAGCAACCTTGTGGGGTTTCTTTTCTTTTTTTTTTGTAATCTTTCTTCTATCTTGGATTCTTTGGGAGTTCAATTTCATATGTTGATAATATCCACTTGTGGCTAAATATCTTATAAGAAATATAACTTTAGTCATCTATTAAAATTATACATAAATATAACCATTAATACACTTTTATAATGATGAGGCAGTGGCAATAAATAATCATATATTCACGTTTTTAGTCCTAGAGAGAAGTAGTAATAATGACCGAGGAAGACATGGTGGGGGAAGGGATGATGAATTAATTTTGATTATTATTATGGGCAGGAAGAATATAATATTATAATTAGTGAAAATATATGTTTATACCCATTCTCATTTTAAAAAATATAAAACTATCCACCCATTATAATTATAGTTACAAAATACTCAAGTTTACAAATTTAGTCTCATTTTTTCACTTGTGTCAATAAGTGCTGGAGCCTACAGATGCCGATGAGTGCCGATAGTGAGCCTACGGGTGCCGATGGTAACCTGATTTTCATCAGATGTGTACTGTCTTGAGTGCCGATGACGATGAATGCCTATGGAGTGCCTATGGTAAGCTGATTTTCATCAGATGTGCACTGTCTTGAGTGCCGATGACGATGAGTGCCTATGGTGGTGCAGAGAGCTTAAAATTTCTATCAGCATCATAGACACTCATAGACTCTCCATAAACACTCCATCGGCACACAAGACAGTGCATATCTCATGAAAATCGGCTCACCATCGGCACTCGTCCGCACAAGTGAAAAGGTGAGGATAATTTGATAATGTTGGATATTTAGTAAATATAACTTTAAAAAATGGATAGTATTGAATTATTTTTAGTAGGAATGGATATTTAAGCGAATGCCTCTTATAATTATGTTGTATTATAGTGTAGGTCTATAATTATTTTTAAGATAAGGTATTTAACTAGAAGTGCAAATGCCTCAATTAAATATTAATTCTTCATTTACTGGCCTCAATCTAATGCAAAAAAGGACCATCAACAATTCATAAATTTAATTAATTGATCAGTTGATGTCTTGAAAAAATATTTCTTCATTTATGTAAAATAAAATGTCCAAATAACCTTCAACGATATATTTACAAGTTTGTAATACTTTTGTCTTGAACTAAATAAAAACTAGATATTGAAATCCACTAACAACACAAACAATTAAGAATTAAGGTTAGTAACTAAAAAAATCATTTTCTAGAAAGAAATTATGCATTGCCTGGCTTGAGGGGAAAGAGAATTGATAATCATGACTACAATTCCAGCAGTCATTACAATAGTTTAAGAATGTTTAAAGGAAACAATTTACATGGGCACCAAGAGTTCCACCTCTCCAGCAATGAAGCATGAAATCAATACTGGAGGAAAACAAGTGCAATTGCAATGCATATTCTGTCACTGCACAATTCATCAATATCATAATACCTGCAGCTCGGATTAGTGATAGTGCTTCACAAACCTAGACAGACTACATTAAATCCCTAACTAGGCCATATATCAGTGCTTCCTATCGATTATTTAAAGCATAGAAGAAACAATCATCCAAGTGTTCATTAGAGTCGAAGAAATATTAGTGTCGGTGTAAGCGAAACAAAGAAGAGAAACTAGCTGCACAAGAGGTGTTAAAACATTAAGCCAGATCTTCCAAGCAAAGAACTAGAGGTTCTAAGTCAGGTTAAACATCATCCCAAAAATCACTTATGCATGAAGACTAAATTCTAGATAGATATAAAAATTCTAGAAGGTAGAACCTCTAAAGCAAAAGGTTGTTCTATAACTAAAAACACAATGATTACAATCCATACAGGATAAGATGTCTAGCTTAGGAAGCACAACAGCATCTCAAGAGGTTCTTAATACTCATAATCGATTAAAAGAAGAAACAACAAAAAACTAAGGTTCTCCAGTCTTCTAGAGATCTTCTCCTCGCTATCTAGTTAAACTCTGAGAGGCATGACAAAGAGAGAACTCCTAGAAGATGCTTAGGGACATCTATCTTGCATAAGGATGGTAACGACTACTGCTGCTATAACCGGCTCTACCTCCATACATTCCCCCTCCTGCTCCACCACCATAACCAGCACCGGGGCCAGAATCATAATCACCACTTCCCCCAGGTCCACCGTAACTCCCATAACCACTGCCACGGCCATAAGCACCCAGCCCACTGCCATACCCCCCACCAAAACCACCACCACTGCCGTAAGAACCGAAACGGCTGGAGTAGCCCAGTGGGGCCTCTCGATAACCGAATTCACTACTGGGATAATCACCATAGCGGCCACCAAACTCACTTGGACCACCATAGCCACCGTAGTCACCAAACCTACCACCACCAATCCCTGATCCCACAGACCTATAAGGATCAGGGCCAAAACCACCACTGCCGTAACTGCTATATGAACTGTTGAAACCACCATACCTATCACCATAAGCCCGTCCCCTAGGATTACTACCATATAGAGGTTCAGGAGGTGGATTTGAAGGTTTCTTTGGTTCAGCCTTCTTGATCTCAACCTACAACAAAAAAGCATGTTAACCTAGAACTCCCACCTGCAAACTGAGGCAGCTAACACTTATATTACAAGTAGTATCGGGAAGCCTACGTCCTGATTCTGTAGTAGGAGTAGAATTTTCCCATATGATTGATAAATTCACTAAAACTATTTTATGGGCAGCTAAATAGCTTTAGAGTCTAATAATTAAAACACTTAAAGCGAACTACACCATACAGCTGTAAGACAAGATATCTGATACAAGAGTAACTGATAACATAAGCTGCTTACCTGGGAACCTGACATATCTATCATATTCCCATCAGCTAGAAGATTATCAACAACTTGCTCACTATCAAATGAAACAAATCCAAAACCACGAGACCTCTTGGTCACATGATCTCGTATTATCTCGTGCTCAACCACCTTTCCAAATCCTGAGAAGAAGCTCTTGAACTCATCTGTATAAACAATTCACGCAATAGATAGACCAACATAATGGCCAAAAAATTAGTGCAAGGGGTACATGTAAGCCCACTGTGAAAAGAAATTGATGCAAGGGAAATCCTCACCTTCATTGACAGAAGTGGGGATCCCACCCACAAAAATCTTTTTCGTTTTGAAGTCCTTGGAATCACCAGATCCTTTCGGGATAGTTCTCTTAATCTCAACCTGGCCAGCAAATATTAGTAAGTTGAGCAAAGAAAAATTTAAAGGGTGTAGAAACTATGCATCATTACCACATAATATTAGCATTGACTCCAAATTACCAACAGAGTAGGAGGTTATTTTCGATGAAAATAGAGAAAAGGAAAAAGTATCCATCAAACACCAACCACCCATACAAAACCCGGAAGGACAACCAATAGCTGCACATTTGCAGGTCCTACTACTTTAACTTCATAAACAAGCAAGTGATCAGGTGAAATGGACACAAACAATGAGTTAAATTCCAAGAAATGTAAGCCATACATGATCCAAAGATACGTATAAATAGTCCCTTCAGGGCTATCCAAAAAGTGGACATACTTGTGTAAAAGGGAGAAGTCTCCCCCTTTCACTCTCCCCAACTAAAAATAAATAAAATGAAATATTTTTGAATATCTTCCAATCTCTTACAAATAAGAAAGTACAACCAAAACATAAATATAAATACAAGAAAACTAACCACATAGAAATCTAACATAGACCACCTCACATACACAAAATTATGTAAAATTAACATTCACCATCAAAGAAAGTGGAAGGCTCATATTTTTTGTGATTGGCGGAACGAATACACCTCAATAATTAAACATACAAGCACAACAAATACTGCCACCACTAAACTACGCAAGATAAAAAGGGATAGCTCTGAAAATATCTCACTTGTTTGTCATTGATGATATGCGTTTCGGTGATAACAGTGTCAACAACGGAAGGGTCAGCGTAGGTTATGAAACCAAAACCCCTAGGACGACCAGTTTGCCGATCTTTCATGATCACCGAGTCCGTTATCTCTCCATACTTGCCGAAATACTTGACAAAAGTATCTGTGAATATTTAAACCGATTCAATAAGATGGCACTATATGCAAAATTAGGGAAGAACATAGCGACTAAGAAAAAAAAAACCAACCTAGAGTAGTATCTTTTGCCAAACCTCCGATGAAAATCTTCCTGTGTAAACAGAAAACATCAAATACCATCAGCCGAATCATCAACTACACGCGTATATAAAGGCAATACTTAGAGAGATAGAGACGAACCCGGGGCTAGCTCCGTCCCCGAAATCTGATCGCTTGGAACCCATAAACGGTGTTGAATTTCGCTGATCTTAGAATAGAGGTGTAGGGTTTGTGGGGTTTTCGATGTTGTAGGGAAGAGGTGGAAATTGGAAAATTGTGGCGCACACCTACGCGGTGCATATATAGAGGGCAAGTGTGGTTTTCGGTGTTTGTTTTTTTTTTAGATATATTGCAATTTACCCCTCTTACTATTCAACCATGGTTGCGTTACCCCTATATTCTATATCATCTCTCTTTAACCCCAAATATTTTACGGATTAGTTAAAAGACCCCATCTAAAAAATATTTGTCTACTTCATCAAATAAATGTCGAATTTGGTACTATAGTGTGGTTTATTTTCAATTTTGATCAATCTTTTCTGTTTTTCGCTCTTTAATATGAGATATCATTCTTTTTAATTTTTTGATAGAGAATATATACTTCACACGCACATCTGTTACAACATTTAGTACATAATAAGTTATTAATAACACAATGTGGATTGTAATCAATACCACAACATTAACCACTAGACACACGTATCATTGGTCGGAAATATAGTACGTGACGAATCGCTCACCCCTTTTACATCCTCTAATGCACAACATATTGTTATGGGTAACACAACTTTATTCATTAGGCGCGTGTGTCCCTAATCGAAAACATGTCAGGATAGAAAAGAGGCGCGTGAAATACTAAATGTACAATAGGTGTTATCGGTAACACAAAATATAGATTGTTAACGGTAGCACAACATTTTAGGCACACGTGCTCCTGATCAAAAAATATATCAAGATGAAAAATAAACGCATGAAGTACATAACGGAGCATGACGATGGTAGTTTGATTGAAGGGAATGAGCGTCCAATTCTAATAATAATACTCTATGTGTATTGCAACTTTCAAATTCAATTCAACTACCTTATGCCTTCTTATAATAATTTTTCCAGGTGCATATAGTGTAGTTGGTATTTTCAAATCTCATTTTTACGTAAATAATTGATTCTAATATTTAATTACTTTTATGATTGATTTAAATTAATAATATATTCTTAAGAATCTTAACAACCTTGTAGATGTAATAAAGAATCTGACACCAATATGATATATTCATCATGAAATTGAATTTAGCTGCGAGGATTACAGAAACATCAAATACTGCTTCAAAGAAATGGCAAAAATAAGAACATAATTTTGTATACCCAACTGCATATCCGCCGATCATTTCTTCGCAAAGAATCCTCCAAGGTTAAACCCACCTTTCTTCTTGGGCAGCGGCGGCGGCGCCACCGAGCTCTTGGTGGTGGTGCCGCTCTTCCCCTCCACCTTCTTCAAGATTGGATCGGTCTCATAGATTTGCTCTTCCTTCGCCAAGCCCCCAAGGATAAAGTCGAATATTCCCTTCTCCTCGCTGCCTCCACCGGAGGACTTCGCCGACGTGGCGGCGGCTCTTACCACTCTCCTCTGAGGGGTAATGATGGGAGAAACGAACATGTTTAAAGAAGCCATTTTATTTGCTTTCTTTAAGCTCTTCAAGATCTGCAGTTGTACTAAAATGAAGTAGTTGTCTACATTGGTGGCCAAATAGGCTTGTTTCAAGCACAAGCCATCCACAAGTGTCTTATCTTCATTCAATCATTTTTTTAATGTAAGGCTGCTTCTTTGGCACCAAGGATAACACTGTCCCATATTCACACCACATATTCAAATTGGCAATATCCAAAAATTACATTAGACCAAAAAGGGAAAATCATCGAAATATATAAATAAGAGAGTTTTGGAATCAAGAATTGGTATGAATCACAAATAATATGATTGTATTAGATATATTTTGAAATCAAGATTTTGAAATCACAGTTAAGAAGTTCGGTTTTTTCTCTTGTAATTTCAATGGTATCCCGTGAAGAACTCTGTAATAGTAATACATAAGATGAATTAGTGTTACTAGAATCAAGATTGTGGAATTATAGCTAAAAAGTTCGGAAGTTTTTGTCTATGGTAATTTCAATGATAGCCCATGAAGAGTTCTGTAATTGTAATAAAGAGGATCGAATTAGGGTTATCAGAATCAATATTTTGGAATTATAGCTAAAAAGTCCGGATTTTTTTTTTCTATCGTAATTTCAAAGGTAGCCCGCAAAGAACTCGCTAAATATAATAAATATTATTGAATTATGCTTTTCCAAAATCATTTTTTTTGAAATTATAGCTAAAAAGTCCGGATATCAAGGGTAGCCCATGAAGAACTCTGTAAATGTAAGTTGAGAAGAATATTGTCTGAAGAGCTAAAAAAGGGAGCTATACATAACATTTTTATTTTACAGAAAGATTGAAGAGGAAGATTCATTATGTTCTTACCAGATTAGGAGTCCAATTTCTCCAATCCAACTTCCCTATTGATCTGTTCCTCAAGACTATTTCCCTAAAATCGAAACCCTTTCTCCGTTGGCTTGTCGTTTTACCCGATTCTCGTCCGGTCTCTTCATGGACATTCTCGGATTGACTATCGGTTTCAACCGCACATTCATCAGGAGGAGACGCTTCGGCAATGATGCATCCGAGCATTTCGGTTACCTCGCTCATCTTTGGGCGCGATCTGGGATGCTTCATGAGGCATTTGTTGGCGAGAGAGGCGAGTTTCTGGGCGGACTTCATGCAGTTCTTCTGCCCTTCGAGCCTCTGGTCAAGAATTAGGTGGAACTTTTTCGGATCAGAGACGTACGGCCTTACCCATTCCAAGAGCTTCTGCTCGCCCCGTGGTAGATTTCTTTCGAGCACTCTCCTGCCCGTAATGAGTTCGTATAGCACTACACCGAAGCTCCATACATCACTCTTAGCGGTTAGCCTGCCCGTGTGCACGTACTCCGGTGCTGCATAACCTACCGTACCAACAACCTACGAAAATAGATGTCTAAGTGGTAAACCAAGAAAGTAGGGAAGGGTTGTTTTAATATCCAATAGTGCAAAAGAAAAAGTTCAAGATCCGTCAAAGCAATAACCAAGGAAGTATAAAATGTTGATTTTAGTACTCCATCGGTCCGGCACGGAAATTAAGAAAATAGAATACATAATAAAGTAAGAGAGAGAAGATTGTGAGATAGTTAGAGAGTGGGTGATAAAATAGGAGAGAGAAATGATAAAAATATGAGAGAAAGTTGTAATTTTTTTTTTTGGAAATGGGCCATTTCAAGTGGGACATTTCGAAAAGGACAAAATGATCATTTCAAATGGGACGGAGGGTGTATTTCATAAGGGCAAAGAAAAGGTTCAAGATGTGTCAAAGCAATGACCAAGAAAGGATAAAATGGTGATTTTAGTATCCAAAAAGTTCAAATATGTAGAAGATTGGTTGATTCAAGAAATTGGGACTCACTGTTGTGGAGACATGGCCTAATCCAGCAGCTGGACCCTGCCTAGCTAGTCCAAAATCCGAGAGCTTCGCATTGAAATTTTCGTCTAAGAGGATGTTTGAAGTCTTGAAGTCTCTAAATATCAACTGAATACAAATATAAGGAGATCATAAGAATCCCCAAGTGCTAGAAAAGTAATAGGAATTACAGCATTTCATGATGATTTAAGTTGAAAAGGATACTTATGGGAAGAATAATGTAATGATATCAAGAGAGTAAATATCAACTGAATGCAAATGTAAGGAGATCATAAGAATCCCAAGTGGCAGTAAAGTAATAGGAAAAATTTCAAGGCAATATAATTTAAGGGCCCGTTTGGAAGAGCTCATTAACAATTTATTTCAGTTTATTCTAGAAAATAAGAATAGCTTTTGAAAATAAACGAAAAAAAAACTTACAGAAAATAGATTCCATATCAAATCGTTCTGACAATAATTTTTTAAACTATATTTTATTTTTTCTCTAATTAAGTAACTTATTCAATTTAAGTGCTTATACCAAGTTGAAAAGGATACTTAAGGAAAATAACAAAGAGAGTAAAACATCAATGAGCACCTGAAACTCCATTTCTTCATGAAGGTAAGCCAACCCGAGGGCAGCATCTTGAGCAATCTTTAGCCTCGTTAGCCACGGAAGAGGAGATGCTAACCGGTTCAACAAATGGTCCTCCAAGCTCTTATTACACATCAGTTCATAAACCAACAGCCTCTGAATCCCCCTTTCATCATCATCAGCACAATATCCCACTAGCTTTACGAGATTCGGGTGCTTCACCACACCTAGGAAATTGACCTCATTTATCCACTCCTTGTGCCCCTGATAACTAGAATACAAAAAGTGGAGACCGTGAGGTCGTCTAGTAACTACATCCGACTCACTTAAATCACTCGAAAATTGACTATAGAGGCCACGTATTATCCCAAATATGCAGGCACTGAATGAGGCTTTCAAGTAGTATTCAATTAGCATTGCGTAAAACTTCATTAGGAAGTGCCTAATTCTATGAGAAGTAGATGATTTCGATCAATATATGAAAAAACGAAAAGGTAAAGATGCAAAGCCTTCTATGTACACCCGAACGGATCGCCCCCAAACGAACAAGAATTGCACAATCTACACAAAAGGTGCAACTAGGGTGGCTAGATTGTTATATAAACAAAGTGGGCATGAACTATAGATCAATACAAACTCAAATGTTGATATCACTTGATTTTCAACAAAAACTACCAAAACCTAACAAGAACAAAGCAAAAATTACACTAGAAAATAGTTGCTTCTTTCATTTAATTCCAAGAACTGAAAATATATACGTGGTGGAGAATGTAAGCAGTAGCTAGATTGTTATATAAACACAGTAGCAATGAAATTGAAGATAAATTCAAATTCAAATTCAAATTTGAAGTGTAAGCGTTGATTTCACTTGATTTTCAACTAAAACTACCAAAAGGTCCAAAACCTAACAAGAACAGGAAGGGAAAAACTTACACAAGGAAATAACTGCTTCTTTTATTAATTTCTTTTTATTTAATTCCAAGAATGTAAATATGTATATAGATGTATATATATATATATATGCTATAAGGAATTAACGTTATGACAGTTGAAGGGCGTGCCTGGAAGCCATTGCGATTCAGCTGCTTGACGGCGACATCCACCGCCGAGCCGGAATCCGCCGCCTTGACCCGGCCGCGGTAGACGCTCCCGAATCCGCCTTCCCCGATCATGAGGCCGCGGCTGAACCCCCGGGTAGCCGATTTCAGCTCGGAGAAGGTGAAAATCCTCAGATCATTCGCGCGCCCCTGAATCAAAAAATCCTGAAACAACTCGGACGAGTCCGCCCAGTCCCGCCGCGATTCGGTGTCGAACTCGGAGCGTCTCGAGTCCAAATTCGTCGAAGCCACGCTGAGCGACCGCGCCCACGACACCTTGCGCGACACCGGTTCCTCCTCCTCGTCGCCTCCGCCGCTGGTGAAATGGAAGCATTTCATCCTCCGCCGTCGCTATCCAAATCTGGCCAAAATATCAAAAGGCTCGATCTCTTCAGGGCTGTCTGCCGCTCTTATTGAATTGAAGAGTCAAAAACATGGTTGTCCCCGGTTGAAGAGATCGAGAAAACAACATTTGGATGTTTGACTGCTAATCACGTTTGAAAACCACCGATTTTTTCTATTCCATTAAATATTAATTTCAATTCAATTGTATGGATTGGCTTATTAAAGATTCGGATTAGGTGGGGACTCTAGAAAAGGGATAGGCAGTTAAAAGTTTGGAGGAATCGTGAAGATAAAGTCTGGAGGAGACAGCAGTCACGAGAAGAGTGCAGTGTAGCAGAGCTTTCCTTGAAACGGTCAGCTCCTCTGCTTTTACAGTTTACTTCGCCCTCATTCGTCTACTCCTATGTTAGGTGGAGTTTGTGGGAACCCCAGATCAAAAGTTCAAATCTCACCCAATCCAATATCATTACGAATTTTATTGGTTGGAGACATTTTGGTCTTATAGTGTAATTTTTGTCCTATTTTGATATTTTGGTCCTACAACTTTATTGTTTGATTTGATCATCTAATATAGTTGTGTTCGATTTTGATTATTTAATTTTATAATGTATTTAATTTTGGTCATATAACTTTACAAAGTGTACGATTTCAATCATACGATATAAATTATCGAATAGAAAAAAATACGTGAACTACTCTTCACCGTATGACTAAAATAAAACATTTATAAAGTTATGGGACAAAAGGCAATTTTAGAAATAACGAGACAAAAAACAGTTAAAAATTACATTGCATGAACAAAATTGAACTCGTTTTAATAATAAAAATATTTATCTTTTGTCATTAAACTTTTCAAAATGATTTATTTTAGTAATTCAACGAATTTGAAATTCACACATCTTTTTATATTCGACAATTTTTATCGAATGATCAAAATCGTACAATTTATAAAATTATAGAACTAAAATCTAAGACATTATAAAGTTATAGAGGCATAAATAGTTTTTGAGTTAATAAGTTAGATGGATACATTGAATTGTGTCATTATTTACAACTAATTGAATTTAATAATGGTGATGATATATTAAATAATGATTTAATTTAGGAGGTCCCAATTCAAGATTGTTATCTCATTTAGGTGGCCATAATTTGGATTTTTGAATTTTATTCAACAACAAATATTTGAGCCACCAAGCCCTGTCCAACCATTCTAAAAGTTGTAGTTGCCACTAAATAAAATAAAGATTGACTACTACTAGAATATATAAAATAATTAAGTATCATAATGTAAACTTTTCCTACTATAAAATCTTCATATAAAAATATAACCATATGATAATAACATTTTTAGAGTGATAAAAGATTATGGTCCCAGTTACATAATATACATATATATATTTGAATTACTGTAAATTAACCTCAATAAGTATTCAATTTAAATTATATTATATTTATACAAAATATCCAGAATTACGTAACTACATTATAAACTAAAGATGATATGAAATAATTAAAAAGTTATTTGTGAAAAATACATGGTGTACATACATGTTCGTACATTTTCCTAGATTCGTACATGAATTCATTTTCTAAATTTAATATATATACAATGTGAATGAATATTATATTTACATTAATTCTTTTTGAATTCATTACTATATTTATATATATATATATATAATATTTTATATGTATGTTTTAAAAATATTAAGGGACATGTATATATTGATGTTTTTTTTTTTGTAGATATATAATGGATAAATCTTCTAATTTTAATATATATACGCAATGTACATAAATTACACGAATGGTGTATATATCTTTTATAATCTATGAATTATTACAAAAAAATTCAAAATTTATGCTTTTGATATACGAATGAACACATGCATTTTTGTTGGCAAGGAAATTTACAAGGGTGCATGCTGGATAAAATTTATTGGTATATAATAGTCTACTAATCACACATAATACCCAAATCAGACTAAGCAAATTATATGTAACAAACCAAGCATATAATGCATAAGATCACTTCCATTATTACTTATAAACTATACGAATTTAGGTGGAGAACAACACATAATTTACAACAATGCTATTTACGTTCCAATATAATTTTTAGACAGTTAGAAAGACAATGGTAGAATCATGGATCCGAAATAAATACAAAATTAATAGTGTCTACCAACAAACAACTCATAATTACTTTTAGGATCAACGCGTATTAATAGACGAAAAAAGAAAAAAAAATGGTGGTGGCAACCACCAATCCCTGTCCCTTTCTATCTCCGCCACCATAAGAGATAATTACTCAGAAATTATATTATATGTGAATTTGTTAAGGTATTTAGTTTGTGATCGAAAGGTCATGAGTTCAAAATTCATCAAGATTATTATATGTGAATTTGTCATTTATGATTAACCTATAATTGTTAGTCCGTTATGTATTGTTTACAGATTAGAGCACATGAGCGTAGTTTATTTAATGCGCATTTCGGTAATAGCTGTGAACTATTATGGCTATATAAAAAAAAGTTACTTAAAAATCATAATGAACTTCAAATAGTTCGATAAACGACTGCGAGCTAATCTCGTGATTCAGAAAAAAAAAATTACTCGAAAATCATAATGGACTTTAAATAGTACTCCCTCCGTCTCGCTATTAGCGTTCTATTTTCCCGAATTAGCCGTCCCACTATAAGCATCCTGTTTTCAAAAATAACAAAAAATTACTCTTAATTATAAAATAAAGTGGGTCTGTCTTACTCACTACTCAACCCACATTTTTATACTCTCTCTTAAAAAAATTATCTTACACAAAAATAAATTTCCTTAATCACAGTGTCGAAGCCAAATAGGACGCTAATAGTGGGACGGAGGAAGTAATAATTATGATTGACATATTAGGTACAACTGATATTATTCTCTTTTACCCAATTTCATATAACAAAACTCAAATATACTCAATCCTTATATTTACTACACAAAATACCCAATTTTACCTACATTATCCCTAACTTTATGAAAAAGTCAAAAAGTCGAGCGGGGTTTGATAGGTAGAGCGGGATTTCCCGAGCGGGATGGAGCGGGACGTGAGCGGGATTTGAGTGCGTGAGCGGGATTTGAGCTGGGCTGGGCTTGAGCGGGATTTGAGAGGGCGTGAGCGGAATTTGAGCGCGTGAGCGGGATTTGAGCGGGACGCGAGCGGGATTCCGTGTTCTATTTCAGATATCCGATTTCAATCATTAACGCAGCCTGACAAGTAGGAGTTTTAAAGTAAAATTGAGTATTTTGTATAGCAAATATAAGGATTGGGTAAATTTTAGTTTTATAATATCGATTTGGGTATTTAAGAAATCACCCCTTAGGTACAATGTACAATTATCATGTATATTAATCCCAAAATTTTGGTATTATTCTCTTTTACCCAATTTCATATAACAAAATTCAAATTTATTCAATCCTTATATTTACTACACAAAATACCCAATTTTACCTACACTACCCCTAACTTTATGAAAAAGTCAAAAAGTTGAGCGGGACTTAACAGGTAGAGCGGGATTTCCCAAGCGGAATTTCCCGGCAGGATGGAGCGGGACGTGAGCGGGATTTGAGCTAGGCGTGAGCGAGATTTGACGTGGGCATGAGCGAGATTTGAGCTAGGCGTGAGCAGGATTTGACTTGGCGTGAGCGGGATTTGAGTGTGTGAGCGGGATTTGACCTGGCGTGAGCGGGATTTGAGTGTGTGAGCGGGATTTGAGCTGGGCGTGAGCGGGATTTGACCTGGCGTGAGCGGGATTTGAGTGTATGAGCGGGATTTGAGTGTATGAGCGGGATTTGAGCGCGTGAGCGAGATTTGAGCGGGACGTGAGCGAGATTCCGTGTTCTGCTTCAGATATCCAATTTCAATCATTTATGCAGTCTGACAAGTCTGAAAAGTAGGGGTTGTAAAGTAAAATTGAGTATTTTGTGTAATAAATATAAGGATTGAGTAAATTTGAGTTTTTTAATATCAATTTGGGTATTTAAGAAATTACATTTATAGTGATTAAAATACTTATTATTATAAAATAATTATAAATACCACCCAAAATGTTCACGCTCTTTTCGTTTTCCTTTCTGGGGGAATTCGAATAGTTAAACCTCTTTGAAACCCCAGCAAATGTCAGTACGGAAGAGAAAATAGCGTTTGATTTTGAAACCCTAGGAGGCTTTTGCATTTTCTGCTCGATTTTTAGGTTGAATCCGACGAGAATCTCCAGTTCGACGGTTTGATCACTCTCCTCTGTTCATAAATGCTTAATCTACATTTTTCGGGTTGATTAGATTTATTTAATCTCTGCTGGAAGCATAGTTTGTTTCTTGAAGCGATTTATCAAGTGAAGAGTTGTTTTACTTCCTATTTTGTTTGTAATCATGATTTACCTGCTGATTTGAGAGTGATCGTTTTGTTTGCGACCTGAAGCCATGCAAACAATTAAGACTATGCTATTTTATTGATCGTTACGAGCAATGAAAATTGCTTCAACAGCCTTAAACCGTTGATTAAAATCTCGACATTGGTTGTTTATAGAAATCAATGAAGAAAGTTGTAACGAAGAACTAGCATGTTGAAAGCCTCTGAAAGGCTGGGCGTGATTTCTCTCTTATGTATCTTTTTTACCTTTACATTTGTGTGATAAGAGAGATGATTGGCCTAATTTTCAGATTTCTTTTACCTACTACCGTATCTTCCAGTTTCTATAAACTGCTGAATCTTGAGGATGTGTTCATTACCAATCAAATAGGGGGAGTGTATAATATCAATGTTCTTTATGATGTTATTCTACCCAGTCCTTTGTTTAGCTCTGGTAACATGGGCTGCAAAAAGTAGTTTTTGGTAAAAAAGAACCCTTCTTAGTTTTCATTTGAAGGTTTTGTCATCTTAAAGCGAGAATTGAGCTTTGTCAGTTTATTGACCTACACATACAATCTTACCCATTTCGCTGCTGACTGTGTTATGCTTTATTATCAAACCAATTGCTAAGAGAGCTTTTGCAATAAGTTGTTTCATATTCAGCTATCAGCTTTATCATTCTTTTCTTTCCTTTCCTTTTTCTCTACATTAGGAATTGCAGGTTGATGATGTCTCCCAGAAGAGAAAGAGAAAAGAGTGGTAGTAGGTATTTGGAGCTGGAAGATTTAAAGTACAAATATTACAAAGACTTGAGGGATAAAAAACTCAAAATCAGTGGTGCTGGGAAGTATCTTAGATGCCCCTTTTGCCAGGATTCTAGGAGAACTGAGTATAATTTCTTAGAGCTAGAAAGACATGCATGTAGAGTTGCCAGGGAATCAAAAAGTGCGACCTTCAGGGACAAAGCTAGGCATCTTGGACTGCTTAAGTATTTGGATCGCTTTGGACAAGAGATAGGAAATACATCAAAGAGAAGCCCTGATAAGTCAAAGAGTCATCATGCAGATAACAAAAGATATGCTAACGATACTAGAGAATTTAAGTTACCACAGGGAACAACCAGTGATAGAAACCGATCATGCTCTGTGGAGAGAAGATCTACTCAAAATGTGGATAAACCTGCTGATGATGATTTGTTAACTCATACTGCTGCTGGAGCTGCTGATCCCGGGGAAGTGGTGAGAGAATCGGGAGAGAGAGCGCCACTGGAAGGAGATGATTTAATCACTGAACCTGGAGAAATAATTACTGAACCCGCAGATGCAGGTATGATTGCCAAAGATACATCAGCGAAACCTCGTGGAGGAATATCTGAAAAGCACTTGCTCTCTCAGTCTCATGCAGATGTGAGGCATTCTGCTCATAAAGATGATGACAGACCTATAGTCTGGCCTTGGATGGCTGTTGTTGCAAATCTTCCAGTTGAGAAAACGGATGGAAGGTATGTGGGTGATAGTGGTCGAAAGCTCAAAGAAGAGTGGGTAAATAAAGGATACAATCCTGTAAAGGTTCATCCTTTGTGGGATTTCAAGGGGCATTCGGGATTTGCAATTGTTGAATTCAGCAAAGACTGGGAAGGGTTCAAGAATGCTATGGATTTTGAGAAGGCCTTTGAAGTGGATCGCCATGGAAAGACAGATTGGTATGCTAGAAGGTCAAGAGGAGATAAGGTGTATGGATGGCTTGCCCGGGAAGACGAGTATCGAGGAATGGGACTTATTAGTAAACATCTGCAGAAGAATGGGGATCTCATGACTGTGTCTAATATACAAAAACAATATATCAGGAAAGATAACTCCTTGATGTGCGACTTGACTTATAAATTGGAGTCGAAGATGAAAAAATGTGAAGAGATAAAGAAGAACATTAGCAAGACTGATTTATTAATGAATAATATTTTGGCGCAAAAGGAAAATATGGCCCAGAGCTACAATGAAGGTATTATATATGGCTGTTCATCGGTCAACTACATCAACTTTGTTTCATACTCTTGTTTAGCTAATTTTGATTGCTACAGTTAGTATGTAGCATAATCTAACAACTTATACCTGTCATTGTTTTCAAAGAGATGAAGAAAATGCAGGAAGCTGCATCTCGTGAGCTCGAGAAAATTTATAAGGAGCACGAGAGAAGTAAAGCAGAACTGAAGGATCAGAGAAAGGAACTGGAGTCAAGACAGAAAGAACTGACTCAACGTGAGGCTCTGAATGAGTATGAGAAGAGGAAGCTGGAAAACCAAAAGGAAAAGGTAATTCAATTTCTTGAAGAAATTCCTTCTTTCTTCTTTCTTGGATAAATTAGCGAACTCCTGCAGGCATGATTAAGCAAAACAGATCCCAAATTCAGGTTTTATAGTTGCAAGTTGTAACAGGATAAATGGCCTAGTATTCATTTATTGGAAACATGACGTGTTTCTTGTCTGCATGCCTCCCCCCCCCCAAATAAGGAAAATAACACATTGTAAGACCTAAAAATGACCGGATGAGTTTCTGCAGAATGAGATGGCTATCTTGCAACAAAAGAAGGCTGGTGATAATATGCTGAGACTTGCTGAAGAACAGAAGGTATGGGATTGATCTTATCCTTTTTTGACTCATGCAAGCTTCAGATGCTTGACGCGGTTTAGAAGATTTTAACAACCTTCAACGACAGAGGCAAAAGGAACTCCTTCACAAAAAGATCATAGAACTTGAGGCGAAGCTTGACCAGAAGCAAGCGTTGGAGTTGCAGATTGAGCGCATGAAGGGTGCTGCGGAGGTTATGAAACATATGGCTGAAGAAGGAGATATAGAAGATAAGAAGAAGTTGGATTCAATTGAAGAGGAGCTTAAGGATAAAGAAGAAGAACTTGAACATCTGGAAAATCTCAATTCAACTCTTGTTGTCCAGGAAAGAAGGGCTAATGAAGAGGTTACAGAAGCTCGCAAGCAGCTGATTACTGTGAGTTTTTACCTCTGTTTGATTCTTAAGCAAATAGCCTCACTCTCTTAAGCTTACTAACCACAAAATATGTGGTTCTCTAATTGCTTCCTCTGTAATGAAACATATGAGGACTTAAGATCTTCCTGTTGCTTATATTTGGAATACAAATCTAAAATGGACAGCAGTATCCTTCTGGGGATTAATCTGGCTTAATAAAAGGCAGACTTGATTTTTGGTTTTGTAAAATCTAATAAACGTCACATATTACCCCAAGCATGCATTTAGTCAATAAAGTTCAGACTAGGCACACTCTTTGGTTTTAGTTTATTTCCTTTTTTGTATCTGGTCATGTTATTTTAGCAAAACATCATCGACCCAATGCCTGATTTCTTCCTCAAAATGCTTTCAGATGAGCTCGTCTTTATCTTTCTTTATATCCATTGCATGCCATCCTCTAACAAGTTACTTTTGACTGCTGTAAGTTGGATAACTAAACTGGTGTCTCTGTTCTAACTTAAACAAGATTATGGTGTCTTACTCAAGAAGAAAAGATACTTGTTTCAACTGCTGCTCATTGAATATGTCTACAATGAAGATACTGTTCTGGCTTTAAACACTGCACAGCATGTCTTAAGGAGCTAAGATTGAATAATAAAATTTTGATTATCAATATAATGCTTTGTTTTGCCGATTAATTTGAGTCTCTTTACTTGTTTTATAATTCGTGAAACAAGGAAGCATTATTACCATGGAAAAATGTCTCTAGGTATCCCCTTGTAGTGGTTTCCCTTATGGACCATGCACATGTTGTAACTTCATGGTTGCAAAAATTGGTTTTTATACTTGGATGAACTATGTTCATCTTTAGTTTTTGTAACATCAAGAAAAATGCGAAGAGACAAACTTTTGTTTCTTCAATTAACATAAAATGCTTGGCATTTATCTTGCTTTCATCTGGCATTTGATGTATCTATATTATTGTGCACAGGTTTTCAAAGACAGCCGCGCCAACATTTGTGTGAAGAGGATGGGAGAACTTCAGGGAAAGCCATTTATGAATGCTGCTAAGGTGAAATATGGTAGTGCACAGTTAGAAGAAGCAGCTGCAAAAGCAATGGAACTTTGTTCCTTGTGGGAAGATCACCTCAGAGACCCAAGTTGGCATCCGTATAAAGTGGTCATGGTTGGTGAAGGAAAGCATGAGGTATTATTCTTCATTCTTTGTCGTTTCTGCTTTACGACATCTCTCATGATCTCATGCTTGCACTCATGTGGATAATCTCTATATCTGGTATAAAAAACATTTCTGAATTCTAATTGCATTTTTAGCATGATACTATATGTTCATTGCACATAATCGAATGAGATTTGATTACATTATCAAGTCAATCTCATCCATCTGTTTTTTTTTTCTGCTTTTCTTTTGGTTTGATTAGCATTTTAAGTGTAATCATAGAATGTAAATGATAGCTCCAGTTGAGGTCTAAATCTTCCGATGCTTCAATAAACTAAAAATACACGTCAAGACACAACCTCTACAACTTATTATATATTTTTTTGCTCTGTGGTACTTGATTTTGCTCAATTGTCAGGAAGTACTTGATGAAGACGATGAAAAGTTGAAGGAACTGAAGAACGAATTCGGTGAAGAAGTGTTCAACGCTACCGTGAGGGCTCTGAATGAAATTAATGAGTACAACCCGAGTGGTAGGTATCCGGTGCCAGAGCTGTGGAATAACAACCAGAACAGGAAGGCTTCACTAAAGGAGGGAATTGCACATTTGCTTAACCAGTGGAAGATCAACAAAGGAAAACGTCGAAGGGCTTAAAAAGGTTGGTCGTTTGTTCGTTTGGCTTCAATGTTTCGCGCGGTTTCTGATTTTCTTTTTTTTTTTTTTTCTTACAGATTCTAGTTTTTAACTTCTCATTCCTACATATTGTCGATCACAGGAAAATTTCAAGTCATCATTTTGTGATTCATCAGTAATGTAGATCTTGGATAAAGCTTACTAACTGGTAATTCTAACTATTGAACCCATGTGTATTTCTTAACTAGATTTCATGTAGCTGCTCGAGTCCCTCTCTCTCTCTCTCTCTCTCTCTCTCTCTAGAGGTTTGATATTCCCCATATCAAAATTCTAAAAAGAAATTTAAAAAACAAAAATTAGGTTGTGGACAATTATTCATGGGCAGGTATCCTAAGTTGTAGACTTTCCCACTTTTTGAAATGTTTAGGGAATCCGATGTGTGCAAGCATGCATTCTCATATACTGAGTTTCGAGATCGTCAATTTGACGAATTTCCATACCACAACTGTTTCCAACCGAACGGTGAAATTGAAATATGAACATAAAATCTATCCACATGTATTGTGGATTGTGGTACTCAGCTCGAGACATTAAAATACCCAAGGCACAAGATAAGATTATCTTTTTTCTTTGTTACTCGTTCCATTTGATTTGTTTTATCTTTCGTATGTTTCATTTAATTTGTTCTATTTCCTTAAAAAAAGAATTTACTACCTAAACTTTTACTCTTTTTCTATGGGCCCACGTATCTACTCAGCCAATTATTTATCTTAATTCCCAAAATAAAATAAGACAAGTCAAATGGAACCTTTCTGTCTTGTCACTTTTCGGTATGTATAGTAAGTAAATTGGTGAAAGTGTTAAATTTATGGATTCATTTGTTGTTTCATTTTTTGTCAACCAATTAACATAATGAGACAACCCAATTTGAAAACGAGACTAATATTAACGGAGGGAGTATAATTATTTACGTAACAATAAAAAAATGGCAGCAGTATGCTAGTTGCATTTGAAATATATTACCGTTCCACAAGCTATAAATAAAACGACAAAACCTACATAGACTATAGTGTCAATTAATCTCTTTTTCTTTTTTCCTTTTTCAATCTTTAATCGATTTTCTTTTCCAATTTTTCCCGCTGCTATCCTTTATGCATTTTCAGCTTTATTCTTGTCGTTGAACATACAAAGATCGGAAAAACTTTTATGCACCAATATATGTCGCACACCTTATGTTCAAGCTCGTGACACTATGAGAAAGAAGTAAAAACAATCCATCTCCATTTAATATATAGAGTCCAAATAATACAATTGCACACTCCATAACTAAATCACGGACTACGTAGACCACAAATTACTTATAATCTATTAAAATTAAAATTAAACTGCGGGCTACAATAATTTGGTGCAGCCGCTTCAGCTTTTACCCAAAAACACCCGATAAATAAAGTCAAAAAAAGAGAAACTATAATTTTCTCTTTTTTCCACCTCGCCAAACACGCCCTTAACCCCTTCCTTTTCCCCTAACTTTCCCAAAAACCCACTAACTATAAATTCCCGAAATTAAGGCGGGAGATTCTTTCAAACTCGGAAATTCTTCCCGATGAATGTCTGGCCGTACTGCCAGTGCGCCGGAGCGATGTTCCACGAGGTGGAGGTGCGGCGGTCGCTGCCGGTGACTCGGAAGGAGAGCGCCTGACCGACGAGAACGGAGTTGGATTGCCAATTTTGCCCCCAGTTCCTGCTCATGGTCATCCATCCAGTCTTCGTCCCTTTGATGCTCACCCTCACGATATCCCCTGCGCCGGCTACGTTGGAGATTAAAACCAGGTTGAAGTAGCTGTGGCCGTTCATGGTGAACCTTATCCCTCCCTGCTTCCTGCACGGCACCCTGCAATACCCATAGATGACGTCATTTTCCGTACTTCCGAGGAAGAAGAATGAATAAATTAGGGTTTGTTGGAATTAAGAGAGAGAGAATATGAAGAAAATTCTTTGGGAATAATTTCAGTCTCGTGTAACGCGGAGCGGGAATTAAGGGTGAGGACGCAGTACGGCGCGGACTTCTCCACCGCCTAGGGTCTGATGTTTGACTCCACTAGAAATCAACGGTTAGGACCGTGCTGACGTGTCGAGATATTATTAGCTGATACAAACAAGAAATGAAGTGGGACCCTTGTACTAACGAACTCTCACGTGGGATGTTTAGCAAAGCGTCGTTTTGGGTTTTGACCATTGCACCAACTAACCATGTGCAATAACTGACTATTGCCCAAATCCTACCCTATTTTTTACTGGGTTTCCAATAATGCCCTCATCGGCAAGGTTAAAATTGGTATATTAGTATATGAAATTTCACCTGCGGTAGGTGACGGGGACGATTCCGGCGCGGTACTCGGCGATCTTGAGGAACATCGGCATGGCGAGGTCGAAGTGGGGGCGAGGGGGGTTGCACCAGCCGCCATTGTCGTTGGGGAGGGCGTAGTTGGGCGGGCAGAAGTTGGTGGCGGTGATGAAGATGGAGGGGCTGCCGGCGTGGCACCACTGCTTCTCCTCCGCGCACTTGATCTCGAAGCACGCGCCGCAGCTGAGCCCGCTGTTGAACAGCGCCGTGCTCAGCGCCGCCGTGTTCACGCCGTACCCCTGGCTGTAGAGGTTGCCGTAGCCGCAAGCGCCGCCTGTAAAACCGCCCAAATCAGCCTCGCATTGTTAAAATTAGGGTTTTGAGATTTTGAATTGTGCTTACCCATGGTGCCGGAGGCGTCGCTGCCGCCGTAGAAGGTGGCGTGGGCGCCTTGCCATGCTCCGCCGTTGTAGTTGCCGGGGATTCTGGCGGAAGCCTGCGGTGGCAAAACGGAAATAATGGAGACAATGCAGGCTAATGCGGCGAGTAAAGCCATTTTCTCTCACTAGAAGACAGTGCAGAGGGAGGGAGAGAGAGAGAGAGAGAGAGCGAGAGAGAGTGAATTGGTATGGAGGGAAAGAGTGGAGGAGGGAAGACTAGTACTTATGGAGGGAGTTTCCAGTGGCAAAACCTGTAATTTCAGTAAATTCCGGCCCCTATTTGGTAAAATATAAAAAATACATTTTGTAGATTTGAAGCTTTTCTTTGGAGCGTGAAGTCCACGCTCCATTGAGCTATTAGAAATAGTGGTCTTGCGGGGTCCAGCTGTTTAGTGAAGTAAAACTGTGAATTCCCATTCGAGTCCACAACTTTGGCCATAACACGGTTATTACTAGGGTTGTAATCAAATTGAATTAAATAAAACAGTATTCGATTTGATATTTGATTTGTATTCAAATATTCGTATTCGATTCGTTATTTATATTCAAATTATTCAATTCGATTCGAATATTCGATTCGTTTTTTATTGAATATTTTATAAATAATATTATTTGAATATTCGGTTAGAATTTGGTACGTATTTAATACTATTCGATTCGATTCATAACTATTCGATTCAAAATTATTATTTTAAGAAACAAATTTATATTAAGTTTTATAAAACATATTTAATATATAAATATTTTTAGAAATGTATTATATATTTATATTTAATCAATTTTTTTGAATATCGAATCGAATATCATAAGTTTGTATTGGTATTTGAATGCTAATCGAATCAAATCGAATATTTATATTCAAATTCGAATATCAAAAATTCAAATACGAATATTAATATTCGTATACGAATACCGAATCGAATAAAAAATATTTGATTCGTTTACAACCCTAGTTATTACCCAAATACTGATATGTATGAAAAAGAACTTTTGCAATTGATTATAGGAATTAATTTCATGTAAGGTAGTGTAACTAACATTTAGTGTCAGTTACACATTTAATTTGATATTAAAGTACGTTTTCAATTTGTGACATTATAAATGCAATCCAACGAACCAGACATCGTATCAATCCAATAATTCATTATTCTTCATTTAATTTAAATAAATTTATCCGGTTTGTGCAACAATAAACCGGTGAAAAGTACTATATCATGAGTTATTACATCATATATGATCATTTTATAGTTTTCGTAACTCAATCATAGATGATGGAATTATCAAAGGTTGTCCTTTCGAACTCTGTCCCTAACTCATTAGAGGTATGAGAAACAAAAATGAGATGTGTACGAACGATATATTCTGCAACAAGAAGAAGGAAAATGATTAAATAGAGGAACTCTCGATCTTGGATGTGTCGATATCAATGGTAACTCATTATTTCGATGAATCATTTATTCGAACATAAGAAGATTATGGAAACACTAACTCGAAATCTCACGTATCAGATTTCATTACGGAAGACACCATTTTTTTTGAAGAATTCACAGTGATAAACCTGATACATGTATAATATTATGAAAAATGGTTACAAATTTTTGACTGCTACTTAGGTCTGAAAAAATATTGAAAAGTACTATAGCAATGCATTGATAACTTTATTATGTACATGTCAAAATGTTCGACAATTAAACTAGACAGTTGCGTTAGTAAACTCGGCTATCGCGCAATAGCGGGATTTAAAATGAAAAGAGTGGGTGGGCAAATTAGTTGTAGTACACGAACGAACTTTACGTCCAACGGAAGTTTAGGCGCAAGACGCGGCATAATTCTCCCAAATCATAAAAGGTCAAAAAGGAAAAAGAAATGAAAAAAATAAAAATATATGTATAATTGCAATGCATCCGGACCTGGTTACGGGCCGGACCTGGTATCCGATGAAATATGGGGCCCGTTGAATCCCGCAATTAAAGGGCCTATGCCACGACGAATTGAGATTTAACTACTGGTGGGCCCCACCAACCCGCAATGTCTTGAGCTATACGCGCCCCACCTTTTTGAAATTTCTCACCCTGATGGGTCGCCCCACCCAATTATTTTCACTTTCCGACCCGACTCCTTTTTCTATTTTATAATTATTGCTATTTTTGGGTAGTTTACCACATTTTTTAATCAATATTCTAGTACTAACTCTGTTCATTACATTGATTTCATTTATTTTCGGCATAAAAATTAAGAAAGTGATTTTTTGTATGTAATGTTGGATAAAGTTGTAGAGTCTACTAAATATATTAGAATAGTATTTAAGTTAAAATAGAATTTTGGACTAATGGAGTGGAACATCAAAAAATGGAAAAAAAAAAGACGAATAAAGTGAGAAAGAGGGGGTATCTTGTTTTTTTATAAAATACTCCTTCCGTCCCAATAATCTCTTCCTGTTTCTTTTCGGCACGAACATTAACATGTTTGACTTTTATGTGTAAATGATATTATGATACGGACGCACATGGTTTTTTTTATATTTTTTAGTGTTTTTTTTTCGAGAAACAGGACAATATTATTTGAACGATCCGATTAGAAAAACAAAATGATTTTATAAAGAGTGAGAGGGTAATATCATTCGTTTATAATGAGAAAAATATTAGTGGAATATGAATAAATAAACTTCAATTATAATATTTTTTATTTTTTTTTATGAGGACTCGCAGCTGCTACTTTTGGTGTGCATAGTATAATTTGAATCCATGACCTATCAATTCCGGATTACCCACCTTCACTGCTACACCATCCCATGGGGACATCAAAGGCTTTTGTTTGTTTCTCTTTTGATTTCGTTATCCGTCCTAGGAATGAGAAACTTTGGCTTCTCAAATGTCATCCACACTATAAATCATAGTTTCCCTCCAAAGTTGTAAAAAGTACCAAAAATATTTTATATTAAGTTTATGCTCAAATGTATCTTTATTATTTATTCTAATGCTCATTTTTGGAAAACAGTTTAAACGTTTATTGTATAAATACTTAGAATACACACATTACGAATAATTTATACACTTCAAAGTATATTTTATAAATACTTAAGAACTTATTTTTTAATATAAGTTGAAACATATTGTTTATAAGTTATTTTAAACTGGTCTAAAACCGCACTGTATAATAAAAGTATATTATTTGATATCTTATACTTTACTCATGGTCCAAAATCTACAATACAATATCAAGAAACCAACTCGCAATTTCTACTCATTACGATAAAATCTAGTAACCTAAAAGAGAATTTATTTATATGATATTTATATATTCTTGTTAAAGAAGGGCAATCTTTATGAGAAAAAAGCAAAGAAACGACGTCTTTATGGCAGTCCCATCTAGAATGAATATTTCAATTGTCAACCCCTCCATGTGCTTCCCATTTCTCCTAAATTATTTTTTCATATAATTTATAGTTTTAGAAAAATAAATTTGGTGGTAAAAACTTTTAAATAAAAGAACCAATTATAGAATGAAGAATGTAAAAAAAATCGTAGATGTGAATTATGGTAGCATGTGAGTTGTTGTAGTGGGTTGAGGGGACTACTCGTGCTAGACGCCTATACTTCGCCTTCATTAGCAATCTAAAGATTGCAAAATTTATACTAACGGAGTTTGATTCGTAGTTTCGAATTTAGTACGAGTTCAGAACCATTCACACAATGATTCAATTACGATTTTTGAGCAAAGTTACTAGGAATTCTAAACACTCAAATTTTTTACATATAATTATGAAGTATTGATTGTAATATACAATAGCGAAGGCATGAATCTTGTATGGTGAGGTCGAAATAGTTCACGATGGATTCATAGAAAAAGAGTAAGTATGGTCGAAATTTATGAAATATTATATACACAGTAAAAAAATAAAAATTGAGTAGTCTTAGCTAACAACAATTGAAAACGTGTAGCTTTGCCACTGCCAACATACCGAATTCAAACACTTTATATGAGGTTTCCATTTGCACAAAACCTTCCTACCAAAAAACCCTAAATCCTTTTTTTTTTTTAACAAATTCAATATATATTATTAATTAAAAAGGTTGTAATTATAGGATTATTTATTAATTACATAGTGATGACAACTGCAAATAACGGAGTAAAATTGATTATATATGTATCTTCCTGGTCAAAAGGCAGAAATTAGGTCACCAATAAAAAGTAATTAAATTAAAATTCTACGTGACAAACATATTTTATAGTAGTAATAAGTAAAACTACATAAGTAACGATTAAGAAAAGGACAAAGAGTCCCCTTGGGATGGCAAAGTTGGTGAAGGTGGTTGGCCCGGGACCGATAGGTCCTGGGTTCGAATCCCACTGGAAGCAACTTTGTGGAGCCTGTCACCTATGGTTAGCCTAGGGTGGTTGAACTCTCCTGTGTGGTTTGCGAGCTTGCACGACAAGGAGCAGGGTTTACCCAGTCGCAAGGTAGCGTAGCATGCGGTCCACGTATCAAAAAAAAAAAAAAAAAAGAAAAGGACAAAGACGACTTGAGGTCATTTTATTTAATGGTACTATAGAACAAATGGTTGACATCTACCTCATTAAACAAACAATATAGGATCATTTAATTATGCAATGAATTAATTAATTAATTACATGAAATGCAACGTCTTTGATGTAGCCATATAACTATATATTTGGAGTTTTTCACTTTGGATTATACACTAATCAAATTCGTATATATACTTATATATAACTATTTTGTCGCTATTTCCTTGGATTCCCATTTGACTACTTTAAAATCTTGTAATTTGGTAGTACTTGGTATCTTTAAATTCAAGGCGTGGAAAGTCGTAATATTCTCAAACTTTCTTTTCACATAAAATCGAGCAATTAAATTGAAAAAAATTCGATTTTGACACTGATTATAAAGATATCAAATAAGAAAAGGGAATAATTAGATGAAAACAATAAATGTTTAACAAGGCATGTGTGATGAACTTAACGTAAAGAAGTCGGTAAAATTCAAACTATACCACATTTGTATCGAAGTTCGATCCCAAAATAATGATAGTTTTAGGGCATAAATGTGGAAAAGGGTTTGTTGCAACTTGCACGTGACAAGTTGTCTTTATTTTTTATTTTATTTATTTTTGATTCATGGAACCCGCAGCTGCTACTCTCGGTGCGTACTGGGTAAACCACGCTCCTTGTGCAGTATCCTGCAAACCACACAGGAGTGTTCAACCACCCTTAATATGACAGGGTGACAGGCAACACCTAGCGGTCTTGGTGGAAATTGAACCCAGGACCTATCGATCCCGAGCCACCCACCTCGACCGCTAGGCCATCCCATGGAGTTGTCTTTATTAGCATGACACTAGCGAGTTTACATGTAGAAACCCTTCCAGCCATTAATCTTGACTTTTATGCTCCAAAGAACACTCGTAGTACGTAAATCTTCAATTTTAAATATATATATATACATATTCTCAATAAAGTGAAAAATCATTAATCGTAACAACATCTGAATGTATAAATTCTCGATTTAACTATTGATATCATGATGTATGGATCTAAGAGGGAGCATATGGGGGCCACCGTCTCCCCTAAACCGTGTAGAATTACGATTTTTTCTCGAATCATATGCATATATTTATTAAAATTATTACTGATCCACTTAAATTATGTATATTTCATTCATCTTGTCTTATTTTCTTTTTTGAAATATCTCATCCATCTTGTCCTCTTAAAAAAATAATATACCTTCTATCCCGCTTGACTTGTCATATTTTTCTTTTTGGGTAATCCCTCTAGCTAGACTTGTCTTGTTTTCTTAAGGTATAAAATAATTACTACACAAGCTCCCACTTTTTCTTTGTGGGGTCTACCTCTTTACACATAATCACCTACTCATCTGCATACAACCACTCATTCATCTTAATCTCCGTACCCAAAAGAAAAAAAAAGACAAGTCGGACGAGGTGGAGGGAGTAATTTATTTACACACAACTACCCATTTTTCTTTTATGGGACTAACTTATTTACACATAATTTTTAATTATCCTTAAAAATCGTGTCGAAAAGAAAGGAAATGAGCTCAATGGAACGGAGGGAGTAGATTTCACTTCTTTATTTTTAATCATGAATCCGTTCTCATAATCCCATTTATCATCATACTAAATTATACTAAACCGCTTAGATTACGGTTTGAAGCATGCTTATTAATTACTTAAATATTAATACATTAGTCTTCGTCACATCCAATCATTTAGGTTGGACAAACATTACGCTGATCAGATTGCACATGGGGGCTATTAATAATTTACCAAAAATATTGGTCCAACAAGCAATTTCCAAATCTTTTCTTTTTGCTATTTTGCTTATCATTTTGTCTCACCTTCTTGCGGAAATGGCGCCCCACAAATAATCAAATTTAAACGATCTATTCCTAGTTAGAAAAAAAGCTCCCGCTATTCGAATTGAACTATACTGATTCACATTTTAATTATCGACTTTGTGGAATTATAAATTTCAATAGAATGAGAAGAGTGGGGCCAATAAGAATTGTATTAATTGCAGATAAATTTCCATACCTGCCTTCTACATTTTGTTCCTCATGTGCTTCGTCTTTAATTTCTTATCTACAAATCTTGTGATTTCTGGACAACATTTGCAGATTTTGATTCGATGCCCCATTTCTGAAATACAATCTTGGATTTTTTTCTCAATTCCCTTGCATATTTCTTGACCAATAGTATTATTTATAGCCTCGTGTATGGGTAAATATGTCCAATTTAGTGTTGCAAAACTACCTACTAGTCCACATCACGAGGCATATCCTATCCATCCAAAGCTCGAGTAAAGGGACGTTTTGTTCACATCTTGGAATAGAATTCGAGTTAAGAATCAATTTACTCATAATACGGATGAGCCATATGTGAATTCTGGATAAAACCCACTATACCAAAGCCGTCACCTAATTCAAACAACTTATATGAAATTTATCGCAATTCATGATTTTGAAACCCTCTTGCTAAATACGTAAAATTATATTTATTGTTTTGTCTTATATTTATATGAAATGAAGCCCTTGTTAGTTTATAGCACCAACAAGCCTATTGAATTTTGGAATTATTCTTTTACCATTTTCATATCAGTAAATGCCATACAATATTTATCTACTACTACAATTTACTTAATAAATTTAGGTGGAATAGTGTGTGTATACATTTGTTTGAAAATATGTATGTGGATGAGGAGACTATTAAACAAAAGTGTCCCACTTTAAAAATAAATAGACAGTGACGTAGTCCTCCCAAACACATTGACTGACATATTAGTTGTGTCACATAAATTCAAAATTCTGTTTTCAGAAAAATTATTACAACATGGTATCTGCAATAACCCCACACGTAATAATATGATTAGTCTGTTTTAGGACAAACCTACGTGTTATAAATATAATATTTAAACCCCCAATTCATTCAATTTGGAACCATTTATTTATTTCTAAAAGACGAAAAATTTAAAGCTAGGAGAGGAGCATGAATCCCCCTACTCCCACAACTATAAATTGCATTAGTAATTTTGTTCCCATTCTTGAAATGAAACTAATAATTTGATGTGATAATTATGCCTCTATTTAGGGTGTGAAAAATTGAAAAAGGGGACCGCTTCTTTTAATACAACGTTGGCTTCATTGCCAGATCTGGCCTTCAACTTTAAGCAATCCCTAAAACTCATCAAGTTTCTACTGCCTTTTTCTTTTACTCCCTATATATTTGCTAATCACGAGTCTTTCAAGGAACTCTCTCTCTCTCTCTCTCTCTCTCCCCTTTTGATTTAAACATGTAGCACGCCTATGACTACTTTAGAAGATGCTGGAAAACCAACTACTACAACTACTTTTTAACTAACTTCTAGATGATAAAGAAGCAAGGCTACTAAACTTGAGAAGAGAATGAATTGAGAATATAAAAAGAAGTATTTCAACAACTACTTGTTTTCTGTCTAACTAAGACTATGATGGACTGAGTTTACTCAGTGACTACAAGTGAGTCCACTCCTTTTGAAACAAGAGTGTGACTAAAAAAATAAAATTCAGAAAAGATATGAAGGCTAAGCTATCCAGCAAAAACCCAGTTCAGAATCTTGGATGAATCAATGATAAAATTGACAAGCATATATAAGGCTATGCTATCCTGCAAACCCAGTTCAAAATCTAGGATGAATCATGATAAACCACTTGAATGGAATAGGAAAAACCACTAGCAAAAGCAAAGCAATTCAGGAACTTGCAGCAAAGAACATAGTACCTAGGAGTATGATAAAAACATGACAAGCAATTTAACAGCAAAAATTCCAACCATACAGCCTCAGTAGGAGGTTAATTATTAGGACAGAGTCTGGTTTACCTAGAGACGATACACAGCAGCGCGTGACGGGTATGCTGAAGGATAGAGAGGTTCAACATACGATGGTCGCTCCCGGATTGGGACATAAGCATCACGGCCAGCGAGTTCATGGTGAGTTCTCGTCCCCGAGTCCAACGGAGGTAGCTCACGACGGGACAAGAGCTCATCCCGCCTATAGGTATCGCGGAGATCAACCGCTCGATCCTCTCTATAAGCGTCACGGTTGTCTGATAATGCAGGCCTCCTATAGGTGCTGTAGAGCACAGGTTGTGCAGTTTCAGCATAAGGCACACGATGCTCCAAGTATGAAGACCGCGGATCCCTATAAGGATCGCGGCTCTCTATGTACGGAGACCGCCTATCTCTTTCTCGATCTCTATAAGAGTCCCGTCTCACTAAGTATGCATCTTGTCCAGCTCTGTACGGATCATGAGGCTCTATGTAAGTAAGCGGTACATCTGCATAACGGTCACGCCTCCTTGAGTAAGTGTCCACTTCGTCTACGTATGGATCACGGCGGTCCACTATCCGTGAATCCCGGCCGCCTCTGTAAGCATAATGATCCTCTAGACGAGGATCACGCCCATGCTCACGCACGCCTCCGTAAGGATCGAAAGGAGTTAGAGGTTGATCACGCCTCTCTCTGTATGGGCTACGCTCTCTCCTATAGGGATCCGCTATTGGTGCTGGAATACGATAACGTGGTGCTGCTGCTGCTGGGCTTACGACCCTCTTCGAACGCTTACGAGGACGCTCATGGAGTCTGACCTCTTCCCTCAATGGAAGACGCCTCTTATCACCTGCTCTCTGCCTTATATTTCTCTCTTGGCGTGCGGGATGTTTTTCTGATTTCAGGCTTCTACCCATCTTTTTTAATGGGCGCCCTTTGCTTGCATTGAACAACCTACATAACTTCTTGACCTGAGGACGGATTATATTGTGCGGTCAAGATCATTCCATGAGACAGATGTAGATCACAACAGCATACTCGGAAATCTAACACTATATTAATATACCTGCTCTGAATTCAGTTGGCAATCAAACTTGGTTTTGGTAAAGTAGTTCTGCTTGATAACCGTCTTGAACTTCTCCTCAGCTAACGGCGTACATTTTTCCATTAGTTTGAAGCGGACCTAATAGTAACCAGGCTCTAGTCAAAATCAATACTTCACGCATATATGTCAAGGAAGTTGTCCATCTGCCTTAATTCTAACCTAATGATGGGTTCACGAAGAGTATTCTAGATACAATTCCAGTAAATGATCCATCAACCCAAGAAGCAATGCAAAATAAATCTGCTATGCTAGTTAAGAAGCAATGTTGGGTGGAGGTGAGGGTGAGGCTGGGGACAGGTCAGGTGGTTGGGTCATTAATTCACTATGTTAGTCAAGAAGCAATGCAAAATAAATCTTGTAAACACTAAAGACTACTGCAATGAATATTTTAAATGAAGCAAGAAGGGGCCCTATAACCCAATGTTAAATACAATAGAATTAAAAAGCACCCTTTGGATGAGGCAATAAATAACCAGAATGTTTTCATATAAGATTTATGTGTTGCCTAATAAACTTGAAGAACTGAGGCATAGCGAGCATGCTTTAAAAGCTTTACAGAACATTATAATAATTCTGCTTTTACTGCTGGCTGATTATTTTCCTGGAAGAATGTTATCCAATAATTTACTGGATATAGATTTTGCAGTATACAACTTCTAGTAGATTCTGCCCTTTTGTCTTGAAAAAGAGAACAGAAGTCTAATTCAAAGTGGAAGTACTAAATGAAGGCCCTAAACTAGGCAGGGGGAGATAGTGAAATACTTCTGCAACTATAACCTCATAATTTCGTCTCTAATGAAGAATTAAAGCAGGCACATGGCCTTCTGAATCTTCACATATATCAAAAGGCGGTTGTATTAAGATGACGTTTCATACTAAGTAATTCCCTATCTAGGCAGGGAAGAATATATCAAACTAATTCCTTGCACAGTAAGCTCATTCCTAATAGAAAAGAGAGTGGTCATGGTCCAAGATATCTCCACATAAGTTCTACTTTTAGATATTTTGAACGTATGTGCGTTCTTGATAAAGGTCAGAAAGATGCAGAGAAATCAACTGAGCTATAAAGTCCTAATTTTCCTAATGGAAGTTGACCCTTTGAACTACCAACTTGCCTAACTGTATAAGCCTTCTCCCAATAACATATCTACCAACCACAAAATAAACGCACCATAGCGTATCATAGGTCGTAAGAAATCATTCAAAGCCAGAGACAAACCTGAGATGGATACTGTGCCTTGAAGGCCTTCGGTTCAATATTGTAACCTCCAGGTCCTGCAGCTTTATAGATCCCATGCATCAATTTTTTATCAATGTCATAGAGAAAGAGTCGCATACCAGTATAAATCTTTTCAACAATATCTTTCTTGCTTTCTGGCAGACCAAAAACCCTATACTGATGGCAGTCTTTCTTCGTCTCAGCATTGCACATGAAAATCATCCCCATGCTCTCCAGCCTCTTCTTCACCTTTCTCTTCTGAGATGATTCTGGTTTATCCTCAGAATCCACTTTCTTCAACTTGCCTACTTGCACCTTTTTCTTTATGCTCCCTTCACTCGGTTTCTCGATGTTCTTTAAACTGGATTCCAATTTCTCTATGCCATGCTCTTTAGTTTCCCTTCCATATTCAGTTGCCTTGGCTTCTCTTGTATCTTGTTTTGCATTTTCTTTTTCTCCGTTATGTTCTTCAGTAACTGCATCTTCTTCTCTTGCCTCTTCACCAGTAAACCCATCCCCATTTCTGCTGGAAAACTCGACATGGGCTTTGACGGATTGGGGACTAGGTCTCTTCTTCAGCTCTCTCTTGCTCGATGATTCTGGCTTATCTTCAGAATCTGCTTTCTTCAACCTGGCTGCTAGCACCTTTTTCTTTATGCTCCCTTCACTCGGTTTCTTGTTGATGTCCTTCAAACTGGCTTCCTGTTTCTCTATGTCACGCTCTTTAGTTTCCTGTCCATCTTCTGTTGCCTTGGCTTCCCTTGCATCTTGTTTTGCATTTTCTTCTCCTTCTTGGTTATTTTCTTCATCATTTTCTTCTGCTGTAGCTTCTTCGCTGCTAACTTCATCTTCTTCTGTTGCCTCTTCACCACTATCTTCATCTCCATCATTCTCTTCTGAGGCCTCCTCCTCACTAAGCTCATACTCATCATCATGATCAATATGTTCACCATCATGATCAATATGTTCTTCATTATTCTCAAACAGGATATCTTCTTGATCATCTTTTTCACCATCCTCAGAAGTATTTTCCTCCGACTCTGCCTCCTCCTCCTCATCATAAGCAACAAACATTGATTTTGTTACTGGTGCACTTGGATCTTCGTTGTCTCTGTCTGTCGCTTTTTCACCTTCTACGCCAGACATTTCTGCAGAATTTGCATTCTCTTCCTTGTCAGTAACCAAATCTACTTCATCTTCCAATTGAGTATCCTCATTGGTCTCTTCCATATCTACTGTCAGCCAACCAGAAGACCGTGTCTCAGCTGAACCATTTTCAGCAGCTTCCTTCGCTTCAGGTCTCTTATTGGAGCTTCCATTCTTTTTCTTGCCTCTGGTAATCACCATTTTCATTCACCCTTGTAATTCAGAAGCACATATCAGAGCTATCTTTCGCTCAGAAAATGAAGCAAGTTGAAAAAATGATTAGCAATTATAACTGCAAGGATGTGATTGTGAATCTATGCACACAAATGATAGTTCTGCAATAACACCACCAGTTATTTAGAGACCGAAAAAGCTAACAATAAACAACTTGGTGCTGATTCCAGGGATGAAGAAAAGCTCCCGATAAAAACGTTTACGCTCCAAAACTATAAGGAGGATAAACCCCCTGTTCCAATGAAATCTTAAATTAATAGGAAACTCCTTATCCCTTCTTTCAGGAACTTGTACTTTACGGAAAATATCAAGCTAGAAAAGCTCCACACAACTGACTCAAACATGAGAACGACCTACGTTCATTGACAAGAAACAATAGATGTATTGTTTTTCAAAATGTTGATATTATGCAAAATAGTTAGCTGCTATTGGCGAATGATACCTCTACTATCGATGATGTCAGTATCCTTTTATCTTTAACTGATTGTGTTCATTGATTATACGGATAGCTAAATACACAGACGCATGATAACAAACATATTATCTTATCCAGGAAGACAAAAAACATTTCACAAGAATAACAACAATGCCCAACCAAGAGAAGAGTTTTTATCGTGATCCTAACACCATTTGATAGAATAACACCAGTCAAATCAATAGAATAACACCACTCTTGTAACGCAAGAAAGCAATCGTATTTGATTTCTAACACCGTGCATCGACAAAGAGTAAATCTGAAAACTCTAGACCAATCCAGCAGGACGAACCCTAAAAAAAACTCCCAATTCAGAGAAACTCTGACAAAACTGCAAACCCTAATTACTCACCGGCCCAACGCCACAAAATTCCGACGACAGGTAAACGAATTAAATTGGTTCCAAATTCCAATTCTTTCAATTCAATAACACAAGAACAAACCCTACATCGAATTCTAGAATTATCAAGTGGACAATCAAAAATAAATCAAAATAAAGGGAGAATTTCTCACCTCTGCTTGAAATCGGCACGAATATTATCAACCACAGGTGCGCGACGCTGAATGAGCTAAAAACCCTTATTATATTTGTTGTTATTGATGAAGAGAAACAACGGGAATCAGATTTTGCAACACGTAGACAGCAAGAATTATGGATTTACCATTAATTAGCTCTCAGCAGAATAAACCGTAACGGAAATATATACGAAATAAAAGTGGAAAAAAAAGGGCATTAGATTTTTTAATATTTCTTCCTCCTTATTTTTTCCCCCCTCTATTTACTTTAATAGTATTTAATTGTTTTTATTATGCAAAATGGTTTATGTCTGTTTTTTATCTTATAAAATAGTCATATCCCTTTTTCGTTGTATAATTTTTAAAGATGTCCGTTTTCTATTTTTTGATGTGGCTTGTTCCTTTTGGATTCTATAAGTTTAGAAAATGTATGTATTTTGGTGCAGTAACTAAAAATTATATTCGATATTGGTCCTCTAACAGAAAACGCGCTCTCTCTTTTCTGTTGCATAAACTAACACTCCTTTATAGTACTAATACTAATATTAAATATCTTAAATATCGACAAGTTCATCACAAAATATTTTTTAGATATTTGTAATTAATAAAATAGAGACGCGAAAGAGAGTTTATTACACTATCTGTTGGTCTAATACTGAGTTTTTTTAAGCTACATGATCAAAACAGAATTTTATTTAAAATTACTGGACCAAAAAAAAGATATGTTACATTAAAGGACAAAAACGAACACTTTTTATATTATAAGATTAAAACGGACACCCCACATTACAAAAAAAAAAACAAACAAAAACCATATTAAATGACCAAAAATAGATTTTTCTCTATTTAATTAGCATATCATTCACAACTTAGAATCTGAGTCCGTATCGTTTTCAATCTATCAAAAATTTTGAATATGAATTAGACATAAATTTTGAATAAAATTCATTAGTTTCTAAGAATATAGAAAAATCACAAGTTTGTTGCAAAATTTTAATTCCACCTTATATGTGATTTATACAAATATATAATTTTGAAATTATTTTGCTAGTAATTCCATTTACTAAAACCGAACCGCTTATATGTTTATATCAAAAAATAATAATTTTCTATTTTCATCATGAGTATATATTGATAACAAAAAGCTCTTATCAACCCGCATTTGGGCTAATAATGGGCCAATATATTAAATGGTGATATGGCGGAATTTATTTTTAGGAATTTAATTTAGTATTTTTTTTTCTAAGTTCAAATAAAAATAATTTAATCGACAATATATTTAGATCTCTCGTACAAAATATATTCGTTATGATTTAGTTGTATCAATGTCTCATAATAATGTTTTTAGTTTATAAAAGGTCTTAATTAATTCTCATAACACATTGTGTTCATGTCTCATTCTTTGATACTAGTGTGACGTCTATTTCTGATTTAAGATTATAACTCTACTATTAAAATGTTCTTCATAAATTATAATTTAATCGAGACATTGTTGCATTTAATTTATGGCTCGAAGATTATTTTAATTTTCTAACTAACAATAATGTTCTAGTGTGACACTCCAATTATCCTGCCTCAGTCACATTGATTGGAATTTAACCATTGGAATTGGAAGGCTATAAGGTTACATTTGTTCTAAACATATTATATAGTATAACTTAAATATTCGAATTTTACTAAAAATAATTGATTAAATAAACAAGAATTATATGCTTTGAATTATACAATACTTTTACAAGTAAATGTATTAATTCTGAATATATATCACATTCTTTACAAGTTTATAAAGAGATAGTTGTTCTCTCAAGCATTTCTAAAGAGAGAGTTGCGGCAATGAGAGAGAATGTGATCAAGCTCATTCCCAGAGTGATATATAGTTAAACCTCGATAAAGTAATATTCGATAAAGTAATAATATCTCTAAGATAATAATTTCTTCCGGTCCCGATATGGATCAATGCATTAAAATAATATTCGATAAAGTAATAACCTCATTAAATAAATATTTTTTTCGGTCCCAAAGGTTATTACTTTATCGAAGTTTAATTGTATGTTGATCCGAACACGAGGTTGGAGAAAAGAAATGCATCAATAATGACCCTTTGACACAATATTGTTTACAAAGAAACAAAAGGATTTAATCAATCAATATGTCTGTTACGATATCCTCTGCATTAATTTCTTAATTAAAGGAATAATTTCAGTAGTTAAAACTTACCTTATCAAAAAAGTATGCTCCCACATCTGCACAATTTTGTACTAGTTGTTAATTATAATGAATACGCCTTAATAATTGCCATATAATTCACCTTAATTAAGACAAATAACTACTGTCTACCTCCAACCATTCATATAACGTTATAAACAACTAAACACCACAACAAAAATGGCCGAATAATTTGGTGAAAAAGTCGACCTCCAATGGACAATCACTCAAACCCTAGATCGAAAAATAAATTCTGGATCCGCGCCTGCATCTTCTTCGTATTTTGGTATCTCCTCCTCTATGGCTTCAATTGGTCGTCTCTCCCCGCTCTTTCGTCCCTCTCCCGCCACTCCATTTTCGCACCCAATCTCAACGAGTCAAGTCTAGATCCGTTGGAGGAAGATAAAAAATCCGATGATCCATGTCGGGGTAGATACATATACATTCACAACATTCCCAACCGATTCAACCTCGACTACATCAAGAACTGCAAATTATTAAGCAAATGGGAAAATATGTGCTATTACTTAGCTAACGGCGGGCTAGGGCAACGCCTCCGTGACGGTTGGTTTGTAACGTCCCAATTCTCTCTTGAAATCATATTCCACAATAGAATGAAACGCTACGAATGCTTAACTAACGACTCATCAACGGCGGGAGCGGTTTACGTCCCTTACTACCCTGGCCTAGACGTGTCGCGATATATGTACGATAAAGAAATTTCTAAAAAGGATGAAGATTCCCTCGATGTGTTCAAGCTTCTCCGATCTCAACCGGAGTGGGAAGTCATGAACGGGAAGGACCATTTCTTGGTCACCGGTCGGATAACGTGGGCCTTCCGCCGCGTCGACAATTCCTCCGGCTGGGGCAACAATGTCATGGTCCTACCGGAGGCGGAGAACATGACCATGCTAACCATAGAGGCAAGCACCTGGCACGAAAACGACTTCGCCATTCCTTACCCGACCTACTTCCACCCCTCGACTTCGGGTGAAGTCAAGGAGTGGCAGAGTAAGATGAGGAAGCAGAGGAGGAGATCCCTCTTCTGCTTCACAGGCGCGCCGCGCCCCAACACGAAGGGGTCGATAAGGGACAAGGTAATATCTCAATGCACGACCACGGCAGCGAAGAAGAACAACTGCAGGTTGATGGAGTGCAGGAATGATAACAAACACAACTGCTCGAACCCGATGAACGTGATGGAGGTGCTTCAGAATTCCGTCTTCTGCTTGCAGCCCTCCGGCGACTCCGCCACGCGGCGGTCGACTTTCGACTCGATCCTCGCTGGTTGTATACCGGTGTTCTTCACTCCGGCGTCGGCTTATCTACAGTACTTATGGCATCTACCTAAAGATCATGCTTCCTACTCAGTGCTCATACCGGAGGCCGACGTGAAGGGGGAGAAGGTGAGCATTGAGAGTGTTCTCTCTCATATTTCTAAAGAGAGAGTTGCGGCGATGAGAGAGAATGTGATCAAGCTCATTCCCAGAGTGATATATCCAAAGACGAGGTTGGAGAAGCTTGATGATGCGTTTGAGGTGACGGTTAAAGCAGTTCTTGAGAGAGTGGACTCGTTGAGGAAAGGGACCCTATAACTCAATGTTATATACAGTAGAATTAAAAGGCAATCAATAGAAGTACTTAACAGAATAAGTTTGGCCCTATAATATGAATTACTCCATGCCAGTTCAACTATAAAAAGCAGCTCCTAGACAAACCTTACTATAAATTACTCAGGTAGAGCACATAATAAATAGTGGGCGATGTGCAGAAATGTACAAAACAAACAATCTTAAATGCAAAAATATACATGAGATTCCATAATTGCAAAAATGTACATTTTGTCCTCTAAAACCTATAAAGTTACCTAGGTTAATAGGTTTTTCTATTTCCTCTTACTTTTGCAGAGAGTGTCTTGTCTTTTACTTACTTAACATTCTCTCTCTTCCTTTGACCTTGATTTTTTTTCCTTCAGCAACGTGCAGCCTTTTACTTTTTTTTTAACAATAATTTAAAAAATAAAATATGGTCCATTTTTTTAAATTTAAAATACTAACATGTCCGATCGATCGGCCTTGTCCGATCGATCGGACCATTTTTTTTTTTTTACATTTTCATTTTCATGCCATCGTCCAGCCTTTTTTGTCTTCATGCATGCAGAATAATTTCGTCCTCATGCATGCAGTATATTTCGTACAACAGCTTTTTTTTTTGTTTTTTAATCAAGAATCAAAGTATTTACAGAGAAAAAAAATCTGGAAAGATATTCACTTACCTTTTTACCTAGTGACATGCAATAAAGTTGCAGAAAAAACTGAACTCTATACACACAGTAGGAGGAATCTGATTCTTTTCCTCTTCACACGCAACACAGTATACTCTTCTATGATTATTTTCAGATGCAAAAAAATTGAACTCTATAACAAGGAGAGCAAGACAAGGAGGGTGCGAGAGAGCGAGAATTTTATTTCAGAGAACGAGAGGGAGGGAGCGAGGGTCCTTTAAACGCGACGTAAAAACGAGAGCGAGGGAGCGAGAGTGTGAAACAATTTTAAAGGTAACCCTATTCCATAAATTGTTATATTTGTTGCTTGATTTTAGGTAAATATCTATGTATTATTTTGAGGGCGTATGATTTTCCTTGATTTGAGGGGTAAATATATACGTATGATTTTTGCTTTATTTGAGGGTAAATATCTATGCTTGATTTGAACGAATTTTTTTGCTTGATTTTGCTTGATTTGAGGAGTAAATATGTACGTATTATTAGTTATAAAATATCTTATGTGTTGTTCTCCGCATGTTAGCTTATCTTTGCTCTCCGCATGTTAGCTTATCTTATGTGTTGTTTACTGAGTACTAAGTTCGGGTTTTGCGGAGTACTAAGATACTTTTTTCTTTTTTAATTCTTTCCGGATGTCTACCCGGACACGTGTAACCGTAAAGTATGGAGGTTGTTTCTTGGGTTCGGATTACAAAGGTGGGGATGAAATGACTTGTCCCACTTCGGACCGACCAATTAACATTGTTATCCTTAAGAGCAAACATCGAAGCCCGTACACAAATTAACTCACGGCTTACACCCTATGCGCTTTATTCGTTGGAGCATGCTCGATCTGGAAAGTTGATTAAGTCATTAATGATGACGGATGATGACTTGGTTCGACTTATCAACTTAGAGACCGATCCAACTGTTTGCGTCGTTTTGACGGCTGATCGTGCCGGAACATCACAACAAGGACATTACGTCCCTTCATTTGATTACCAATTTAGTTTCCCAAATATGTTTGGTGATGCATATGGTCAAAGCGGAGCTGCATATGAGTTTGGAAGGCAAAAACAACAACCGGAGCAAGAAGAAGAAGAGCAACAAGAGGAGCAAGAAGAAGCGTAACGGCAAGGATGAAGGTGCGAATGATAATAACGATGATGATGATGATACGTATGACGAGGATTATACGGCAGAGGAAGAGGAAGAGGATGAGGAAGACGAACATGTTGTCACTAAAAACTTTTATGGAACCATGTATGAGTTTGCATCATGGATTCGTGGGGAAGGCGGTTTAAACCGGCTAATGACACTTCTAGAGCAGCCACAGAACAGAGCGGTTGCCCTACAAGACGAAGATAATGAAGTTGTCGACGAAGTCGAAATTGGCTAGTGCCAATTATTCCGCCAGTCAAGCGAGTGTCATTGGTTGTACGGATATAGAGAAGATTGAAGAGGGCATTCTCGGAAACGGCAACATCTTTTGGAAGAAGGACGCCCTAACAATAGCCGTTGGTCTCTGGCATTTGGAGTGTCGACGGTCTTATAAAGTGAAGAGGGTAAGTCCTCAGTATCAGTGGTTTGAATGTCTGTTGGGCGATCTTTGTCCATTCAGAGTACGTGCACGACATAATGGTATTTATTGGACAATTTACGATTTTGTGCCGGAGCACAAATGTCAGTATGACTTTGATAATGCCGGACCGATCACTGTTACTGCGAAGACTATCGGAGCCTATTTTGGGCAAAGAATGCGTATGGAGGGAACGATGTTGCGACCTCGAGACATGATCAATGAGATGCGTCTGAAATTTGGTGTGAAGGTGGAGTATTATAAGGCCCTGCGTGCTAGAAACAATGCGATTCAATTGATTTATGGGAGTCACGAAGACTCGTACAAGATGCTCCCTCGATATTTGCACATGTTGAAGCAGGTAAACCCCGGAACGGTAACTAATATTCGTGCCGACAGCGACGGGAGGTTCGAGTACGCATTTGTTGCATGGGGCCAGTGCATCCCCGCATTTATGTGGCATTTGAGGAAGGTGATTGTAGTTGATGGAACTCACCTGAAGGGAAAGAATACCGGCATTCTCTTTGATGCAGTTACTAAAGACTGCAACGAACAGCTTGTACCGCTCGCCATTGGCATTGGACCAATTGAGAACAATGACTCA
The DNA here is from genome assembly GCA_028984105.1 of Lavandula angustifolia. Taxonomy (NCBI): domain Eukaryota; kingdom Viridiplantae; phylum Streptophyta; class Magnoliopsida; order Lamiales; family Lamiaceae; genus Lavandula; species Lavandula angustifolia. Next base: position 2,866,144 of record CM054826.1, read on the forward strand.
TGGGCGTGGTTTCTCTGAGAATCTTAAGCGAGTGTACGGTTCGAGCGGCGACCTATCGATCGTGTCCGACCAAAGACGTTAGTATTAAAAATGCTTTGTCGAAGCAGTGTTTCCCGGAGTTCCTCATGCCTTTGCAACGTCCATCTTAATAACAAGCTCACTTCTTACAAGAATGAAGTACCCTACATGTTCCGTCGAGCGACCACCGCATACCGTGAGTTGGACTTTAGGAAGTACATGGCATCAATCCTCGTGGCGAGTGAAGGAGCATACAACAAGCTGATAGAGGTTGGTTCCGAACGTTGGGCCCGGTCGCAATGTCCGCGGCGTCGCTACAGCTTTCTATCATCAAATTGTGTCGAGTCTTTCAACAGAAGACTTTTGTGGGCCCGTCGATTGCCAATTTGCTCGATGATAGACATGATACGAGCAATTATGGAGTCATGGTGGGATGAAAGGCGTCAACTGCTGAGTGAGAATAGCCATCCGTTGGTGGACGTTGCGAAGAGGAAGTTAAGCGCGCAGATTGACCTTGCACGCTCATATACTGTCACCTTAACCGCCAGAGGAAGATACAAAGTCAACGACGGGAGAAATCACAACTATAAGGTGGATTTGGAGAACCAAACGTGCACGTGTCACGAATTTGATATGGACTTAATACCATGCTCCCACGCTGCCGCTGCGATTCTGTATGAATTCTTTTACACTTTTTAATCACTTATTATATATCTAACACATTTTTTGTTTTACAAACATGTTGTCGCTGACAGGGAGAGCGGAGACCATTTTTACAACTATGTCCACAGTATGTACACTACAAGCAACCACAGGGATATTTACGAACACCACTTTAATTCGTTACCTGCATTGGAGCTTTGGACCATTCCTGACCATATTCGTCGTAGCAGAAAGTGTGGTGTTTGTCACGAAAGAGGCCACACAAGGAGGACATGTTCAGAGAGGGAGACACAAGATTAAATCTGTGGTGTCTTAGTTCTAGTTTATTTTCTATATATTATTTGAAGTATGAAGTTTGTTTTGTTGAAACCCTAATTCGGTATGGTTGTTCCCTAAACCTTAATTGACAAAACCTAAATTAAATAGCGTATAAACCCTAAATTAAATAGCGTATAAACCCTAAATTAAATAGCGTAATTTAAAAAAAAAATAACTATGGTCTGATCGATCGGCCTTGTCCGATCGATCGGACATATGTTTATTTATTTATTTTTTAACATAGTAATTTATTTTTTACTTATTTTTTATTTTTAAAAAAATACATGTAGTCCGATCGATCGGCCTTGTCCGATCGATAGGACATATGTTTATTTATTTATTTTTTAAAATTAGTAATTTAAAAAAACATATGTCCGATAATTTTAAAAAAAAAATTATGGACCGATCGATCGGCCTTATCCGATCGATCGGACCATATATTTTTTTTTAAAAGTCCGATAATTTAAAAAAAAAATTATGTATGTATTTATTTTTTTTAACATCAGTAATTTAAAAAATATATGGTCCGATCGATCGGCCTTGTCCGATCGATCGGCCTTGTCCGATCGATCGGACCATATATTTTTTTTTTTTAAAAGTCCGATAATTTAAAAAAAAAAATTATGTATGTATTTTTTTTTAACATTAGTAATTTAAAAAATATATGGTCCGATCGATCGGCCTTGTCCGATCGATCGGCCTTGTCCGATCGATCGGACCATATATTTATTTATTTTTTTTTAAAAGAAAGTCCGATAATTTAAAAAAAAAATTATGTATGTATTTATTTATTTTTAACATTAGTAATTTAAAAAATATATGGTCCGATCGATCGGCCTTGTCCGATCGATCGGACCATATATTTATTTTATTTTATTTTTTTAAAAAAAGTCCGATAATTTAAAAAAAAAATTATGTATGTATTTTTTTTTTTTTAACATTAGTAATTTAAAAAATATATGTATTTATTTATTTTATTTGCCGACAGCTGTGACAGCTGTCACAGCTGGATTATTTTGCCGACAGCTGTATATACAATCCGACCGATAGGATGATTAAGGGATACCCCAAAAACTATTCATCAAAACCCCAAATACTATTCCTCAAAACCCTCAAAACCCTTGATCAAAACCCCAAATACTATTCCTCTAAACCCTCAAAACATCGAATTCGAGCAACAAAAAGTGATATAAGAAGAGGATATTGAGGATTTCATGAATAACTTTGAAATATAATAATAGAGACATAATTAAAAAAAAAAAACTTTCGACCTCTTCTTATATTTCGAAAAATGAGTTCATTTTTTGTATAAAGTCATAACTACTTCTATCGTTCTAAGAATGATTCATGTTTAATTTTGCTAATGTATACATATATATAAAGCTTTATTACACCATCCGTGATTATTCCCCTGAAATATTTATCAAATTTTTATTTTAATTTTATTTTAATTTTTTAAGTGTTTATTTCAAATATATTGATTTTTTAAGTATAATTTTGATTATTAATACCATCCGTGATTTTGATTATATTGATTTTTTATTTCAATTATATTGATTTTTTAAGTATACTTAAAAAATAATTAAAAAATAATTTTAAGTATAATTTTGATTATTAATATCATCCGTAATTTTGATTATTAATACCATCCGTAATTTTTTTAAAAAAATATTTTTATTTAAAAAAATAATTAAATATTTATTTTTTAAAAAAAGTAAAAAAATAATACCATCCATAATTTTCGACCATAATTTTTTTTAACATGTAATTTACAAAAAATAATAATATGGTCCGATCGATCGGACCATATATTTTTTTAAACTAAAATTCATATGGTCCGATCGATCGGTCTTGTCTGATCGATCGGACCAAATATTTTTTAACATGTAATTTTTAACATTTCAAATCGGTTGATACATAAAATTCAAGCAATATCACAGAGTTCAAGCAATATTTATGACATTACGATACGACACATTTTATTTATCATGTCGTAATTTTTAACATTTCAAATCGGTTGATACATAAAAAATAATTAAATATTTATTTTAAAAAAAAAGTAAAAAAATAATACCATCCATAATTTTCGACCATAATTTTTTTTAACATGTAATTTAAAAAAAAATAATAATATGGTCCGATCGATCGGCCTTGTCCAATAACATGTAATTCAAGCGCAATATCTGCAGGAGCATAGAACCAGAAGAAAAGAGCTAAAATATTCGACAACTTAATCAAGTCATCATCTGAAACGCCATCGGACTCATATTTACAAAACCAGCTTAACAACTGATTTGCTTCAATCGGTCTCCCACCATTGAATCTGCCGTAGACCCCGGATTGAGTAGGATGATAAAATGCTGACATGTCAAAACTACACTCGCCGAACATGAGCCCAGTAACCAATGCAAAGTCCGGATGAGAGAAACGAATATTCTGACCAACATAATTAAACCAAACCTCCGAAGGTCGTACCGAAATCTCATAGCATAATAGCTGGTGAAGAGCCCGCATAGCATTCTTACCTTCTGGCCAACCCAGTATGCCCTCGAATTGACCATTAACAAACCGTTTGATTAGATCCACACCACCCTGCAGACCTAATTTCTGTCTAATCAAAGCCCCTAAATTATGCTTATAATATATTGTGATCTTCGGAGAAACGTCTCGTAGTGCTAGTCGTTTAAAATTGACCTATATATAACAATTAATATTTAATCAAATTATAATTAATACAGTTATAATAATTAAAAATAAACTCACAAAAAAAAAAATAATTTACGTAAAATGTCGCCGGTGCCGGCCAGTGAAACGGTTCGACCGGTCGGGACCGGTCGGCGGTGAATGTCGGCCGCCGCGATTTCAACCATTTTTTCCGGCGATTTCTACCCCAATTTCACCAATTTTTACCCAATCCAAACAAATCTATATTATACTCACTAAACCCAACATATATATTTCATAAAAAACCACTTTTAAACATGTAATTATACATTAATTTCACATCTAAAATTTAATTTTATTTCAAATAAATACTAACCTCTTCCATTGTTACGAGCGGTATCGAGCGGTTTAGAAGATCCTAAGCGTGCCCAAATGAGTAGCTTTCGTGCCGATAGATTTCTCGGATTCAATGGGCCGATTTGAGTGTGCCGATTTAGTGTGCCGATGTGTGTCTTGTGTGTCGTGTGTGTGTGTCTGTGTGTATTTATATATATTAGGGTGCCGATCGATCGGGCGTGCCCATCGATCGGCCCGTATAATTTTTTTTTTATATTAATATATATTTTTATATATGTATTTAGTGTGCCGATCGATCGGGCTGTGCCGATCGATCGGCACATATAATTTTTTTTTAATATTTATGTATATTTATATTTATATATATATATATATTTTTATATATATATGATATATTAGTGTGCCGATCGATCGGGCTGTGCCGACCGATCGGCACATATAATTTTTTTATTTTATGTATAATTATTTGAGATATATTAATTTGCGCCCGATCGATCGGGCAGTGCCGATCGATCGGCACAAATAAATTTTTTTTTTAAATTTATGTATATTTTTATATATATATTAGTGTGCCGATCGATCGGTCTGTGCCGATCGATCGGCCCGTATAATTTTTTTTATATTAATATATATTTTTATATATGTATTTAGTGTGCCGATCGATCGGGCTGTGCCGATCGATCGGCACATATAATTTTTTTTAATATTTATGTATATTTATATATATATATATATATATTTATATATATATATATATGATATATTAGTGTGCCGATCGATCGGGCTGTGCCGACCGATCGGCACATATAATTTTTTTATTTTATGTATAATTATTTGAGATATATTAATTTGCGCCCGATCGATCGGGCAGTGCCGATCGATCGGCACAAATAATTTTTTTTTTAAATTTATGTATATTTATATATATATATATATATATATTTAATTATGCCCGATCGATCGGACGGTGCCTAAATTAAATTATGATTCAATTATTGAAATTGACTAAATTATATTTTCAAAATTGCCTAATTAAATTAACAAAATTGCCTAATTAACAAAACCGGTTTTTCGATAAATTATCAAAATTGCCTAATTAAATTAATGAAATTGCCTAAATTAAATTAACGAAATTGCCTAAATTAAATTAATGAAATTGCCAAAAATAAATTCTCGAAATTGTCTAACGAAAATGCCTAAATTAAATTAATGAAATTACTTAAATTAAATTATCAAAATTGCATAAATTTTGTAAATTAAATTTACTAAAATATTAAAATTTCCTCAAATTGAATTCATAAATTAAATTAACAAAATATTAAATTTTCGTTAAATAAATTAAATATACAAAAATATAAAATTTTCGACTCAGGTTTTTAAAATATAAAATTTTCGGCGGCGGTGGTCGACTCAGGTTTTTAAAATATTTAAACGAATATGTTCAGGTTTTTTGTTTTACGAAAATATTCAATTAAAGAAGTTTTTTTTAAATAACTTTAGCTTTTTTAAAAAAAATCACCAACTTTTATTTTACTAATTTCGAGACTACATATTCAAAAAGAAAAAGATTCCAACACAAACTGCAAACACACCTGCACACACATTGCACACACATTGGAGGTGAAGTAGGGTCATTTGTATATTATTGCATTTATGAAAAAGTTTGTATATTTTTGCATTTTTAAACATGGAAATGTATACTTTTGACATTCCCAAATAGTAGAAAAGGAATTACAAAGAGACGTTCAAGAATCTCCAAAAAACCAGCATATAAGATTTACTAAACTTGCAGAATTGAGGCACAGTGAGCAAGTTTTAGAAACTTGTCGTAAGACGAAAATAATTAACACAAACTAATTCCCCATCTAGGCAGAGAAGAGTATATCAAACTAATTCCTTCCACTATAAGCTCATTCCTAACAGAAGAGAGAGTGGTCATGATCCAAGATACCTCCAAATAAGTTCTAATTTCAGATGTTTTGAACATATTTACGTTCTTGATAAAGGCTCGAAAGATGCAGAGAAATCAACTGAGCAATAAAGTCCTAATTTTCCTTATGGAAGTTGACGCTTTGAATACTACCAACTTGCCTAAATGAGCGTATCATAGGTCGTAAGAAATCATTCAAAGCCACAGACAAACCTGAGATGGATACTGCGATTTGAGAGTTCTTTTCCTTCTTGGTTATTTTCTTCATCATTTTTTTCTGTTGTAGCCTCTTCGCTGCTAACTTCATCTTCATCCCCATCATTCTCTTCTGAGGCTTCTTCCTTACTACGTTCATACTCATCAACAACTCTCTCTTCATTATCATCCTCAATATGTTCTTCCTTATCCTCATACAGCAAATCTTTTTCAACATCTTCAGAAGTATTTTTCCTCCGGCTCTGCCTTATCATCATCATTATTTGATCTCCATTGTCTCCGTCAGTTGCTTTTCCACCTTCTTCGCCAGAATTTGCATTCTCTTCCTTTTCAGTAACCAAATCTACTTCATCTTCCAATCGAGTACCCTCATTGGTCTGTACCATATCTACTGTCAGCGAATCAGAAAACCATGCCTAAGCTGAACCATTTTCAGCCTCTGGTAGTCACCATTTTCATTCACCCTTTCTGATTCGAAAGCACATATCAGAGCTATCTTTTCCTCAGAAAATGAAGAGAAACAATACCAGAAACACCAACCTTTCTCATGGTAATTGGCATTTGACAATTGTTTTTTCCATCGAGGATTCAGCTTGTCTTAATCGAGAGCATGGATCACCTAGCTGTCTTCTAGCCTTTGGATCTAATGAAACATCAAATTCACTAACTAGGTTTACCAAGTTGAGGAAATAACATAACGAACTTTGCACAGAGGTAGATGATAGTAGTGGTTATTTAAAAATAAGCATGCCGATAATTGTAAATGAAGCTCAAAATCTTTAGTTCTTAGAGTTCCACATTGATAGCAATAAATAGTATTATCAACTCAGAAAGCATTTCACAAGAACAACAACAATGGCGAAAAACAAACCAAGTTTCTATATGATCCTTGCTCAATCTGAAAATATCAGTGACAATGTCTAATCCAATAACCAACAGAATATCCAGAATAAGCATCTTATTTGATTTCAAACACCATTCATCAACAAGAGTAAAACTGAAAAAAAAAATAGATCAATCCACCCTAAAAAAAGCCCCAATGTAGAGAAACTCTGAGAAAACTGCAAACCCTAATTACTCGCCAACCCAACGCCATAAAATTCCGACAACGAGTATACAAATTAAATTGGTTCCAGTTCTTTCAATTCAACAACACAAAAAGATCATGCGTCGAATTCTAGAATTACCGAGTTGACAATTAAAAAAAGAGGATAAATAAATAAAGGGAGGATTCTCACCTCCGCTTGAAATCGGCGCGAACATTAATCCACCACCGGTGGCGCGGTGCTGAATGAGCTAATTACTCAACGCCATAAAATTACTGTTATTATTGATGAGAGAAGCAACGGAATCAGATTTTACAACACAGAGATATCAAGAACTACATAAATTTCTGAATATTTATTTTTCTTAAATATTTTAATTTTAACTACACATATAATAATGAAATGCTATTAATTTTCTATATTTGAATAATATATATTGGTAGTAAAAGCTTTGGTGGCTCGATTTATAATAAATTCATATTTAACTTGTTAGATTACTCTGTTTGATTTCAACAAACTATCATTTTAACAGTTATTGCAAACGTATTCCGTTTCGAGCCTAGTTTATATGTTGTAGCTTAATGCGCTTTTTTTTTTTTTTTTTTTTAAATTCTTGGAATCCGCAGCCGCTATTTTCGGTACGCACTAGGTACGTTATGTTGTGAAAGATCACAATATGATTAGCCATAAAATAGATAAACTTCGCTCTTGTTTGGCGAAGAAAAACTAAACACTTTTTTTCTTTTTCTTTTTTATAATAAAATAAATTTACAGACGCTAATGATGTGCGTTTTAAGTAAAACCCATTTTCGATGTGTACGTGTAATGGCCCACCCACTCATGTAAACATCAATGACAAAGTTCAGCACTGAAAATTTGAAGGTGTGCGTATGAAGTAAACCCCACACCGATGTGTATGTATAGTGGCCACCCACATATATAAACATGGGGGATGTGCAGAAATGTACAAAACAAACATGTGAAAATGCAAAAATATACATGATATTCCATAATTGCAAAAAGGGAACATCAATGGCAAAGTTCAGCACATAGCTGCTGGACATTTGAAGGCATGGTGCCATTGTTCATCATATAGAACTTGCTCTTGTGGTTGTGAGTGCATGTTAACTCCAACTCATCATCGAACTGGATCGACTGTATACACAAACATTACGCACTTTTAACTGGACCCTTGATAAATAACATACGAGTCTGAAACACGGTAATAAAACGCGACATCTCTTACCGTGCACCGCGCTTCGCAAGTCCATAGCGGCGAAGGTACGCAGCTCAAGTAATGACACCACGAACAATGATCGTTCCCGTTCACCCCCTTCATCAGTAACGTCAGACCCGTCGCAAAACTGCACTAGACAAACAATGTATCAAGATTTTTAGACTACCTAAGTTAGAAAACATATTTAAAATATTATGAATCTTAACTGACCCGGATATCAAAATAAGTACTGAGACAACTAGCATCACTAATTGAACAGTCTTGTACTTGCGTTTGGATTTGGCATTAGAGGCGATGTAATCCGGCATTCTTTTCTTGTTGATGTATCCGTATTGAGGACGAATGAAGATCACAAACCCTAGTAAAAATCCAGTGACGAATCCGCCCAAATGAGCGAAGTTATCGACATGAGGGAGGATTCCGACTGCAAGGTTTAACACAATGATCGAGACTAGGCTCACGAGCGATTCCACCTGGCCATATGAGCAAATTCAGAAAATAGTAGTGAAGACTAAAGAGAGTGGTGTTAGGGTGCACACCTTGTTCTCGTATATTGTCCAATTGACGAGGAGTTCGGACAGCATCGCGCCGAGCAACCCGAACAAGGCACCGGAGGCTCCTACAGAGATGGTGGTCCGGACGAACAAGGACGAAGATAAACTACCGCCGATTCCAGATATAACGTAGAGCGCCCCCACCCGAGCTGCTTGAGTATTACAAGGGAGAATGACGAAAAATATCTCATATTTGTTTTATTGAAAAAAAACACACTCATATTCTTGAATAATGTTGCATGAATGTCCTCCTATTTTTCAACCTTGCATGAAAACCACTTGACCTAAGGCGGTTTATGTATTATTTTAATATGAAAAATCTAAAATACCCTTAAAATAGTATTATTGAAGAACACACAATAATTTTTGTCATAAAACATACAAGAAGTAATTTGGCATAATTTAAAGTCAATATGAACTACTTGTTTTGTTTTTTCCCATGTCATTATGAGGAAAAACATTATGTTTCAATCTCGTATTTTATTTCATAACGTACCAAATCCAAACTCTTGCTCAAGCCGAATCCCAACGAATAGAAAACTCAACATATTAGCAAGCACGTGAAACATTCCAGCATGCAACCACATGCAAGTTATCAACCGCCACCCTTCGCGGTCCTCCACCACCTTCTTCACTTCCAAAGCCCCCATTTTCAGAAGCCTACATACAATTCAACACAATCATTACTTAATTACATTAATATTTATTTAATTAGAAGGAAAACAAATGCATACGTGGCAGCGGAGGGGCCGAGCAAGGGGTTCTCGTGGGTGCTCTGAAAGGCGAACCGGCCGAGGGAGGAGGCGCCTATGCAGCCGCCGGAGCGGGCGGGGCAGTTGTTTTTATACATCGTGATCGCGAAGATGGTGATGTTGACGACGATGATGGTGGGGACGAGCCACGGGAACCATCTCTTGGGTTCGGGCGGCGGGGGAGGGCGGGGGCGGCGTGGCTTGTGGTTGTGGGTTGGGATCTTGATCGCGGCCTCGGGGGGCGGCGGAGGGGCGGCCATCGAAACCACGATCAAGGGATGGGGAGATTGAGGTGGGTGGTTTTGATCGGAGCGCATGGGGTGGGGAATTCTTGTGAATCGGTCATGGGGATTATTTTTTGTGGTTGCATGTAAACCGAGGATTTTGGTCGGACATGCTTCAAGAGGTTTAATTGTACTGTTTTCATCAATAGTAAAATTAATTAATTAATTACTAGAGTTTATGTTTTTTTATTCAAATTAATTCAATATATGATTTCAAATTAACTAATAGAGTATTAGTTAATGTATGTAAGTGGAAAAGAAAAAAAATAATTATATATTCAGATGAGAATGCGTCATGTTTTTGTTTTTTATAAAATAAAATACTATTCTTAAAGAAAGTTTGCATAAAAGCCTTTTATGAACAAGATTCTATTTTATGTATAATGTCGCAAATAACTTCAAAACATCATTTTTTTTAAAAATAAATTGCAACTTAAAGTAGATGTGTTATTCTCGACGTATATATTATACTCCCTCCGTCCCACAAATAATGTCTCTCTTTCATTTTCGGAACGTCCCACCAAATAATGTCTCTTTTTCCGAAAATAGTAAATTGTTACGTACGACCAACCACTCTTTTTTAAGTATCCCACCACCTTTACTCACAACCAACCATTTTCTTTAAATTCCGAGTAGAAAAGATAAAGGACATCACTTGTGGGACGGAGAGAGTACTAATTCTTGGTATATAAGTAAATGTATTAATTTGTTGATTTGAAATTTATTTATGTAAATAAAGGGTAAAAACATAGATTGATGAATTAACGGAGTTCAAAGTTGAAAAGGTTTGATATTCAGAAAAGTGGTGGTGTTTTCATGCAACATTCAAGTACACGTGTGTTTTTATTTTATCTTTTTTTCCAGTTAATGTTATAGTTACAATATTCTTTTGTTTTAAATATTATATTATATTTTATTTTTATTATATAATGTAATGAATCTTCTTTCTTAATTAATGAAACTTTAAATCTTTAATAATATATTAGTATCGTTCATGAAATTTCAAATCCCCATAATAGATTGCGATATAATTGACCTTAATTAAGAAAAGGAATTGAATAGAAGATATATGCGTGTAAGAGAATACATACCATCCTCGTATAGCAAGCCTTGTAACATTAAAAGTCAAAGAACAAACACAACTGAATCCGAACGGTCAAACTTGAACCATTCATATACCGTACGCAAACAAAAATGGCTCAATAATTTCTTCATCACCACCAGAAAGAAAAATCTCCCATGGACAATCTCCCAAACCCTAGATCCCCAAACAAACTCTGGATCGGCGCCTGCATCTTGTTCGTCTTCTGGTACCTCCTCCTCTACGGCTTCGATTGGTCGTCCCTACCCGCTCTCTCGTCGCTCTCCCGCGAGGCCGTCATAGCGCCGCATCTCAATGAGCCAAATTTAGATCCGTCGGAAAAAGATCAAAAATCCGCCAACGAGCATCTCAATGAGTCAAATTTGGATCCGTCGGGAAAAGATCAAAAATCCACCCATGAGCATCTCAACGAGTCAAATTTAGATCATTCGGAAAAAGATCAAACATCCGACGAAGAACATCTCAAGAAGTCAAATTTGGATCCGTCGGGAAACGATCAAAAATCCACCGACGAGCATCTCAATGAGTCAAATTTAGATCCGTCGGAAAAGGATCAAAAATTCGTCGGTGATTCCCCGTGTCGAGGTAGATACATATACATTTCCGACATTCCGAATCGATTCAACCTCGACTACATCAAGCAATGCAAAAAGCTAAACAAATGGGAAGATATGTGCAAGTACTTCGCCAACGGCGGATTAGGGCAACGCCTACGCGACGGTTGGTTCGTAACGTCCCAATTCTCTCTCGAAGTCATCTTCCACAACCGGATGAAACGCTACGAATGCTTGACGAACGACTCGTCGAAGGCCGCTGCGGTCTACGTCCCGTACTACCCGGGGCTCGACGTCTCGCGGTACTTATGGGCCGAAGAAGTTTCTAGAAAGGACGATGATTCGGTCGACATGTTCAAGCTCCTACGCTCCCGACCGGAGTGGGGAGTCATGAATGGAAAAGACCATTTTTTAGTCTCCGGTCGGATAACATGGGACCTACGCCGCGTTGGAGAGAATCTCTCCGACTGGGGAAGCAGAGTCATGATCATGCCGGAGTCGATGAACATGACAATGCTCACTATCGAGTCGAGCCCGTGGCATAAAAACGACTTCGCGGTCCCCTACCCGACCTATTTCCACCCCTCGACTTCATCAGAAGTCAAGGAGTGGCAGAACAAGATGCGGAAGCAGAAGAGGAGATCCCTCTTCTCCTTCACGGGAGGGCCCCGCCCCAACATGTCGGATTCGATCCGCAACAAGATCATATCGCAATGTGCCGCGGCGAGGAAGAGCTGCAGGATGATGGAGTGTGGCAATGACATCAAGCACAACTGCTTGAATCCAACAAATGTGATGAAGATGTTTCAAAATTCAATCTTTTGCTTGCAACCGTCCGGCGACTCGTTCACGAGACGATCAACCTTCGACTCGATCCTCGCCGGGTGCATACCGGTTTTCTTCACTCCGGCGTCGTTTTACGTCCAATACTTGTGGCACTTGCCGAGGGATCATAGCTCGTACTCTGTGCTCATACCGGAGGCCGACGTGAAGGCTGGGAACGTGAGCATCGAGCGCGTGTTGTCTAGGGTTTCGAGAGAGAGAGCGGCGGAGATGAGGGAGAATGTGATTAAGATGATTCCGAGATTGATTTATGCTGATCCGGGGAGGAGAGTGGAGAAGATTGAAGATGCGTTTGAGTTGACGGTTAAGGGAGTTCTTGAGAGAGTTGAAGGGTTGAGGAAGTGGAGAGATGAGAGTGGTGAGTTTGATGAGGAGTTTAGTTGGAAGCATTATACTTTTGGACATACACAACCGAATGAGTGGGATTCTTATTTCGCTAGACATTGATAGGTTTGATTAATTCAACCATTGGATGTGTAGATTTGTGCAGTTTTTGGTAAGAAGATTTTGTAGTGATCAAATGTTGATGCTATGTACTATATACTAATGTAATGATGGTTTCTAGTTGTGATTTTTAAGTTTCTAGTTGTTGTCTTATATATTTTTCCTAATGTTTATTACCCCTAAAAATGTGAGTGGCCTAATTCTGCTATAGTATATCTCGGCGTAAAAGGCAAATTAAAAAGTACCCTGGATACATAAAAAAAGTGCCTAAAATTCCGTCGTGTTCGTTACAGAAAAAAAAAAAAAAAAAACTGTTATAAACTAAATGGAACGAGAGAATAAAAGAGAGAGCGGAAATGAGATGTATATTATTATGAGGGTGGAGACCTCTATTTATAGAGTACAAGATGGGCTCATGGGCTTTTAGGGTTTACATGGTCATCAAAATATATGGTAAGTATATATATAAAATATATTTACAACACTCCCCCTTGATTGACCATTCCTAAAAGAAACTGCTGCTTCGTTAAAACCTTGCCAGAAAAACCCATTGGGATAAAAACTGGTCGAAGGAAAAAGAGTACAGCTGCTCCACCTCAATATAGTCATTCTTGATCCTTGAGTCGGCGCATATCGATCTTGTGTACCAACTTCTTGAATGTTGACGTTGGTAATGCCTTTGTAAAAGAATCCGCTAGGTTGTCACTTGAGCGAATTTGCTGGATGTTGATGCCGTCACTCCTTTGGAGATCATGTATTCCATTGTCTCTTTTATGAATCAATCTCAATGACTCATTTACTCGTGTGTTGCATTGGATGCCTCATTAAAAACCTTAACTAAGAAAACCCTTTGGGAAAAAACTTAGAAAGGAAAAAAGAGTACAATCATTTGACCTTCAGGGTCTTTGACCTTTAGGAGTCAGTCTAATCTTCAGGATTATTTACAATTTGTTACTCCCCCTCAAGATAACAATCTTCAAGGTTATCTTTAAGGCTACACTAATATGTACAACACAAGTTTAATTATTCTCATAGAGAATAGCATAGAATATGTCAATATACCATTACTCTCATAAATAGACCAACACCATATTTGTCTCGAAAATAACAAAGGATGGTCAATACCATTTTAAATTTTCCAATTGCACATAAGTAAGGAACTTCTGGTCCTCATTTTTGTTATCTTCTATAGGTCTAAATGAGTCTACATCCACTTCAAGTGATTGAAGCAACCATTAGATAGGCATGTGGATGCGATACAATAAAATATCTTTAAAGACCTTTAAGGTAGGTCGACTAGTGTAACTCCATTAGGGAGATGCTCGATCTGCAGGTCGAGACAATTATTAGTTCAACCAAAGTCTTATTATTCTAACTTCGTCTTTAGGCATGAGTTGATTTCATCAAGTACTTTTGTACATAATGATTCACATATCCTCTTCAGGAGAAATTTGGAGTGATATGTTCTAATTTTGTATTCCGCGGACTTCTTATCTCTTAGCACCAATAAATCTCTCACGCTTCTAGCGTCAATGAGAATTAATTGATTTATTTTTGTCTATGAGGAACTTTCAGTTCTTTCATGGTGCATATACAACAGGTACATAAGATTTTAATCACTCCTTTTGCACTAAATAACTTGATCTTCTGGTTCATAGTGCGTGAATCTAATAATTAATACAACGAGATATTGCGGCATTCTATCATTTATGTTTTATCTCCCCCTAATGCCGACAATGATGTGAGTTGGAATATCAATGAATAAAATAATTCATAATTACTTGTTCTATGTAAGTCATTTTGACGGAGTATTCATATAAGAATTATGTTCTTCAGGAATTTCAATCAAATTCAAGTCATCATTTATATACCCTTCTATCAAGGAATTCTTGTCGTTATGAGTATATCATATACGGTTGTACTATTTCAGCCCTTACAATGACTTTTGCAGTCTAATTGACAACATCTTTTTGACTTACATACTTTGAGCAAGTTAAATCCTTCAGGGATCTTCATATATATGTAACTATCTAGTGAATCATATTGATAGTATTTACTACATCCATAAGGTGCATCAAGCCTTTTGTGACATAAGTAGATTAATCAAATATAATGGCGTCTAATATGGGAGAGTACATATTTAATTCCCGGTCTTTGAGAGAAACATTGTATTACGAGTATTGCCTTATATCTCGCAATTTTTCATTTCTCTTTGTAACAAAAACACATTTGTATCCTTCGGGGATATACTTTCCGGATTTTGGAACTACAGGTCCAAATATTTCCGGCTTTCTAGGGAATATTAATTCACTTTATATGACTTCGTTCCTCTTTGGCCAATTATTTCAATCTTGACAATCTCTTACAGATCGTCATTGAGGATCCTCTTTTTTCATTTCAAGAGTCATATTAAAAGGCGAAAATATTGTCGTTCGTCCACGACGATATTTAATATTTCCAATATATTGAGATCTCATAATTTTCAGACGCTTGTAGTTCTTCAGGAACTTCATTTGATTGATTAATCATTTTCGTCTTTGTTTGGTTCATATGTTGTGCCCCTTTTCTTAGACACGAAATTTCTTTTAGAACCAATTGGTCGACCATATTTTTGACGAACTTTTAATGCATTTGCTGTCATTTATACTTGTCCTTCAGCGACATGAAATCTTGTTGGGGGTTTTTGAAGCAAATGTATGACATTGTCACTTCTTTTATATACATACTAAAGCATCAAGAAGTTGATTCGCAATCTTTTGCAAGTGAGTCTTTTGACTTCTTGTTCACATTGATTACTTCTGGAATCCAAATGTGACTAGTTTGTTCTCGTGCTTTTTGTTGGATGTAGATTTCACATTGATTACTTCAGGAATCCATCTTAATGTGAGATCATTTTTATACGGACAAATACCATTTTGAGTATGGATATGAGCAACTAATTATTCGATCTCAATTTCAAAGCCATATGATATAAATCCTCTTCAGGAGGAATTGGAGTTTAATAAACTCACTCGCTTTATCAAGACAAATCTTCTTGATGGAATTGAGCTCTTTATTTTTGAAATTGTAGTTTTACCAAGTGCTACACTTCTTATAGAAATCGAGCATTCATGGAAATTAAGAGATTCTTCAGGATCTCTCTGCAACGCTCATATGAATTTTCAATTATGTTGCGCATCAAAGTTGCTTGCAGATGTCCAAACTTTTCATGTCAAAGCATAGAGCTCTTTGAACTTCCGGTTCATGACATGTTTTGTCTCACTTATTTTTATGAATGTGTAATACATTCAAGGTGGTAGTGTGATAACTTTTCTTTTGTTAGCTTCTGGCTAAATGCAAAATAATCACTACCTTCTTATATAGTTTCAATATGGTATCCATTGTAACGAATATCCTTAAAACTTAGTATGTTTCTTCTAGACTTACTAGAATAAGGGCAAACTCAATAATTGATTTAGTATCATTCAAATGATACAAGCTCTTCGGGAGCCTTTAATGATATTCGATGCACTAGATTTTAAAATCTTGCAATTTAGGATGCATATACTTGTATTGAGCTTTAGGGAGAACAAGCAATTAATATTTTTACGCAATCCTACTGGGATGCTTCGTTTCATTCTATTATTATCTCTCCCATGTCTCTTATTGATATCGATATCAAGAGTGCATTAATGTCAACAAGACATAAATTATCTTTTTCATTCAGGAATAACATATATTATCGAAAATGCGAGTTGCTCTTTAAGAGCATTTAATATTCTTCTGGAACATAAATGATGCTACTTCAGGAGCAAAAATTAAATAGTATATAAAATACTATATTTGAAATATTTCCACAAACATGTGATAGTAATGTTACTATCACAATATGGTCATTCTTCAGGAATGTAATTGTGCTACTTCTAGAGCAACAATTTAGTTTCATGATAAGCGAAATCAATGAATTGCAAATTTTAAGATCTACCGGATCTCACATTCATTCTTGAAAAGAAATTAAGCAACAATAGGATATTGGAAATGCAATTGTCATTCAAAGAGGAGTTCTTGCTACCACTCCATATAATTAGGTAATTTTTTAAATTACAACATACCTTTAGATATACATTGTTCTTTAGGAACATGTAATATTCATCAAGAATATTAATTGTGCTACTTCAGGAGCAACAATTAAAGTATGATTATTGTGATATATGATTTCAAAATGACAAGTTTTAGTTGTTCCAAGAACATGTATAGTTAATTGTGCTACTTCAAGAGCAACAATTAGAGTTATGAACTTATAACATTTGTCAAAATCAAAAAAAAACTTGAATTGTTTTTCAAGAACATGTAGTATTCTTTAGGAATACAAATTGTGCTACTTCAGGAGCACCAGTTTAGTCTATATAAAACGACTTCAAGTGAATGACTAATATTTTCGAGAAACCCAATTGTTCTTCAGGAACATATAGTGTTCTTTGGGGATTTCAATTGTGCTACTTCGGGAGCAACAACAATAATAATTTAAGAACCAAGATCCGTCCATCAATAAGACATAATATATAATTGCTCAGAAGAAAAATAGATAATATTCTTCAGGAATATTAATTGTTGCTACCCCGGGAGCAACAAATTAAGATTATATGTAAATATATATACATGTTATACAATATGCAGAAAAAAAAACTGGGGTACATAGTAAATACATAAATAAAATAAATAACTCTTCAAGAGAGTGTAATATTCTACAGGAATACTAAATTGTGCTACTTCTGGAGAAACAATTAAATCATTTCAATAAGTAAGTTTGATTTGCTCTTTAAGAGCATGTGATATCCTGCAGGAATATCAATTGTGCTACTTCTGGAGCAACAATATGGATTAAAACATTAAATAAACAAATAAAGAAATAAATTAAAACGTAAAGTAAAAGCTCTTCAAGTGCATGTAATATTCTTCAGGAATATTGATTGTGCTACTTCAGGAGCAACAAGTTAGATTGAAAAATATGTTTTTCAATTGCTCTTTAAGAACGTGTAATATTCTTCAGGAATATTACTTGTGCTACACAATTTTGCCACAATAAATATATGTAGAGCAATAGAATTGGAAATTAAGAAAGGAAATCTCACGCATAAATCTGGCCATCATATTCATGGATAATATATCTTCAACCATATCCATCAAATTAAGAAAGGAAATCTCACGCATAAATCTGGCCATCATATTCATGGATAATATATCTTCAACCATATCCATCAATAATAATCTTGCAGCACTTTGATATTCATTATTAATTATGAACGACCAAGATGTTAAATTTATACCGAATTCACATATCTTACGAACAAGAAAATTTGTTTTACCTTATTGGCGGCTTAAGAAACGTGGAATATCTCCCTCTTCCTTTTTTTTTCGGCATCTGAGTATGAGAGTTAGTGCTCAAATTGATCTATCATTCATAAATCACTTTTTGGAAAACGTAATAATAATAGAACAATCGTGCTGATAACGTGTTATAAACTAAATGGAACGAGAGAATAAAAGAGAGAGCGGAAATGAGATGTATATTATTATGAGGGTGGAGACCTCTATTTATAGAGTACAAGATGGGCTCATGAGCTTTTAGGGTTTACATGGTCATCACAATATATGGTAAGTATATATATAAAATATATTTACAACAAAAACCCTATTTTTAAATAAATTGCACATAATTTCCTACTGGCAAAACTAATGATGCGTGTATCGCACACTCTTTTTGATATCAATAACGGTGTTAATTTTGGCATTGAAATTACTTAACTATCCTTATAACTACAATTTTTATTAAGTAGCGTAAAAAGGTAACTCTTGAAGACAGAAATTTGAGGGAAAACATATTTCAACGTTGAAAACCCTAGATAAGAAGTCGAGACTATTCAAAATTGGAATCTGAGATAGTGGCGATTCATGGGTAATTGAGTCGACGATTCGAATTGTGAGAAGCAACGTCAACGGTGAATTATGTTATTTTATCTTTGTTGTTTTTTTTTTTTTTTATGACGAGGAACCCGCAGCCGTTACCTTTGGTACGCATAGGGTAAACTTCGCTCATGTGCAATAGCCTGCAACCCTTAAGGTGATAGGATGACAGACTTGTTAGAATTTTTAATTGAAAATTAGATTATTAAATTAATTAATATATAAATAATTGAAAGGATGCGTTGGTTCCTAGATGAATGGACACGTTACTTCGTGGAATGGACATATTGTTTCATAAATTAAATGATGAACGAATGTGTTGATTCATGAAGGGATATGTTGGTTCATGCCAAGAGATACTTGGAAGTTGAACAAATGCAACCATTCACAATTCATCTTATTGTGAAGAGTTGTGTCCATTACGAAGAGTTGTGTCTTTTGTTTCTTATGTTGTTATAGTATTTATACTAACATTTGATTTTATTGTCGCTACATTTCTTCACACCTAATTTTTTAATAACAATCGCAAGACGATAATTGTGTGATGACAAGTAGCAGTTATGTACCCGATCCCCTTGTCCAAGTAATTACAAGGAGTAGTGACGTGCCGCCGAACTTTACAACGGCAACAAACAACCAAATTTCAAGCGCTCCTGTTCATGCAGAAAAGCCAGCAAAATTCTCAGGTTCTGAATTTAAGCGTTGACAATCTAAAATGTTGTTTTATTTAACTATTTGAATTTGTCTCGATTCTTGAATGAGACACCTCCAATTGTGGGGGAAAATAAAACCGATGAGCAAAAACGCATGGCGTCTGATGTATGGCATCATAGCGATTACATATGTCAGAACTATATCCTAAATGGATTTGACGACACTCTCTATAGTGTCTACTCGACTGCAAAGACGTCGAAAGAACTGTGGGACTCTTTGGATATAAAATACAAGACCGAAGATGCCGGTCTAAAGAAGTTCGTTGTTGGACGATTCTTAGACTACAAGATGGTGGATACCAAAACCGTTGTCGAACAAGCGCAAGAGATTCAATTGATCAAACATGATATCCTCGCCGAGCGTATGATCGTTTCTGAATCCTTTCAAGTCCACAAGTGGTTTTGTGCTTACCATAGGTGGAGGAGCAGTTTTATGGAAATCCTCTAAACAAACATGTATAGCTCGGTCTACAATGGAATCGAAGTTCATTGGTCTAGACAAAACTGGCGAAGAAGCCGAATGGCTACAGAAACTTCTTTGGGGATATTCCTTGTTAGGAAAAACTCGTGCCTCCCATCTTGATACATTGTGATAGTATGTCTACGATAGGGAGAGCACAAATTAGAATGTATAATGGTAAGTCTCGACATATTCGTCGAAGACACAATACTGTTAGACAATTGATCACAATTAATATCTTTAGTAAACGGATCCGCAATATTGTATTTTGACTTCACATAGTCAATACATATTATTCCACTAGTGATCAATCGTCTAACGGTATTGTGTCTTTTGACTTCACATAGTCAATACATATTATTCGACTAGTGATCAATTGTCTAACACTATTGTGTCTTCAACACAATTATCATTAAACGATTGATCACTAGTGGAATAATATGTACTGACTATGTGAAGTAAAAATACAATATTGCGGATCCGTTTACTAAAGATATTAATTGTGATCAATTGTCTAACAGTATTGTGTCTTCGACGAATATGTCGAGACTTACCATTATACATACTACTTTGTGCTCTCCCTATCGCAGACATACTATCACAATGTATCAAGATGGGAGGCACGAGTTTTTCCTAACAAGGAATATCCCCAAAGAAGTTTCTGTAGCCATTCGGCTTCTTCGCCAGTTTTGTTTAGAATAATGAACTCCGATTCCATTGTAGACCGAGCTATACATGTTTGTTTAGAGGATTTCCATGAAACTGCTCCTCCACCTATGGTAAACACAAAACCACTTGTGGACTTGAAAGGATTCAGAAACGACCATACGCTCGGCGAGGATATCATGTTAGATCAATTGTACAATGCAGTAAGGGGAATGTGATTAAAATTCACACTAAAAGAACGCTCTTAATGGTAACTCTACCATGAGGATTGGAGATCTCATGAGCATGGTTCAAAGAGACAACTAAGTTAAGAATGTTCAAGTTGTGCACTTGGAAACACAACTAAAAATCCATTCTCGAAGCTGCCCCAAGTGCAAAAATCCATTCTCGAAGCTGCCCCAAGTGCAAACCTGTAGCTTGTGGTAAAGGGTAAGCATATAAGCTTTTAATGATTCTTATAGCCTTATTGGTGGAGTATGACAGGATACTCTTTATAGGAGATCACCTATATAAGTGAGAAGTGTGACCGCTTCAAATAGAAAAACATTTATGAATCCAAGATATGGTCCAAGGCCAAAATGGACACAACGTGAGAACGAAAGATATTGTATTGATTATTGTGTATATGTTATTGTCTTGGTTTACACAAAAGCTGACCGGTTCAAGACATCGCGTCCACCGAGCAGCGAGTAAATCCGATAACATTATACTAAGGAAGGTTCAAAGCAGAAAACTACCTATCCTGATGCAATAATAGGTCATTGGGACTTTGGTTTGCATAACATTTTGCATTTGCATTTGCATTTAATAATCTAACTTTCATGTGGGGATTGTTAGAATTTTTAATTGGAAATTATATTATTAAATTAATTAATATATAAATAATTGAAAGGATGCGTTGGTTCCTAGATGAATGGACACGTTACTTCGTGGAATGGACATATTTTTTCATAAATTAAACGATGAACGAATGTGTTGATTCATGAAGGGATATGTTGGTTCATGTCAAGAGGTACTTGTAAGTTGAACAAATGCAACCATTCACAATTTATCTTATTGTGAAAAGTTGTGTCCATTACGAAGAGTTGTGTCTTTTATGAATGGGTGCTTCAAATCTATAAATAGGACGATTTGTAGTAAAGGAAAGACAATCCAAAAATGATTCTTCATTCTCTCATTTATCCCTATTGTTTCACTCCATACATATATATTAATTAGTATCTCCTTAGTCTCGAGATATCAAGTAGTTCGCCGGAATTACGAGAAGTATATTGCAACTACTCGTAATTGAGAAACCGTTGTATCTTGGAGACGAGTGCTATAGACCGCTTGCACTGAGTAGCGAAGCATTATCGTCTTGCGGAGAAAGAGTCTAACTCTTGCCTCGGTTTGCATTTCGTTATTTTCGCTATTCAATTTTTTATATGTTGTTTGTTATGTTGTTATAGTATTTATACTAACATTTGATTTTATTGTCGCTACATTTCTTCACACCTAATTTTTTAATAACAAGACTCACATAACGTGTTCAGTGGAATTTGAACCCATGATCTTTCAGTCCCGGACCACCCACCTTCACCGCTATGCTATCCCATGGGGACAAAGTTAGAGATGGAAGAACAAATTGTAATCCCCTACTTTTGAACCAAATTCTCTAGAAAGCAGGCTCTCCTGATTCCTTGATCCACATCTATGTTTTAGGATTTGGATCTTCAAAATTTGGACTAATGAATCTGGATCGAAATTAGATCCTATCATAAATTCTCAGCTTTGATTTTGAGATCCAATATCCGCACTATATATGTAAAATAGTTCGGTTTATGATTTGGATCAGCCCGTTTATCTATTAGAAGCTCTATGATCCATTTAATGAAGAAGACAATGTAAATAAAGTATTTCTTCAGTTCCACTTCATTGTTTCATTTTTTTTTTGATACAAAAATTAAAAAAAGTTATTTATTTGGTGTAAAGTAGTAGAAAATTGTGGAATTCACTAAATATATTAGAGTATTATTAAAGTTAAAAAATAAAATGAGATCAATAAAGTGAGACGACTCAAAAAGGAATACGGTCCCAATGGATTTGAATGGGAGTATACTCCAATGAATTTGAGTCTTTTATCTCATTTTTTTTTATCCAATCGATCTGCACCAAATCTGAAACCAATTAAAAAAATTAAGATCTAAATTTGGACCTAGTCCAATCACGTGGATTGCCATCCCTATAGCCCAATAATAATATTTTCAAAATTATAGATTTTCACTAAAATTTGTTCAAAATACGCAAATAGTTGTCCAAATTCCAAGTTGTCCAAATTATTATTTTACAATAGAAAATGATTGGCAGAAAAAATATCGAGTTGGCCATGAAAAAGAAATTTGAGCGCGAAGTAAACCCCAACCTCAAAGTGAAGGGCATTTCCGTCATTTACCCGTCAACTGTTTGTGTCCACACAGTTTTCGTACAAAAAATGAAATCAGCCCAAACGAATCAATTACGCTCGGGAAACGGCAGAAATCGTTTGCTCTGCGAGGTTTTTGGGTAGTTCATGGCCGGCACGTGCTCCCCGGTCACTCACCACGTGACCGGCTCCGCCGCATCCGAGCTGTCCAGAATCGGTTCCCGAACCGGAGCGCCGCTCGCCGTGCGCGTATCGTCACGGAGCTACGCCGTTCCGATTACCGCATCAGCCGCCGCGTACGACGGCCGTGGTCGGATGGAAGGACAGTCGTGCATCTTCGTCGGTCCGGTGGAAACCGCCAGTCAGGAAACGCTGGAGGCTCTGTATTGTCAAGTGAGTTGTAAATTGTTCCTTTATAAGCTAATTCTGAAGTATTCGCGGCTTAATTGCTTGAAAATCATCCATGATTTTTTGTGTTTGTTAGTATTTGCGGCTAAATTGCTTAAAACTCGTCCATGATTTTTTGTGTTTTTTGTTTGCTAAGGCTCGGAACGCTTACTACAGCGGCCAACCGTTGATTGTTGACGCCATGTTTGACAAAGTTGAGGTGAATTTTGCTTTACAAGGCTTTGCTTCTGTTGGTATCATTCCTTGATATTGACTTCAATGGCTGTTTAAATTGTGTTGATTATCGAAATTTTTATACGGCAGTTAAAACTAAGGTGGTATGGTTCGAAATGTGTTGTGAAGTATCCTCGTTGCAGTCTCAGGCAGCAATCTACCTATGCCGATGCTGAGGTGATTTTTTTCTTATAATATGCTCACTCTAATATAATCTATTTACACCTCAAAAAATTGTAATCTATTTAGATGCCATAATTCCGATGAATTGCAGTTGATGAAGTAGTAAATTGCTGTTTATATCAGCTATCAATTTAGTAGTCAATCAATTAAGTTTGATATCGCATCAATTGTTGTTTCCCCTCTAATCTTCCACAAAGAAAAGCTATTTGCTCCAAAAAATTGGGAAGAAAATTATTATTCATATGGTTTTGATATCTTTAGTCTCAGGCTTGAGATTTGTGTCCCGAAAAGGTAATATGTGTCAACCTATTTATGAAAAAAGGATAGGGGATCGATTAAACTTCTTCACTCTCCCCTTCAACTAGGCTTCTGCAAAATGTGGAATATTCCCGTTTAGTTTAAGTTCACTGTTAAAATAGGGTATATATTATGAAATAGCAAATATTAGATTCTCTATATTCTGTAAATATCTCTAGCAAGAAAATAGTGGGTGGCTTAGCTTGCTGATGTAGTACATGTTATGTATTGTCTACTGGCATGGAATGCTACTAATTGTTCAAAGTTTTCTTTGTGCATGTACTAATGATGCTAATTACAGTAGTCCATAAGAGCTCTTTTCTCTGCATTTGATATTGAAGAACATGCATGTAGGGCAGGAAGATCCTTCACAAGTTTTTGCACTGGCAAGTGTGTGGCTCTTGATCCTTGCTTTTGGTTCATCAGCCTGTCTTCTGCCTATAGTATACACTGTTGCTCAAGCTTATCACAATGCGTTCAGTTCCGGAGTTTCTTACATTAATCAAGGCTCTTCACTGGTGCTCTTTGCACCAGTCAATGACATACTCTTCATGTTGTTTGGTTCTGTGGTGGGGTACCCCATTGCATCAGCTTCTGGTAATGAAACTTGCATTCTCAGCAAAGTTCTTACTGAGATGATATAGCGCACAGGTCTTAAATTGCGGTATTGCTGTGTCTCACCTAGTAAAAGTTATTTGTTCTCTTATGTGATTAATTTAGTTTTCATTTGCCTTATATTCCTTATCTTTGCATTTGATGTTAAAACAAACTTTAGTTTGCTCCTTTATGTTTGAAACTAGAGTTTGTAATCTTTTCACTCACAAAGGAACTTACTGTTAAATATCTTTACAATTGACCTTATACATATTTGTCTTGAAGGGAAACTGACCTTATAGTTATACATATTGAATTGTGTCCTACAAGTAAATTTCTTGCATATTCTAAGTTAAACTTCTGAAATGCATGTGATCCCGGCTCTTGTCTTATGTTGGTTAATAAATGATTGGCTTGTATATTTCAAAACAAAGTTGCTGTTAGAACTTCGTGAAATATATTTATCCACAATATTTCGCTTTTATTGTTGTTAGATTCAGAACTATATAATTAATGGAAAGAAAGGAACCTCTTTGCTTGTTAGTTGTTACTTTCTCATCTAACTTGTCAAGGAAGGTTTTGTCATTACCATTATGTCCATTCATCAACATGAATGTATAAATTTGAGAACTTATTCTCAGTCCGGGGCTTAATTAGGGAAAGTTATTATCTATTGTAATCAGACTTCAACTGATTTCTAATTCCGGAGTTTATTGTAGTTGGCGCGCTTAAAGTACTATGGAAAAATGACCTGGTGGCACTGAAAGGAGTATGCCCAAATTGTGGAGAACAGGTTAGCGCGAAAAGTACATCACCTAAATGGGTTATCAGTGTTGCTTATATGCTAATTTGGTCGATGATGTATTTACCACTGGGCATTTTTAGGTAAAGCTTGAACGGCTACATGTTTTGCAGGTGTTTGCATTTGTTAAATCCGATCGGTCCAGTCGTTCCCCACATAGAGCGGAGTGTCATGTATGCGAGAGCTCCTTGGAATTCCGAACAAAGGTTGAGGTACTTAAGCCTGGCTCCATTTTCACATTTTACCTATTATGCTTGGCTTGATGGTTCTATATTTCTCTCAAAGTTTGCAACTAATTCGTCACACTTTCACATTTTACCTGTTTATACTTAAGCCTGGCATATTTCTAGAGTATTTATGAATATTTAATCTTGATATTGTCTATGAGAATCTCTTTATGACTTGAGAATAATCGTACATCTGTTATGTAATTGCAGCAATCTACCTCGAGACCAGGTAGGCAATGGGTACACGGTCGAATCTACTTAATCCGGTCGAGAGGTAGACGTCAAAGATGGACGTAAGGTGACAATTCTTCGTCCCGTTCTCTTGTATAGAAAGATATTCACATTGTTGCATTTTGCCGTGGAGTCTGCAGCGTATCTTTCAATTGCAAATTCTCCATAAATCTGCAGGAACAAAATATTGCATTTACTGTAGCATTAGTTTGTGTCTTGACGCATCTCTGTTCATGTATTCTTAAATCATAGTTGATTTGTACCATTTTTCTTGTTGGGAACACAACCCTCCCATTTTGTTTATGTTGAAAACAAAATTAATGGGAAGTAAGTGATTCGAATCTCAAATTTTTTAATGGACTTAGTTTAGCATTTCCATGATGTAAGAATAGTTTCTCTATCTCGCAATATGTTACCTTATTACTCCCCCTGTCCCATTAAAAACGTCATTTTTTACGTATATTCATACGATCTTTTCTTTCATACAATCTTTCCTTTTTTAGAAAGAGCAGAGTACTACAGCTTTTAATGGGACGAAGGGGAAGGGAGTACGAGATAGAAACTTTTCCAACATAACATAAGTTGAAACTAGCAATGAGAGAGATTTGCCACACTTCACAAGAAATCATTGCAAGAGAAATAATAGGAGGAAAAAACTAGAAATTCCAGCCTAAAGAGTTAACAAAATCAACCTTCATTTTCTTCTACCTGCCGAGTTAATACTTCCTAGTAGTCAGTCGAGCATAATATATCCATAAGACAAGCTAACAACAGAGCAATAGACAAACTAACTGTTCTTCCCAAACAAAGCAACACCCATCAAGAAAACATCCATTCAGTCAATTAGGGCTCAGACTTGCCTTCAAGTTTCTCAATCCGTGCCCTCAACTCGTCGATGGTGCTGCTCAAACCAGCAATCAGCAATCCAGTCTTGCGCGTGGCCTCACTCTCCACATCGTCGAGGCTCTTCAAGTCGCCATTCTTCCGAAGGTACTCACCCAACACACCCTCCGCGTGATAATCATCACTCCGGGCAACCCAACTGTGCATCCCACCTGCATCACAACCCGCAAGGTAATCCTTCTTCCCACGGCGATCAACCTCAAACTCCTTCTCAAACATAACCGCGTTGTAGAAACCGGACCAGTCCCTCTTAAACTCCACAGCCGCGTATCCACCACCAGACAACGGTCGGACTCTGACCGGATCGAACCCTCTTTTCACCAGATCGTTTTTCAGTTTGGAGATGCTCTCATTAATCCCAACATTCGCTAGAATCCCCACCCAAGGCCACACAAACAACGCGTTCACACCCTTCTCTGTTGAAGGCTTGAGATCTAGCCCAGCAAGTAGTGAAGCCAAGTCACCTTCTTGGTCAAGATTGTTCTTCATGTATTTTACGAGGCCTAGATGCTTCCCCTTGTGCTTGATATCTTTGTTCTGTGAGCCCTTGCCAACGTCGGTGGCGTGTTGGAGGAGGTCCTTGAATTGATAGACCAACTTCTTCTTCCCCGGGCAGTACGGGCATCTGAAGAGATGATCGGAAAACTTCATATTGTGGCCGCCCTCCTGCAACTGCTTGCAGCATCGCTCGACATACTCATCCAGCTCTGAATCACTTATGTCAGTCTCAGCTTCTGATGAGGAAGACATCTTTCAACCAAATCTATGGAAAAAAGTTAGTGTAGGAGACATTCTGCTTGGCAAATCAAAATTTCATATGGAGAAGGCAAATCATAACATCACAAACACATTTTACTACTTCATACTGATAAACACAATGGCATTAATCTTGACATTGAAACTAATAAGTTGTCAAAAACCCATGCAGGTTTCTGGAAACATAATTTTTTTTAAAAAATTAAAAAATTACTCAGAACTCTCTCTCTCTCTCTCTCATACGGTTCTGCAAAGCTCCAGATAAAGTAAGAACCCTAAGAAAACTACTAAAAACAAAATCATAATCCGAAACACAAATTACAAGGAAATTGGGGGAGATCAGAATGGAACAAGCTTACGAGTTGTTTCCTGATTTAACTTCTTAAGCGATGATAGTGGGGAGATTCGACAATCAGATGTACACAAAATAAGATTTGCATGCTTGAACTTCAAGAATCGCGGTTAAAAAAGAAAAAATTGAATGGTAGCGGGCAATATAACGAACGGGAAATTCACGATTCTGACTGCAAGAGAGGTGATAGATTCACCTTTTTCACTGTGAGCGAAAATTGCTTACCTTCTGGAAGACGAGCTCTGAAATGCAGTCCGATTTAGGGTTTTTCAAATCCCTCGCGAACAGTGTGATTGTGAAGAACCCCAAAACGTGAACTTCTTTGATTTATAAATGATTTCTTAATTTTTTTAAGAATATAAAACTTCAAGCTTGTGCAATTTACTTCTTGAATTATAAAAATATGCATATCACCTCCAAATTATTTAATCTATTGCAGTGTAAAATTCAGATAAAAATATGGACTATGGAGTATTATAATATTTTTACAATGTTGCATGTTTATTTTTAGGGATGTAATGAGATGTCCAATAAATCTTGTCCAATTTAAAATGACGTAGTTTTGTAATGAAAAAATAAAAATTAAAATGATAAGATTGAAAAAATAATTTAATAAATAATTATAGAGTACATTTTTCAATTCTCAAAACGAAGTAGTTTTGTGTTGAAAAGATACAAATTAAAAAGATAAGAATGAAAAAAGAATTTAATAAATAATTAAAAAGTGCATATTTCAATACAAAACTATGTTGTTTTGAATTGGACGTCAATTGGACATGAATTTATTGGACATATGATTTCATCCTTTTTTTTTAATTTTGTGATATAAATAATACTTTCTTAGTCACATTATAAGTAGTTTATTCTAAAAAAAGATTGTTCAGATAAAATTTAAGAGAAAATATCAATTTTAGTCCTTTAATGTGGCTTTTGTCTGATTTAGGTCCTCTAATATATAAGTATTCGATTTTGATTCTGTAACTTTATAATCTATCCGATTTTAGTCCTATAATTTTACAAAGTGTACGATTTCGGTCATCCGATACATGAGCTACACTCTTCCTTGCATGATACAAATTAGACATTTTATAAAGTTTTGAAGAAAAAAAAACTTTTAAAAAGTACAAGATCCAATAACAGTTAGAAACAATATTGTAGAACCAAAACTGAACCAATTTTAATAAAAATGTTCGTTGTTTTTGTCATGAAGCTTTACAAATTGGTTTATTTTAGTCATTCGATGAAGTATAAAATTCACATATCTTTTTATATTCGATAATTTCTATCGGAAGACCAATTATAAAGTTATGTGACAAAAAATCTAACACATTATAAAGTTGTAGGACCAAAATCGGTTACTACCACATTAGAAGAACAAAATCGGACATTCTGTAAAGTTATAAAATAAAAATCAAATACTATCATATTAGATGACAGAAATCGAATAAAGGTCACACATTAAAGAACCAAAATTGATATTATCTCCAAAATCAAACTATTAAAAAGTCCGAACGGTAAGAGAGTGAGATTAATTCATTTTTTATGGTAATATAAAATGAATTTACATGTTTTTCCACCGTCCAATATATTTCCGATGAATAAACATGTGCCTAATATTATGTTCTTCGAAATCAAGATTTTCTTTCGGCCAGAATCTGAAATAATGCCGTACCTTTAATCTTCCAACTTCAAATTCACAAATTATTTTTGCATCCAACTGGGCCGGATAAAAGCCCATGAAGCCCAATTATTCTCTCGTAAGCCCACGTGCAAACATTCGAATCTGGACGGTCGAGCCGCCGGTATCAACGGCCCACCTTGAAGCGTGTGCCCCACGCTCCACGTCAACCGGTAAAGCAACCTTCTAGAAGAAAATGGAGGCATGAACCGCCAACTAGATCCTTCACTGTATATATTCTTTGTTTACATATTTGCCCCTGTCTTCCATCATTTTCCCCATTCGACCACGCAGGAATTTTGCTGATTTATATGTCGCGAATGCTCAATTCGTCAAAATTCGAAATCGTTTTCGCCACGTCCGACGCGCAGATCGCCTGAGTGATCGAATTAGGGTTCCAAACACACTCTTTCTGCTCGGAGTTGAGGAGGTTGAATTGCGATTCTTCTGTATTTTTGTTGAAAAAAAAATTAATCGGTTTTGAGGTTGGTGATTTGGATTCTAGTTTGGTGGAAGACGATGGGAAGTCCGGAGAAGAATGAGAGCAAAGGGGGATTCTTCGCGGCTATGACGTCGGGGCTGTCGATGTTCAGCAGCGCCATGCATAGATCCGTCAACGGGTATATACGTATAATTGTTAACCGATCATGTTAATTCGTTCCGGATGAAAGCTAGTTCGTCTTTTGAATTGTGGATTTTTCGTTTAATTTTGTGTTTCGGTGAGTATTTTTAGTTGTTTCGTAACTGTGGCTGGTCAACTTTGATGTGATTCTGATGGAGTGGGCATTTTTTGAATTTCGATGCTAAAATATTTATGCAGCTTTTAGTTGATTGGTCTGTGGATTTACGAAAATTCAGTTTCTAATAGGGTATTGACTTGCCTTCCATTTCTGTGGACTAAGATAGGTTCTTAATTACACGTGATGTTCATGAGGCGCATATGCATATGTTTGCGTAATGAATGTCAGCCATACTCTGCCCTTATCGTTTGGGTTTTTGACAAAGATGTGGTGGGTGCGGAAGCAACTGTTTTACCCTATAAATGAATTATGGAGCTCTTTCCTAATTCTTTTCTTTGATTTTGAAAGGACTTAATCCTTTGCATGCCTTGGCCTTTCGGAATGTTTTCAGTTTCCATTACAAAATGATTAGGAACCTTAATTTTGTCCATTCAAAATATATTTAACTTTTTTTTTTGTTTGCTATCTTTTGGTGCTTTTAGATGCTATGTGCATGCAAAGAGGATTATTCTATAAGATATAACTCTTGGTCTTGTAACTCATGGGGACATATAATCTTTTCAAAAGTGAACGAAGCGATCCTGTAGTGTAAATCAAGTTCGATTTGAGAAAGTGGATTAACATCTGAGTTAATTGTGTCTTGTTATGCTGCCTTTAGAATTCTTGGGGAGGTGGAGGTTATAAATCCTGAAGGAGGGAAAGAAGATGCAGAAGAGGAAGCTCAGAGAGGAAGATGGAAGCAGGAGGTTGGTTGTCTTGTCATTATGTATGTTTCTTTGACTAGGAATTTGGTGCCGATTCACTAAGGGGTGTTTGTTTTTTGCCAAGTATGTGAGGAGTTAGTCTAAAAGATTTCATTGGCACTTCAAAGAAGACTTAGAAACACTATTGTAAGACCGACACTGTAATGATTATATTTATTGTGCTGATTATAGCCAGGAAGGATACATGAAAAGAAGGTCAAAGTTTAACAAATCTGTAGTTACTTTTTCTATGAAGTATATGCAGTTTAAGAGATGAGGAGTTTTAAACATTTCTTATGCACACCTCTGTGTATTCATGAAAATTGATCTTAGTATGTGAAGCAATCTTTTTGGAAAAAGTAGCATATTGATTGCAGTGCAGAAGTCCCTTGGAGCCTAGCGGGCTAAAGTTAACCTCACTAATGCTTTCTTTTATTTGTAACCGGTTCTCATATTTTACGCATGATTGGTTGCCCTGTATATAAGTGATTGTTGCTGTTATGTGCGTGCAAGCTCGCATGTATGAGTACTGATGCATCTTTTTCTTCTTAAGGATCGAGACAGCTACTTTAAAATGATGCAAAAATATATTGGTTCTGATGTCACATCAATGGTGACTCTGCCTGTCCTCATATTTGAGCCAATGACAATGCTTCAGAAAATGGCAGAGGTCTGTATGTTCTCCCTGCATGCTCTTGCCACAACTCGTATAGTATGCTGTTTTTCGCTTGAACCGATAGCTTGTGTTTGTGATTATATGGCAGTTGATGGAGTACTCTTACCTTTTAGATCAAGCAGATAAATGTGATGATCCCTACTTGCGGATGGTGTATGCATGTAAGTATTTCTTTTTTGTGATTACTGAATATTTTATTATTTTGGGCAATTTAATGATACATTTATGCTTTATTTTCTGCCATTGGATGCAGCATCATGGGCTATATCTGTTTATTATGCCTACCAACGTACTTGGAAGCCTTTCAATCCGATTCTTGGTGAGACTTATGAAATGGTCAACCATGACGGGATTACTTTTATCTCAGAGCAGGTGACTTTGTCTACCATTCTCTTCTTTGGCAATCCTGTCCCCGTTTCGGAATTTACCATGATTAAATCTGAATGAAGTGCCAGTTTGCCATGGTTACATTCTTTTGTTGACTGAAGGTTCTTTTTGCAGGTCAGCCATCATCCTCCAATGAGTGCTGGTCATGCCGAAAACGAGCATTTTACATACGACGTGACATCTAAGTTGAGAACTAAATTTTTAGGCAACTCAGTTGATGTCTACCCTGTTGGAAGGTAAACCATGACATCCACCCCTGACTGATTATAACGCGATGCATCCCACGTGGATGATATGGGAGTTTCCTGTATAAGTTTTGTGATTTCACGGTTTTGACCCGTAATTGATTTGAAATCTGTTACATAATCTCTGATGCAGAACACGGGTGACTCTAAAGAGAGATGGTGTTTCCTTGGAGCTGGTTCCTCCTCCTACCAAAGTTAACAACCTGATTTTTGGACGAACCTGGGTGGACTCACCAGGAGAAATGATTATGACAAATTTGACCACAGGGGACAAAGTTGTTCTCTATTTTCAACCTTGTGGTTGGTTTGGGTATGCCCACTTATCGTTTATATTCCCCTCCCTCCCTCAATCCTACCTTGATTGTCTTATATTAATTGCTTCCTATTCATGATATTTCTACTCAGAATGCTAAGATGTTAAGAAGTAGTGATAAGAAGTTGGTATTGAATGAAAATATCTTCTTTTTGTCTTTCATGAAGCCTAATCTTGCAAGTACTCACGTGTCAATGATAAAATTCTATTTTCAGAAAATAAATTCTTTCTCGGTGTTTCTGATGATTATATAATGACTACTTTGGGTGCAGAGCTAATAGATACGAAGTAGATGGATATGTCTATAACGCTAATGAAGAACCCAAGATTCTAATGACTGGAAAGTGGAGTGAATCCATGAGTTATCAACCTTGTGATCTTGAAGGAGAACCTCTTCCCGGCACGGAATTGAAAGAGGTGAATTTCTTGTATTCTCTCATTTCTTTCAATCTCTACTAGTAACTAGTATATAGTAGCAATTTTACATGGTGATATATCTTCTCAATCGATGACCTTTGTTCGAGATCTTGAACTTTCCTAGGTGTGGCATGTTGCTGAAGCTCCGGCAAATGACAAATTCCAGTTCACCCACTTTGCACATAAGTTAAACAGCTTCAACACCGCGCCCAAGAAATTGTTGGCATCGGATTCACGTCTACGCCCCGATAGGTGGGCTCTTGAGAAGGGTGACATCTCCAAGGCTGGTGCTGCAAAGAGCAGGTCAGTATTTTTCCCTTCCCCCTCTCTCTGCACATTCTTCACCACTTTACGTGCTTCGGCCGGTTGTCAATACTTGTTAGTATTAAGGAAAAACTAAGTAATAAATTGCTACCGTCTAGTCTGATGTTCATTTCTTACTCCCTCCGTCCCATTTAGCTTGGCTTCAAACTTTCTAGTGCAGTTATTAAGGTGAAGTGGGTTTTAGTAGTGAAAGGTGTAGGTTCTACAATTTAAATACTCCCTCCGTCCCATTGAGTTTGTCTCATTTTTTTTGGCACAAATATTAAGAAGAGTCGTTCGTTGTGAGTGAAGGGGTGGGGTCCTATAAAAAGAGAATGGTTAGTTGTATGTAGAAAATTTGACATTTTTGCAATGAGAACCCAAAAAGAAAAACAAGACAAGATGAATGGGACGAAGGGAGTAAGTGATTAAAGAAGTATTAAAAACATAAAAACTCTCCTTTTCGGGTTGGAGACTAGATGAGTGGGACAGCCAAAAAAAAAAAACACAGAGACAAGACCAATGGGATGGAGGGAGTAACACATGCATCGTAATCACATACATTCATGGCTTATTACATGAAAAGTTTCTATATCCTGTAATTTTTGCGTACATTGGCAGTTGACAATACTTAGTATTATAGAAAAACTCCCTCTAGTCCGATGTTATATTTCTCGACATTTACATCATAATCCCATATTTGCATGCACCCATGGCCTACTACGGGAAATGTTTGTATATCACACAATTGTAGTTACGTAACTTGAAATTTTTATAAGTGTCACATGTCATTCATTTAAGGTGTGCTGACACATAAGAATGTACGATTTGAAATATGTAAACCTTTTCTTTCGACTTTGATTTTCGATCTAACCGTGTGGTGTGTATTTGTATAGTTTGGAGGAGAGGCAGAGAGCTGAGAAGAGAAACAGAGAAGCAAAGGGCGATGGTTTCTCCCCAAAATGGTTTGACAGAACAGAGGAAATTGCTGCTACGCCGTGGGGGGACTTGGAAGTATACCGTTACAACGGCAAGTATACGGAGCATCGGAACGCCGTTGACTCTTCTTCTTCTTCAGGTATCGTTGACAATGATGACGTGGAGTCAATGGAGTTTAACCCGTGGCAATATGCTGATTTGTCGGATTAGGACAACACTTTGCTGTTGGGTTGGACGACAAGTTGGTGTGGTGTAGAATTAGTCAGCCGTTGTTTATGTTTGTCTGCATTTGTAATCCTACTCCTATTTATAGTCTCTCTCTCTGTTGTGATTTCTAAGATTTCCAGTTTCTATTTCTCTATATAATATTTCAAATATAACTAAACGAATCATTTTTTTTGAATGACAGTATTAAACCTCCTCAATTATAGGTTTGTTGCACTTTACCCATTGAATTATGAAAATATACACTTTACTTCTTGAATTATTTAATTTTTCATACGAGAAAAATTAGGGGGTGATTTCGCAGTCTAAGAATTTTCGAAGATTGAATTTCTCCAATTTATCTCTCTTCATCTTTACTGCATCTCTTCTCTCTCGATTCCGCAACATTTTTTTTGTTCACTACATCATTCTCTCTGACATTGATGCAAAAAATGTAGGGTTGGATTTTTCTCCTCACTTATATTCAAGAACAAAATCTCCCATAACATTGCACGTGCTAAATTTTACTATATGTAATAAATTTAATAGTTTAGAAGGTAAATAGTACATTTTCATAGTCAGGAGGATAAAGTGAAAAAAAAAATAATAATAGTTGAGAGGGTTTAATATTTTTATCTCTTTTGTTTTTGGCCTAGGATTAATTTTAGAAACATTATGCTGTATTTAATCTTTATTCAGTTATTCACTTTGTTTTTAGGAAAATAACGATAAGAAATTAAATAGTAAAAAAATAAAATAATTCGCGTTAGTTCAGTTTGGTGGCCGTTAGCGTTATTTCACGTGCCGGACAAAAATAAACGTCCAATTCAACATATAACCGTAATTTCTTATCGTGTCGCCTTCGTCTGCTCCACGTGTCACCTTATCGCCGTCACTTCCTTTTGCATTATTCTGGTTATTTTTCTTGAGAATATCCAGCCAAAAGCCCCCAATTGAGAGCAGTCATGCTGCCACGTATGATTTGCCCCATCCGACGTGGATCCTTTTCCTTGTTCACAAAGTTTAATTAGAAGAATCCTCGAGGCATCCAACGTACTTGTTCTCGTTTTATTTGAATCCGCTCTTACTTTAAAAAGAAAATTCAAATAAATATATTTTTTCCGCCCCCTTCAATTTATCCATTTCTTTTGGGTTGTTCCATCTTATTTATCTACTTTCTAAAATAAGGAAATGAATCTCATTCATTTACATATTCAAATCAATTTTAAATAATTAAATATTTATATATGTCTCATAATTTTACCATACAAAATAATTTTAAATAATTATTTAATTATACGAATCCCACTCTTTTATTATATAAAATTAACTCGCATAAATAATCGTGTTAAAAAGAAACCGGACAAATCGGCTAGGACGGAAGGAGTACATAAAACACTGGATATAGCTCGTGAAATAAATCTACATGCACGTGGATTTAATAAATAAATAATTTATTTTTATTTGATTATTTCATTTGTCGCGTGTAGACATGCCCATTTTCGGTTCCGATTACGGTTTGAAACCGTCGGTTCTAGTTTGCCAAAAATAAAAATCGAAACCGAACCACATGTAGACGATTGACGGTTTCGGTTTGAAACCGTCGGTTCCGGTTTATCGGTTTCACGGTTTCAATTTTTTTTTAATTACTGAATTAATTTTTTTAAATATACCTTTTTCGGTTTCGAATCAAATAAGTACTAAATTATAAATAAAATTTTACAATATCATGAAAGAATTGAACAATTTAATATATTAATACAATCTCATTGTTGATTCTTCATTATCATCATCGTTTTAGAAATAAATTTTATGTCATTATTTTCTATTATTTGTCGTGTAGTAATTATTAAATAATACTCCCTCCGTCCCGCCCGACATGGCTTCTTTCCTCTTTTTCATTGTCCCACTTGACTTGGCCACTAACTAAAATAATACTCTAATAAATTCTAATGGGTCCCACCATTTTATACCACTTTATACACAACTACCCACTATTCTTAATAATTGTGCCCCAAAACTATTAAGACATGTCGGGCGGGACGGGGGGAGTATTTGATATTATATGTTTTTCAGTAATAAAATTTGAACAATTTTTATCCCATATATATTTTTGGAAACGTTAGTATCCGTTTGCAATTATACTAAATACATAATAATGTTATATCTTTTTGTATACTACTTTAAAATATCAAAATTGGTAGGATTTTCGTATTTTAAATGAATAGTTTGTTTTAAATATAAGTAAAAATTAGAATATTTAGATCTTCAATAATGTTTTTAATTTAAAACTCATTTATCTATTTCATTAGATATATGATCTTTGACAATTTTAATAGGTGAAATCGTCGGTTTCACCCGGTTTGGAACCCACGGTTTGAAACCGACGGTTTCACGGTTCGAAAAAAAGTAAACCGAAATCGAACCGCGAACCAACGGTTTAGGGTTCAAGACGGTTCCGATTTACATCAGTTCCGATTTATGTCGGTTTCGATTCCGATTTAAAATCCGATTTTAGCCCGTTTCGATTTAAAAATGGGCATGTCTAGTCGCATGTACCATGACGACACTCTGATTTTCCCATCTAAACTAAACATTTATTTTCATAATATAATAATGACTCATCATACACTTATTACACCTCCATTCTTTATTACATTTCCTACTATGATTCTTGAAACTTATAAATAAAATAGGAAAGTGTGATTATTGTCCGGTTTAAGGTTAAGACATGCTAAGTTTTAGTTAAACCACAAGACAATTTGTTGATCAGGCAAATTCTCAACAAAAATCAGTTATTATCTTGTTGGGATTTTTAATGCAACCCCCACCTTGTTAATCGGATACCTTCGGTAATAATTCTTTTTCAAGTATTATCCTAAAAATAAAACTCAAAGCAAGTGGAACCCCACAAAATAATTCCCAATTATTTATCCCAAAAATAAATTGTTGGACGCAAAATTATTACAAGAATTTTAAAGGAAAAAAACTCCCTCCCTTGGTGACCCAACGTTTTTCTCGATGTGTAGGGGAAGAGCCACCACAGGATTCACATCTCACTTCCACGTGGTAGCATCCCAACACTATCTACGGCCCACGGCAGAACAGGTCTTCAGGCAGTTCTTTCCGCAACCTTATATAACCGGTGGCACACTCGGCGTCCACCGTTGTAGCCGGTCGCAGGGGTCAATGGTATAAGAGTTTGGGTTTAAGCCATGGTGGGGAGGGTGGTTTTCAGAGGGCTTTTGATTATCTTTTCAACCGGAAGAAAATAGATTAAATTTTTGGAAATTGAGTGGAATTCTTGATTGTGGGATGGATTAGATTATGTGGGTTTGTTTTGGAATGGAATAAAAATCTGATCTTGAGGGTGTTGGTGATGTAGTTGTGGGGAAATTCTTCATGGGTTTTGCTTGTAGAGGAAAATGATGTGGCAATTGAAGATATTTCATGATGGGATGGAGGAGATTTTTGGTCTTTGAAGGTTAGTGATGATGGTGGTCAACTTCTTTTGTTTGGAGTTTGGTGAAGTTGGAGGTTTTGTGTTCATAGCTTTTTTGAAAGAAAAAAAAATCTGAAATTGTTTCTTCTTGTTATTTAATCTTCATTTACATAATTATTTTCCTGGCAATTTGGAAGTGTGTGATCTTGGATTTTTACCATGCAAAGCATCTTTCTCTTTATTCTTTATGTTTTCAAGATATTTTCAAGGGTCTAGTTTTTTTTTTTTTTTTTTTTTTTAAATTTTTGTGTTGTCCCTTTAATTGATCATGAAGCATGATACCTTCCCTTGCATAAACGTTTCAATTTCACTTGAAATAATGCATGAAATTAATGGTTACAAATGGTGTTGAAATTCTTTCAACTTGAAATAATTTGCCTGCAATAATAGACAAGAAATGATCTCCATCACTTAATGGTTCCTCTGTTCTATGTTTCATCAGTTCTCTGGTTGGGAAGATGCTTTGAAACTTGAGGTTGTTGTTATCTATTCCGTTGCGAAAATACCCGATTTCTGTTAATCTTATGATGCTACACCAATACTTTGGTTTCGGTTTCTTTCATCAAATGCATAATCTTTTTTGTGTCTGCATAGACTCTCTGTTTTGATTTGCAATTAGAGGATCTTGTAATAATCTACCAGTGTGGTTCCTCACATTTTCTTGAATTTGTATAAAATTTAATCAGTGCTTTCCTTCCATGGTTGTTATGTGTGACATTGAAATAGTCCTTAACTTTGTTCTATATTTGTAACATCTTTATTCTTAAGTCTTGACTATTTCCAAACTTGAAATTCTCAAAATTTATGTATGAAATCTTTTGCATTACAAGATTCTTATGTTGTCTTGATTCCTTCAAGTCATGTTTAAATTCAAATGCAGCACTTGTCTTGCCCTTCTTTGTTACGGTGGGATTATGTCGTAATCAAGATACCGAAGACTGAACACGCTGGGTATGGTTTCTGAGATATGGCATTGCAGAAGAGAATCGACTATGGATTTAACGGCTATGAAGCGCCTCCCGTTCCTCGAGCTGCAAGATCAGCTAGGGTAATCTTCAGACTCCCTAATTTGCATTACTATGTTGTTGGGAAATAATATTGCTCATTTCTATTATCTGCTTACTGTTGCATCGAAAAGCGTTTTTCATAAGGGCGTAACACTTTCTGCATTCACTGACTGACTGACTCACAATCAGTTAGTCCTTCTCTGATTTGAAAACATCAGGTGTATTACCCCCTCCCCTGTACACCGGAAATCGTACCGGTACCAACATATGTTTATGTTTACTATATCTATGGGAAAGCTTAGACCTTTCCGTTCCGCGTTTTCTTGTTTTAGAGGCACTCGTTTAAGAAGAAAGCCAATGAATCCCAAATGTGCGCATTCGACCTGTTGGCAACTGTGGCCGGGAAGTTACTCTTGGACGGGGAAAACCCGCCTCCAAATCCTCCCGGAAAAGATCAGCCCATGACTGTGGGGAATTCCATCGAAAAGGAAGAGAAGGACGAAGATAAGCCTTTGGAGGATCGGGATTGTTATGAACGGAACTTCTTCATTACTGAAATTTTCTCCGAAGCCCCGAATCCGAATCACTCTCCAGACAAACTTGCTTGCAATCAGAACAACCCGATCTCAAGGCCTGCATCAGGTGTAACGTCTTCTGATGGCTCGGAGAAGATTGGCTCCGACGAACAGTTGGTGAACGATGAGTGCAAGCTCAGCCTTGGGATTTCTACTCCTTCGGTAGACATTGAGTCGTCCGGTTTTAGATTCTCCGCTCATTCTGGATCATCTGGATCAGATGACGATATGAGGAAAGATGTGAAACCCGATCCTGCAATTATTCGGAATTTGTCGATAAGTCATAAGGCTTCTCAGTTCGGGTCGGGGCATGCGGAGGCATCGGATTGGAAGTCTTCTGCATTGGTGTGTTCGGTCGATAGTGTGAAGTTTCCCTTTTGTAGGGACGGTTCCTTCCCCGTTAACGGGGACAATGTAAAGTTAGTTACTAAAGATGATGACGAAAACTCTTCTGAGTGCATCGACCTCAGGAATAAGGCGTTTAAGCCGCCCGAAGACCGTAGGTTCAGGAAGTTTCTTGCACCCAAAATAACTTCAAATGTGAAGGATGATGAAGACGTTACCGGTGAGCCATTATCCATTGTTGGGTTTGTATATTGAATGCTCGTTTTGTATCATAATATAAGTTTGATATACGTGCAGAGAGATGCAGTTATCTCAACCGGAGGAACGGCGTGAAGCGCCAGAGGCCTCTCCAGGACTACCCTTTCAAGAAGAGGGAGATTTACAACTGTGGTATGGCTTCTAATTCGGACGAAAGCATCACCGGTGACGGAAATGGCGAGAACGATGATGGGCTCGGATACGTTCCATCGACTCCCGCGGGTAGTTTTCCATCTCATCTCCCTTCAATCACACTTCACACAGATATATACTCGCACAATCTTGATAAATATTAGACTTAATCAACTCGAAAATGCAGCGGTTGCAGCAACCCCTACTTCTGCAGGAGGATATGCTTCATCCAGCTCAAGAAACAGCCAAGGTATAAGATTTTGCTTCAAGGCATTCGTTATCTTTCGCGGCTTGAGAAAAACGCGTTGCTTCTCATGCAGTGAAACTTCAAATCAAGTCGTTTAGGGTTCCGGAGCTATTCATCGAGATTCCGGAAAGTGCAACAGTTGGTTCTCTCAAGGTAAGATTTTGTAGCCATTTTGTAGCCAATCCAATCTTAGTCTGTCTAGTGGGGTGCTGCATTGTTTCGACAACATCGTTTGGGTCAAACATTTTGCAGAGTATGGTGATGGATTCGGTAAACGCGGTTCTTGGCGATGGGCTGCGCGTTGGCGTCCTACTTCAAGGCAAGAAGATCAAAGATGATAGCAAGACTTTGCTGCAGAGTGGAATATCTCATGACAAAAGGCTCGACACCCTCGGATTCAGTCTCGAGCGTAGCCCGACTCCAGCCCCGATACGATCGTATCCCGAAGACTGCCCCAATCCAGTGGTGTGTGAAAATCCTCAACCACTAGCCAGGTATTCTTTGGTTTGTTGATGAAGAGACTTTGAGGGTACCAATCCGGTTCCGGAACCTGCGGTTCTACGGTTCCGATTCGGACCATGGTTTACGGTTTTGGTTTTAGTTCCGGTTCTGACAATTTCATTTTATTATTTAAATTTAATTCAAAAAATTCAAAAATTTAGTCGTTAGAACCGCAGATTTAGGGTTTAGGGGTCAGGGTTCCAGAATTCCATCTCGAAAAACCGACATACTCGGGCCTTTGATTAATTTTAATTATGATTATTCTGGAACCGTTGGTTAAACGGTTTTGGAAACCTTGGAACCGAACCGAACAGGTCACCATGTCCGACGGTTCCGCTTATTTTGGCCGGGTCTAGGTAGCAAGCTAATAGTTTTCTTGACCAGGTATGCATCTCCTCCTATGATCACTGAAAATGGTGGCCAACAAGGGAACCAAGAAATCCATATCAACAATTTCATAGAAAGTGATCATGATTCTGCTCCTTCCCCTCCTGGTCTGCCGCTGCAGAGAGTAACCCCAGTGAAGCAAGATGCACTAGCCATAGTCCCTCTTCGCAAATCAAAGCGAACCGAGTCCACTCAGCGACGCATCCGCCGACCCTTCACCGTTGCAGAGGTGGAAGCTCTAGTCCAAGCCGTTGAGAAGCTCGGAACCGGAAGGTACGTTCTGTAGTCCCTCTATTTTTGTCCCACGTCGACTTGGTATTGATTCTGTATCAGTATCTAGGTTCCGGTAGCCCCTTATAAAGGCCTTTTAAAGGGATGACAGACTTAGTTCTTCAGTACTGTTGGAAAAAACGTTACATATCTTTATCTGTATATAGGTTTTGATAGCCCCTTTATAAAGCCTTTTAACGGGATGACCGACTCAATTCTTGAGTACTGTTAGAAAAAACGTTATATCGGAATTTCACGATGCAGGTGGCGTGATGTGAAACTGAGAGCCTTCGACAATGCGAAACACCGAACCTACGTTGATTTGAAGGTAAGTTAAGCCACTCGACACCCTCCTCGTAGCCATGTACGGAACTAGAGGGGATCAGGAGGGTCGACCTTGGAATTTCGCCTTAATAGAGGTTGAAGTTCCTGGTTCCGCCCTTGTTTTTCTCCTTCGGTTGGCATTGTTTCTCCCTTGTTTCTGCTTCGACCCTCAGACTTCACGGTCTTAGTTCCGCCGTGTTTTGGCAGGATAAGTGGAAGACGTTGGTCCACACGGCGGGGATATCGCCCCAGCAGAGACGGGGCGAGCCGGTCCCACAAGAGCTGCTCGATAGGGTCTTGACCGCTCATGCTTACTGGTCACACCACCAACCCAAACACCACCTCAACTCCCACCCTCTCTCTGATCTCTTCCTCTGATCAAATCTCAACAACTGCAGCTGTAAATGTGTTTTTTTCAGAATAAGGAGCTTCTCAACCAACACCAAATTGTTCATATGAAAGAGCTCACATTCCCCCCTCTCTCTCTAGATTGCTTCATTTGTGTTTGTTGATAAATTGTTGTCAGTTGTAATGTATCTAGAATCATTCTTCCCCTAGTTTGTTTATATAGTGCAGATTTGTTGCTTGTGCATATAGATATAGGCTTGTTTTTGCCATAATGTTTGTACAAGTTGGTTTTTTTGTTGTAATAAATTTGGTGGAACATCAGTTTGGCATGTTCTTGTCGGAAGATCTTTTCAACACGTGCGGTTTTTTATACTCGCAACATGATTCTTATTTAAGTGATGACGTGGCGTATTTTTAATTTGCCAACACCGGGTATAACGTATTTGCTTACATAATTAGCCCAACAATATATAATTATTTACTTGGGATTAGATTCAATAAATCCCTATTTAATTAGTGTTCGATTTAGAACGACGTAGTTTTGTATTGAAAACTACAAATTAAAAGAATAATATTGAAAAAATAATTCAATAAATAATTAAAGAGTGCATTTTTTAAATACTCCAAAACCACATCGTTTTAAATCAGACATTAATTGGACATAAATTTATTAGACAGGTGATCTCATCCCAACCACAAAAGCTTGTGTGTACCACTTTGGTATACCTTTGTGTGTACCACACCATAAGGGTATTAACATGTGTTAAATATGAATCACTTTATTTAATGAGAAATGCCAAATATCAATACCCTTATGAAGTGGTACACACAATGGTATACGAAAGTGGTACATACAAACTGCTCCGCATCCCAACACTTAATGCATAAATAACATTAGTTCTTTAACGACCCCATGTGTAATAATGCCATTTGAATGAGAGAAACCGAATATTTAGGGGGTTTGAATATCTAATAAGATAATCCTAGATTATTCAAATGATTAATTTTAATTTAGAATGTAATATTCAATTTTGGTTGACAAGATTAAATGATCTATTTTAATAATTTCAACATTTTAGCTGCTACTTTTTTATTGCGTGTTTGCATGTATTTTGTTGATTCTTCAATTTTTTTTAACCGCATAACAATTATTCCATATTATAAAACTTACATTTTGCTATTGCTTCTCCTGAATTTAGCAATCAAACTGTTTAAATTTTTATATATATTAATTAAAATATTATATATACTGCTTAAAACTTCTTAATTTTCAAACATATATCCGTCTTTTTTTAATATCTAATTTATCCATATATATATATATATAAAATCTATAATTGGTCATTTGGTTGACTTTTACTAAGTAGTAGTAGCATTTTTT
Source organism: Lavandula angustifolia (assembly GCA_028984105.1). NCBI lineage: Eukaryota > Viridiplantae > Streptophyta > Magnoliopsida > Lamiales > Lamiaceae > Lavandula > Lavandula angustifolia. The sequence goes on from CM054826.1 coordinate 2,910,197, forward strand.
GGGAATCCGAGAAGACTATCAACAGCCAAACATATTCGTTAGGAAACAGTAGAAGATTAGAAAAAGCGAATTTATAATCATTTGAGTCTTTACGTCTTCTAATTTGCATTGAATTTGGTTGAGTAATACTCCCTCCGTCCCATTCGACTTGTCTAATTTTCTTTTTTGAGCTATCCCGCTCGACTTGTCTAGTTTCCAAAAAAGGAAGCCTAATCATTACACAACCTACTATTTTTTCTTTGTGGGGCCTATCTCTTTACACACAATCACACACTCATCTACACACAAGCATCCACTCTTCTTAATCTCCGTACCCAAAAGAAACAAGACAAGTGGAATGGGACGGAGGGAGTAGAAGATTTTCCGATTCTATCTCGAATAATGTATGTGGATTTTTTTCAAATTATTCACAAAAGCAATTGAATCAAATTATTGCAAGTCCCAATATCTAATTTTGGTAGCGTAAGATTTTAGTGAATACTCATGTGATCTATTTTAATATAAAAACAAATGTTAAAGAGTTTAGGATGCCAATTGACTATAAGCTAAACAATTTGACTATCTATAAAGACCGTGATCGGAATGTCATAAGTTCAAAACTCATCAAAACTGATATGTGGGAGTCTGTCACATATGGTTAGTCTAGGATGATTGAACCCTTCTATGTTGTTTGTAGATTAAAACACATAAGTAGGATTTACACAATGTACACTTCGATAGAGGCTGCGATTACCCTCGTCGTTTAAAAAAAATAAAAATAAAATACTACCCAAAAAAGTGAGAACTTTAATAGAAATGAATAATTAATTTGGTCAAATTACTTAAATTAAACAATGAAAAACTTTGACCGCTTTAAATCATGTTGGGAGCACAGTAGTTGGCTGCTTGCCTGAACCGTGCTTCGTTGAAGCTTCACATGACTTGGACAAAAAGTAATTGATATTTACACATACCCCCTTCAACTCCACTCTATTTACGGAACGTTCCCAAGTGGGGTGAAATAAAATGACTAATATATCCTTCTCTTTTTTCTTGGATGTTAAATAATGTACAAGAAGAATAACAAATAGGATGATTATCTTATAAATAAATGAATTTTGCTCATTTTTAAGATTCTCGTATAAATATACGATTTTTCAGTTTGTTAAGATTTACACATTACTTGCCAATAACTCTAACAAGTAATTGTGAAATTTATACATCTTAAAAATCAAATAAGAATCACAACTCATATTATATTCGATTCGATACTATAATAATATATGTTTTTTAAATTTCTCAACATTTAAGTTAAATTTCTTATATGCCAAGAAAATGATATTTTAAAATTCAATATATTGCACAATATGAAACAAGTAGTATATGAAAAAAAGAAATACACATGAGAATTGTTTACTCAGTTCGTCTTTCGCACTATATGTTCAGTATAACTACAATGAATAACACAAGTATTTAAAGTAGAAGAAGAAAAAAAAATAGCCTTAATCAAAACATTAAGTATAATTAGGTTCGATACAACAAATATCACTGCTCGCGTGACAAAATGCTCAGTAACATTAAATTGGAAAATGACATAATATTTATCAAAATGGTGTCAGAAACGATCTAATGCCCTTATACATAGCGATTGCAGTTTTTTCTGATGGCACAAAATTAAAAAAAGTATATACTATTATTTGGGGTGCTCAATGAAGTTTCTAGAAAAAGGAAGGGCCTTTTGTGATAATGCTAATCCTCCCAAGGGCATGTGTGTGATTATCCCATAATAACGAGACGACCTACGATTATATATCTATCACTTCTCTCTCCTGCGAGTCTCTCTCTCTCTAGACACGGAGTATATTAGTAGGCCTCTGAGGAAACATAATAGAGATATTTTGCTTTACGACATTTCGGTTCGCCAGACTTTCCCAGAAGTGATTCAAAAATCCTTCTCTCCTCCCACCATATTTGCGTTGAGAATCGTTTAGTCAAATTCTCCACTCTGAATTCAGAAGGTACGCACGTAGATTAAGCAGGATAAAACCGCTGTTTTAATGAGATTTTGTCTCTATTCAATTTTTGCTCGGCTGTTTTGTTTAATGTTTTTTCGCTCTATAGCTTCTGATCGTGTGATTGGATCTGAGTTTCTCAGTTTTGAGTGGTGTATTTGTATGTTTAGTGCTATCTGATTCTGGATTTTATGCGTATTTTTTTTTAATCTCTAGAATCTGAGTTGATAGAAATTACATTTTCGTTTTATGTTTACAGTATGATGAATTTTTCTGGATAGTGAAGAAGATAGCGGAGTTCAGCTGGTTTTGTATTTGTGGTTTAGATGTAAATGTTACTGGTGGTTCAGTTTTGGTTTTCTGAGTTTCGAGAATTTTCCTTTTTCCCCCTTTCAAACATATTTTTTTGTAATAATCTCTTTGTGTTTTGATAAGCTCTTTACAATAGTGTTTATCCGATAAAATCGATATATATTATGATTTGATCGAAAATACGAGAGATCTCCACATGTTAAAAAGCACAGTGGAATGTAAATATTTGAAGTTTTCTAAGATCTTACTCACTTTTTAGCTCTAGATTTAGATCAATTAGTGCTACTCAAAGTATTATATCTGTATTGTTCAAACTTAAAAGAGTATTTATGGTTCATAAATACATTTGCATGTTGGTTGGTGCAATTGAGGAGTTTCTGCATTTTTCCAACAGATAACATTTTAGAGTTCCTTATTTGTCCTTCCATGGAATTGAAATGATTTTCCTTAGGTTAGTAACAGTAAGTGCTGGATGTTATTATCTGTTGATATGGCTTGATCTTGTGTCGAATATATAGTCTAGCCTAATCAGCTTGGCAGATATATTAAATTCAGTTTATGAGTTCTCATCTTCATAACTTCTGTGGTTATTATGATTTCCTCCAATTTTTGATTTGTTGAAATGCTGGTGTTTTGTTTGATTAGGGAATTTAAGTCATCCAGCCTCATGGATCCTTGGTTTGGTGAAATGCCCAATACAGAAAATGAGTTCAAATTCGACGATGGCAGTTTTTTCACCAGTTATGAGCAGTCTCTAAACCTTGAAAATGGGATTAAACATGATTACTTGGAGCTTGGTGCCCTGGATATCCCTTTACTTCAGATAAGCCCCGACACGGATAATTTTGGTCCATCTTCGAATGTGAGCTATGAAGCTGAGTCCCCAGATGATCAAGACTCTGATCCTGTGCTAAAGTTTCTCAATCAGATTCTAGTTGAAGAGGATATGGAAGAGAAGCCTAGCATGTTCCATGATCCCCTGGCCGTACGTGCTGCTGAGAAATCCTTATATGAAGTCATTGGCCAGAAATACCCACCTTCACCTTCTTACCCAGGAAGTTATGGTGATCAAAAGTCCGACAGTCCTGACAGCTTCTTTGGGAGTTCCAGTGAGTATACAAGCAGCAGTAATGCTGGTAGTGGTTCTGTTGATCCCAACTGGATCGTTGATCCGGGTGAAAATACTTCGCCGGTGAAACAAGTTAATCTGCAGGATCTTTCATGGAATTCATTTTTACCAGTCAATTCACAATCACCATTAGATGCTGTGAACAACTCTTATTCTAATGGGAATACCCAGATGAACTCATTTGGTGATACAAGCCTGCTTCAGAACATTTTCTTGGATAGTGAATCCGTCTTGCAGTTTAGGAGAGGGATGGAAGAAGCTACTAAATTCCTTCCTCCCAGTAGTCAGCTGATTATTGATTTGGACAAATATGAATTACCTCCAAAATCAGAAAATGTTATTAGTAAAGCTGTTGTGATCAAGGAAGAAAAAGAAGAGGCTCATGACTTTTCTAATGGCGCCAAGGGAAGGAAGCATCAACATCCAGATGATGGTAATATGGAAGAGATGGAACGAAGCAGCAAGCAATTCGCAACGGATGTTGAAGATGTTGAACTATCAGAAATGTTTGACAGGGTTCTTCTCTGCACTAATGTCAAGGAGGAATGTTGCAATAATGATGCTGAACCGCCTAGCCCAGCTTTGCTTCCACCAGTGCTGCCTAATGGGTCTAATGGCAGAAGAGCCCGTACAAAGAAAAACGAGAAGCAAGGGGATTCCGTCGACCTCAGGACCCTTTTGATCAGTTGTGCTCAATCGGTTGCTGCTGATGATCGAAGGACAGCATGTGAACAACTGAAACAGATCACAGAGCATTCTTCTCCAACTGGTGATGTATACCAGAGGTTGGGCCATGTGTTTGCTAGTGGTCTTCATGCACGGCTTGGTGGAACAGGAACTGAGCTGTATGCATCCCTTGTCCGTAGGAAAATCACAGCTGCAGAGAAGTTGAAAGCCTACCAGGTTTACTTAACAGCCTGTCCATTCAAGAAGTTGTCGATTGCTTTTGCGAATAAGATGATTGCTACGGTGGCATCAGAAGCAACTGCCCTGCATATTATTGATTTTGGTATTCTATATGGCTTCCAGTGGCCTATTCTCATTCAGCATCTATCGGACAGAGTTGGTGCACCTCTCAAGTTGCGCATAACTGGAATCGAGCTTCCACAGCCAGGATTTAGACCATCTGAAAGAGTAGAAGAGACAGGTCGACGCTTAGCAAAATATTGTGAGCGTTTTGGTGTACCATTCGAGTACGAAGCCATTGCAACGCAGAATTGGGAGGCTATCAAGGTCGAGGATCTGAAGATTAGAAGAGGTGAGGTGCTCGCTGTGAACTGTCTTTTCCAATTTGGGAGATTGCTTGATGAGACAATTACTGTCGACAGTCCAAGGGATGCTGTTCTGAAATTAATCAGGAAAATAAAGCCGGATATCTTCGTAAATTCTGTCACTAGTGGCTCTTTCAATGCTCCCTTCTTCATTACACGTTTCAGGGAGGCTCTGTTCCATTATTCAGCGCTCTTTGATATGTTTGATGCTACCTTGCCTCGTGAAAATCCTCATAGGATGGTATTTGAGCAAGATTTCTATGGGCGTGATGTGATCAATGTGGTTGCATGTGAGGGAGCAGAGAGGGTTGAGAGACCGGAGACATACAAGCAGTGGCAAGTACGCCATTTGAGGGCTGGCTTCAAACCGCTCCCCTTAGATCATGGGATTTTGAAAAAGATAAAGCATAAGGGTTCCGGATATCACAAAGATTTTCTCTTTGATCAAGATGGTTGCTGGATGTTGCAAGGCTGGAAAGGCAGGATTATTTGTGCTAGCTCGTGTTGGATCCCTGCATAAAAGTGCGATGCATGTTCAAACAACATAACTTGTATGGGATTGAGGAAAGGATAATAGAGTTTCTGAGGTAATATTTTCTCTTCCTCTTACTTATACACCTAAGTCAAACGCGTTATATAAGCATCTTTCCGTCTTCCCCTTGTGTATTAATGAATTTGTTTTTGGTTTATATGCAAGGGTGAACCTGTTGCTCATAGTCTTTTTTTTTTCTTTCTTCAGACAATATCAATCAGAACTTGAACTAGCATTCTATTTCCAACAGAAGAAAATGAACCTGGAGATTGATCCCAGAATCTTCGGATTCCTTCCAGTCGAGTTAAGCCTCTCATTGGCTCGTCATGCTGTAACATAGCACCTCATGTGTAGATATATCAATGACTGGTCTGGGCTACGGCGATGCAGAGGGATCCATGCTTGACCGCTATGCTATGGAATCATCGGAGTTTTTCGTCTTAGGCTCGGTATGGTTAACCTATGCTTTATCAGTTGGCTTGTTTCCTCTAGCTATTGTTCCATGTCTCTTCCTAGAACTGATTATAGGATGGTTGATTTCTTATCTTTGCACATTAAATTAATTCAGATGATGATAATATAGATACATTTTGGCCCTTTTCTGAAAGTTTAGATTCATAAACGACTTTTCTTCCCTCTTGAATCTTGATTAACTGCTGATAGCTGATTATACGGCGTCGTGCTAGCTTGTTTGTTACATTTTTTTTTTTTTTGATTCATGGAACCCGCAGCCGCTACCTTCGGTGCGCACTGGGTAAACCACGCTCCTTGTGCAGTAGCGTGCAAACCACACAGGAGGGTTCAACCACCCTTAATGTGATAGGGTGACAGACTCACACATAGCGTGTCCAGTGGGAATGGAACCCATGACCTATCGGTCCCGGGCCATCCACCTTCACCGCTATGCCATCCCAAGGGGACTTGTTTGTTATATTTTTTTTTTTTTTTTTTTTTTGATTTGAGGAACCCGCAGCCGCTACCTTCGGTGCGCTCTGGGTAAACCTCAACTCCTTGTGCAGTAGCCTGCAAACCACACAGGAGATTAAACCACCCTCAGGTGACAGGCTCACACAGAATGTTGTTTGTTATATTTTTACTTTTAGATGACGAGGGCAACCCTCCATGTTTGTTACTACATTTTTTGTGGTGTGATGAGTTGAATCGGTTAGTTATTAATAGGATAACACAAAAAGAGGAGGGCTATTTTAGGCTGTCTGCTTCTCTATCCTATCTTATCCTGTCCTAACTTCAGTAATCCTTGTATCCTTCTACATCTTCTTGGAAATTAAATGTCAGACAAACTCACGTGTTATGTTACCATCACATTTTGCCTTGATATATCATTCCCATATTATGTGTATGCACCAACTCTCTCTCTCTCTCTCTCTCTCTCTGTATGGGCTTTTCATACAAATGTTGGGTGCTTATGAATTGACTATGATGTGAGTGCTTGTAAGTTGTAACCTGCTTCAGGCAGAATTGGATTAAATCTTTTATTATAATAGATGCATATCTTCCAGAATCTTTAATGCTCATATAATATATGTATATCTAATATCCAGCTAGTTATGTTGATGAGCTCGGAATATATATAATAAATTACAGTTGTGTTTTACTGTTTTTATATCCTGAACAATTATGCATGGGCTCCAGACATTATATTAAACATAAACTGACAGAATATACAATTACAAATGGCACTATATACTCCAGTTCTTTGTCTACCTTATCTATCTGGCTCAACAAACTGATTAAAATCTAGCCTGCATTAGGATTGTTGGATTATAGTATACATTCTTATGCTTTCTCTCTCTTTTAAGTCTTTCTATCACACAATTTTCTTCCACTCCAAACTTAGAAAATTATGATTCTCAATTTTTTGAAAACTTTAGATTATTTCTTCATTTATAAAAAATAATTTAAGTGAATTTTCATTTCTTTCCATCAACCAATTCTCAAAAACTATGTTCATTTTTAATATAATTAAAAATCATAAAATAAACACCTAAATAAAATTTCTTAATCTTCGGGCCGAAAAGTAATCAGATAAAAATAATGGGAGAAAGGGAGTGATTTATTTGTATTAGTCTATCAAAATCAAGATTCTTGAACTATATATATATGAACATTATGTAATCGTGCCAACGTGTAAACACTGTATTAAAAGATAAATGTACTGTATTTTCAAGGTAAAGATATTGTACACTTAAAGTAAACTTAAAGTAAAGTATATTTGTCTTTAAGATCAGTACTTAAAGTACAATATCTTTATCTTAAAATGCAATATAATGTACTTTAAGTGTAGTAATTAAAATGCAGTATTTTTGACTTAAAAGTTCAGTACAAAATTACAGCATTCACAAATTTATGTTCGGGAACACCTCCCTATCTATCTATATAAAGAAGTTTCTCAAATTCCTTTCAGTCCGACTCCAAACAGCGATCCAAAGGCGACTCAGAATTCTTTCGATAAATCGACGAGCTAAAAACACGTTCTTGTGCTTGCAAAAGCCTAAACACCACAACTACTTTTCACCCTAATGTCGAATCAGAGAGTCAATTTTACGAATCCCAGAATTTCTTCTTTTGGGTTTCACACACTATGCTAAGTCCACTACCCATTAAAGAAATGCATAGATTCTCGTATACATTTCTTTAACAGAAAAAGTCGATCTCTTACCGATTCTGGGTTCCAAAACTAAACTTCCACCTGCAACTCCACGACATTTTTGTTAGTTTCAATAAAATATGTTTTCTTATCCAAATTAGGTTATTTATATATTGATTATTGAGAGTTGTAACCACACCCCAAGATCAGATCCAAGAAAAATATATTCAAGCTTCCCTCCCTCTCTCTCTCTCTCTCTCTCATCTCTCTCTCTCTCTCTTAAAGAAGAGAAAATGGGTACCATCTCAAGATGTGATTCAATGACTGATTTCCAGTTGGGTTATAATCATCAAGGAAAGACTGATCCTAGGTCGGAAATCAGCAACGACGGCGGCGCTCCGGTACCGTGCGACTACTTCGGCGGCGTGTACGAATACATAAAGCAGATGCTGATGGAGGAAGACGATTTAGACCACCGCCCCTGCATGTTCCAAGACTGCTCTGCCCTTCAAGCCGCCGAGAAATACTTCTTCGACGCCCTCAGCGGCGGCGCCGCCCAAACACCCTCCGCCTCCGCCGCTCCGTTCACCAACTCCGACGCCCAGTTCGCCAGCTCCCCCTCAACCATCTCCTGCAACTTCGACTGGCTGGCGTCCGAGCAGGAACATTCTAGAAGCTTCCGAGTAGCGGCGGATGACCAAAATACCCCTACGGAGAAAACACGCGGCCGCGATGAGTGTACAGATGATCGGAGCAGTAAGAAAGCGGCGCCGTACGCGGAGGAGAGCTTGGAGATAGAGAAGTATGATAAGTCGTTACTGTGCCAGAAGATGAATCCCGGCTTCTACGACGGCGCGCCGCCGTCGGACGACGAAGAACCCGAAGAAACCAAAAAGGAGTACAGAAAAACGAAGGAGGTGAGAAGAGGAAGGCCGAAAGGAAGCAAGAAGAACCAGAAAGTCAACCAAGTCGTCGACATCCGCAGCCTCCTAACTCGCTGCGCCGAAGCCGTCGCCGCCTTCAACCTCGCCGCCGCCGCGGATCTGCTCAAGCAGATCCGCGATCATTCGTCGCCGCACGGCGACGCTAACGATAGATTAGCACACTGCTTCGCTAACGCCTTGGAAGCGAGAATGGCCGGTACCGGCGCCGCCTTATACACCGCCACCACCACCAGGCGAGCTCCGGCGGCGGAGCTGCTTAAATCGTACCAAGCTTACGTCACTGCATGTCCGTTCAAACGAATGTCGAACATCATCGCCAACAAATCGATCGGGAAATTCACGAAGGAGGTAAATAGGGTTCATATAATCGATTTTGGGATTTTGTACGGATTTCAGTGGCCGTGTATTATACAAGGATTATCGTTGAAGCCTGGCGGTCCTCCGGCGTTGAAGATCACCGGAATCGACTATCCCCAACCCGGATTCAAGCCGGCGGAGCGAGTCGAGCAGACCGGTAAACGCCTCGCCGAGTACTGCAAGCGATTCAACGTCAAATTCGAGTACAAAGCGATCGCGAAGCGATGGGAGGAGATCGAGCTGCGAGATCTAGATCTAGATCTGGATCGAGAAGAGATGGTGGTAGTCAACTGCCTATACCGTCTCCGCCACGTCGCCGACGAATCCTCCTCATCCACCACTGCCGGTAGCCCGCGCGACGCCGTGATGAACCTAATCAAGCAGATCAAGCCAGATCTGTTCGTCCACGGCGTGGTCAACGGCAGCTACAACGCGCCGTTCTTCACGACGCGGTTCAAGGAGGCGGTGTTCCACTACTCGTCGCTGTTCGACATGATGGAGGCGACGCTGCCGCGGGAGGACGGCGACCGGGCGATGTACGAGACGGAGGTTCTGGGGAGGAACGTGATGAACGTGATCGCGTGCGAGGGCGGGGAGAGGGTGGAGCGGCCGGAGACGTACAAGCACTGGAACGTGAGGAATCAACGGGGGGGATTCGTGCAGCTGCCGATGTGTAGGGAGATCGTGGATGAGGTGAAGGCGAAGCTCCGATCGGATTACCATAACGACTTTCTGCTGGAGGAGGACGGCGGGTGGTTGTTGCAGGGGTGGAAGGGGAGGGTTATCTACGCGCTTTCGTGCTGGAAGCCTTCGTCGACATGAGAGGATTTTGTGTTCATGCAAAGTTGTTGTGTTTTTTTTTAAATAACGAGATAAAACGAGGGTAATTCGTATCGACTATGGTTTTTATCTTGTGGTGATTAATGTTTAATGAAATCGAAAATACTACTGTAAGTGATATGGAAGTTTGGACGGTATTCGATTCTGATTGAGTTATGTTAAAACTACGCATAAGACTAATTAATGAACTTTATATTTCATAATTTGTATGAACGTAGACAGTGACGGATATAAGGAACGTAGACAGTGACGGATATAAGGAACGTGATGCATTGCTATCCAAATTCAAGTCCAAATTTGATTTTTAGTGTATCTTTAGTTTTTTTACTTAGAGCCTCCTTGAACTTCATAGTTTATTTCTCCAATTATTAAAATTGTAGGTTTCACTTATCTCCAACTTTTAATAATAGATTTGTATTTGATCAATAAGATGTAACTCTTAATCATAATTAATATTAAAATATTACTTAAAACAGAAATCCTAATAAGATAGAGAGAAGTATTTCTAGTTAAAAACAAATACTTTTCTTAAAACAAAAATTTTGAACTAAAAACGAACTCAAAAATTATTTATGTTTCACAATTATTATGATCATAGATAGCCTTATAGGCAGTGGTGGATTTAAGGAGAGCGTAAGACCATTTCAATTCTCCAATTCTTATTCTAATTATTAAGATTTTTTATTTTATCTCTCGAACTCAATATTTCACCTCTTGAATTATTGAAATAGTAGATTTCACACTCCCAAGTCCCCAATCTTAATCATGAATGTGCCCATAACTTAAATCCAAAATCCTATTTAGAGAAGTATTTATAGTTAAAACAAATAATTACTTAAAAACACAAATTTCAGTTATTTTGCTGAGAAAGAAACTTAGAACGACATTCTTTTTTTCAAGGTTTATGATCTCATCTATTAAAAAGTGTTGTTCTTCGAATCTAAGGATCTCTTATACTGCCTCATAAACAACTAGCACATACGGTTACACCTTTTTAAAGTAATAACCTTGAACCGAAAAAATAAGTAAACAAATTGTTTTAAAAAATTATTATTTTATCAAACAATATTATAATCCATTAATCTAAATTGAAACCGGAAGGAATTATATCTATACCTTATTCTATCGAAAATTACTTGATTGTGATTTAACTGCATCACGGATACATTTATGAGAAGTTGCTAGAAAACTTAGATAATAATTAAAATTTGTGAGAAATTAGTATTTGATGGATAGGTCAGATCTACGACATGGCTTAGGTCAGCCGCTGATTAATTTATTCACCCAACTTTTCAAGGGCCATCCTTGCAATATTGTGTCGGCAAAAGCCCAAAATAATTGAAGACTTCTTTTAATAAATAAGCCTAGAATGATTGAAGTGCTGCATATAATAATAAGCCCAATGATGGCATATAGGATGGATTTTCATGAAATGAGAGAAAGAGTGATATATTCGTTAACATGTAATATTATTTTATTTGATCAGAATATTGAATTCGAATTACAATTACAATATAATGATTTAGACTGTTGGCTTGCAGCCTAATTTACATGTTCGAATCAAACCAATATTTATTAAATATGAACATATTATACGCGATTAGATTTATTTATGATTAAAGATTATGAGTAAGAATGCGTTAATAACAAATTATGGTATCAACAAGATTTGATAGCACCAAGTGCGCCTCTTATACCTGTCAATGATTAGTCTAATATATTTATAGACTACAACATATAAACTGAATTTACTCAATGCACGTGAAGTGCTATTAAAATATTAATGATGCGTGGCTCCCCCGCCCCCCACCCAAAAAAAAAAAAAACACTTGAGACATACTCGATTTTTGTACTCCCTCCGTCTTACTACTTTCCTCTCAGTTGTATTCAGTGCGGAGTTTTAAAACGTGGATAAAAGTGTATTAAAGTTGATAGAAATATGTTAAAGTAATAGGGTTCACTGTTTAAATTACTTGTGGTTTACAAATTATTTTCTTTTTAGGATGAAGACAATAGTAATTGAAAAAAAAAATTAAGAAAACATTAATATATAATTTGTGAGTTTTTTAATGCCTACTCTACTCGAATTTCGCATGTCGCCCATTTTTTCTATTAGATTTTCATTCTTGGCTCCTAAATCCAGTATTTGCATCAAAAACACACACACACACAATTGTGTGAAATGTTTAGTGGGAATCCCAGTAAACATACATGCACCCTGCCCTAAAACTCCCCATCAATTGCATTCCTTTTTGTAATAAAACATTAATTAATCCGACAAAAGTGAAGAAGGCGGCATTACCCAAGTTAGGCCTTTCCCAGATGTTTCGTTTCGGGGCTCGTACAAATCCCACATACGTTGGTTGCGGGTCTGGGTCCGGGTCCGGGTCCATTGACCGGTCAAGGCTACGACAATCTTGGTCCTCAAGCTTATGGGTGTTCGGTACGGTATATCGTACTATTTTTTTCATACCGCATATCGTACCGATAATGTTCGGTATGGAAAAAAGCATACCGTTATCGTACCGATCATTTCGGTATACCGTAGTTCGATATACTGAAAGTTCGGTATAACAAATCTCTATATAGTTGTCATACCGCTCTTACGGTATACCGTACCGCACTTCGGTATATCGAAAAATTAAGGTATACCGAATATTTAACGGTATACCGTAAACTTTGTCTATTTTTTTTTATAAAAAATACAAGAAAGTTATTAATATTGTTTTCCAATCAAATTAATTAATCTATATACTTTGTATAAATTTGTTAATATTACGATTTAATGTTTATAATGTTGAAAAATATAAATTCTTTATCCATTTCATAATTTAATAGATAATTAATGTGATTTTTTGTCAATAAAGTTATGTTATTTAAGTGAATCTACGATATATTGTTTAATATGAATAATATATTTATAATAATTTGTAACAACTCATGTTCAAATCCTGTAACCAACATTTTTGGACTTTTTTACACAAATTATGTGGTATGAACTTCGGTATGCGGTATCCCTCGGTATAGAAAATCTCATACCGTTTTCGTATCGAAAAATTTCAGTACGGTATGGTATCGTACTGAAAACTACGATATACCTAAAATTTGATATTTTCAGTATTTTTTCAATACAGTATATGCGATATATCAATTTTTCGATATAGCGTAACACCCCACCTCAAGCCAAGCTTTGCCGCCTTTGGTGGTAAACTGGTAATTTTAATCTCAATCAGTCAACCTTTCCACCGGCGGCCCCCGTTACCGGTTGTCTACGTCATGTCATCCAATCATCTTGTGTTTTTCTTGCTTAGACTCAACTAATACCATTTTAAATCAAAAAAATTCAAAACAAATTAATTGTCCCAAGTATTAAATTTGATTCTTTCACAGCAAAGAAAAGTAAAACATGATTTTGTTGATATTTAAGTATTGGGGTTCTTTTGAAAATGAAGGAAATGATGACAACTTCTCACTATGCTCATGCAAAGCGTTGCAGCTGCCACCGTCCCTAAATCTTCCGAAACTTCCACGTTTTCAACCCCACCTTTTATCAGATGTACGACGCTTCTACAATCATTTAAATTTTTGACTTATTTTTACAATTCTATTCTTTCTGTCCCAAAATTATTATCCCTTTTATTTTATCGAAACGTCCCACAATTATCATCACATTTCCTAAAATAGGAAATTATTTATAGATTTTTTAAATGTCTCATTGTCTTTACTCACAATCAATAACTCTATATAAATTCGGTGTCGTAAAGTTTGGAGACAAGAAATATGGGACGAAAGGAGTACATGATAAGGCCTCCTCTCACTCCAAATATAGGCATCTACGCAAATATATAACCTTATGATTTTTTCTGATAATGATATTCTAGTTGAAATTTCAAGAACGCATTTACTACCATAAGAGTATCCACAGTGCAATGTCCAACACCTATCCATAATTATTGATGGATGACAGTTGACAATGTAGTCCACTTTGGATGGTGAGAAAAAATGGCAACGTTTAAGACATTGGATGGAGAGAGAAAATGCTATTGTTGGGTTAGTAGTGATGTAGGAGAAGCATTGGGAACCCCAAATTTTTATTTGATTGATGTGGTGGAGTGATGTAGGAGAGAGAGTACATATCCCAATTTTCATTCGTTATATAGCCGTTAAATTATTTACCCGTTATTTAACTCATATATATACATATATATATATATATATATATGCAAATAATTGAAAATAAAAATCACACAAACTTACATTCTCATATTTTTACTAAAATATTATTCTCTCTATATTATTTCAATTTCACTTCATTTTTCAATTATCATTTTGGTAAATTTTTATCCAAAATGGATAAAAATAGCAATTTCAATTGGCCAAATTGATCGATTAATATTTTGATGTACTAGTTCGTAATTTTTATTTTAAGTGTTGTATTATTTAATTGTCCATGTTATTGCAAGTTTTTAAATTGTTTTTTTTTTACTTTCTTAGTATTTATTATTTAATGAATTTATCTAAATTAATTAGTAATTTTTTATTTTATAATTATTAATTTATTTGTTGAGTAATAATAATATTATTATATACTTGTTATTAAAATATAATGTTTGAAAAAATTAAAGTAGTGGGACTCAATAAAGTAAAAATTATTTATATGGATGGATGGAGAAATTTAGTTGAATGTTTAAAAATTGAGTTCTTATAAAAAAGCTGATACGGTGGAGAGAGAATGTGATGGATGGATGTTTAAATGGGATAAGAGTGTTGATGCCCTAAGATATCTTTTGCGTATTTTGGAATGGGCCAGGTAATAACCCTTTGATTTCACTGTCAAGTAGTAGCTCCTAATTATACATTTGAACGAAGTTTACTTATTATATATATATTATGTCGAACAAAAATTGAACGATAAAAATAAAATGAAAGTTTAAAATACCAAAAAGTTCTCCTATGTGATTAATTCACCAAATAAATGAAGAGAATCAATTCAACTCATGCGAGACTCAAAGTCAAAGCCGAAATAAATGGGTATTAACTTGAAATGTGAAAACCTACATCCAGGCTACGATACATCTCATTCTCAACTTTATGTTACTACTTCATCCGTCTTATTTTTTCGATTGTCCAATTTATTATTAGCACGAAAATTAAAAAATTATTAATTGTATTAAAATAAACAGTAAAGTAGTGGAATCCATTAAATTATATAAACTTATCTTTTACTTAAAAAGAAAATTAAACAATTGAAAAATGACAATTCAAAAAAATATATATTGGACAATCAGAATGGAAAGTCCAATCCAATTATTTTAAATCTCTTATCCAATTGGAACTACACCTGCTAGAAGCAAAGTTCGTCAACACACTATACCACTATAATTGAATATGCATATCATGAAATAACTTTTTCAAACTCCATGCCACACACCCACTCTTTAAGCGACACGTTCCTTTAAGGGGCATTTTTAACTGTAGCCACACAGTAGAAGTATACATACATATATAGCCCATCACTAAAAAAACACACAAATATAGCTATTTTGTCCTTATACGGCACAGGGCCGATAAGGGCCGATGGAGGGCCGATGGAATCCATAGGCCCTCCAACCTTAAAAAAAAAATGAAAATTAAACAGGGCCGATGGCCCTGAAGTCAAAAAAGAAAAGAAAGGGTTAAAAGGGCATCGGCCCCCCAAACAAAAAAAAATAAAAAATAAATAAATAACAGAAAAAAAAAATTAACAGGGCCATTGGCCTCATGCATATATATAAAAAAAAAAATAACAGTGCCATCGGCCCCCAAGCATTTAAAAAAAAAAAATAACAGGGTCATCGGCCCCAAGCATTAAAAAACAAAAAAAAAAGTGAAAATTATACAGGGCCATCGGCCCCAAGTATTAAAAAAAAAAAAAAAAAATTTGAAAATCAAACAGGGCCATCGGCCCCAAGTATAAAAAAAAAATTGAAAATTAAACAGGGCCGATGGACTCCCCCATCGGCCCTCCATCGGCCTTACCATCGGCCCCGCCGGATAAAGACAAAATGATTACTTTTGTATTTTATTTTAGTTATAGGTCAAATTTATTTTTTATTTTTTGATTTTGGCTAATAGTGTATATTTCCACTTCCTTTAAAGATGAATAGGCAGGCACATTCAGATCAGATACATTGCATAGTATGAACCAAATCTCAATAATTTTTTTTTTAAAAATATGAGATTAAAATTAATTATGCTACTTTGAATTCCTATCGTAATAGACCAGAAAAGTCAAAACTGCAAAGACGACATTAATTACCCACCGGCCCCCACCCTTTTGAATATTCCTATGATCTAATACTCGTATTGGAATCACATTATATAATTGAAACATATGATTGGAATGTAGTCAAAGTTCTTAAATAGCCACTTCCCCTAAGCTAAACATGAAAATAACCTCTATCTATAATAATATTCGCAATACAATCAACTATACTTTCATATCAATACTCGGACTTTAGTATCTTGCATACTGCAAAAGCTGTTCAGTACAATCAGTTCCGTATCTTTAAAAAAATGTATACTTTCTTCGTCCCACTATAACCGACTCGTCTATGTTTGACACTGGAATTAAAATATCTTCTTTATCTTTTTTAGAATTAGTCACTTATAGGGAGATGTTTCAATTAGGAAAGCAAACCACTTATAATTGGATGAATAATGTATTACTGTTGTACTTGATCAATAATTGATGCACAAAAATTGAAAAAATAAATAAAAAATGACTGAAATTCCGACTTGTCTAAAGGCTAAAAAGATTGAAGGACTTTTAAGAGTGTGCAACTGTTTTTTAACTAATTATCTTCTTTTTTACAATATAAACAAACATATATTGAGCTGTTTTTATGGTTAAAAGCATAATAAATTCTGTATACATTTAAAAAAAAAACCTTTTTTTTTAATATCAATCTCAAAATTGTCCTAATTTTGCTTAAAATTAATGTTTTTAATTTCAAATAAAAATAAAATAAAAAATATTTATAATAAGCATTTTGTAAATACACCCTTAGTAATCTTTGCTACTTGGTCCGACTATTCTTATCTTTATAAAAATAGTAAAAACCACACTTCAACATACTCTTTTACTCGTTATCACACTTTCACCCACTTCTTAAAATCGAATACCGTTAAGATAAGAATAGGAGAGGGAGTATATTATTAAACATGTAGTTTTGGAATTTATATATTATCCCGATTAAGTATTTTAAAAGTAGTACACTTACTTAGTGAGTGCCCCGCTGCGCACGCATGTCTACTTCCTTGTATACTTTTCCAGTTTGTTCATTCAATAGTAAAACAGCTGCCGCTATAAAAAGTCGTCCTTTTTACATTTCTCCTAATAAATCCCAAACAGATTATTCAAACTTCAATTACTGCATTTCCACGTTGTTGTTGGATTGTCTTCTCATACCGCGTCCAGTTGCAGTCTTCAATTCCAACCTTCTTTCAGGTAATCTACAAATCCATTTTCTATTTCACTTTTTCTAGTTTGATGAACGTGTTGTGTAGGCGCACAAATCGAGTTCCAATTTTGCTGATTAGGTTTTCGATTCTGATTACAGGAAAAAACTCGATTTTGGGGAAATTGATTTGTGATGAATACTTTAGTCCAAGGATATTTGGCTCCGACGAACGATTTCCAGCCGAATTGCCGCCCGAGATCGGTTTTCATCGGAAATGATGCTTCGCCGGAAGAGGCAGTTTCGTCGGAAAACGAAGGCTCGCCGAAGGAGAACGATCACTCCGACGCAATTCTCAAGTACATAAGTCTGATGTTAATGGAGGAGGAGGATCTGGAAAACAAGCCGTGTATGCTTCACGCTTGCTTGGCTCTCCAAGCGACGGAGAAATCTCTCCACGACGTTCTCACCAACACAGATCTCGACCAAAACGACGACGCTTTGAACCAGACCAGCAGCTTCGACAGCAACGGAAGCTCGTCGGAGATCAGCAGCTTCCTCGAATCGAGTTGGAATGACAATCTGGAATCTCTAATTAGCCACGATTTGCAGTCTAATCAGTCTGATCTCCCGCCGCCTGACGGAAACATAGCTCCGGCTGGCCGGGGGAAGAAACTCCGGTATAGAGAAGAAACTATGGAAGATCTGAGGATAAACAAACAGTTGGCCAACAATGTCGGCGAATCCGAATCGGAGCCGTTGGAGATGTTCGACAAAGTCCTCCTCTGTTCCAACTCCGACAATCAATCGACCTCCGACGGAGCGAAGACGAAATGGCCGCAAGCCAAAGGTCCCGGCCGGGGCCGGCCGAAGGGCGGGAAGAAACAAGCTGTGATCAAAGAAGTTGTCGATCTTCGAAGCTTGTTAATGCAATGCGCGCAAGGCGTGGCTAGCTACGACAGCAGAACGGTAAACGATCTGCTAACGAAAATCCGGCAGCATTCGTCGCCTCACGGCGACGGCACGGAGCGGCTCGCGCACTACTTCGCCAACGCGCTCGAGGCGCGCCTCAACGGCACCGGAACGGCGGCATATAGCTTCTTGAACACGAGGATATCGGCCGCAGTGATATTGAGAGGGTACCAAGCTTTCATCACGGCTTGCCCTTTCAAGAAAATGTCGAATCTGTTCGCCAACAAGACGATTCGTAAACTTGCTAGTGCCGCACATACGCTCCACATTATCGATTTCGGGATTCTGTATGGATTCCAATGGCCGTGCTTGATTCAAGCACTCTCCGAGAGGCCCGGTGGCCCTCCTAAGCTTCGGATCACGGGTATCGACTTTCCTCAGCCGGGCTTCCGCCCGGCTGAGAGAGTAGCCGATACCGGTAACCGCCTCGCGAGGTACTGCGAGCGGTTTGGAGTCCCGTTCGAGTACACAGCGATCGCGCAGAAATGGGAGACGATCAAGCTCGAGGACCTAAGGATCGAAAAGGGAGAGTTGTTAGTAGTGAATTCACTCTTCCGGCTGCAGAACATTCCGGACGAGACGGTGATGGTTAACAGTCCGAGGGACGCGGTTCTACGGTTGATCAAGAAGATCAACCCGGACCTGTTCATCCATGGAGCGGCCAATGGGACCTACAACACGCCCTTCTTCCTCACGCGGTTCAGAGAAGCACTCTTTCACTACTCGTCGTTGTTTGACATGTTTGAGGCGACCGTGGCTCGGGAGGATCCGAACCGGTTGTTGTTCGAGGAGGAGGTGTTCGGGAAAGATGCTATGAACATTATCGCGTGCGAGGGGACGGAGAGGGTCGACCGGCCGGAGACGTATAAGCAGTGTCAAGGGAGGAATGTGAGAGCAGGGTTTAGGCAGATTCCTTTGGATCAAGAGATTGTGAGATATGTGAAGAGTAAGGTGAAGGAGGAGTATCATAAGGATTTCTCAGTTGATGAAGATGGGAAGTGGATGTTGCAGGGATGGAAGGGAAGAGTTATTCGTGCTATTTCTTACTGGAAGCCTGCTCATAACTGATCCAATGTTCAGACAATTAGTGTTTGTCTGAGTTAGAAGTTTTCACCTTGTCCCTTTTAAGGAAGATTTTGTACTAAATGTTTGTCTCAATATTTCATTTGAATTTGTTCTTTCAAGCTGTTATCATCTCATTGCATGTTCTTTGCATCTTAGTCATGTTGACCGACAACATGTATTTTACTTGATATTCCTACTACTACATGAGTGATTGATAGTGTAAAAGTCATATTAGAACCGGTTTAATAAGTATTAGTTTTACTTAAATCTTAAGTAGAGTTAACTTCATCTAAATTAGACATGGGTTAACGGTAAACAGATTTGAATCTATGAGTTTGATCAAAGTATTAAGTTAGAATCTTCCAACTTACATAAGGCGAACCTCACGGGAGACCAACTCATAGTCTTATCGTCGTTTTGCTAGGTGAGGACGTCTGAATGCACCTAAATGGCGAAAGCCCAGCAGCCGAAAACGTCACTAGCTTACACTCTGAAAATAAAATATTCATACAAACACCAATAAAAAGGATCCCATGTTGTCTGAACTATTAAGGATTAAACATGCAATACAATAAATAATGCAATACAACAGAGCCAACTGAAGTGCCAAACAATTACTCTACGAAAACTGAGTTACTGATGATTCAATCAAAATATGGAAGACAAGATAATACAACTCTTGATGAGTTTTACCTTCTTTTGCTTTGATGCTTGGGAGGCAGAAGCACGTTCCAATCCAGCTTTTCGCGCTTGTTTTGCTTCCGAGAGCTACGGCCTCTACCCGTGCTTAAATCTTGGTTGTCTTGATTACTCTTCAGCGACTTACTTGGATGCTCTGGTTCAACACCATCTTCGTGCTGTTTTCTCTTGTAATAGCCATTAGACTCGTTTCTTGAAGCGCCTAACTGGAAGTCATCTGACTCGCAACCTGGGGACCCATTTTCTCTGCAATATGGGAATGCCAGCCTTATTGAAGAATGTTTGACACTAATCTTGGTTATTAGATGGATCAATAGTAATTATCAAGAGATGATGCAAACAGGGTATTATCAAGTTCTTGAAAAATCTATAGGAGGAACATATAAAATAACAAGTTAAGACGGTAACGGATTTCCAAAGGGTCGAAAGAGACTTACCCGGCGGCTTCGTTTTGCCTGCCAGAACTTGTGGCAGGAGACTCGGTTTCACTAGGGCCGGATGGGTCTTCATTAAGTTTCTATAAAACAGAGTATTCCATGTAAGAAGGGAAAAGATCCTTAAATAAAATAAAGAGGTTGCACAACTCACATCAATAGATGGGTTAAAACTTTGAAATGACATTCGACCTCTTGTCGCTCCTGGATGCGGATCACCTTCAAGTATAACAACACTGCACGTGCACGGGAATAAAAACTAAAATACGGATAAAGAATACCGTACGACACTGAAAGAAATCTTCAAGATGCTCATGTATCGGCTATCGTTTCATCAATGCAATCAGATACTTTCATTAGGAATGCAAAACACAACAGTATCGTCAAACTAGATGGTAAGTATACCCATCTAAGGGTATGTTTGCAACTGCTTATTATAAGTACTTTTTATTTGCTTTTGCTTAAAATTGAAAAAAGCTGTTTTTAATCAAAAGTGGGGAGTTTTTGGTATTAATAATTAAAAGCTGGTAATTCCGAAAATTATGGTGCTTTAAGCACCAAAAGCACCTCAATAGATGCTTATGGATTTAAGTACATTTGGTGCTTAATTTTATATACGCTAAAGCAGAAAACAGGTTTTTCAAACACTAAAACCTACGCAGATAAGCAATTAAAATAAGCACTTGCAAACACATCCTCTAAGATTATGTCAACTATTCAAGTAGCCATGGCTTACGTGTACGATTTATGAATATCAAATCAGTAACAACGAATGATTCATTCAAATCCTTAATCTTCATTATGCATTGTTCCCAAAGTGGTTTTGGTAAATTTGAATCAACACATGGAGCAATTCTGAAACATATTTCTTCAATCAAATTTGTCCATCCAAGCACAATCTCGAGGACATAATCTAATAAAAGTAACTCTTCAAGAAACAAATTCACTAGAATTAATACTAATCTTCTTCCTCTTCATTTTACTACCAAAGACAAACTTGCAATAAACACAAACTTTCACGAGCAATCTACACTAGGTTAACACAATTCACTATGCTATAAAAAGAATACGAATGAGGATTTTGAAAAGAAGAAATAATAAAAATACCATCTTTTAACAGTAGAGCTGGAGCTGGAGGAGGGGAAATCTCCTGCAGGCACAACTTCTTCCTCTTTCTTGGGCTTGTCCTCCTTCGGCGAGGCCCTTTGCATAAACTGAACATTGAAAATTTATGAATTAAGTATAACAAAATTGAGCTTTTGCGTCCGCAAAATCGCTCGGTTTTGAAGAATTAGAAAAGGTAGCATTCACATAAAAAATCAAAATTAAGTAGAACCTAGAGCAATTAAAACTAAATCCGTGCGGTATTAAAGTTTTCATGACTAAAAGCTAAGAGAGAAAATCAACAAATTTATTTTGTACCTTCAAGTTCTTCAAAGTACTCGATAACTCTCGCTTCGCCATGGTAACTTCTTCGATTAATTTCAACAATATATTGAAAATTCCGGTCTCTCTCTGACTCTCCCTCTATCTATCTGCGGCCTCCGTCAGCCTTCCGCTCAATTTTCAGAGTTCAGAGAGGCGGAGTTTGTATTCACAAATTACAAGGGTTTACAAATTAGGGAGAAGATTGGAATATAATGACTAAAATATCCCCAGAGAAAACGGTTTGGCTACTAGTCTAGTAAGTGTCAAAATCGGAAAAAAGATAGTATCAAAACAAAATATATTATAATCAGTTTATCCCGATCCCAATTTCTAAACAAAACATAACAAAAAGATAATTTCTAAACAAAACATATTAGATCTCAATTGGATAAATTGATTCAGATACAGTGTCCTCGAATAATTTTATTATCTTAAAAATACGAATCAATTCATCTTAGCCTAACATAGTTCGGAGACTTTATGTGCTAATTTGCGTTAAAAAATTGTTGTTTTGTTTTGTCTATTCTAATTTAGCAATTTGTTAGTAAAATTAATATATAATATAAAAGCAATGTTATTACAATCAATTAAATAATCAATCATCACAAAATAACAAGACATGAGAGAGAACGAGAACGAGAACAATGAAGTGAAAGAGAGACATATATTAATTGTAACTAAAAAACGAAAATAACAATCTGTTTTTAGTAATATTTGTGCCAAACTAAGCCTCATACATAAGCCTCAATAGCCGGCTTCCCGGAGCAGGACACATCCGCCTTCTCCACCGCCGCCTCCCACAGCTCCGGCAACGCCTCCTTCATATTATGAATACTCTCCAATGCATAATCCACCCCTTGTGTCTTATGAGAGGACCCCACCTTCATGCAAAAAACACAACTCATCAAAATCTTCATCATCTTTAAAATAATAATAATAAATCTTGATAATCTTTTTAATTTAGTTATGTTAAGACTATTAGCACTACCCAAACTGTATGCAGTCCCATGTTCTTTGCAGTCTGCAGATTGCGAATCGAGTCGTCGAAGAACAGCTGCAAGAAGAAAGGGTTAGGAGGGTCAATTTGTCTTTCCAACACAACTACAAAGTGTGTAGCCCTTTTTGCTCTTACTGTTTTGTGAGGGTCTATTCTAGCAATCTTGAAGGCTAGCTCGAACGCGTTTTCGAATGGCTTGCAAATGATGGGAGTTTTAGGGAGTTCTGCATTTGAAACAAACATGAAGCAAATCATTTAGTTGGAAAAACAAAAAGATTACAAAAGGCTTTTAGAACTCACCATCACCACCATTTTCAGCCTCTTCTGACTTTTTGGTTGGATTGAGTGTTTCAAAACATATGATGTCTTCGAAGCAATCCTCTAATCCGAGCCTACTAAGCACTTTAGCCACATGGGCTTCATTCCCATTTGAAAAGATCTGTTTATGTTCAAAGGGGCTGTCAAAATCTTGAATCATGTTCGTCAAATTCTTGAATTAAAGAACAAATCTTGATCATGTTTTGATGAGTAGATGGTGGAGGACTTACAACTTTGCGTATTGGGAGGTTGTGCAGAAGGTTCTTTAACGTGTGGTCGGTTTTTAACCACTCGTAAGGAAGTCTACCGTGCACAAAGCTACACGAAGGAAGAGGGAGAACATGATGAGAAGATTGAAGAAAATAGAGAAAAGCAAATGAAGAATGCAGGTTGGTTAGTCTATTTATTTATTTATTTACTCTTACCTATGGTAATCATCATAGTCGAAATCATAATCTATAGCCTGAAAAAAAATTCAAAAACAAAGCTATCAAAATCCATTTTTTAAGGCGATAAACCATACAAGAGAGGTAAATCGTATACCCGGAGGCCGGCCATGGTAGTGCCATACTCCTTATACAATTGAGCACACAATGTGGGAACTTTATCCTCTTCTATTCCAAGCTTATTGATCATATAATCTAAAATCCAACACACTCTCATTATAGATTATGAAAAAAAACAATATGATATATCAATTATTATGTTACCTATGATGTTCTTGGTGCATTCTGTAGATATACCGGAACTCAGGGGATAAAGGGTATCATCCACATCTGCAAAATCAAAGACAAAAAACAATCACATTTAAGTAGCAAGAAAAAGTTGTACTCCCTCCGTCCCATTAGTGACGTTCACTTTCTTTTAGGTACGAGAATCAAAGAAAGTAGTATTGTGTGGTGCAGAATGTTTGATTTTTTAATAGTGATATCCCAATAAAGAAAACGAATGATTTCTAGTACAAGGGAAAAAGTACAAAATTCCTCAAACAAATGATAAATCTGAAGCATAGAGAGAAAAACTCACCAAAGAGGAAGCAATTGTATTTTGGATCAGGAACATTCTGGTTCTCCATCTGTATTTAAGAATTCATTCAATTCAATTATGGCCTATAAATGCAAGGAAGAAAGAACCAACTTTTTATTTTATTTTTTTCCTTTTTGAAATTGAAGATTTAAGCAACTAAAAAACTTTTATAAAAAAAACACATAATTGGGTTTTCCAAAAAGAGAAAAGAACCACCCTTTGAAAACAACCAAAAAAAATAAAAAATTCTTGGTTTCAATTTTAAAGAATATAATAATTAAGGCAACAAATCCCCACAAAAGTTGGACACATTAAGGTAATTTTTTAAGTGCAAGGCGATGAATTTCCTACATTCTTGGTCTCTCACATTTGGAACAAATCAAGAACAAAACGATGAAGAAAACTCATAAATCAAAGAAACTAATTCAAGTATATGATAAAACCGCCATCTTTGAAAATAAAACCCTTCTCAAGAACCGATCAAGAAAAGATTACAGAAAACGGAGAAAGAAGAAAAGAACAGAAACCCACGTTAAAGAAAAGCAAGAAAACAAATGGGAAGTCATGGAAAGCACAAGAAAAATTGAAACTTTTAGACATAATATAAAGAGAGAGCCCTAAATTTGAATACATACCAGATTCTGGAGAAATCGAGAGATATGGGAAGGGATGAAAGTATTTGGAAAGCGAGAGAAGAGAGAGAAACGGACGAAAGAGAGGGGCAGTAGTTAAATAGAGATAAAAGAGGAGCATCGAAAACTGCCATGAAAAAAGCAGTTAATAGGATCCCTTAAAGGTGGGAATAGCGAAAGCGGATTGGCTTTTCATTGGATTTTTTCTCAAAATTGGCTGCTTCTTGTTGCAAGTACAAAATTTATTATAATTTTATATTAATTGGAATTAACAAATAAATGAATTAATTGATTAAATTGTTTTTGTTGTTGATAGTCTCCTTTCGCATCAAAGATTCCGAAGATTAGCCGCGTCTATTACAATAATCATCAAAGGCGTGGCCGCGTGGGCCCACCGTACCCCTTTCCTTCATAGGGAATTTATATTGGAATTTTACAACAATACCCAATTTGACTATTACAACTATAAAATTATTAATTTCTTTAAAAATTATCTAACAAATACCCAATTTTATTAAAATACTCCCACTTTTTCAATTTTTTCACATAAACTTGTCAAATCGGCACTATGTGTCAGATTGACACTAATAGTCAAATTGTCCGATCATGTGATCGGCACAAAAAAAAAAAAAAAAATTGTGATCGGCCCCTCCGGTCGGACCATCTCTATTGGTCGGACCGACCATCCCTATTGGTCGGACCATCCCTATTAGTCGGACCATCCCATCGTTTGCAGGGTATTTTAGTCTTTTTGGGTATATAGTGTAGTTAAATATAACAATTGAGTATAAATGTGTTTGACTTTACCCAGTTTGGTATATAGCCGACGGACTCTTTATATTACTAGCCCTAACATTATGTGAAAAGCAAATATAACCTAACACTAAAACAAAATACAATTTTGCTATTTAGATTCTTTTTTGTCCTCCATCACATCTCTTCAACCATTGAATATTTTGTGTTGAAGGAGTTTGTGCCAACATTATTTTTTTCGTTTGAAATGCAGAGAGCCGAAGGGGGCCCGAAGAAGGCCGTCCATCGGCCGAGCCACTTGCAAGAGCAAAAGCAATTACCAGGGCCGATGAGTGGGCCTAAGCAGGGCCGATGATTATCGGTCATGCAATAAGTGGACGTGTTCTCTCTCGGCCGAAAGAATGGGGGCCGTTACAAAAGTTAGGATATCAGAAGGGCCAATAAATGGGCCTAAGAGTGGCCAATGACTATCGGCTCTGCAATAATTAGATCTTATCTAATCAGACAAGGAAAGCAGACAAAAAAATTAATTGCAGACAAAGAAATAGACTACAATAGCTATATTTGTGTTTTAATATAGTAGAAAGCTAAAGTTGCATTTGTTTTATAATTTTTGGCTAACAGTATATAGTAACATTTCCTTCATTCTCTCCTATGAAATTTTACATGCCCCTACTTGTTAGGGATTTTACAACTTTTGACCATTTTGGGAGGTCAAACTTTACTTGCTTTATAGACACGTGTCCATCCTTTTATTGCTTAAATTAATAAACACTCAAATTGGTTATCCATCTTTTTCAATAGTTATTTACTTTTCAATTGAGTCATATAAGTTTAAACATCTCAATTTTGCCGCAGCATTATTCTCTCCACCTTTCTCGTAGCATTCCAATTGGTCCTCCATCTTTTCAATTGAGTCATATAAGCCTAAACATCGTAATTTCATTCGGCATATCCGTCCTTCCATTCACTATCTTCCCTCGATTTTTAAATCGTAAATCAACCTCAACTTTTTTACTTGAAGAAAGAAGCTAATCAAATAAACGTTTGCATTTCGATGTTGTAATGAAGTTAATTCTACAAGAGATCCATGTCAATAGACAAGAGGTGAGATGAAGGGGAGTACAAATATGACTAACGAAATTATGATATTTACTTATATAACTCTACTAAAAAGTGTATGATCAATTTGAATGTTATGGAAAATATGGAGAACCAATATCACTGTTTACATAGTATTTTTGTTTTTGACTTTGACCCATTTATATTGTTAAGGCTAATTTTAACACAACAAGTTGCATAACAATTCAATTTAGACCTTTATATTTAAGTAAATGGATGTTGAAAATTGAACTCTTATGCAACTTGATGAGTTAAAATTGATTGAATTTAATGGACCAAAAATGATTTTTTTTTAAACATGGATATTCAGGCCCAAAACCCACATCTAAGTATCTAACTACCAAAAATCTAACCCAAACCTAATTCAAAGTTGGGTCACTGTTGGTGGTGTAGTAATGTATTGGGCCCATTCTTGTAGTCCAAGATTAACGTGAAGGCCCAATTAGGCCCATTAAACAAGACCATGCAAATCTAGCAATCATCCTCAAATTAATGAAATTATATAATTTTACTGCATACAACTACGACAACTATACTATTGGTAAAACTATTGCAAGTGCATACGCAACTCACAATAATGTGGTAATGGAATGCAAGATAAAATATTACTGTTATTAAGAATAAAATTGCAAAAACTCTCCATTGTCAACTAAATTTTATTTCAAAAAATCTTTAGAAAAAACTTAAATTTTAATTTTCTTGATATTATTATTTAGAGAGCGGATAGTCCACACTTTCAAATCTTAAAATTCACAAAGTCAGGCAGGCCAGCTGTATTTGAATGTATGCGTATTAATTATTACAAAAGATCGACCCATGTTACCAAATGTGTTAATATATCAATATACTCATCTACACTATATCAAATACAAAATTACCAAACTTTATAAAAACTATCCACTATATACCCAAATTTACTAAAATACCCCCACTTTTTCATTTCTCTCACCTAAAAGTGTCAGGCCCTGATCGAACAGCGATCGGACCATGTCGTGTGTCCGATCGATCGGACATGACCGATCATGATCGGCCCACCTAAATACATGATCGGCCATGATCGATCACCCCCCACTTCGGGCCTTGGTCGGACGTGTCCGACCGGTCGGACCCTGATCGAGCCTTCTGTCCACCGTGATCGGATCATCCCACTTAGGGGTATTTTCGTCTTTTTGGGTATATAGTGTAGTTAAATATAATATTTGGGTATAAATGTGTTTGTCTTTGCCCAGATGGGCATTTCGCCGCCGGACTCAAACCAAATTGTGCTTCAGCAACTACAAACGTGGCCTCATAACCCCAACACAAACATTTTTCAATTTTTCACCTAAAATAAAATAGAAAGCTTAAAAATTTATTACTTATTTCATCCCGCTTGACTTGTCTCCTTATCATTTTCAGGCATTTCCACTTAATTTGTCTTATTCTCTAAAGCGGTAAAATAATTACGATACAAATTCTCACATTTTATTTATAAGACCCATATATATGTATATAAACAATAAAAAAAAAAAAAACAATCACTCATTTTAATTTACATGTTGAAAAGAAATGAGATAAATTAAATGGGACTTAGAGAGTACTACAGTTTAATGCAGCCTCAATAGTTACTCGTGCACATATCTATTGCCACACACATTCGATCTCCTTCAAATTGTTTATTAGGGGGTGTTTGCAATAGCTTAAACTTTTTTAAGTGCTTAAATTAAGGAGAAGTTGGTAAAAGTGGCTTATTAGAGAATTTGGGGTGTGTTTGCAAAAACTGCTGAAAAGAAGAAAAAGTAAAAAAATAGTGTTTGCAAAATTTATACTGTAGTAGCTTATTTTGTTATTTATAAGTAAAATGTCAAATCATAGCTTATCCGAAATTACAAATATGCCATTAAGTTGGAAAAGTTGGTAAAAACCAACTTAACCAACTTCAACTTATTTGACTTAAATGTAGAGATTTTTTACGAATTTAAGCTGTTGAAAACAACCAAAAACAGTTTTTCCTTAAATTAAACAATAAGTTGAATAATTTAAGTGTTTGCAAACACCGGGTGTTTGCATTAGCTTAAATTTTCTAACTTATAGCTTAATTTAAGGAAAAGCTGTTTTGAGGTGTTTTCAACAGCTTAAATTCGTAAAAATTCTCTACATTTAAGTCAAATAAGCTGAAGTTGGTTAAGTTGGTTTTTACCAACTTCTCCAACTTAATGTCATATTTGTAATTTCGGATAAGCTGTGATTTGACATTTTACTTATAAATCACAAAATAAGCTACTACAGTATAAATTTTGCAAACACTATTTTTTCAACTTTTCCTGCTTTTAAGCAGTTTTTGCAAACACACCCCAAATTCTCTAAAAATCCACTTTTACCAACTTCTCCTTAATTTAAGCACTTAAAAAAAGCTTAAGCTGTTGCAAACACCTTAGTCACACACCAACCATTGGAGGTAAAGAAATGACTTTCATGTGTTTCTTTACTATGTATTTATGTCTTGTATACGGAAAGATTCAGAATTCGAAATTAGAGGTGGAAATATGTAATTTCGAGTGAAAAATCAATTTAATTATTTTTAAAATTATTAAAAATTTAAATTTTGCATGATTTGAAGTTATCCATTCCCCTAGGTTCCGATGTATATTATATTTTAATGGACCCGCATACTGTACTAGTTATTATCAGAAAAACATATTGCTTGGTCCCAATCTATTTATTATCCACAAATATGCAGCATCCGCCCGTACAGCCATCATTGGAGAGTATATAATTTCATTACAAGACAAAATTAGAAAAGGATGGAGTTTCTATTTTTGAGTCAATTTGGAATAATATTCATCAAAACAAGTCCCTACCTAGATGCTTCAAAGTAACTTACACAAAAAAAATTAACAATACAAACCAAAAATAATTTTCATACATACAAAGTACAATTAGTTACAAAGAAGACAAGTAGTGGTGGACATTTTGTCCCCATCTTTTTTTAATTTAATTTAATTTAATTTTTCCTAAGTCTCATTTGATTGTGTTTAATATTTTTGAGAAGTATGTTTCCATGGAGTGACCTGAATTGGAAGTCCTCCTTTTGGCACTGGGAATGGCCCATACTGTACTGCATCCTCTTCACCAATCACTCTCCATCTGATCAATAAGTAAAATTATGGTCAGGACGGATCCATAATCAAGATTTAGCAGATCGGGCTGATTTAAAATCAAGATTTTGGGGGAGAAGGGAAATCTTTAATTTCAAAAAAGAGGGTAGGATCAGTAATGACGAGAGAACGAATTTCAAAATATTCAAAAGAATGTACAGAAACTACGAGATTATACATGCGAGGTTATCAAATTACAATTTATTTCAAAATCTTTGTGAATCTTGATCATTTACTATGAAATCCTCATGTGTAATGATAACTAATAAGGGATGAAATATAATTTCAAAATTGATAGAAGCGAAGTATGCAATTTTAGAGGGACCGGTATCCGGGCCTGTGGTAAGCAAGATTTTTGCTCATTCTCATAAATCTGCTGAGGAAAGTCATTGTTTTGTCCAACACTTCCCTACATTAATAACTTAAATATAAAAAACACGACCAATTCCTTTCATTGAATCAAAACTCTTAGGACCACCCAAGGAAACAAAATATATGGTCCAAATTCCAAAACCTA
The DNA here is from genome assembly GCA_028984105.1 of Lavandula angustifolia. Taxonomy (NCBI): domain Eukaryota; kingdom Viridiplantae; phylum Streptophyta; class Magnoliopsida; order Lamiales; family Lamiaceae; genus Lavandula; species Lavandula angustifolia. The sequence goes on from CM054826.1 coordinate 2,940,720, forward strand.
GGCTCCTACATATACAGCCGTGATTCCCACATCGAATCGACAATGCACGTGTCTATATTTAGTAAATCTTTCAGTAGACTTTTCGTTGCTACATAAAAAATTGGATTCCATTATGAGTACACATCTCACTTATAACTCGATCTAACACAAAATTACTCCATGCATGCATATATATACAGGGGCAAATCCAGCTCGAAAACTATTTTGGACTACCTATTTTTCTTGAACTTATCTAGGACTAATAGTGATTATTGAAATGAAAAAATTAAAATTTATACTACAAAATACAAAAAAAAAAAAAAAAAAAATGGACACCTTGGACTAGAGTCATGCCCAACCTATGGGTAGGTCCGCCCCTATATATATCTATATATCGTAAAACATTATCAATTTATCGAATTATATCAAAAGAAGTGACTACCTATACGTCGTAGTAAGGTGATGGAGGAAGACGAGCATCTCAAGCTTAGCAAGCTCGCTTCCCGGGCAAGAATGCACCCCATTGCCAAATGGCATGAATGTGTAAGGTCTAGGAGGTACCTGCAAAAAAATACGTACTCAAATTCAAATTTTACGCGTATAAAATTGAGTACATATTTATTTTTACACGTGTTGGATTTTATTATTAGGGTACAAGACTATGTCACGTGAATCAAGATTTTAGACCCAAAGATAGAGGAAGATTGTGATAATAATGAAGGAAAAAAGAATCAAGATAATTGAAAGATTGGCAACCCTATATTTTTATGACAAGAGGATAGAATTATGGAATGTCACACTCCAAGAATCTTTACTCACTGCAGTCACAATATTCTCATTGTGACCACTTCATTAATTTTGAATTCGTCCCTACTTCAAATATTATCTTGAAATTAAATCTGATTAGTAATTATATACATACCTCAAATCTTGAAGGATCAAACTTTTCCGGTTGGGGAAAGAAATCTGAAGAATGGTGGATGCTTCTAAAGAGAGGAAGAACCTTCCATCCTTTCGGGATGACGTAGCCCTCGAACTCCACGTCCTCGATCGCCTCTCGGAATGTGAAGGAGAGTATGCTCGCACTTCTCAATGTCTCTTGTATCACCTACAAACGATGATTCACATCAATTAGATTGGTCGTTTTTCATTCTTTATATTCATAGTATGTAACTTCATTAATGATGTTGCGCACTGGGTACTCCGCTCCTGTGCAATAGGAGCAAACCATACAGCAGAGTTTAACAACCCTAGGCTAACTATAGGTGACAGACAACATATAGCGGTTCCAGTGGGATTTGAACCCATGACCTATTGGTCCCGGGTCACCCACTTCACCGCTACGCCATTCCAAGGAGGCATAAAAGCATTTATTTATCTCAAGTGAGGTGGAGAGAGAGACGTACCCTGCTAGTGAGAGACATCTGTCGCGTGTCATCCCACGTAAGCCCTCGATTGCCCTCTACTTGTAGCTTGCGTCGAATTTCGACTTGCTCCCTCTAAAGTCATAAATCGAAATGACATAAACACGTAATAAAATCGAAATGAGAAATATTAATTAAGCTCAAAATTTTATTTTACCGTGACGGATTGGAGAATAGTGGGGTTATCATGCAAATACTTGAGCACCCACGTCAGCACACTTGCTGTAGTATCATGAGCAGCAAATATAACTCCGATTATATTATCTGCAATTTGAGAATCACTCAGAAGATTCTGATTCCGTTTCTGAACTTCCAGAAGATTCCCTAGCAAACCCGCTCCACTATTTCCTCTTCTCTTCCCTATTATCTTCTTCAATGTCTCATCCAGTAGCTTCCTCGCCTATTACAAATCAAACCCACTTAATTATTACAGATTCATACGGTCTATGTATGGTAAAAATACGTACGTACGAGGAGGAATGACAGTTTGTATTTATTCACCTTCATTGCTTTGTGGAACGGGGTTCCCGGTATATCCAACGGCATAGAATTATACCCTTTCTCTATTTCTAGATACAACCGTCGGATCCCTTCCGTCTCCGCCTCCGGTTCGCCGCCGAAGGCGGCGAGCATCGCCACCTCGAAAGCATACTGAAAATTTACAAAAAATAATAATTAACAAACAAAATTGATTAATTAATTAAGATGAATTAATTAATTTATAGCACGAAAATTAAAAAAATGGTGATATGTGGTATAATTTTTCTTTAATAAAATTTGAATTATAAAGTTAGGTATTGTTTGGAATAGCTTTTATAACAGTTTTTAGCTACTTATTATGCTTAAAGTTGCTTAAAATTGTTTTCAATTAAAAGTTGTTAGTGTTTGCAATGTAAAAAAAAACAGTTTAATTTAAGAAAAAACAATATTCCAAACATTTCATAAGCTGCTTTTTAATTATTTTTGGCTTCTGCTTTTGAAAAAGACACATTTATAACTTATACTTATTTTGACTTATTTTAAGCTTAAAAAAATACAGAAACCTACATTCCAAATTTTTAAAAAATAACTGCTGCGGTGACAAAGCTAGAAACTACTTATTTAAAGTCTTCCAAACACTGCCTTAAATAGCAAAACAAGCAACTTTTAAAAGAGTATAATTTTACCTTTTTCATTTCTTGCAAGGTGCAGAGTGGAGTGCTGACGTGTAGCTCCCACTTAGGGAGTAGGCGGAGGGCGATGCTCTCGACGGCGGCGACGGAGGCTCGGATGGTCGCCGGTGAGAACGAGGCGGCGACGGCCCTCTTGAGGAGGGAGTGATAGCTCCCTTGGTGGAAGAAGAGCGCCTCCGGCCCTATCAACTTCTCCTTGCTCGGTGGGTACGTCGGCTTGAAGAGATGCGCTTTGCTCGATAGAACGACCTTAGCCGCTTCCGGGCTCGAAATCATGACGCTCGGACAGCCCAATATGTGGCTCTTGAATATATTACCGTATCTATACTTTAACAAATTAAGACTCAGTAAGTCCGTTATAGAGTTGAATTAGGTTTAGATTTTTACCTTTTGCGGCGAGCGGAGAAGAAGGAGTTGGGGTGTTGGGTGTAGAGCTTGAGGGTTTCACCGATGTAGGGCCAGCCCATGGAGCCGGGAGGGAGGCGGCGGCGGCGGCTGCGGGGGAGCGCCGCCCATTGGCGGTGGAGGAGGAGGAGGGTTAGTAGTAGAGGGATTAGGACAGCCGCGGCGGTAGGGTGGAGGAATGGAGGGGGGAGTGGTGGTTGTGGGGAGGAGGAGGAGGAGGAGAAGATAGAATGGTGCATGGCGTAGGTGGCACGAGATTAGTTAGACAGAAGGGGAATGTATGCAGAGAAGCTGCGGTGAAGGTTAACTTTACTCGAGTATGAGAATTTATAATGGTTTTGGAATTGATTTTTTTTTCTTTTTTCTTTTTTCTTTTCTTTTGGTGGTTGTCGGGTGGGGTGGGGGTGGGGTAGGGGGTAGGAAGGAAGTCAACTTTTGGTGATTTTAAATTGGGTTGTGTCCATATGCTATTGACCACCTGTTTTTTATGTGAAGAATAAAATATGAGGGTAGTAGAATTGATGGATTTTTGTGGGTTTTTTTATTATTATTATTTTCATGATTTATCTAAATATCTAAAAGTTGACCGGACATAGTGGAGATATTTGTGACGTTTAATTAAAATATATAGTTAAAAAGGTTGAGAAGTTGTTAATTGTTGAGGTGGATAAATGTGGAATATTTATGAAATGCACGGCTAGTGGTTTTGGACTTTGATACCATCATTTAATGAATGTAGATCTAATTGATAAAAAATATCCTCCGTTCTATTCATATATTGTTCTATAGGCCGAGTTAAAAAAACTTGACTTTTGTATATAAATAATGTGGGCTCACCTGACTTTCTATGATTTGTAGTGTTATTTTATATTCATTTATGGAAATAAGACACTATTAATGGAATAATCCAGAATAGTATACAATACAGTATGAATGGGACAGAGGGAATATGATAGACATGTAATCAGGGACGTAGCTAGGAATCTCGGTAAGGAAGGACATAAAGTGTTAGGAAAAAAATATGCCATCATTAATTATCGAGCTAGAATTTAGATACATCACGACTTATGTGGTAGAAAATTATTCAAAAAAATCCACATACAATAAAATAATAATCTAATGAATTCTTAAAAGCTAAGTATTGATAAAAAAACTTTAAAATTAGTTTTGCTTCATTAAATCTTTTCTGAAAACAAAAAAGAAAAAGAACAAGTAACAATTAAATTTGTTAACTAATTGGAATGTTTATAGCTTGAAAAAATATTCGGAGTTTACATACAAAATTTATGGGCATTTATACCTAAATAAGAACTCTCCAAACAAAAATTGCATAAACATGCATGCTTATACACAAATCGAATTAGATTGCCTAAGAAACTCAATTGGTTCGATTCATGATCTAATGTAAGATTATTTCATTTTGTGGAATTTAATTATTTATTTAAGAATATATATATATATATATATATATATATGAATAAATTGGATATTATAAAAATTATAACCAAAAAAACAAGGTATTGCATTTGCCTCTAATGTATCTATAAGTTTAATGTGGTTGTATAAGACGTTAATTGAATTCAAACAAGAGTTTTCAATCTTGGAAGCGTATAATCGACTTATTCATAGGCGGATATAGGGATATACAAGAAGCAAAATGAAATACGTATTTCTTGAATTGGTAAGGTACATTAGGCGGACTTTAAGAGGCATTCATTTATTTTTGGAAAGTCAAAATGGATATGACAACACGGATCAATGCGGTCTAAACACCTACACCTGTCTCAATTCGAAATTGTCTATATTGACTTTTTTTATTTTTCGAATTTATTAACCTGCAGGCAGTTACTTGTTAAAATTCTTACAAGATTTACTAAATTGGCACTAGTATGTTACTTGTCAAGTAATAAAGAATAATCTCGGCATGCATATATATTAAATTAGATAATATACACAAGATTGTTGATCATAACATTATTTTTTAATTTTAGCTAACTACACCTGTTACTCATAACTTTAAGTGAGGTTTAAATAATTTAATTGATCTAGAAATCATTGTCATGTCTAACGACTATAATTCGGACACGATTAACGCACATGAACAATGTATATATTATTGTGTTATTTTTTGGTTGAGTTCTACATGTTGTCATAAAAATATCATGTTTCAATCACGTCAGTCAAAACTACATAATTTGTATAAAATAAAGAGTAAAAGGTAAAATTATTAATTGAATTACTATAAAAAAAACTACACAGTTTTATATCAAAATTACGTAGCATTGACTGATACATGATTATAATGTGAGATTTTTGGTTCAATTTATCTCATCCCGTAATGTTTGTAGAAGCAGAAATTTATTCAATGCACATCTCAAGTTACGATTTTCATTTGAACTTAACTTATTGGTTTTCATACAAAAGAAAGTCTTGAAGTTGAAAACGCAAGTAGAGTAGTGGAAGGAGTGTTCCACAAGAAGGCACATGGCTCCGAGCGCCGCCCATCACCGGCAGCGGGGCCGTACGACGACCACCGCACAGTTGTTGGGCGACAGCATGCAACCAAAAATATCCAAATCCAACTCCATCACGTCACTATTTCCAAGATACGCCTCCCAATGATGAGCCCCAAACACGCGGCCGCCTCCCATTCGTCCACCTTGCTTATCCCTACAACTGCAGCATCTCTTGCTTGCTTCTCGAATTTTACTTCTTTTTCTTTAAAGTAGGAATCTTCTTGATATTTTCAAGAGAGAGAGAGAGAATGTATGTGGCGTTACATTGATTGCCTCTTTATTCACAATTCATTGAATTTCAACACTTTAGGTTTGCAGTTTGTAGGTAACGTAATTAAAATATGTAGCCGGGCCGCAGAAAAAACGGCAAGATATTATATTCACATGGATTGGTACAACATTTAAAGCGTATGGAACCTACTAAGTGATAAAATTGTTTTTTAGGTATTATTTGCAGATCTTTTGAGAAATGTTAGGGTACCTCAATGGGGGGTTTTAAAAAACCAAATTCTTTGGTTTTTTTTTTTTTTAAATTTTATTTGTTTTTAATTTTTTTTAAAACACAAACCCCCCTTTTTTTTTTTAAAATTTTTTTTTTTTTTTTTCCCCACAAAATTTTTTTTTTTTTTTTAAAAAATTTTTTTTTTTTTTTTTTTTTTTTTTTTTTTTTTTTTTTAAAAAAAAAAAAAAAAAAAAATAATTTTTTTTAAAAAAAAACACCACAAACAACAACCCCTTTTTTTTTTTTTTTTATAAAAAAAAAAAAAATTTTTTTAAAAATTTTTTTTTTTTTTTTTTTTTAAAAAAAAAAAATATTTTTCATTCTCCCCCTCCCCCTTCTCTTTTTCTTTTTTAATATATTTTTTTTTTTTTAATACAAAACTACTTTTTTTTTTTTTGAAATTTAATTTAAAAAATTTTTTTTTTTTTTTTTTTTTTTTTTTTTTTTTTTTTTTTTTTTTTTTTTTTTTTTTTTTTTTTTTTTTTTTTTTTTTTTTTTTTTTTTTTTTATTTTTTTTTTTTTTTTTTTTTTTTTTTTTTGTTTTTTTTTTTTTTTTGTTGGTTTTGGGGGGGGGGGGGGGGGGGGGGGGGGGGGGGGGGGGGGGGTTGGGGGGGGGGTTTTTAGTCGGGTCATATATGCTTTCAATTGTGGGTCAACAAATTTCATGACCCGACCCGCAACGGCCCGGTGGGCTCACATATTTTGGGTAAAGAAGCTACCATACTATAATTATATGGGTGGATGAACGTGTGCCCAACATAAATAGTTAGGGCCTAGTACTAGAATTGAGTTTTGTCTTGAAGCCCAATTTGTGAAGATAAAGATGGGTGAGAAGTGAAATAGAATATTATTATCACGATAGATTTTATACAATCAAAGAATGGATCTATACAAGATCAAGAGATAGGGTAACTGGTAAAAATGTGATACTCATATAATTAATTAATTATTTAAAATTGATCAATACAGGTAAAGATGTGAGACTCATTCAATTAATTAATATTTTTGAATTATTTGGGTTGACAAAGGTATAAAACCTATTTCCTTATTAAGAAATAAGACAAGTTTGATGGAACAACTCAAAAGATATACAAGATAAGTACGGTGAGACGAAGGGAGTATAATATTTACAATTTAGACCTTGCTAAATGTAATAATCCTAATACTCCCCTGATGAAATTCTAGCCATGATCCGTCGAAAAATGATTGAGCAAAGATTATCAAATGACGATTATGACAATGGTTTTGTAAAAATATCCGCCACTTGATCGATATTTGGAACATATCCCACATCAATTGTTTTATGAGCACTTTTTTCCCGCACAAAGTGTACTGTAACTTCATCTTCAATATGCTTCATTCTTGCATGAAATACTGAATTGCTAGACAACGCATTATTATCACTCCGTACTTGGACGGCGTAGAAATTAAAACACAAGACCAAACTCACAACATAGCCGTCAAAGTAAAACAGCCATTGCATTAGATTCCGCAATACTTCTCACAACATTCTCTTGTTTCTTGGAACTCCATGTAATTAAATTATTTCTAAGAAAAAGATACAGAGACCATCAATTGAACATTGATCAATTAGACAACATGCCCAATTGATATTTAGGACACGACAAGGGCGCTAATATAAATAATATTAAATTATTAATATTATCAAATGATCAACTCAAAGCACATAAGTCATAATCATAGTATAAAAATGTGAAATACTAAGATAAGTAGATAACAACAATAAACATTAGTCTTAAAGTCATAACTCATAAGTCATAATAATCTAAATAAAAAATATTAGGGTTGTAGGAAACCAGAGTTTACTCCATTGATTGAAAAATTTAATTTAGTTTATTTAAAGTGAAAGATTGAAGGTTTCGATGATTTGAGAATCGTTGTGAAGAAGTGGTCAAACAAACGTGTCCAAATAAAAAAACGTGTCCCGTGCGTGTCGGCCACATAAATTGCTGTGTTCGGGAAGTGTCCGATTTTTTTTTAATTTTTTTTAATTATGGACTCTTTTTTCCCGTGTCCGACACGTGTCGGGCGCGTGTCCGAGCGTGTCCGACACAGTATGGCGGCATTTTTCAGAGTGTCCGTGCAACATAGCTTCTTACAAGTTGTCAAATGTCAATACATCTTGGATGGCGCTTGAAGAAATTGACTCGACTTATTAACACGAAAGACCTAAGTATTGAAGAGCTCCAATAACATTGCGAAACAAGTCGGATTTAAGATGGGCACCATCGGCTTTACGAAATCATATGTTTGTTCACTTGTGTATTATATACTGAAAATACTCCATTTATCCCTTATTTGTCGCTCGCTTTTTTTATTTAATATCCTAACATAAGTAGGTCATTCGGAAAAAAAATAAGAATTAAATAGGCCTAATTAAATTATCAAAAAATCCAACAAATAACATACACAACTTACGAGTAGCAGAGAATACCTATTTTAAAACACATTTTTTCCCTTGTCTGTTATTTTATGAAAATTAACGGCAAGTGGCTGGGGAGGGGCGTTGTGGTAGGGTCCATATACAGCAACTCTGGGCCAACCGCATCTACTGGCTGAGATTCAACTGGCACGATCTCCCGCGCAAATTCTCCGCAATCACAACCGAATCGGACGGCAGCCAAGCCGCCAGATCTCCAGATTCGAAGTGGACAAAAACGCGTCTCCGCGCAACACGTGGACAGACAGCGCCCTCCATGTGTCCCCATCCTCTTCCACACATTTGTACCGCCTTCCAGAATCCCCCAGCTTCCACCCTTTCCCCTAACCTAAATTCAGAAATCAAATTTATAAATATTCTCTCTTTCTGTCAGAATCGGAAAAAAGCGCACCAACACGCACCGCCCTGCGAATGCGATTTTGCGAGATCTCAATTCTGAGCACCGACTGATTCTGCAATTTTGCTTCATTTTTTTTTGGAATTAGATAAATCATGGAGGTGGATTGCGGTGATTCTGACGAGGCGATGATGGCGGCGGAAGAAGGATGTTGCACGCCGAAGCGCGGCATACCGGTGAGGACTGCGCCGCCTCCGGCGCCGCGGAAGAAGGCGTTTCGCGACTGCGCGGAGAAGAGGAAGTCGCCGGAGAAGGGGTACTTCCAGCCGCCGGACTTGGATCAGCTGTTCGCCGTGCGGTCGAGGGTCGAAACCTGCGTTTAATTAGATAGAATTAACAACTTAATACTGATCGGAGCTAGGGTTTTTTTTTGGGGGGGGGATTGGTTCCGAGATTGGTTTTTGAGTAGTGTATGTATACTGTATGTGATCCTTTTGTGTATGGGCTGTGATCGACGGTAGCTTTGTAAATTATGAAGTGGATTAGTATTCGTTTTGCTGCTTAGCTGTTGAAATTTTTTTCAAAGTTTATTTATGTCTCCACTTCTAATTTTAATTTGAATCCGCTCCTATAATTCTTATGAATATCTATAATTTGATCTCATGAATATAAATTTATTACCGATTTAGGTGTATTTTCTTTGAAGGGGTGGGGTGTATTTGAAAGAATTTATTAAAAATTTTCCTTTGTTCTATTGGTATTGTTTTATACTCTCTTCATTTTATTATTTATGTACCAATAAGACTAAGTAAGATTTCATTATTTATGTACCAATAAGACTAAGTAAGGTAATTAAGATAGTCAAAATGTAAAGTTGTGATTTCATTATTTATGTACCAATAAGACTAAGTAACGTAATTAAGATAGTCAAGGTAAAATGTAAAGTTGTGATCTAAAAGGATAAAGATTTGAATTCATTTGTTAAGAGAGTATTCTTTATGTACTATTATTTAAAAAATAATAATTTTTGATGTGTTATTTAACTTTTTGAGGGGTTGATTTTTAGCAAAAATGATATACTACTATTGAGATGGAAAGAGTGTTTATTTGCTTTTTGATTGAATATAAGCAATTTTTAAGAGTTTGTAGTTTTTATTTTTTATTGCATAAGAAAGTTTCTAATGTAGAGACAGAGAGAAGATTTATCTACTTTTAAATCGTATAAACAGTTTTTAAGTGTTTGTCGTTTCTCTTTTTAATCGATAAGCAAATTAATAATGTAGTGTTTTGCCAAAACTTTTGTCTACTTTATCAATTAAATAGCTAAAATATTTAATTATATTGTTTCTTTTAAGCATAAATTAAATGCTTTTAGTGTATAAATATTATATTTTTAAAACTATTGCAATTTTTTTTAATTTTAATTCTGAACTCTCCTTATTTTTAGTCAAATATATTTTTTAAATTTTAAGTGAAAATAAATAAAAGTGCTTGTAATGAGTAGTTTCAAATACAAATTTTAACATATTAGGCTTATTTTGCCCTTGGGCTTTTATGGAATTTGTGGTTAATACTTATTGGGCCTATTTCTGTCGAATACCATAGTTCAGTTGACCTGTTCTGTCAAGCCCAAAATTGGGCCTTGTCGAATACCATAGTTCAGTTGACCCAATTTTGCAAGACTTGCAATGTGGCTCTGATCTTACAAACTTATGTAAATCAACCAAAAATTACTAAGCCCAATACAAAATTGAGGAGTCCCTTGTATGTCAATCATTTGACAGTCAAATATTATCAATTTAAATTGAATGTACTATATTCGTCTTAATTGGAACGTTCCAGTATAAGTGGTTCGCTCTAAAGACCAGTCGCATATGAATAGTGTATGTTGTTTTTATGTGGTTTATAAGCTTCAAAAAAGTAAGCTAAGATAAAGTGTATGAACCTAAACCTTAAACTTTTGTGTCCATGCTAAATGTGAGTGTTGTGTACTTCCTCAGTCCTATTGAGTTGAATTCACTTCATTTCTATGCGATTATTAAGGCGATATGGGTCGAATTCCTCAGAACTTACTATATAAGATAAGAAAATGAGACAAAATGGGTGAGATAATTTGATTAAAAAAGTGAGACAAGATGAATGAGAGACAGGGAGTTAAATCGCTCGATGAAACCTTAGTCAAAGGAAAAGGCTTGACCCATTGATTGTACAATGCCAATTAATTAAGCATAATTAATTGGGAATTAAAAGATTTGTGGACAATGACGTTGTGAAGGATTGTACCATGAGATAATAATAATGGTGATATAGTCCTGGGATGCGTGTAGGCCACATGGTTCGCATGTGGGCCTCCAAATGCTTATATTCTCAATTCACATGCCTACTTTCTCACTCCCCCTCTCTCTCCAAAAAAATGAAGAGAGAGAATTCAAATTAGTGAATCACTTATCTACTTTTTTAATCTAATAAATAACATAATACACTATTATAATTGTAAAATATAGTCTACGCATCATCTAGAACGTCCATCAAAGATTTAGTTATTGGGAAGATAAACAATGTGGGAACTTTCAGAATTGTTTATGGGATGGGATGGCATGATTAAATTAAGAGAAAATTAGCAAAGATTTGTTTATGAGTCTACATGTCTTGAAAAGGATCTTTACAAATCAACCATTAATCACTAACAATATATAGAAGAATATTCATGGTCTTTCAAATCAAGAGATAAAAGTTACTCCAACAACGACGAGGAAAATAAGCAACTACAACTATAAAAGATAATGTAAAGTGGTGATCGAGAATGTGGATTTACGTCTAGTTGATAATCGCAAAACTAATGACGATAATTTTCAGAAGCGCAGCCAGCTACCCTCGACTACTATTCGTCTTTGTCTGGTTAATCTGTCAATAATCATAACTTGGAAACACAAATTCGTCGATAGTTGTCTTACCGACGATAGTGTACCCTTTTTGTGACAAACTGACGGGCACACACCTAATAATATTGATTGGATTCAAATATATGACTGAAGTGACATTAAATTGCAAGACAACCACTTAAACCGTTAAAGTCATCTCAATAGTCTCCCCGATTAATAGTATCTCGTGGAATCGAGAGCAATTAGGGTTTGTTTCATCAAAATGTAAAACCCTTGACCATATGATAACCGATGTGAACAAAGGAAACCAGAGTTTGAATATGTGTGACTCGTTAGACAATGGTCACATGATTTTAATTACTTGGCAGTGCAAAGATTAGCAGAAGCTCTGTTTATTTTGATATTATACTGTTGACCGGTCAAAATTTGAATTTTCAATCAATCTCAACAGTCAAATGATTCCCAATCAAACTACCAACTTAATTAAGCAGACTATAAACACTGTCGATTCGCATTCAATATGGATGTCGCCGCTCAGATAATTAATCAACCAACTGTGTATACACACTTATAACCATAAATAAAATATTACTTCAAAAAATCATTAATTTAATTATTATTATTATTTTTATTATTGACACAATTATTACAAAAGCAGCAAAATCTTATTTTACTACAAGGTACAAAATTTCCTGACGCTGGCGCCGAGCCCTACCATGTGCATGTGTCACTCTCATCTCACCCATAAGAAAACTTTGATTTTATTTCTAAAATGCAGAATGTGTTGTTCTCTAATTCAGTAATATGATTTCGATTCGTTTTTTATCTTATAATATGAATTATCGTCTAGTTTTAGTTTTATAATATTAAATATTAATAATTGTGTATTTTTTGTCACCTAATAGAGAGTATACTTCATCCGCCTTTTTCTTTCCGGTGTAACATTTCCGACCAACGACAAGTGTTTTTAGTGTTTTGTGCTTAATGTTCTATAACCGCTAAACCTTTATCGGTAACTGTTGATAAACTGAATCATGAACTTCAACAATGAATCATAAGAACTAGATGAACTTCATGCAAAGCATTGAAGCAAGAAAACAGAGAAAGTATTGAACATAATCAAGGAAGGAGTTTTCATATATGAATTTCGAGATATAAGAACTGAATACAATCTTGAGCCTTCTACCTTAGCTATTTATACACAATGGGAGCCTTGAGCTTCAAGTCAAGACTTAACCAACTTAACTAATTTCTGTTATAACTATCTTAACAAACTTCGGTTGCCAAACTTATTCTGAAACAGAGTGTAGCTAAACTGAAAACTGCATCAGTTGCATCAATTGAGTTTAGCCGTTGTTCTGATCATCATGAAGCTCTACTTCTTTCTGCCTACGTGTTGAGTCTTGTGTTGAGCTGGAAGATGAGTTGGATGCTGACTTGGATGCTGAGTTGGGAATAGAATCATAACAACCCCCCTCAAGTTGAGAATACAAGTTGTGTATTCTCAACTTGGAAATTAGAAATTCAAACTGACTTCGACCAAGCGCTTTAGTAAGTAAATCAGCAGGTTGATGCTGAGTTGGGACATAGAGAAGATGAAGTTTACTGTTTGTCAGACAGTCACGGATGTAGTGACAGTCAATTTCTATATGCTTTGTTCTCTCGTGGTGAACTGGATTAGAAGCAAGAGCCAGAGCTGACTTGCTATCTGTATACAAAGTTGGAGGAGATAATGGACACCCAAAATCTTTAAAAATCTGCATTAGCCACATGGATTCTGATACAACAGCAGCAACTGCTCTGTACTCAGCTTCTGCTGAACTGCAAGATATTGTTACTTGTTTCTTAGACTTCCAGGAAATAAGAGATTCTCCCAAGAACATGCAATATCCTGTTATAGATCTTCTAGTGTCAACACATGATGCCCAGTCTGAATCACTAAACCCTTTAAGGGTAATTGAAGAAGAGGCAGAATAGAAGAGACCTTGGCCAATAGTGCCTTTTAAGTATCTTAAAACCCTGTGAGCTGCATTGAGGTGAGATAGGCCAGGTTTACTCATGAATTGCGCTAGAGTATGAACAACAAAGCTAATTTCTGGCCTGGTGACAGTTAAATACATTAGTCTTCCTATCAACCGCCTGTATGGAGTTGGATCACTGAGATAATGTTCATCATGGGAGCTGAGTTTGAGTTTGCTGTCCATAGGGAACTTTGATGGCTTACAGTCAATGTATCCTTCCTCCTTTAATAAATCCAAAACATATTTCCTTTGACACAAAGAAACACCAGTTGAATTTCTAGCTATTTCAATACCAAGGAAGAACTTCAGAGGACCAAGGTCTTTTATTTTGAATGAATCATCCAGAAATTGTTTTATCCTCTGTACTACCTGTAGATTATCACTTGCTACAATGATATCATCTACATAGACAAGAAGAATCAAGGCCATAGAAGAGGTAGTAATGGTGAAGATGGATGAGTCTGATTTAGACTGTTTAAAGCCATAAGATAACAGAAATTCTGACAGCTTGGAAAACCATTGTCTGCTAGCTTGTTTGAGTCCATATAGACTTTTCAGTAGTCTGCATACCTTAGTTGGATTTTCTGAAGCATAGCCAGGGGATAGGGACATATAAACTTCTTCATGCAAGTCTCCATGAAGAAATGCATTATTAACATCTAACTGTTCTAGATACCAACCTTTGCACGTAGACAAAGCAATGATGCCGCGGACTGTGGTGAGTTTGGCCACAGGGGAGAAGGTATCTGCATAGTCAATCCCTTCTTGTTGAGTGTACCCTTTAGCCACAAGCCTGGTTTTGTATCTTTCAATGCTTCCAACCGCATTAAACTTGACCTTGTATACCCACTTGCAGCCAATTGGTTTCTTTCCAGCAGGTAGATTAGTAATGAGCCATGTGCCATTTGCTTATAAGGCAGCTAATTCAGCATTCATGGCCTTTTGCCAATAATCATAGGAAGCAGCTTGTTTATATGTTTTTGGTTCATGAGTATCAGAAATTGAAACAGAAAAGGTTTTGTGTGATGTGGATAGAAGTGAGTAGGAAATATATTTGTGTAGATGGTGTTTAGACTTGCCTGACCGAGCTGCTGAACAAGAAGACTTGGATTGCTTAGCTAAGTTCTGTGCTGGTGCAGAACATGAGTAATCTTGCAGATAGGCTGGTGGATGTTTGACTCTACTACTTTTGCGGGGAATGATGTTATTAGAAAGGACTGGAAGTGAGTCAGAAGATGAATCTGTAGGTGAGTCAGAATTTGTAATAGAATCAGTAGGGGCTGATTCAGAAGAGTCAGTAGGATTTGAATGCAGAGAAGAGGTTTGAGTTGGCTGCAGTATAGGAGAAGATATCTGAGGAAGTATTGGAGTAGGAAGAGGAATGGAAGAATGGTTTGTGGGAGAAGCTTGAGATTTAAAAGGGAAATTTTGTTCATAGAAAATTACATCTCTAGAGACAAGAAATGACTGTGATTCTAAATCAAATAATTTGTATCCCTTTGAAGTGTTTGAATATCCCACCATGATGCATTTTCTGGCTCTTGGATTGAACTTATGTTTATGGCCAACTAGATTTGCTGCATAGCAAAGGCAGCCAAATACTTTGAATACTGAGTATTCAGGTGGAATAGAGTATAGAGTTTCATAGGGAGTTTTGTTTCCTAATGCAGAGGTTGGCAATCTATTTAAGATATATGTGGCTGTAAGTAAAGCTTCACCCCAGAAAGAAAGAGGTAGTGAGGCTTGAAACAAGAGAGCTCGGGCTATGTTTAAGAGAGATTGGTGTTTTCTTTCTACTACACCGTTTTGTTGTGGGGTATAGACACATGATGTCTGATGGATAATCCCATTTTTGGAGTAGAATTCAAACTCACTTCCATTGTCAGATCTAAGAATTTTGATAGAGGATGAAAACTGTGTTCTGACAAAAGATAGAAAGGATTGAAGATGAGTGTGTGTTTCAGATTTTGTATGCATCAGACAGCACCAAGTCGTTCTAGTGTAATCATCCACAATTGTGAGGGAATATTGAAAATCAGAATGTGTTTGAACATAAAATGGACCCCATAGATCACAATGAATCATTTCAAAAGGAAGCTTAGTCTTTATACAACTTTGGGGAAAAGGTAGCCTATGAAATTTGGCTAATGGACGGACATTACAATCTTTATTACTAGCTAAAGATATAGAGTCTATTCTGTTTTTAAGCAAGCTAAGAGTTGAATCTGCAGCATGTCCCAAGCGTTGATGCCAAAGAAAAGAATCATCAGATGACTTGGTAGCTGCAGATGATGGATTAGTTTGAATAGGGATTGACACAGAGGTAGGTTGTATAAGGAATAGCCCCTGCAGTAGCTTAGCAATGCCAATCCTCTTGTCCTTGGCAAGGTCATGTATAAGGCAAAAATCATCATGAAGTATAAGAGTTAGTTTTGATTCTGTGATGAGTTTTCCAACAAAAATCAAATTGACCTTGAAGCTGGGGATATAGAGAACATTAGGCAAAGTCATACTAGTATTGATACGAGCTTTACCTATATGAGTGACAGGGAGTTTTGTTTCATCAGGTAGTGTAACAAATATATTGGACACTGGTTGAGGGTCAATTAATATAGACAAATCTGACACCATATGGTCAGTTGCTCCAGTATCTAGTATCCATGTAAGAGGATGAAATGAAGCAGAAAAGCAGTTTATATGTGCTGAGAAACTATGAGGCTTCATACCTGTGTGAGGTTCAGAGGTTGATAAGGTGGTAGAGGATTGAGATAGGTTCTGAATTAGGCTCAGTAGGTGAGAGTATTGATCATTGGAAATGCTGGAACTAGGCTCAGTATTAGATCCCTGCTGGACAGAAACTGTATGAGCTGCAGAGGGGTAGCTTGATCCAGTCTTGGATTTGAACTTGTAACCTGGAGGATAACTATGAAGTTTGTAACATTTATCCTTTAGATGCCCAGTAATACCGCAGTGAGAGCAAGTAAGTTTATCCTTCTTGGAAGCAGCATTTGGAAAACCATGAAGCTTAAAGCATTTTTCCTTTATATGCCCAGCATTACCACAGTAAGTACAGATCATCTTGCCATTGCCAGCTCCATAACATGCCATTATGCCATCAGTTGAAGGCTGATCCAATAATGATTGTTGACTGATCATGGCCATTGATTCCATTGAAATAGTATTAGGAACCTGACTCAGCATTCTTTGTTTTTCTTCTTGTATTATGAGATTGTAAATCTGGTGTAGGCTAGGGAATGGCTTCATCATTAGAATTTGACCTCGGACAGAGGAGTATACATCATTCAGGCTCATAAGAAATTTGATTGTAATGTTCTGCTCAATCTGCTCAGCTACCAGATTCAAGCAATTACAAGAACAAGACTTCATAATACCACAGGTACACTTGGGAATAGGACTGAACTGATGGAATTCTTTCCATAATCCATCAAGTTTGTTGAAGTACTGAGTCACAGAGAGTTTACCTTGTATTGTGGCATAGATCTCCTTCTGTAATTCAAATATCCTTGCATAGTTCCCTTGTGAGTATCTTTCAGTCAAGATTTTCCACATATCTGCTGCTGAGTCTGCATATAGTATGCAAGGAGATATATCTTTTGTGCACGAGTTGAGAATCCATGACTGTATCATAAGATCACAGCGCTGCCAAGCTGCATAATCTGCATGTGTTTCTTCTGGAATTTGTGTGATTTGAGTAGGACTTGGTAAGACCATGTGCAACTTGTTTTTAGCTCCGAGTGCAATTCTCATGGAGCGGCTCCAAGATTGAAAATTATCTCCATTTAGAGGAGGATTGACCAGAACTGCTCCAGGAGCCTCTCCTTGATGAATGTAGTAAAGGCTGTTTGAATTTTCAGCAGCCATAGAAGATGAATTTTGTAAAGAACATACAAAGAAGAAGATTTAAAGGAAATCAGATATATCTTGTTTGAAGATTATCTTTCAATCGATTGAAAGCTCTGATACCATGTTGATAAACTGAATCATGAACTTCAACAATGAATCATAAGAACTAGATGAACTTCATGCAAAGCATTGAAGCAAGAAAACAGAGAAAGTATTGAACAGAATCAAGGAAGGAGTTTTCATATATGAATTTCGAGATATAAGAACTGAATTCAATCTTGAGCCTTCTACCTTAGCTATTTATACACAATGGGAGCCTTGAGCTTCAAGTCAAGACTTAACCAACTTAACTAATTTCTGTTATAACTATCTTAACAAACTTCGGTTGCCAAACTTATTCTGAAACAGAGTGTAGCTAAACTGAAAACTGCATCAGTTGCATCAGTTGAGTTTAGCCGTTGTTCTGATCATCATGAAGCTCTACTTCTTTTTGCCTACGTGTTGAGTCTTGTGTTGAGCTGGAAGATGAGTTGGATGCTGACTTGGTTGCTGAGTTGGGAATAGAATCATAATAGTAACCCATTAAGAGTGTGCTTAATTTGCAAATACTTTTTATAAACACTTATCTTTTTGACTGCATAAAAAGTTTTAGTATTTGCAAAAATTTATTTTATGCATTAGTTTTTCTAAAATTAAGCAACTAAATTGTTTAAGTTTCTAAGCATCTCAATATGTATTTTTGGTGCTTAAATCATATTAATTTCTGAATTTCCCGAAAATAACTAATTTTTTACACTTATTCTAAAAAAACCTTGATTTTGATTAAAAACGGTTATTTTCAACTTTAAGCAAAAAAAATAATTAAAAAAGTGCTTACATATGCATATGCAAACACACCATAAATCACATATAAATTACAAGATGGAAAAGTAGTATAATTTCGGTTAGAGAACTAAAAATGAAATTTAGAAAGAGTTAATACGGAAAAGTAGTATAATTTCGGTTAGAGAACTAAAAACGAAATTTAAAATGAGTTATAGGACCAAAATTAAAATCTTCCTCTCTTCCATTAACTTAGATACATACAAAAAATATCCTTAAATATGCTTGACATTTGACTACTTTTAGAAAGGGTTTGATGCTTTTAACTTGGATGATCACTCATAATAAAATATCCCATATTTAGGTTAGTGGCTGCAAATAATGGAAATACCCTCTCAAAAGAAACTTAAAATGAAAGCAAAGAAAGAGAAAATAAATGTTTTTTAAAGAATAGTAAAATGATTATAGAAGACAGTGAAAGTACAATAGGTTAATGAGCACCGACTTTCTGCCCTAATGAAATCGAATTTCAACATAACTCCACTCTTTATTTAATTGCAAATCTCACATTTCCCAAATACATATAAATAAATAAAACCACTTCTCTCTCCCTCTCTCTCTCTCTCTCTCTCTCTCATGTGCACCCTCCTCAATTTCCCGCTTTAAAAGCCACTGCCGTCGCAGTAAAAATGGCAAGATTTTCTAACCTCCTCATTCTTTCCATTCCATTATAATTGACTCTTTATTTTCCAACACGTATTTTAAAAAATTGTGTATTGAATGTAAAGTAGCATAATCTAGTATACAGATTAAACCACTAATTTAAGTATACCATTTTTAGTCGGACAGCTCAAAAATAAATACAAGCCACAGTTATTAGTTATTCAAAAATGCGGAAATATGCAAACACGAAATACGAGTAAAGCAAGTAAAAAACAACACAAAAATTATTCACCCAATTTATCTTTTGACTACGTTAGGGGGCGCGATCAAGCCAGAATCGTGCACTATTATTTTCAAATGTGATTACAAGGAATTACAATACTGTTTATAGAAGAATAGAATAGCTCTTATTTAACTTTGAGTATTATTCGATCCCTAGTCTATCACAAATTTGGTCCCCTAATATGACTGTGCGGTCATTCCAAAAAATTGCCGGTATCTTAGATTTTCAATACCTTCAAGCTCTATACTCAACAAATAACTAGAAGAATAGAATAGCCCTAATTTGACTCTATGGTTAGATTTTCGAGCCCTAGTTTAATACGAATTTGAGCTCTAACATGACTGTACGGTCAGTCCAAAAGATCACCGGCATTATGCCCGAGTTTTCAGTACCTTCAAGTTCTATACTCAATAAATAATTATTCTACATGTTATATGGGTTTCAAAATTCAAATCCTGCAAAAGGGACTCAAATTCTTGAAATAAGAAATCAATTGAAAGATTTTTATTTTTTTATTTAAATGAAAGATAAATAATGGAGGGGTAGAGGGGCAGGAGCAGAATGGTTGGGGCCTATGATAAAACCAGATCCAGCATAGAATTTGGCTGCAAATTATAAAGTAAGGTGCAAACTCTGACCATTTTACTCTAGCATCCACATGTGATGCTCAAAACCAACAGTTTTCATCAATAGTCAATACTACCCACCATTGTCTCCACACTACTATATATTGTCCCACCACAACTCTTGCATGCCAAACTCCTCCCCTCTCTCTCTCTCTCCCCCCCAAATTCACTCTCTCTCCACACACTAAACATCTGTCTCTGTCTCTCTCTGAGCACAAACACAAATAGGGAGCACTTCTAGGGTGCCTTTTGAATGGAGTATTACATGGATGAGAAATGGAAGCTATCCAAAGAAGATAGGCCACATTCCTCATCCAAACCGTCCATATCAAGAAGTGTCTCAACAAAATCCTCCCTGCAGAAAAGCTTCTCTACAAAGAACCCTTTCGGCCTCTCGAGGAGCTCCTCTCAGAAGAGGGCTTCGTCGAAGTCATCTCTTCCGAGGAGCTCCTCTCAGAGGTGCTCGGAGTTCACACGGAAATGCACCAACATGGCTAAGGAACAGAAGGCTAAGTTCTACATTGTCAAGAGGTGCATCACCATGCTTGTTAGTTGGAAGAAGAATGGAGACTCTTGATGGGAATTAGGAAAACGGGTTTTTTCTCCACGCGCGTGATGGATCTAGGGTTCAATCCGGGCCCGAAGAAGTTTTCCGGCCATCCGAGAGATGAGAGAGAAAAAATCATCAAGATTCATCAGATCCTCAATGTATATTGCAAGAGTGGATTTTTGTGAGGTGTAAGATAATATTTTTATAAATTCATTGAGGAGACAATCCAAAGTTATGATCTTTTCTTGAATTTTTTTCTTCTCTCTCTTGATCTGTATAGAGTGTGCGGTGTAATGTGGTTTTTACTAGCATCTAATTTGATGATAGAAAGATTCCCCTCAGCAATAGAATTCAAGTGGTATGTACAATTGTGCTATCTTTCACACACAAAATGGGAATCTTCACAAGTACCAAAAATGTTGTATTATTAGAAAAAAAAACTGTACCTTTCTTGGCTGGTTCTAATAATATCACCTATATTTACTCTCACTATATCAACCATTCCCAAATTCAAGTTTTTTTTTTCTTTTTTTACACATTTTACTTTTACCTTGAGTCCATCATCAAGTATGATCAAATCAAATGCAATGGAGATCGCCAACCTATCTACCCTACTGAAACTTACAATGACAGTTAAAGAGTTCGAGTTCGATTTACTTTTACCTTGATGAGAGCATGTGCCTCCACGGAAGATAATGCAAAGCTTAGCAGACATTGTTGGAATCCAATAAGAGCAAGGGGGGCCGTCCTCCCATACTGCACCCACTTTTTGAAGTACGATGTCCGCCTCTTTAATTCACTGCTACTGTTTCGAAATCGAAAATTCTCATGATTAATCAGTCTATCAAGAGTATGAAGCTTTCTATAATTTTAGGTAATCGGAATTGGAGATTAACTGAAAGAAATAAGAAGCTTTATCCAGCGTATTACCATCCTCTTTGACGCATTTCATCGAACACCTGAAATGCGTTCCGCGTTACCGTCATCATTCATTCAAATCACAACCCTACTTCACTCTTCCTCCTCTCAAATAGCTCGAACCCAATCCCAAACCTTTCCTAAGAAACCCATTAATCAAAACTTGTGAAAGTATACTGATTTGCAACCAAACCCCTCTCATCCTTTAGCGGTTAGTTGTAAAAGTATTAAAATGTCCTTTGACATGTTTGATAGGTTATCAATCCGTATGGTTAACCGACTGAATCGAACTAAAAAAATTCGATTCAATTTTTTAGTTTCATTTCTTATGCCTTTTGATTTTCAGTTAATCAACTGGTTAACCGAACCAAATTGATAAAATATTTAAATGTTTATGCATTAAAATATTTTATAAACAATATTAATTATTTTATAATATAATAAATTTATATTGTGTGGTATATATTGTTGATTTTAAATTATTAATTTGTATTCATAAATTCTTTACTATTTTAAAAACAAAAAAACTAGTAATGGGACACCTATTTTGAAAATACAAGACATGGGACCGGGGAGTATTAATAAAACAATTTACATTATTTTCTATTTTTTCCTTATTTTTTTGGAATTTGGGTTATAATAGAACAAAATCCAACCCAACCAAAACACAAAAACTAAAATTTTAATTAATCAAAAGTTTAGTTCGATTCAGTTCGATTTGGTTTTAACTGAATTAATTGAAAAAAGGAAGACTCGCCATTTCTTTTATTTCTTATTTATCCGTTGAAAAAAAATACATTTAAAAAAAAAAGACAAAAAGAGCAAACTCTCATCCGGAAATAAATAAACAAAAACAACTCGCAGTGGCGGGAAGAAGCTGATCAGCATTTCGGAAGATCGGACGGCGGCGGCGGAAGCTTCTGGTTCGGCAGTTCTCCGTCCAGCACTACCCACGCCATCTTCAAACCCCAGCTCAGATGCACTTCAAAATGGCAATGCATAAACCAAACACCTACAAAATCAACACAACAAATTCAAATTACCCTCGCTTCGAAAATCGAAAGGAGCAATTGATCGTGATTACTAATCAAAGAGAAATTACCCGGATTGTCAGCCCTAAATCGAAGAGCAGTCCATCCTCCGGACGGCGCGGCGATGGTGTTCCTCTCGACCGGGTCGTTGAGGTTGAATTTCATCGGATCCTTCGCCGGATCGAAGTTTCCAAACCCTTGCCCGACGACGTAGAAATTGTAGCCGTGGAGGTGGAGCGGGTGGCTCTCCGCCCCCAAAATGCTCGTGTCCTGGAGCACCACCTCCACCGTCGCGTTGAATTTCAGCACTACCACTTTCGTTCCGTTCGCCACCCTCGAGTTGTTCGGGGGATTGCCGGTGTAATTGAACGGAATCAAGGGGGAATTGGGGAAATCCGAGGTGTAGACGCCGTTAGACCTGCCGGAGAAGTACGATTGAAGAAGCGCCGTCGTTGGGTTCGTGAAGGAAACGTTGTTAATCGAGGCTGCAAACATCGATCCGTTAGGCCCTTGGCAAGTCTGATTCTTAGGGCAGGGGTTGCTCCCCAACCCTACCGTGAAGAAAAACTTCCGATCAACCGTTTGAGGCACGTTAGGCGGAACTAGGCTGCGGAATTTGCTGCTGAAATTCGCCACCGCTGAAGTAGCATTGATCGGTGGGAGATTAGGGATTTGCAGAGCAATTGAGGTGTTGCTAACAAGGGGTACTTTGGTAATATACTGAAGAACTCCGGCGACGGTGGAGTTATCGAAGGTGCCTTGGCCAGTGAAGTACGGCCTTGCAGCCATGAAGAAGGTGGTTTTGCTAGGGCTAATCTTCGTTTTGAGAAGAACGTTGGTGGTTTGGCCCGGGGCGATCACTACTGTATCCGTATTGAATGGCTTCACATAAACTGCATCGGCTTCAACCACAGTGAGAGTGTGGTTTGAGATGGTGAAGAACAGTTCATCATTGAGTGCAGCATTGATGATTCTCAGAAGGTATGTCTTCCCTTCCTTTACTTTCAGCTTGAATGTTTCTGCAAGAAGAAGATAGTTTATATGAATAATTGATAGTAAATTGCCTTCTAATGTTACAACATTATAGGTTTGGGATATTAGTCGAATTTACAGGTTTGTCGATTGTTCAAATTTTTTTGGTTGTTTCGGATTTTCACAACTAGATCTTGGTAGAGTTTAATTAGGGCTTTACCTTTGGTAGAGCAGTTGTATAACGGACCAGGTAGTCCGTTGATTGTGTAGGCTTCCGATACGTTAGGGCCGCCTCCCGTTTGTAGGGCTTGGTTTATAACTGCCTCAGTATCAGCATTGAACCATTCTCCTATAGTTTGATCAGACAAACACATGTTAGATCAGATGTTGGAGGAGTTGTGTTTGATTTAGGGCTAATGTGAAGTTCTTGAAACTCAACCTAGGATAAGTGGGACTTCTTTGTAAGGTTTGATGAAAGGGTAAGAAGTGTTCTTGAATGGGAGGATGATTAGAGGGCCATAGAGAGTGGCTCTCAGCCAAGAGATGTGAGCATGCCAGAACAGAGTCCCTCTCTGCCCTACAATGGTGAAGTTGTACTTGTAGCTTTGCCCGGTTTGGATCGGGCATTGAGTCACGTACGCCGGTCCATCCGCCCACCCGCTTAGAAGTTGCCGAATTCCGTGCCTAATTTCACAACATGGAAAAATTAGGGTTAAGATTTCATTCCTAAACAAAAATCCATTTTTTGATTTAGTTTATCAATTCTATGACCGGAATAGGGGAAGATACACGTAAACCCGTGATTTTAAAAAATGACAGATCTATTTACTTTATCAATAACTGGGCCACCTAGTTGGGTCATGACATGTGGAGGATTAGAATGAGTGGAGGGTACCAGTGGATGCTGACATTGTTGGGTACTCGGTTGATCACCTTAACCACGACGCGGTCACCCTCGCGTGCAACAACCCGTGGCCCTGGGAACTTCCCGTTCACCGTGATAATGCTCTTTGTAGTGCATAATCTGGTCACATTCTGCATCTGCACCTGCAAACATACGAATATATGATTGTAGACACTCATCTCTATAACGAAAGTAAAATCGTAGTAGTAGTAGGAGTAGTTACATTGAAAGTATAATGCCTAGTTCTTCCCTCCACAATGGCGCCAAGAAGCAAGAAGATCAAGAGAGAGAAGACTAACGGAGGAAGAGATGAGGCCATGAGAGAGAAAGGTAGCAAACTAGTTGAACTTGTGGTGTGATGGAGTATGGGAATTTGTTCATTCTTATATAAGGATGGATTGTTTGTTTTGTATTATGGAAGAGAATTATGCCTAAAGAAAATGTGACAGTGTGAGGAAGGATACTATACCAAACTGTTGGCCCAATTGTCACAAACCAACCGGTGTAAATTAAGTGACCATATTTGATTGGACATTACCCCTTTAACATAATTTCGACCCAATTTAATCTTTTTATATTTCTAGTATTTTCATTAATTTTTTAAATCTTAACAGAATTAGCAAGTGATAATCTTTGTGTGCAAGATTCTGACAACAAGTTTAATGATTTTGTTTAGGGACAGAAAGAGACATTCAATCCACCTTTCTTTTGGTGAAGATAAAAATGACATGCCACAAATAAGAGGCTATTTAGATATATAAAGTACCAAGTTTCACCGTAAAATAAAAATATGTTTTTTGTTTTTGTTTTGTATAATACAAAATCTACATCAGTATTTAGGGTTGGAAGTTGAAGCTAAGGCTGAGCTTTTTGTAGTTCCAAAAAATTACACTCTATCAGTCTGTCCCATTGATTTTGTTTTATTTTCTATTTGGAGTGTTTTACTTGATCTTGTCTTATTTTCAAAAATGAAAAAGAAAGAAATTAAAGCATAAATCAATCGCAGTCATAATTAATAATTCTCATTAATAACCGTGTCGAAAAGAAACGAGACTATGATAAGTAATTCTTATTAAAAAAACATCCACAAATATTCTTTGGTAATTTCAGGAGGACTGAATAATAATTTTTTAAAAGATAATTCGAGAAATCTTAGTATTATTTCTTAAAATTTAGGGAGTAAGGTAATCTCCATACATATGCCCTTAAATCCGCTTATTATTATTCGTCACTTTACAACATACACAAATTACATAAATCGGAATCTGTTGCATGAACATTTCAGAAAACCTCAAAATATTTATTGGATATTCCTACATGACACAACACTTTGATTGTTGTGTCAGTATGCTTTAGTCCACGAAAAATACAAAAAATAATTTATTTCATATTCCCGTGTCACATAGCGTGTCTTTATCCATATCATGTTGTATTCCCTATCATGTATTGTGTTTATACCTAGCTATTGTATAAGTTTAGTTGTCACATAGCTTGTCTTATATCCGAGAGAGGATCCTCTATCCCATTTTTGTATCTTTCAATAGCCCACCAATCACGCGCGCCACGCGCGTAGTGGGTCAACACTTGTTCCCACCTTATTGGTGGGACACCCAATGGGACACTCATTGGGTTAGAGGATCTTCTCTCCTTATATCCATATCATGTTGTATTCCCTATCATGTATTGTGTTTATACCTTGCTATTGTATAAGTTTAGTTAAAGATTGACAGGGACTTCTAGAAATACTCGTTTTGGAAAGTACCTAGAAGTTGTGCAAGGAACCTTGAATTTGTTTAGGAGTTTGTCTCCATTCATATCATAATATGAATATCAAATATGTTTTGCTTGACTTTTTACATTATAGTTGCTTACTAACAAAAAATTGAATTTAATACCTAAATAGAAATTAAAAAATAAGAGTGAAATGATCATTTTGCCCTCCACGCCGTTGATCAATGGGATACCGAAGTTGTGCTCCTATCCCTCCTCAACACATATCTACTGAAAACCGAATTACCCATACCCGAACCCGATTCGCGAAGACTCGTACTCCTCCGAATCGGAGCTCCATCTGCGGGACCCGACTGCCGCCTAAACATCGATCCCAAATTACCAAAAAACCGCCGCAGAACACCGCCTCTCCGCCGCTGCACCCACTCAATCCCCGACGGTGCGCCGCCGGTGAGACTCATACTCCCTTCCACTTCCGAATACACCGCCGGCATCTCGCCATCTCCTCCCCCGACGAATCGGCCGACGGCGAAACCACCGCCGGGTAAACGCCAAATTGATAACCCTACTGACGACGATTGGCCGGAACCGCCGTCCGGTTCGTCGATCGGCAGCTCGTGGCGGCAGACCGGGCAGGAGTTGTGGAGGTTCAGCCACGGGAAGATGCAATCAGAGTGGTAGATGTGCTTGCACGGCATCTCGCGGACCTCCGATCCGAGGGTGAACGCGTCCGTGCAGACGGCGCAGTGCGCCTCGGCGTCCACGTGGCAGGTCTGGATCTGGAACGACGGCAGCGACGCCACCGCGTGTTTGCTGGCGGGTTGGTTCTCGGGTCGGGTCCAGAGGCTGAACCCGATCTGCGACAAGCGGTCCAGCATCACCTCGAATCCGGATCCGAGCAGCGACTCCGACATCGCCGACGGCAGCGGCCGGATCCCCATTCCCGACCCGTCGTCGTAGTAGAGCTCGTAGCTCCGCCTCCCGCCGCTAGGCGGGGACAACTCCGAGGACTCCGACTCCAATTCCAAATTGTTCCGGAGGACTATCAGCGGATTGAACGAGGTTCCGTTGCGGCGGCGCCGCCGCCGCGGCGAAGCGAGCCGGTACGGACGCTCCGGTGAGAAATCGGTGGGGTCCACCAATTGGATAAACCCGCCGTTGCACTGCGGGCAGACGACTGCGTCGTCGGAAGCGGCGGCGACCATCCTCGTGCACTGGTAGCACCAATAGGACGGAGACGGCGGAGACGGATGCGAATCCATCGGAGCTGAGCGGTGGAGAAGATCGAGAGACATGGATTGAGGATGAAGAAATTTCAATAATGGTGTGAATGGCGGATGCGCGTGTATATATATATATATATATATATATATGTTAGTCGTAAATGATTGTTGAGAGTGAGCTGTGAAGACAGGTATGAAATTAAGGAGAATTAAAGGAAATATTACACGTTATGTCCAAAAATGAGAATACAGTAACAAAATAGCCTTCAATTAAAACGCGTAATGACGCGGGTGCTAACGGCCGTTATCTCTCCTTCAAATTTTGGATTGCGAGATCCTGCGGAACTATATTTGTTAACTAAACACAAAAAAAAAAAAAAACAAAAAAAAACACACCCCCACCACCCCCACAACCCCATATTAACAAACTACAAAATATAAATAAATATATAATACATTATAAAAATTTATAAAAAATTATTTTAAACTTAAAATTATATTAATATTATAATTAATATTTAATTTTTTATTAATTTTTTCATCCCAAAATAATTTTTTCATCCCTCTCTTCACCTTTTTTTTTTTTTTTTTTTTTTTTTTTCATCCCTCTTAAAATTTTTTTATTACATACCTCCCCTCCATCCCCTCCCCCCCTCCCGAAACAAAAACTACTTTTTTTTTTTTTATGATGCTACATTTTTTTTAATGTTTACTATTTGGCTAATAGTGAAAATGCCCCTTTTGTAATTTACAATAATAACATAGAGACCTAGAGTTGACTTATTCGTACTCAAATGTTATATATTCGAATTTTGTACACGTTTTTTGTTGGAGTTCAAAACTTTGGTGTATTGCATTGGAGTTCGAATTTTAATGAATATAATACGAAAGTAATTTAATAGGAGCATGTGTGTAGTGTATTGTATTTTTAAAATAATCGTATCGTATCATGTATTATGTGTTGGTGCAATTTAAATAGTTGTGATACATATTTTACCTAGTCAATTTTGCATTATATATGTATGATAAATATTTATTACATTTTTAATGTACTCAATTAAAAAAAATAATGTAATCTGCCCACTTTCTAAAGTGTATTATAATGATTGAACGAGATGAGAGTACGTAACTGATAAATTCAAAATTGCAACCAGTGATTTGAATTAGTATTTTTGAAAGAAATACAAGGGGAATATGAAAATGTGGGTAAAGAATTAATAATTTTTCTATAAAAGAATCGGGAGTCAACGAACAACGGCGTTAAAGTTTTGTTATGCAAAGTGGACTGGTGAGAAACGAGAATAATTTTAAACAATAAAATTGCAAGTTGAAAATAAATTAATGAGTCAAATAAGGCCAAAGCGCGCCGCGGAGCGGAAGCCGGCCGACGTATGTGTTAATCGTGGTTGAACAAATCGCGTACACACACGCGACGAAACTTCGCAGGGACCCAGAGTTTGACGGATTTATCATCTACTCCCTCCGTCCCAAAATTCTTATCCAATTTTCTTTTTGTACGATTTTTAAGGA
The DNA here is from genome assembly GCA_028984105.1 of Lavandula angustifolia. Lineage (NCBI taxonomy): Eukaryota > Viridiplantae > Streptophyta > Magnoliopsida > Lamiales > Lamiaceae > Lavandula > Lavandula angustifolia. Next base: position 2,969,536 of record CM054826.1, read on the forward strand.
GAGTTGTTAGTTATGTGTAGATTGGTATAAAGTTGTGAGTCCCATAAAAAAATTGTGTGTAATAATTTACTAAAAAAAGAAAGTGGACAAGAATTTTGGGACAATCAAAAATGAAATAACGGACAAGAATTTTGGGACAAAGAGAGTATGTTTATTTATATACTCCCCTTCCTCACTCACATCCCTCTCACTCCAATTATCAGTATTTATTTTCGAGTTATCTTATTCTAATTAATCATTCCTCACTCACATCCATCTCACTCTAATTGTCAGTATTCATTTTAAGTTTCTGGACATAATTTTCTTTTTTAAGTAAAATAACACTTCGTAAAAGTTTCTGGACATCATTACTCTATTATTCATTTACACACAATCAATAATTTTCTTAATCTCCGTACTGAAAAGATAATAGACAATTAGAGTAAGACGGAGGAGTATTACTCTCTCTCTCTTACGATCCTGTTATGCTTCGAACTCAGGAATTTATGATTATTAACTTTTGAAAACTTTAGATTATTTCTTAAATTACAAGATCAAATAAAATAGAAAAAAAAAAGTCGAATGCATTAACTATGTCTTAATAGAATTTTGATGTATTTCCATTCATTTAAAATAACTATTACTCGATAATTGTGTCAAGTTCTTAATACAATTAAAACTCATAAAATAAATATCTAAATACATCCCGTCCCATAAGTTGGAAGTCGAACGATGCATGTATTGAAAAAATCGCGTACACACACGCAACGAAAGTTCGCATGAACGCCGAGTTTGATGGATTTTTGTTTAGTTACTTCTCGTCCCATAATTATTATCTCACTACTCTTTTCGAACCTCCATCATTCTTATTTTGTTTTCTAAAACAAAAAATTATTACAAATATTTTATTTAAAGATCATACATCGTTACCCACAACTAACAACTCTCTTAAATTAACCGGCCTAAAAAAAGGGACAAGAATGATAGGACGGATGAAATATTATACACGTGAAATTATAATTAAAATTATTTTACTAAAGTCTTATCAATTTAAGGCACTATAAATATGATAATATGATAATGCACATAGCATTTACCAATGTGAAACATCGAAAAAAATTAACCACTGGCTTGGGGATAAATAATTGATACTCTAATCAGACAAAATTCATATATGTTGGTTAAGTTTTAGTTTATAGGTATTGTTATTAAGGGCTTTTTTTTTATAGAAATTAGTTAGTAGTTCTAACTTTTTAAATGACTTCATTAGTATTGAATTATATACAATTTTTTATGGAACTTTTTTGAAATATTGCTTTTATTAAATCGACAACTTGATTAATTGATCAAGATATTATCGAAAGCCATTTTTATTTTTCTTAGTTGTTGATAATGCACTTTGATAATAGAGTAGTTGGATTAATGAAGATTAGGGCTGTGGGGTGAAAACCCATAATCATAGAGATCCATATTTTGTACTTTGAAAAAAAATATTTTCGATTCGTTGGTCGAACTAAAATTACAAATTTTGTTAATATCATTTTGTATTTATTCCCATCGAGACATTATTAAAGTAATTTATATGCTCGAAAATTGTCTCTTATTTCGCAACTTAAATCTTGAAATCTCAAATGCTAATAATAAAAAAGAATGTTTAATTCTGCTAACTACAGATTGAAAATATAACAAGTGAAAATTTTTAATTATACTTTTTAGTAATAGTACTTATGTTGGCGTCATTAGGAGCTTTCCTTTTAATTTTCATGACCCTATAAAGCTAACCATTTTTAAAGTACTAAACTCAAATATTAATGTTTAATTTTTTATCAGATTAATTTTTTACCATTCTTTTTAATTTTTTATCAGATTAAGCTCAAAAAACTTGACGAGCAACTTCATATTTTTGAAAAAAAAAAACCATTATATACTTTCAAATCTTACAATTATATTAATATTGATTTATATTAAGCACTCAATAGCTAAATTTACAACACTAGTATAACTAAAAACTCCTACCGGGAAAATTACATAGTTATTAGATAAATAAGTTAGTTCATACTATTAAAGTTTATTTATTTATTATTATTATTATTTTCAAATTTTTACTCTCTCCTTCGCACTATTATTGTATAGGTGGAGGTGTGTAAATTGGGTTGAATTATGAAAAAATAGTGGAGTTCACTTGTTAAAATTGATTATGGTCTATACGTTACTTTATTTTTTTGGACAAAGACAATAATATGTGACAGTCAAAATGAAAAACTAAAATAAAAATAACGGAATGAAGGATGCATTATTTTATTAAAAATATGAACCTACATCCACTATTCCGGGTGTACAAGATTTATTATGACATGTATTTCAAGTTTTGTAAATTTATTCTTGGGTAGAAAATAAAAAAAAAATAAAAATTGCTAAATAAGTCTTTTTTTTTTTAAAACAAAATAATAGCTAAAAAATATCTATGGTTAATATTATGGAAATTTTGACAAATTAGAACGTGACAAAAGATTATTACATGTGAGTGTAGTCCATGCATCCCCCTCTCTCTTTGAAACAAAACCCTAAATGGGGTTCAATTCGCCGCCAGATTGAATCCCCACTTATATAAATTTCTGATCCTTGATTCACTTGTGTGAGCACGTACTCTACACCAATCCCATTTCAGAGGCTGCTTCAAGTTTTAATTTCCCTTTTCGTTTGAAATCAGAACAATGCCGCATTTATTTGAGATTCAATGAAGATGGAGAAAGCTCGTTTGCTTTGCGGTTACTCAACCTGCGCTGAATGTGAGTTTTTATTTTCCCGTGTGTTTGCGGTCTAGTCGTTTCGCTGATTTAATTGATCTCCGAGAACTGATTTTTCGTATTAACTGACGGTCAAAGTTGAGGTTTTTATGAGCTTCGAACTTGAATTTTTTCCGCGGATTTCAATGTTGGATAAATTAATGGTGTGTTATTGATGTATTTATTGAGTTTATATGCTGCTGCTGGTGTTGATTTAAGTTTATCTATGTTTGTGGAATGAACTGCTGAGAACTAGGCTTTTTGAATTTGTGAAGAAACATCAAACATGCCGTCTGAATTGGGTAGGATGATTGGGAATAGTGAAAATTCATTTGGGGATGAGTTTGAGAATGAGATAGGTTTCTTACTCCGTGAACAAAGGAGGCAAGATGGTGATGATCTCGAAAAGGAGCTTAATTTGTATAGGAGTGGATCAGCTCCGCCTACTGTGGATGGTTCACTAAATGCTGTTGGTGGGTTGTTCAACCATGGGATTGGTGGTGGATTCATTTCCGAGGAAGAGGTTAGGTCTCACCCTGCATATTTATCTCACTACTACTCCAATGTTAATATGAACCCAAGGCTGCCACCTCCTCTCTTGTCGAGGGAGGACTGGCGGTTGGCTCAGAGGTTGCAAGGGGGGAACTCAGCTATTGGTGATAGGAGGAAGGTCAATGGGGATGATAGTGGCTATGGTGGGACATCCATACATAATTTTAACTCGAACAAGCAGGGGATTATGGATATGGAGAAACGGCAGGGCTCATTGGAGTGGGGTGATGATGGACTAATTGGTTTGCCCGGATTAGGACTAGATATCAAGCAAAAGAGTCTTGCAGATATATTTAAGGTTAGCATCAACTAGTTTCTTTTTATTAACTTGGATGTTTCTTTCAACTTTGATGTATTGCTTGTGTGTGGCGTTGGGATTTTGCAGCTTACTTATATTATTGTTTCGGGGATAGAATACTAGGATTCTTCTCATTATGTTTTCTGCCTTGCATGTATCTTATCATATTCGAAAAACCGTTTGTTGCCGATATCTTACACGTGCAAATGAAACTAATATACAAAACCATTAACTTATTTCGTCTCTTGTCCTACTTGTGGACTGAACGTTTTGGTTTAGAATGGATTCATACAATATATTTCTTTCTGAATCCATTGCAACCAGCTTTACAACACACACATCAGTGATGGAAAGATGACCACCTTTTTGAAATGGTACATATATATTAAGCTGTTGGATAAGTCATAATCTGGAATGTTCAACCTTGATATTATCTTTATGATATGTACCTATGTGTGTGTATATATATGTGCATTTGGCGTCTCTGGCATGCGGCAAAGATGAGCGGCTATCAGCGGCGGAGCTAGGATTTTCCACCAGTGAGGGCTAATAATGAAAACTTTTAAAATGAAATAAATAATAAGTGTTTATAGTACCTATGTGTGTTCAAACTTTTTATGATATGTACCTATGTGTGTTTATAGTATCACAATGCCATTTTTATTTGTTAACATTAAAAAGGCAGGAATATTATATTCTAATTTGTTATTGTTAAAGATAAAAAGGGACAACTACGAGTTTAACTCTACAAGTGAACTATGAAAAAAAAAAACTAGCATAAAATTTCAAAAACCCCAATGGGGTCAAGTGACTGCATTAGTCCTCACATACCTTCGCCACTGAAGGCTATACATCATCTTTTCCTTCTAAATTTAGCCATGGCGTGTTTAGGAATTCAATTTCAATATTTCATCATTCTGACTCTTTATTATTGTTTAATTAGTTATTTCGTGCTCACTTGAATGTCAGAATAATGGTTTTTTTGCATCTTCTTTCACTTATAGTCTCATACAACCATGTTCTTTCTGATTCTGCCACCAGATTTTACTGGCTATCTTGACTTTTAATATCTGGATTTGAAGTTCAAATTCCCACCTTTCCTCTTTTAACGTCATTTGCATCCCTCATAATGATGAGGTTCTGCATTAGATTGTATGAAATTTCGCGTACGCAGATGTGCTATTTTGATTTCTTTTCCAAATGCTTCTCTGCAATTCCTAACAGTGTTGTTGATTTGAATTGGTTTGTATACATTCAAATACATTTTAATAAATAGAAAACTAGTTGTAGGTAACTGGAAACCTTTCCTTTCACAATGTCATTTGCAGGGCGTAGCTGTTTTGTCTTCCTCCCCTGTTTCTTTTAGTTTGTTTGAGTTGTTACTAATTACTATATGTGCAGGATGACTTGAACCATGCTACTCTGGATTCTAGACACCCTTCAAGACCGGCTAGCAGAAGTGCTATTGATGAGAATTCCAATGCCTTGGGCTCAGCAGAGGCTGAGCTATCTCATCTATATGGAGATTTTACATCAGGTGCTCTGCACGCTGGAGCACCTGCTTCATATTCCTATGCTGCTGCTTTGGGGGCATCCGTGTCGAGAAGCTCAACACCTGATCCTCAACGAATTGCAAGAGCTCCTAGCCCTTGCCCAACTCCTATTGGTGGAGGCAGGGTCGGAAAATCAGAAAAAAGAAATACTAATAATGATGGATCCTTAAATGGTGTATCTTCTCTCTCAAAGGAAGCTGCTGATCTGGTTGCTACTTTATCAGGCATGAACCTTTCAAATGGCATTGTGGATGACGAGCATCATTTATCTTATCATACTGACCCGAATCTGAACGAGCATAAGAATTATCTTTTTAATCTAGAGGGTGGCCTAAATAATGAGAGGCAGCATACATATAAGACAAAACATGGGCTTGGTCAGTCAAATGTTTCTGTTCCCCAACCAGTGAATATAAGTCATACGGATTCTGTTCTAAGCAACGGTTTTGTGTCACATCTCAGTTCCGGTCAAACTGAATCTCAGAAATTTGTTGGTCCTTCGAATAACTCATACGGGAAACGATCTCCTAATGCTGCAGTGAATGGCGGAGGTAGCATACCTCCTCAATATCAGCATCTAGACAGTCCTAATTCAACCTTTTCAAATTATGGATGTGGCTATCCCATGAGTCCAATATCTGGCCAACTTAGCAGCTCCAATTTGCCTCTGCTGTTTGAGAATGCTGCTGCATTTGGAATGGACTCCAAGATGTCAGGAGGAACAGGTCTTGGCTCCAGAGTTGCGGAGCTGAACCGCAGCAGAATAGCCAATCAGATGGCTGGGAATGTGCTGCAGGCACCTTTTGTTGACCCTTCGTATCTCCAGTACCTGAGCGGTGGCGAATTCTCCACAGCACAAGCTGCAGCTCTTAATGATCCCACTTTCGATAGAAACTACTTGGGTGATTCATACTTGGACCTCCTTCAGAAAGCCTATATTGGAAACTATTTACCTGCTCATGCTTCAGAGTACGGTGTTCCATTGGGAGGAAAAACCGGTGTATCTAGTCCTCATGGGTACTATGGAAATCCTGCTTTTGGGATTGGATCGTCATATCCTGGCAGTCCCTTGGCAAGTCAAGTGATTCCAAATTCAGCTGGAGGGCCTTATAGTCCTATGGGGCATGGTGACTTCAATATGAGGTATCCTGGTGGATTGAGAAATGCTGCTGGGAGTGTCATTGGACCCTGGCACTTGGACCCTAGCTTCACTTCTTCTTTGCTGGAAGAGTTTAAGAGCAGTAAAGCCAAATGCTTGGAGCTTTCAGAGATTGCTGGTCATGTTGTTGAGTTCAGGTATAATTTTTTACATTGAAATGGCACTATATTTGAGAAGATTAATATCTGAATGTTTTTTCAACTTAACATCTCTATTTAGCACTGATCAATATGGGAGCCGATTCATTCAACAAAAGCTTGAAACTGCCACAATAGAAGAAAAGAACATGGTTTTCGAGGAAATTTTTCCTCAAGCTCTTATACTAATTACCGATGTGTTTGGTAATTATGTTGTCCAAAAGGTAACCGCTAACCAGCATTATTGGCCAGTCATTCGGTTGGCCTGTTTTATTAATTGAATCTTTTCGAAAATTTTAGTCTTTCTAGAGCTGATCGTTTGTCTTCTCAGTTTTTTGAACATGGCATGGCATCTCAAATAAGAGAATTAGCTGACAAGCTTTTTGGACATGTACTAACATTAAGCCTCCAAATGTACGGTTGTCGAGTGATACAGAAGGTATGATTCTGAACTCCAATCTGGCTAGATTTCTTGTCTGCTGGAGAATGTATAAATCCCCATTTGTAACATAAAGGTGCTAATATTTTTGAAAAAAACGATTGAACTTCGATACTCATTCAGTCATTCTCTCAAAAAATGTTTTTTTTTTGTTTTGTTTGTTGAAGTGGACAATTCCATCTGATTATGTAGGCAATAGAAGTAGTCGATGTTTATCAGAAAATCAAAATGGTTGAAGAGCTGGATGGGCATGTCATGCGATGTGTGCGTGATCAAAATGGAAATCATGTCATTCAGAAGTGCATTGAATGCGTCCCTGAGGAGCATATTCAATTTATTGTGACAACATTTTTTGACCAAGTTGTGACTCTCTCCACTCATCCGTATGGCTGCCGTGTTATACAGGTGGGGTAAAAGTGCACAAATGATTGTCTTTTATCACTTTCACTTGAAATACCCACTTTAGATCGTGGGATGCTTTTGTTTTTGCAGAGAGTTTTGGAGCATTGTGAGGATGAAAAAACCCAGATGAAAGTGATGGAAGAAATTCTGGGGTCTGTTAGCACTCTAGCACAGGATCAGTATGGGAATTATGTTGTTCAGGTCAGTTATCTGTTTGGAAAACTGATACGTATTTGCGGCCTTGTGAATGGTGGAGTATTGAGGTACTGTGTGGATGCAAGAAAGTTTGATATTTTGCATGCTTTAAACTGGAGTCCGCTTTTTGTGTGCGAACTTATGTTATTCCCCCTTGGCTTCAATAGTCATTATATTCCCGAAGTCCCACTCCACTTCCACTTAGGCAACCTTACAAGGATTTTGTAATTGAACTCTTGCTCATGTTGCGTGGTTGACCTGCAGCTATCTGTCTTCTTTATCCAGAATAACTTGTGGCTATTTTGGTTTAACGCAGAATGTACTTCTGTTTACTTTGATCCCTTAAAAGTGCACTGGTGAACTCACTAAAATGGATGAGTATCTGAATTTTGTAATGCATATTTATTTCTTGGGCACATGTTCAGACTTCCATGGTATAAAAGATTAAACTCTTTTCCTTGTTTAAAATGTCTTTTCTTGTATTGTTGCTTCCTCTTGAGAGAGTTTTATGGCAATGTTGATTTCTTGGCATTAAAGTGTTTTTTGAACCTTCAGATCAGTAGAGTTGGATCACTTGGTGAATGAGATTCTGACTTGTTATTTTCCGTACTGTTCTTGTAGCATGTTCTGGAGCACGGAAAGCCACACGAGCGATCAACCATTATTCGGGAATTAGCTGGGAAGATAGTTCAGATGAGCCAGCAGAAGTTTGCATCAAATGTTGTTGAGAAATGCTTGACTTTTGGTGACCCGAGCGAACGCCAGTTTCTGGTGACTGAGATGCTTGGAACAACCGATGAAAATGAACCTCTTCAAGTATGTTTACGCCTTTTTCTTCCTTCTGCACGGTGTTGATCATTTTGTACTACAGTGGCCTAATCTTCTGATCTTACTTTCAACCAGGCTATGATGAAAGACCAATTCGCAAACTATGTCGTGCAGAAAGTTCTGGAGACTTGCAGCGATCAGCAACGCGAACTGATCATGTGTAGGATCAAGATCCATCTGAATGCACTCAAGAAGTACACCTATGGGAAGCATATAGTGGCTCGTGTAGAGAAGCTTGTTGCTGCCGGAGGTATGCATATCCTAATCCTCTGTATTACAAATTCTACTCCCTTCATTAAAATGCATTTTGAAAATAGTTTCAGCATGGCATTATAAAGATCAAATCTTGAAATGCAAGAATCTTACACACAACACCATTTCAAGATTAAACTCATCCCAACCAATAGTGTTTGAAAAAAGACAACTTTTCCTCTAACATGCAATCACCATTGTTTAAATCTTGGTTTTGCAGAAAGGAGAATGGCTGCTGCTGCTGCTGCCCAAAATGCTGCATAGATCAAACCCTCATCTACCAAAGAAGTTGTACAGCTAACTCAACCTAGCTTGTCCACTCGCGTTTCCCCTCTCGCTCTCACACCCCTCTTTCGGGTATGAGCTAATGCAAATAAAAAAGTTACACTTCTGCTGAAGACATGTACATTATATAGTCCTAAGTTAATACGTAGATCTAGTTTAGCCAACGCGCAGGGGGACGATGGATAGTCCCGTTATCGGAGGTCAGAAGACGACCACTACAAGTTGCTGAGGTTGTAATAGACAAGGCTAGGTACGTTACAATGTTTTCAAGTACAGAAACATTCCATGTGAAAGAGCTGGTTCTCTAGTCATGTAACCTAATCTCAACACTTTTTCTACATGGGTTTTTGTAAAGATGTTATCTTTACCATTAATTCTCTCTCTACACACAATTTTACATTGATTAAATGTTTAATTAGCCTCTCCCTCTCGGTGTTGGGCACCCCTACGTGCCCTACATCCATGAGGGAATAATTGAGGGGAGTGGTCATAAATTTGCAGAATTTCTCTTGATTGAAGGGATTTAATGGCGTTAGCAAGTTGATTAATTTAATTGTTCGGCGTGGTAGATGTACATTCATTTTTAATTCTGCCCAAGATTAGCAAAAATGTTGTAATACAAGTAAGTTTTTCTCAAGGTTTATGTTCTTCACTAAATAAAAGTAAAAGGTGTAATTTTTCATTAAGTATTCTGAAAATACCCTTATATTATTTCAATATTTTTAAAAAAAAATCATTAGACTAATCGTTGATTAAAAGAAAAATATTTTGAAACGATCAATTTCACTAATAAATTTTATTTTTTGGGGATCAATTTAGCTAAGAAAATAGAATTAAAAACCAATTTTACCAAAACTCAATTTCTTAGAAATTATTTAGGCTAATTTACCATGAAAGTAAAAGGTGTAATTTTTCATTCAAGAATTGGAGGAGAGAGGGTCAGAGAGAGAAAGAGAGGCAGTTTGTAGTCCCCACTCCGAATGTAAAGAGCGAACGTGTCAAACGCAGATTCTTCGTTTGGAACACCAGCACATTCGTCTCTCTCTCACTGTATATGTGTATGTGTATATAATAAATAATATATAAATATATGTAATTATCTTAAGTTTGTTTTCCATTTTCTGTCCTTTGTTTCTTTTTTGTAGTGATAATCAAGAAACAGTTATCCATCACCTGGTCAATTAGACCACCTGGTAATAAGGGAATTTGTTTATTGTCAAAATTAAGCAGAGCCCTAGTGAAAAATATCGGCAAGTATTTTTGGAAAGAAAAGATAAATATAGCAGCTTTAGATAAATTTGGTGACTGTATTTAATCACCCACAGCCACCCTCTCTCTACGGAAATTTCTATAGAATTTTTCCTCTCTCTACAGCAGTAGTTGCAAAAACAAAACCCTAAAAGGGGTTCTTTGCGAGAACGATTCGCCGCCAGATTGATCTTCCTCCTTATATAACTTACGGAACCCCACTTTTCTTCCCAGTCCTGTTCCTCTTCTTAGATGAACAACTCCCACTTCTAAGCTGAGCTCGATTGTTTTTTCCCCCTCTTTATATCAGAAACTAATTTTCTTGAAATTTAATTTGAATGAACATCATGGCCCTTTTGTCAATACTCAATTTTTTGGTTTGAGCTTTTCTGCTTTTGTATTTGATCGTGTGTTTTTGACTACTTTATTCATCTTCAAGAACTGAGCTGTACTTGGATGGTCAAAGGTTTGATTTTTATTTTATTTTTTTAAGCTCGAAGCTTTGTGTTTCAATTTGGGTGTGTGGGTTTTGTTTGGATTTAGCTTTGTATTAGTAAAGTTTGATTCTTGATACTTTCTATGGTTTTGTAGAGTCTGTATTTATCTTTATGCCATTAACTTAAGCTTTTTTGTTTCTTTCCTTGAAATGATCAGTGAATTGAAGAAATATGTTGTCCGAATTAGGTAGGAGGCCGATGATTGGAAATAGTGAAAACTCTTTTGGTGATGAGTTTGAGAAGGAAATAGGTTTACTCCTCCGTGAGCAGAGGGGGCAAGAGGCTGATGATCTCGAAAAGGAGCTTAATTTGTATAGGAGTGGATCGGCTCCACCCACTGTGGAGGGTTCTCTTAATGCAGTAGGTGGTTTGTTCAACCATGGAGGAGGAGGAGGAGGTGGTGGGGCCGGTAGTGGTGGCGGTGTTGGTCCGGCTATTGCTGAGTTTGCTAGAAAGAAGAGTGGTAATGGGTTTGCCTCCGAAGAGGAGCTTAGGTCTGACCCTGCTTATTTATCGTACTACTATTCGAATGTCAATTTGAACCCGAGGCTTCCGCCTCCTCTTCTGTCAAGAGAGGATTGGAGGTTTGCTCAGAGGCTGCAAGGAGGGAGCTCTGCTATTGGGGATAAGAGGAAGGTGAATAGGAATGATAGTGGCGGGGGTGGTGGTGGTGGGAGGTCGTTATTCTCGATGCCTCCAGGGTTTAATTCGAATAAGCAGGAGAGTGAGAATGAGTCTGTGGAGTGGGGTGGCGACGGGCTTATCGGTTTGCCTGGTTTGGGATTAGGTAGCAAGCAGAAGAGTATTGCAGAGATATTTCAGGTTAGTAGTTGTGATTGTACTTTTTTTTTGGTATATCAGTATTTCTTGTCATGGATGTATTATTGATGCTTAAGAAAGTGGTATTGGGATTTGGGATTGAAGGATTCTGTTTATGCTTGCAGATTTTGTGGGATCAATTGTAGTAGTTGAGCTTAATTTGTGTGGGATTGCACTGCTTATGCTACTCTTATAGTTTGATCTCCGGATAACTTTACATTTTCTTGTACTTGGTTAATTGCAACGCGTGTTAGGATTCACTTCTGATTTTGTATAGTTTTGAAGATCTTTTAGTAGTTCTACCCTAATATGAACTTTACATGCTTAGCTTTAATATGCCTCGGAAAGCTTTATCTTTATATGCATTTCTTTAGTATTCCCTTAGTTGAAATGATTTTTTTTGAACTGTTGAAAGCTCAACATGATTTGATTGTTCCATGAACCCTACAATGTTGGCATGCTCATTTATAATGTATGTTCCTCCTATTACCTCCTATATGCTTATTTTATCTCAATCTGGATTTGTGTCGTGGCCCCAGTCGATTTGGAATCGGAGATGTACACGTATTGGACTTACTGCTCGTTAACCTAATGTACATATTCTTTTCTAGAGGGTTTTTACTTGGTGGCATGTTTGATTTTCCTTTGTTTATTCAGTATTTGGTGTGAATGTTTGTATTTCCATTGTTTTCCTCTTGAAGTCATTGGTGTGCAGAATTATCATGTACTAGTGCATTAGTCTCTATCATACTAAAGAAATTCTCTATTTGGCGGAAACAGTTTTTCGTATTTTTATCTTCTAAATTATTCTCATCAATTTTATGTGTATATATTTTGTGTAGTTTAACGTACCTCGGTATGATGCAAGTGTTACATCCTTTGATGGATAGAGGTTATATTTGTCTGAAGTTCTTGATTTCGATGCAGGATGATATGAACCGTGCTACTCCTGTTCCCGGACACCCTTCTCGCCCAGCTAGCCGAAACGCTTTTGATGAGAACTCCACCAGTATGGGTTCTGCAGAGACCGAGTTGGCTCATCTCCGTGCGTCATCTGAGCTCGGACATTCTACAAACACATCTGCTGCTCAGCACACTGCACCATCTGCATCCTATTCTTATGCTGCCGTCTTGGGCACATCCTTGTCAAGAAGCTCGACTCCCGATCCTCAGCACATTGCGCGAGCCCCAAGTCCGTGCCCAACTCCTATCGGAGGAGGCCGGAGTGGAAATATCGAGAAACGAAACATTAGCAGTCCGAACTCTTTCAATGGCGTATCTTCTCATAACAATGAGCCCGGTGATCTCGTTAATGCTTTATCTGGCTTGAACCTCTCGAATGGCATCATGGAGGACGAGAATAATCATCTACCCTCTCAGATCGAGTCCGATGCTGATGACCACAATAACTATCTTTATAATCTTCAGGGTGGGCAGAGTAACTCCCGACAACAAACTTATACGAAAAAGCACGAAGCTGAGCTGCAGAGAAACGGTTATCCTTCCAACAATTCATACCTGAAAGTCTCTCCTAACGCTAACGGTGGGGCTGGTGGGACTTCTCATTATCAGCATCTCGACAGTCCCAATTCATCGTTTTCAAATTACGGGTTAGGTGGGTACCCTATGAGTCCGATATCTGGCCAACTTGGCAACTCTAATTTGCCGCCGTTGTTTGAAAATGCTGCTGCTGCATCGGCTATGGCTGTACCCGGGATGGACTCTCGGATGTTGGGTGGATCAAACGTCGGTCTTGCTGCTGCTGAGCAAAGCCTTGGCCGATTAGGGAATCAGCTTCAGGCACCTTTCTTCGACCCCATGTATCTGCAGTATCTGAGAACAGCGGAATACACTGCACAAGTAGCAGCTCTTAACGATCCTTCTGCCGATAGGAACTATATGGGCAATTCATACATGGACTTGCTCCAGAAAGCGTATCTCGGGAATCTGCTATCTCCACAGAAATCTCAGTATGGCGGTCCCTTGGGTGGCAAAACGGGTGTATCGAGCCCTCATGGTTACTATGGAAATCCTGCCTTCGGGATTGGCTTGTCGTATCCCGGTAGCCCCCTAGCAAGTCCCGTAATGCCAAGTTCGGCTGGTGGGCCTGATAGCCCTATGAGGCACGGAGACTTCAACATGAGATACCCCAGTGGGCTACGAAATGTGCCCAGCAGTGTCATCGGACCATGGCACTTGGATAACATGGATCCTGCTTTTGCTTCTTCGCTGCTCGAAGAGTTCAAGAGCAATAAAGCAAAATGCTTTGAACTTTCTGAGATTTCCGGTCATGTTGTTGAGTTTAGGTACGCCTTTTGAACTTGAAAGAGCTCTTCATTTACGGGGTGATTGATATCTGACTTTTGGTTTCACATCTTTTGTCAGTGCTGATCAATATGGAAGCCGATTCATTCAGCAAAAACTCGAAACTGCAACAACGGATGAGAAGAACATGGTCTTTCAGGAAATCTTTCCTCAAGCACTTGTGTTGATGACTGATGTGTTTGGTAATTATGTAATCCAAAAGGTAACAAGTTCCATCTACTTGTCTCTTATTCGACAATTGTGGTTCTATGTTACTTCATTGCATCTCGACTTTCTTACTGAATTTTACCCCTCCCCAGTTTTTCGAACACGGTATGCCATCTCAGAGAAGAGAACTTGCTGGAAAACTCTTTGGTCACGTACTCACCTTAAGCCTTCAAATGTATGGTTGTAGAGTGATTCAAAAGGTAACATCAACTTTGAATTTATGCATCCATTTTACCAAAGGCTTTTTCGTCATCTTTCCTAGTAACACCACTGAGCCAAATCAAAATCTTTCCAATGACGAACGGTGCGTGGTTTTTTAGGCAATAGAAGTTGTTGACGTGGATCAAAAGATCAAGATGGTGGAGGAGCTGGACGGGCATGTCATGCGTTGTGTTCGTGATCAAAACGGGAATCACGTCGTCCAGAAGTGCATCGAGTGTGTTCCGGAGGAGCATATTCAGTTTATCGTGACGACATTCTTCGACCAAGTTGTGACTCTCTCCACTCATCCTTACGGTTGCCGTGTCATACAGGTGTGTAAGAATTGTCCGTCTTATTCTGCACTTCTACTTGGGAAACTATCTTTGAAGAATTAATCTAAACATAAGATGCTTCCAATTTCACAGCGCGTTTTAGAGCACTGCATGGACGAACAAACTCAGAGCAAAGTTATGGAGGAAATTCTGTCATCTGTAAGCATGCTTGCGCAGGATCAGTACGGGAATTATGTTGTTCAGGTTTGTGATTTCATTCGAATAATTAAAGGGCTTTAGGCATCATTCCACTATTATTATCTTCTTAGAAGTAAATCAAAGGCATTTCCTTTTTAACTTATTTCTGCTTTTGGTGTTGTCTCTATAGCATGTATTGGAGCATGGGAAGCCACACGAGCGCTCCACCATAATCCGAGAACTAGCTGGGAAGATAGTCCAGATGAGCCAGCAGAAGTTTGCCTCTAACGTCGTTGAGAAATGCTTGACTTTTAGCGATCCCAGCGAACGCCAACTGTTGGTGAACGAGATGCTCGGAACAACTGATGAGAATGAGCCTCTCCAGGTATATATATTTATATATATTACATACAACATTTAATCCTCAAACATCAGGATTGTTAGAACCCAAAATAGGTAAACCTTAAAAACCAGTTTGCAACATTTGAGTTGTTTTCTTTATGATCATTCAAGTTATTAGTTCTTGAATACTAAGACACACTGGTTCTTTTGTTCACTATCTCTCTATGCTTATTCCTATGCATCTCTGCAATGGACTAATATCTGCTTAATCTTCTTTTCTCCCTCCTCCAACCAGGCTATGATGAAAGACCAATTCGCAAACTATGTTGTACAGAAAGTGCTCGAAACCTGCAGCGATCAGCAGCGCGAACTCATCATGTCAAGGATCAAAGTCCACTTGAATGCACTCAAGAAGTACACATATGGGAAACATATAGTCGCTCGTGTCGAGAAGCTTCTTGCTGCTGGAGGTAATGCTAATTCCCATCTTACTCACACCACATCACTCTCATTTCACAAATCTTCATATGCATAATAATCAACTCGTCCGTCTCATTATTGATGTCCCGTTTGCCTTTTCTCTGGTTGTCCCGTTATTGATGTCTCATTCTTAAAATGGATCAATCTGAACGAGTGGATACCACCACTTTATACCTTTACACCTGCTATCTTAATTTCCGTGCCCAATACCCAATGGGACATAGGAGTATCTTTCTATATGTTACCTCTTAACTTCCTTGCACCATATCACACTTTTATTTACAAATCTTGATATAACACATCAAGTTTATGCACCTCTTTCTACTATCTTTTTGTATGTGACCTCTCAACCTTCCTTAAACCGTATCACTTTCATTTACAAATCTTGATAATGCATAATCAACTTGTCCATCTCATTATTAATGTCCCATTTGCATTTTCTCTGGTTGTCCCGTTATTGATGTCTCATTCTTAAAATGGACACAAATGAGCAGGACAAGAATCAATCTGAACGAGTGGACACCACTACTTTATACTTTTACACCGATTATCTTAATTTCCGTACCCAATCCCCAGTGGAACATGGGAGTATCTTTCTATATATTACCTCTCAACTTCCTTGCACCGTATCGCACTTTTATTCACAAATCTTGATATAACACATCAATTTTATACACTTCTTTCTACAAACATTTTGTTTGTTACATCTCAACCTTCCTTGAACCATATCACTTTCATTTACAAATCTTGAAAATGCATAATCAACTCACCAACTCTCCACTTATCTTTTTGTCCATAGAGAGGAGGATTGCTGCTGGAATCGCGAATCCTGCATGAACGCGAGGTAGGGGGGAGAGAACCGAAGTTGTACAGCTAACCGAGGCTAGTTTGGGCTACCTCTCTTTCATGCCTTTTCTTTCTTGGCTCATACACGCATGTTTAATGAGCTAATTGCAAATAAAGCCGTTTGCCTGTACTAAAAAAAGCCTGTGCATTGTGTAGTGTTAAGTTTATACATAGAGAGTCTAGTATGCTGAGGCTCAGAGGCCCAAGTGTTCCTCATGCCTGTCCAGAGAGAGAGAGAAGAGAGAGAGATACAGATTGCTGATGAGGGTGTAATATAAATGGTTGAGGTAGTTTTTACATGCTGAGTGACTGTACAAAAATCATGCCATGTTGAGGAGTTGTTTTTTCTAGGACAGAGGATTCTATCTATGTATGCTAATTTAACAATTTTCTTACTTGGCATAATACATATCCCCACTCTCTCTTTGCATCTCTTTTTTGGGCATTTATTTATGCTTCTCAAAATTATTTAATTTCTCAAAGATGTGCAACGGAAATTGAGAAGATTTTGATTTTGATATTGTGATGTGGTTTTTGTTCTTTTTTTTTTCTTCTCTAATATGCAGTGTTCAATTTTGAGTCTTGTAATTTTATAAAATATCTAACTTTGATTCTATAATTGTACAAAATTGTTCGATTTTAGTCCCCAAACAAAAGAACTTGAATAAAAAATGCGTGTGAACTACACTTTTTGTTGTTGGACTAAAATATGACACTTTGTATAGTTATAAGATGTAAATTGAACTCTTTTAAAAGTGTTCGTTTTTGTAATGTAGTTTTGCAAAATGTTCGATTTTAATATTCCGATTTTAGTTCATGTGTGTTTTTATTTGACAACTTTCATAAGAGGACCAAAATAGAACACATAAATTTATAAAATTAAAATCGAACATTTCATAAAATTATAAGACTATAACTAAACTGGACTACATTAGAGGATCCAAAATGAACAGAAGCCACAATAGAACCAAAATTGAATTTTTCTTGGAGAAATTTGATCATATTCCTCAACAAACATGAACTTCTCTCATTACAGAGAAGAAAATATTACCAAAGAAGATAATGATATAAGAGAGAGATGAGATCATTGATCAATCTGCACCATCCAAATCAAAGTCATCATCTTCAACCTTCTGCCCAAACCCTCTTGGCCCAGCTCTTGATCTAGCTCTAACCTTCCCTCTCTTGCCACCCTTCTTCTTCTTAGCAGCTTCTTCCTTCTCAAACTTCTCTCTCTCCCTCTTCTGCAAGAAATCCGTCACGGCTATGTAGATCACCTACACAATTTCAAAACATTCATCCAAAATCAGCAACTCCCTCTTCCCAAAAATCGGATCTTTTCAACACCCACAACTTCTGAATATTAAAATTTTACGCCTATGGTGAGAATCGATAGGCCGATGAAAGCAACGAGGAGAAGAGATGATATGACAGTCGAAACGCCGTCGTCGCTCGTTGGAACTATTTCTTGAGGAATCGAATTCGAATTATCAACTGGGGTTGCTTCGGAAAGTAAGAAATTGTAATTTAAGGCTGAAATTCTCCATCCAATTGGTGGATTGAGATTGTACGATATTGGAATTTGGGCTTCAGAGTGTGGGAATGCAAGAGAGGGAGAGCGTAGAGGAGAGAAGGGTTTGTGGGGAGTGAAGAGATAGAGAGGTTTGGGCTTGAAGATGGAGAGAGAACGAGGAGAGAGAGGAGCATACATGTTTGTTGAGCTTTTCTGGTTTCACATTCTGTGTTGGGAGATGATGGGGTTAGCCAGTTAGCAGTTTAGATGAGTAGCTTTGAATCTTAAGTAATTTGCACTTCATCGCTCAAGGTTATACTCCCTCTGTCCCGCTATTTCTGTCCTACTTGCCTAATCGGGTTGTCCCGCTATTTCTGTCATTTTTCCTAAAATAGTAAAAATTACATAAAATGAAGTGGGTCCCCTTACTCACTACTCAACCCTACATTCTTATACTCTCTCTCTTCAAAAATCTATCTCTCACTCGATTATGTTCCGCTCCGAACTCAGAAAATTATGATTTTTATCTTTTAAAAACTTTAGATTATTTCTTCAAATACAATATAAAAAATAAAAATCGATTGCATTTCACTAGCCTTGCAAAAATTTGGATAATTCTCATTTCTTTCCACCAACCACTTCTCGAAAACTGTGTCATTTTCTTTATACAATTAAAACTCATAAAATACACACTAAATTAAAATTTCTTAATCTCCGTACCGAAGTCAACTGGGACGTTTTTAGCGGGACCGAAGGAGTACTATTTTAGCCTTTTACCCCAAAACATTTTAAGAAAAATACTCCCTCCATCCCACTAGAAGCTGGAGTATTGCTTTTGAGAAATAGAAGATAGTTTCATAACACACTATCAAACACTTTAATAATTACTCCAACTATCTTCTATCCTCACATAAGCAAATACTCCAGCTATCTTCTATCTTCACTATGGCACCCAAGAATATGACTACCAACCAAAGAAACCAACTAGTCCAGTTTTTGCTTCAAAACTGCTCCAAAACCAAGAAGGCAGTTTACCAACTAGATTACGAACAAGATTACCAAGAAAACAGATTACCAAAGAGATTACCAACAAGACATATTACCAACTAGATTACAACAAAAATTACCAAGAAGGCATATTACCAAAAAGACAATTGCATATTAATTTCATAATAGCAATACTCCAACAAGGCAGCAATTGTAATTTCATCAAAAATCATAATAATACTAAGGAAGCAACAAGACAATTGCACATAAGTCATCATAACCAGTGATTAACAGTACATATCCTAAGCATGAGCATAATTCTTATCATTTCAAGCTTCATCATCCACCTATCATACTAACTCGGTCTTTACATTAACGAAGCAAGCACAATAACATGCACAAATGTAGGAAAGATCTCACCAGATCAGAGCAAGGTTCAGAGCTTGGTCTTGAGACACTTTCAATTCTCGATCCAAAGGCATAATCCTCAAGCGCTTTCTTGTATTTCCTTCTCTTCAAGTTGTGCTCTTCCTCCACACCTGGGTACCTCCTATTGAAGGATTCCGGAAACCGAACGTCTACCTTCTTGAAGTAGCCGCGCTCCAAGAAGGAGGCGACAATCTCTTCTCCGCTCAAATCTGTCGTTTCAGCAGTCCGATCGATTTCGGGATCGAGTACCGCATCCGGAACGATAGTACGAGACTTTTGCATCAGTTGAGAAAGGGTATCGTAGTTGGACAGATCCCCGGTTTCAGACTCGGACAGATCAAGATCTGTAGGATCTCCTTCGCAGGTCTCAGATCTGGATAATGGAAGGAGAGACATCGCGGAGGGGGGCGATGCCGGATCTCCTTCGCAGGTCTTAGATCCGGATAATGGAAGGAGAGACATCGCGGAGGGGGGCGATGTCGGGTCTCCTTCGCAGGGCTCAGATCCGAAAAATGAAAGTTCTAAGGAAAGTCGGCCAAAATCGGACGACCTGTTGTTGCCGGAACAACTATTCTTCATGCAGAGGGGTTGCGAACGGTGGTAATGGAGGTAAAGAGATGGAGAGGGAGCGGCGCAAAAACTGAAGAGGAAGAAAACCTAAATCTTGAATGATTTAGGTTGAAGAGATATGTTTGGGTCGGTAGGTAGGAATTAGGTTAGTAGAGTTAGATTAGTTTTAATTATAATTAGTATATATTAATTAGAGTAGTTAATTAGGAATAATTATTTCTATTTTAGGAAACGTGTCGTTTCTAGTGGGGCAGAGGGAGTAGTAAATAATTTTATTCTTTTATTTACTTTATTCATCCCGTTGAAATAATCCATTCTTTTCAGAGAATAGTTGAAATAATTTTAAGGAGAATAGTTGAAGTGTTTAAAATTATGTAAAATTGTACATCCCTAAAAACAATTATTTGCAATACTTTAACGAAAAAAGATATTGGACAATTTTAATAGGACATTCCGAAAAGGAATATTAAACTATTTCAATGGGACGGAGTAAGTATTTATAAACTCCACATGTGAATAATTGAGGAAATTTCGTTTTTCATTTTGTAATGTATCTTTTCATTTTTATTCTTTTGTTCCATAACTTGAAAATTCTGCAGTTTTAGTCCTCGAGAGTGTCTTCACGCGCTGCCTTTAGTACGTATTTAAGTAGAGTTATTAATTGTGTGAAAAGTTGTGTAAAATAGTATAAAGTTGTGAGGAGAGTTGTTAATCGTGTGAAAAGTTATGTAAAATAATATAAAGTTATGGGTCCTTCAAAAAAGTTGTATATAATAATTTACTAAAAGAGGAAAGTGAACAATATCTTTCAGACAACCTAAAATGATATAATAGACAATATCTTTAGGATAAATGGAGTATAACACATTTCGATTAGTGTCACGCGTGTCTTGTGCTATCTATAAGTATTTCAAATAATTAGTAACATAATAAATTATCAAGAGATTATGGAAAAAGAATGCATAAAATATACTACTCGATTATCTTAATACATGACTAAAAACGAAAATAGAAGGCATTAGGGGACAAAAATAATACCCACTAATGTGAAAACTAAAATCATTTTATTGTAGCAAAAACCCATTTTAATACTATAATGAATTGATAGTTTGTACATGTATACATATCTCATCAAGGATCATTAGCTAGGGTTAACAGGTTGAGGCTGATGAAATAGATCCACCCAACACTCATCTTCTCTCACAGCTTTCCTCCATCTATTCTTGAAGTTATCCAACTCTTTGAAAGACTCCTTCCTCACCTACAAACAAACAAACAAGAGAGAGAGAGAGAAACCTATAAACCACACAAACAAGAGAGGGAAATCAATTACTCAACCAAACTGAACACAACTTACAGCAGTTCTCCCATCAGACTCCTCCGCAGCCAACCCTTTAAACGAGGCCAGCCTATCGATCTCAGCATTCGTCTTCACAAAACCATTAGTGTCAAGTTGCCAGCTTACTGAAGCTGCCATTCTTGATTTCTTGATTTGAGGATGGAAAGTCATTTTCGCCCTCTCGAACTATCCCACCATTAGTGTCAAGTTGTTTTGGCTCTTTTTGGTTTTCTTCTTTGGATAAATATGGACTGAAAGAGGTAGGAGGCTCTCTTGTATCTCCTGCAGTGACAAGTCTTTCTTGTAAGTAGACTAGTGTAGTTTAGTGATACAAATTGGTGTTTCAAGATTTGAACATGAAGCTAACCAACATATACTCCCTCCTCCCACAATTATTGTCCCTCTTTTCCTTTCAGGGCGTCCCACCTTTCTTAAAATAGCAAATTATTACACACACTTTAATTGAGGATCCACCATCTTACTCACAGACAACCATTCTCCTATGTAACTTCAATGGAACTTTTTGCAACCACTCTCCTAGGTAACTTCAATGAAACTTTTGCAACCACTCTATCTCGGAGGCGAAGCATGAGACGAGAATTGGGGTCTGATGAAAGAGGGGTTGGGAAATTTTAGTTCTCTTCACTTTAATTCACTCAACAAGACGAAAAACATTATGTTTCAGTAAAATTGGATCGGATAATTCTCCTATTTTTTCTTTTTTTTTTTTTTATTGTGTTTATGTTTAGATTATGAGTGGAATTTAGTGGAAGTGGTTGGGGAATGAGTTTATTGTTATTTTAACTATATAAGGCTGGTGGGGGTCGAAGAAATGAAATGTTTCTCTCTCTAAACTTTATTCTCTCTCAATTCTAAAACTCTCCTCTCTCTTACTCTCGACCCCCCTCTCTCCCAATCCTTCTCAATTACTTTTTTTAAATTTTCTTTTTTTTTTTATTAATTTTATTAAATTTTTAAAATAAATTTTAAAAACGGATGCGATTTGAGAGGAAAAGATGTGCTTTGGTGGTTGGTTTCTGAGGGGATTTCCAAGGGTTTAACAATGGCGGGGAAGCTGAGAGGCATCTGGAGAGGGACTCCATGAACACAGAGAGAGATATCAACAGCGATATGATGAAAGAGATGATAAGATGGCGCCATAAGCAACGGCTGTAATGAGTTTGACCATTCTGTCCTTCACTCCCTCTTCCAGCCTAGGGGCGAATTCGTAATTACAAAATTCATAATCGGGCCAATCCAGACAACTCATAAATTCGGGTCGGATCGTTAATGAGCTAATGAAAATGCAGTCTTACCCAGTCTTTCGCGGTTATTTGCGTCAAATTAGTTCACAAATTAAATTATATATTTTCTTAATTTTAATTCAAAAAATAAATTAAATTAAATAATTCAAAATAAATAAATTGAATGGGTTTAGCCAAAGTCCATGGGCGTATTTGGATTATATAGTTCATGAACGAGTTTAGACTATAGACCATAGCTTACGGGCGGGTATAGAAATAAAATCGACCACAATATGATTAATTTTAAATTTATTTAATTATATTCAATAAATGCGAATGCACTAGTGGTTGTGTTTAGATCACAGTCGATGGGTTTCTTTGATCGAAAGTTCAATTGGCAAACTGGTTCATCTCGTCAAATAGGCTCGATTTTCTTTAGTCTCAAACTTACGAGACTAACCCTAAGTACTAAATAGCCCGGAAAAAAGCCATCAAATCGGACGATTTCAGACCAATTTTAACAACTTTAGTATAGGCCAAATGCTAATGTGCTACATTATACCCAAAAAAAAAACGTAACATATATACCCTAAGCAAGAGACTTGAGCTAATGCAGAGTTTCAGACTAGGAAATTTACATTTTAACCCTTGACAAATTAGAATATTACGAAACTGCTGGAGCAAGTTTCTACTCAAAGCCTGCCAAATACTCCTCCATACACGACCTATACATCTGCATCCCAGGCAACTTCATGGCCAGCTCCAAACCAATACTCATCCACTTCTTAGCAGACTCAACCTGCCCCATCTTCACCGGTAACGCGGCCCGGTTCCACGCAGTCATAGCAAGCCACTTAGCTTCTTCACTAGGATACTCTCCCTCCTTCAACCCAACCATAATCCGGTACGCTTGCTTGTACATCTCGATCATGGACTCATTGTCCGGCTCGCCCTCATGGACCGTGCCAACGGATATTAGGTTCCTCAGAACCAGAGCTATGGCCTGGTAGTCTGGAGAAGGGGAGGCAAGGAGGGTGGTGAGGGAGGCGTTTAGAGTGAAGATGGAGACTTCCGGGTTGGACCGCGGTCCTTGCGAGGCTTCGAGGCCGATGTGGAGGAGGTGTTTTGGGTTGCATGATTTGGAGGCGGCGAAGTTTTTTACTAGTAGGAGCTGATGGGTGTGCATGTCGGTTAATCTGGAGTAGAGATCAAAGGCACTCCATGTGTATACGAAGAAGAAGTGTGGTTCTATAGCTGCAACTTCATCATCATTCTTTCTGGAGGTGGTGGAGCTTGATGTTAGTATCTGCATCCAAGCATTTGAGATCAAGAAAGTAGAGTTTCATGATCAAGGCAAAACAAATAAATTAGTATAAGTCCTATGAAGCTTATGCATCAAAACATGCACTTATTTCTAAGATTAAGCTTTTGAACATGATTATAACAAGTAAATTAGTAAATCAGTATTAGTCCTGTGAAGCTTATGAATTAAATCTTGCACCTATTTCTAAGTTTAAGCTTTTTAACATAATTATAACATATAAAGTAAATAAGCACGAGTCCTGATACTAACAAATGATCAAGAGACTTTAATTGGTGATAGAATGAGTCATACCTTTCCTGCTCTGTCTAGCAGCTCAATGGCTTGTCTGACTTCAGCTTCCTGCAATGTGGCCATCTGATGCTTCTCGTTAGCAATAATGGCAGATATGGCTAGTATGATCGACTTACAAACCATTTCTTCACTTCGTGCTGTTTCGCCATCGCCTACAATTGCATAAAAGTCTGATGCCAATTTGAAGAACTCTGCAGATAAGTCATAGTTCTTCTCCTGTCCATTCCTTACTCCGGAGTTCCATGCATTGGCAGCAAACCAGTTCTTCTCTCTTCTTCCCACCTCACATTTGCCAAAAAAGAACTGAGCTCCAACCTCAGATTGGCGGGCAAGAGCGCGTTTCATGTGTTTGAGGACCTCGATGTCGTTAGCTGGATCCTGGTTTAAGATTGTGACCAAGGTGCGGAATACTACAACCTCATTAACCGGCATTGCTTTTCCCGAGTGGTAAAAGTTTAGGAGCTGGGAGAGGGAGGCAACTGCTACAGGAATGGAACCGCATGCAACGGCTTCATGGGCTGAGAGGGAGATGAAATCAGTGGTGAAGTCGAGGCAGCTAGGCATTGCTTGCATCTGAGCTATGGCGCTGCTGTGGTCGTTCTTTTGCAGGAAAATCTTGAACTGCGAGATGCAAGTCATTTGAGTCATCAGTCAGCAGACTACAATTAGTTTATGATGAAAACATGATCATACCTTGAGGAAGGAACTTGCTATGTTTGGTTCCAACTGCATAAGAAAATAAAGAAAGAGCATTAGAGTATAATGATATCAAGACTGTAGTCTAAAATTGATCTTTTGCTTATTCAGTGAGTACCTTGCCAGCCTCATCTATATATTCTTCAGCTCTATCTAGTTGCAAGAGGCCTAGGTAGCACAAGCACAGAACTCGATATCCCTTAGCTTTCAAATTTATGCTCTCTATTCCATTAGGTACATATAACATGGATTTTTCAAACATCTCAGCACTCAGAAAATAATCTTTTGATCGGAAATGCTCAGTGGCACTGCAAAAACAAGGTTTAAATATAAGTTCAGAACCAAATATAGCTCCATGGCTGGAAATTACTTCCCCAACAATAAAAGAGTGTTGGAATGTTCTGCCACAGATTGCCCATTTGAAACTATAGAAAGCAAGAAAATCAAAGCAGTTGCCATGATCTGGAAATGGCAATGCATGTTAGATCTTGCAGATTATCAAACTAGATATCAATGCTGTTAGCAGAATAGGGTGTTAGAACAACTAAACAAGCCTAATCCTCATCCCCAAGCAAAATGAAGAAACTACAAAATCTTAATGAGTTTTAAGATTTGTTCATTCTCTTAAGATTTTTTCATTCTCATATCCCATGCTTCCATCAAACTTAAGTCAAAGTAATGTTCTTATCCATTATCACAAACAACAATTGAAAATAGAGTATCTTAAGGTCGAATGAAGTTTACCAGTTCCAAAGAACAGCATGCATGGTTTTCCTTTCTTTAGCAGCGCCTTCTCTGTCAAACAGAGCCACCATCCTCTCATCCGAAACCAGCTCCGCCACAACTTTAGCTCTCAACTTCGTCCCCTCACCAATGCTCAATCCATTTCCAACCACCCTATTGACCACCCTAATAGCTGCACCAGGACTAACGTGACAACGCTCCAACAGTCCCATGAACACGGCTTTCACAGTCTCGGCCCCTGCTGCGCCTGCAGCGAGGAAGTACGACTCAACAGCCGATACCCATATACACTCAGGAATCCCCTTATTTAGCACCATGCCTCTCAACTCCTTCTCCGCCTCCGCAAACCTCCCCAACCCTAACCACGCCTTCATTGCCAACACACTCAAGCTAGGATGGTGATCCCCACAAATCCCAACCTCCCTCAAGACCTTCACGCATTTCAAGACACTCTCGAATTCATTGCTCTGCAAATGAGAGGCAGCCATGAATCTCAGAGTCTTCAGCCTCAACTCCTTCAAATTCAATGTATCCTCAGTACGTTTCACTACTCTCAGCCCCTTCTCACACAGTTCCAATGCATCGTTCATCAACTTTAACGCCTCGTTTACAGTGGAGATTTCACTTGTTAACAGCAAGGATTTTCCAAAATTTAAGTACTGATGAGCTAGGGCATTGTAATTCCTCGCAACTCCGAACAGGACATTTTTTGACCTGTTTAACAACGCAATAGCTAAATTTCGATCTGAAACTTCCCACGAAGCTCGAGATCGGGCAATGTTAAGATCCAAGAGCAATCTCCGCTCGTCATTATCCGAAACGGAGTTAACTTCAACATTTGATACAAGGTCGGTGGCTTTCTCGAAACAAGTGTTAGCAAAATCAAATTTCCTCAGATCATACCAAATCATACCGGTTTTGTAGAAGAACAGAGCCGCTTTGAACTCCGGAGAAGGAATCCCTACAACGTCGACGGTGACAAGCAGCATATCCGCCGCGGCTTGCCGCAGCTTGGCAATCTCCTCGGAGATCTTCCGACTGGAGGCATTGGAGAGATCGACGCACGAATTCCAGAGGCGGTAGCTTAGTTTCCATACCAGAAGCTTGACTGGATTCGGTATAGGAGCGATTTGACTCAGCTGCGCGACGGATAGTCTAATCTCGGAGGAGTACACATCAGGCAACGGATGCGCCGGAGGGTGACGCTCGAGAGATTTAATTGCCGACTCGATCTTCGAGATCACGGTTGAATGATCGGAATCGTTCTCAACGGCGGTCGCAGCGGAGGCTCGGCGGTTCTCTGGAGTAGCGGTGATCTCGGCGATCCTCATAATTATTGGCGGGAATTGATCAGTAAGAATTGGGGAAGGTGAGTTTTTAAATCGCAAATATTTCAAAGGGGGGCAACCGGTAAATAGACACAAGACAAGTGACTGAAATACTATGAATTAGTAAAAAATCATAATCCTTTTATATTAAAATGATGCCTAAAGATGTCAGTCATCGGGTCGGATCTTTACTTTGAACCGGGTTGGATCAGCTCATAATTTAAGCAGTTATTAAGCATCATTTATTGAATATTTTTTATGCTTAAAGTACTCATAATTTTCGAAACTATCAAAAATATCTATCTATCTTAATTCCAAAGACTCCATTTAAAAATAATTATTTTCAATTTTAAACAAAAATAAATTAAAAATACTTATAATAAACAAATGCAAACAAACCCTTAACCCTTTGCGGACCATCAAGCTATCGAGTCAAACCGATTCATAAAGTAAATTATATATTTCAAAATTTTAATTTTACAAGTTTTAATTAAAAAAGTGGCCGGCCTATTAAAAATAACAGAAGAAAACCGCCCTTATTACCAACACATACAAGCACTATAAACATTATTAGAAACAGACCAGTTAGAACATCAAAGTATGAGCTTTTACAACAGACTAGCAATTAACAAGGCTAGTTTTTTTTCATATATATTAAGATGCTGGAAGGTTTGATAAGGGTTACCACTAATAGTTAAAGGATCATCATCAGTCTTCATGATCTTCTACTCATCAGTGCAGGTAAGCAGTTTGGTACCGGTGGGGATTTGAGAAGATGTTACCATGACTGGGAGAAAAGTTATATGTCGGAGCAGCCATATACGACAGGACGTGGTGCTTGGTTGGTCCGGTGTAACCATAAGGCGGCCTTTCGTAGACGTACTGCGGATACCTCTCCGTTGTCTGGCCGTGGAAGTTATTGTCGTTAGCAGCACGGGGTGCGTGGCCAACACCGTTGGCACGGGGTCTTTTGGACTGCGGTTTGGCAACTTCTGTTGCACGTTTCTTGTCCGCCTTAGCTTTCTCTATCTCGAGCACTAGTTTCTCGAGTGGATCCACTGGGAATTGCTGCTCGAGATTATGTTCCTCTATGCATTTAAGCACGGCTTTGAGTGCGGTTAGCTCTTTCTCGTTGACATCGCCCTGCAACCAAGGGACTATTCATAGACTTCCAAGTTGATAAGTTAAATAGATATGTGCTTATTAGCTTAAATAAACGAGTGCGAGATAAGCAAATTAAACACCTTACTAACTAGAACTCTGAAGTTCAGTTATAGAAGAAACCCAAGAAAACAATTAGAGCAAGTTAGTAAAAGATCAAGGTGATTTCTCAGGTATAGAAGGATGAAATACAACTATAAAGTATTCCTATGGCTATATACTGATATGCTAGATCCAATGTGATGTTATAGATTTTTCAAATACGAAAAAGGCAATGAAAAGCACCACCTAGTAATATTTAGATTAAGCAGAGGAACAAGAAAGGGACCTGGGTTGAAGCAGCAGACGACAGAGTTCCATATTTGGCAGCGGATGGCAACTTTTTGGCCTCAGACAAGTATGATTTCAGAAGTGAAATAGGTGAAAACTGATTTGTAAGGTCAAAAGCAAAAGCCAAATTCACAGCATCAATCTGCCTTCCATTCTTTATCAGCACATCTATCACACCTAATAAGCCATGAAATCAAATTGTGAATGCAAAGAAGGTTTCATGTGATACAGAACCGACATTTGCAGTCGCACAGGAACTCCGAAAATATCAGACAGGACAAATTAGGAATTTATTTTGTTCATTTCAAATGTATCAAGAACGTCCTCGTCTGTAAATAAAGCCATTGCCGTCCCTATCGGGATTCTACTTTCCCAGAACTTAAATGTATCTAATCTACAATGGTATATATAAACAAATTGATGATTTATTTATTATGCCCCTATCCCATAAATTCAAACACCATAACTCACATAGGAAGCTTAGACAGCAGAAGATATAAGTGTTTAAATTGAATGGACTTAGCCATCAAAATTAAACCTGGCATTTTGTCAGATAAACCAAGAAAACGGCATAACTCAGCTGTCTGGCGACGGCGAGAAACCATGGGTATTAACTTGGACAAGCCTTCCTGATCAAAATGTGAATTAATGCCAAAAAGTGGCCAAAAGTTGAAGGAATGCATGCGCTTCCAAAGAATTTCCATTGCTAGCATCAGCATCAAGAGCATCCAACTTCGGGTTCCAATGTTCAGCTATGACTTTAGCTCTTTCCTTTGCATTTTCTGAGATAATGGAAGAGATGGAATCTGCATCCAGATTTATGAGTAAACAGCTAAGGCACTCCATCAGCATGATACATGTACGGCGGAGGCCCAAAAGATTTGAATCTTTTTTAGTATCGATCTTCAGAATGTCCTTGCCATAGAAACCTTCCAGAGAGTCCAGAACCAGAGAGGCAGGGTCAGCAGCAGCTCTGAGTGCTGTCGGAATGTCCTCCCTTAAAGCAGCAAGGTTCTTGCGGTTGTCTGATATAAATTTGTGTAGGCCTTCTGAATTCATCTCCTGGCATAATCTTACTAGTTCTGGGTAAGACTTCACCTCCACATTCCTATTATCAGTAGTCAACCTCTTTGTGCCGTCCATGTTATCCTCAGCTACCACTGCATCAGGTACCTTTTCATCAATAATAGGTGAGTCAAATTGATTTTCACCATTATTAACACCTGAATCCACAGAAAATGGTATCTCCTCGCTTTGAATAGCAGTTAAAATAGTCGAGACAGCAGCATCTCGCTTCTCTTGAAGTCTTTGAAGTGAAGACTGCTCCTTAGAAATTATAGCTGCTTTACGCTTCTCCAACATCTCTTTGGATTCGACAATTTTAATGTCAAACTCCTTTTCTTGTTCTTCCAGTTCAGTGAAACGCCTCTTCAGAGATTTCTGGAGTCCATGAAAATGCTCTTCTAGCTGCTTCCATTTCAAGTTGAGAGTCACAGCTCGATGATTTTCAAGCTCTGCAAATGCTTTCTGAAGCTGTTGTATCTTAGAGGCTGTAGAGTCAATCAGAGTGGCGGTGGATAAGCTGTCTTCCATGACATAGAAAACCTGGACAAATCATAAAGCAAACTCAGTTAACGACCAAACTTAAAGCAAGGGATCAAGTGGAGAAAAATCTATGTTTCTAGCACAACAACATTAAGCATGTATCCTGATTGAAGTCTTAAAACTTGTGGGGTTGAGAAGCAAAAAGCCACAAACAATAGAAAATTGAGGATAGTGCATACGCTTAGGAGAAAAACAAGCTGAAGTTGTACCAAACGGAAATGCAGTACCTAGACCTGAAGGCAAGATGCAAAGTTACCATCAAAACCCGAGAATGATCCAGCAGAAAATAAAGTTGGTTAAAGCAGAAGTATAACTGAATACTAAGCCACAGAAAGTGTAAAACATTTCTCAGAATCTGCTCCTGCTGCAAGCACATTTAGAGAGACCAAGCACTCATACTAACATTTTTTTGCTTTTCCCCTTACAACAAATTACAGTACTAGTATGCTTAAGATACTCCACATGACAAAATAAACAACGATGGAATATTCCGCATGTTAAACAAAAAGAAAATAAAAGAAACTGCATAGAATGAGAATACCATTAATTTGCAGGATATATAATTCCAAATACATCATAAACTTAGTTGGCATAACGACATTCTGGTATTTTCTACAATCTTTTGAAAATAAGTTTGAGTAAGTGATAAGTTATCAACACATCAATTTACGATGAAAATTGGAACCTAAGGGATTATCTATTGCAAGGGCAAAATCAAATAAAGTGATAAGCAATTTCAAACATGCAAACCAAAACTAAGAACTCATCTTTCACAAAATTAGGCAAATCACGAATCAAAATGACATTCAAAAAATCTGAAGTATGCTAAACAAAGCCACAATCACAGGGGCGTAAAACACTCAGCCGCAACACAAGGCGGCAAATGCAGCTGCAATTATAAGCATCACAACTTAAGTTTCAAAACTGCAAAGGATCGATTCAAGGAAACTCATTACAGAAAACACGACAGATAGCAGCTGATCTGATGAAAAGACAAAAAGCAAGTGAAATTTAGACGAAAACTCACTGATCGCCGGAATAGAATGGGTTTGCGGCCAATGACGGCGGAGAAATTGGAAGTTCAGGCCATGCTTTGGCAGGAAGCGAGGGTTTGGTTCGTGGATTGGGAATCCCTAGAGAGAGAGAATGAAATTGTTTTTACGTGGAAAGAGGAAAGTGCGAGAAGGGGAATAGAGGGTATATTTACGTCAGAGCAAGTCTCCGACAGCTAAACCTACACGCACAAAAAGCACGCACTCGCACGCTGACACCACGTGCATCTCTTTATTACATTGCCTTTTATAATTATTCGATTTTATTTATTTATTGTTTATTTGATTTATAAGTTGTTGAAGGAATACCACATTGTGTGGAAATAATTGGTGAACACAAATATACACTATATGTGTCTGTCACCTTAGGATGGTTTACTGTGTGGTTTGCAGGTTATTGCACAGAAGGAGATTTACCCTGTGCGCACCGAAGGTAACGACTGCGGGTTCCTCGTTATCAAAAAAAAAAAAAAAATTTGGTGAACACAAATAGGGTAATTAGTTCGTAAAACAAACGATTTTATATTAGCACAAAAGGACGTCGATTATTTAAGTAGTAAACGACATCATTTTTTCGGAGGGGCGGCTTGTAGACATAGATATTCCAACCTCCATATCAGGCTTAATTTGAGAGTTATTTTTTGCGTCTGCATATTTTAATAAATTTGAAAGTCATGCTCAAAACTAAAATCCATCCAAAATTCATGTATTTATGGGCTAATAAATTAGTATATATTCCTCCGATTCCAAAAATATTGTCCACTTTTTTTCTAACACAGTTTTTAAGGGTTGTTCGTTGTGTAAAGTCATGAGTTTCTCAAATAAAGTTTTATGTAATAATTTGTGAAAAAAACTAGATAATGCATCTTTAGATAATCGGAAATAATATACTAAACAATATCTTAGAGACGGAGGGAGTACTAAATATGAAGCCATAAATTTTTCTTCAAGGAAATATTAACAATAGTAGACACCTCTCATTTGTAATAATCTCAAACATACAAAAGATATAAATCGCACCTAGTGAAATTAAAATTCGTAACCTTCTGCCACAAGTCAAATCAGTCTAACTAATTCACTCCAATAAGACAAAACAATGAACTTAAAGAATTCTGATAACAATATTTATACAGCAAAAGTACAAGCACCAGCCTAAATTGCTTGAATATTTTCTTGTGTATATATATCTGTTAGACATGAATTTTCAAAATCTTGTACATTGATCTATATAATAAATACAAATTATTAAAATGAATATACAACCTAAAAGGTTGGACTTGAGGCACCTCTTGTACCAACACTGCTAAGCTAACAAACTGTCTTCATCAGAGAAAGAGTTCTGCTGCCTTCTACTAGCAAACCCTCCAGCAACTTGCTGCAACATAGGGTTCACCGGAACCGGAAACCGATACCCGGAACTGATCACGGTCCGTTCGTTTATCCTCCCGACATCCTTACAAACCCGGTCCAGAATCGACAAGAAGTCCCTAACCACCATGAAGATCCTAAAAGGGTGTGCTTCTTCCTTCATTGAGTTGCCATGGAAGTACTCTGTAATCTCCTTCACTAAAGAAAGTGCAACACTTTCTTGAGCTTGAATTCTAATAATTTCCTCCTCTGCCTTCCTCATGAAGCTGCTCATTGAATCAGAAAACTTATGGGATTTTGCATCTACTAATCTTACAACATCTGCTATACTCCCAATTCCTCTGGAAAGCTTGGAAAGTTCAGAGGTGAGCACTTCTGCATCCATGGTGGCAGCTTTCTTTACGTTCGATAGCTCGCTGCCAAGACTAGAAACGACTTGGAGGCCGAGCTTTCTGCATTTCACGTCGTCGTTTGTGGAGGAGTTGTCGGATGGGCCCTCATTGGAAAGACGGACACCCTCGCTTCTGATGATCTCTTGCACAACAAAATGGAGAAGGGTGGTTTTGCCGTCGGCTCCCTTGACATCGACTAGCTTGAGGAGGGTGTCGAGCTTGAAGGCATGTGCATCGCCCCGATTCGTTCCCACGTTCATGCGGTTTCCTGTCTTTAGTACTGCCTCTAGAAGCTTTAGGAACATCCTGCTGGTCCTCAATTCCTCACAAGCTGCCTGAAATAGTAAAGAGTTTTAAGCTGTTGAAGTTTCTTCACATACAACTGACATAATATTATGAAGATGTATTCTTTTTCGGGTTTACAGAAGTAGATGAAGTTGAAAAACCAACATGGTGCAGCTATAGTACTTGCATCTCAAGAACGACGAATTTAGATGTTAATTACTAGTATCACAGCGGTTTCTTGATGCTTTTAAGCAAGAACTTATAACTTATCGGAACTAAATGAAGTCGATGAAGAATTATAATGCTATACCAGCAGGACTCTAGCATAAAAACATAAAGATATATATTTCTATAGCACCAAGCTTCACCGGAAAACCTTGGTTAATTCTAGCATAAAAACATAAGGATATATATTTCTATACCACTTAGTTTCTAACGCAAATCTATCATATTTCTAGATTGCAATAAAAAGGTGATGATTGGATGAAATAGTACCTCCAATGTCGCAAACGAATTCTTTAGGTATTCCACCTCATATTCAAAATTTGATATGTACAGCATCGCATCAACTCTCTTAAAAGCATGCGGTATATCAAGAACTTCCTTCAAGAATCTTTCAGCAGCCCCAAGCTTGGTTGGGGAACCATCTTTATACTCCTTTAGTTTTCTCTCCTCTTCTTTAGTTGGTGCCATCTTCAATAAACTCTCAAGAAGATCAGTACCAAGAAGATCTGTATTGCCTGGATCAAAGAGCGAAAATGAGTTAGGAAGAAGCTCAGTTGATCAACAAAAATACCCATTAAGTGAAGTCAATTAAAATCACATTTCGTGATGGAACATCGTTCGCTTCCCCTAACTTTGAAGAGCCAATTCTTTAACTTAGAATTAAACTCAATATTAGAAGGGTCCATAGCTCATTAGAGGATCTAACTTACTGCATATGATCAAATGCCTTAAGCAAGTCATTGCTGAGAAAACCAACAAATAATCAAGCAAATACACAAGAACTTGGGCCATTGTAAGACTTCAAATTGCAGAGCATCATAGTAAAGAAAAACACAGAGGCATCAGGATGGAAGAGAAAACAAAAACATTTGTCATGTGGAATTGCAAATCTTGACAGAGCAATGTTCCAACAGTTTCTGCCTTTTGACAAACAAGAATAGACCAACAAAATCAAATCTATATTTTCCCTAGAATTGCATGATTTAAGCACAACCAACAGAAAGCACAACATGTTCATGGGCTATCATAACATACTCAATAATCATATGCAATCAGATGGTAATTATAGGGTTTACCTAATGTTGAAATAAGAGAAATGCATAAGGTTATTATAGAATACCTTCCATGAGGCATTCACAAACTTCCTCTATGGTGACATTGAGTGCTCTCAACATGATTGCAATGTTTTGAGCCTTCTTAGGATCAAGAACCCTATTACTATTGTCTTGGTTAGGAGTGGGAAGAACACTCCACCTAGTTGCTTCCTTCGGAGATGGTTTCGAAGCATTTGCAACGAACAATGTCTCGATCATCTCCTCGTTCAATCTGCATTCAATCAACACAATCAGTCTATGATATGCTATTTGACTGAAAATTACAACACAAATTAAAATTATAAACATCATATCCTTGGAGAAAGCCAAGAATGATCGTACTTAAACGAGCTAGATTTGAGCTGATCCCACACCATTTCGCGATCGGAGCTCGCCCTAACTTTATCCCAATGCAATGGCTTCAACTTTGTTTTTGGAGTAATTTCCTCATGCCCCTCTGCATCTTCATCCTCCGTTAATTTATTCTCACTCTTGTTTACACTTTCTGAAGTCTTTTTAGGCAACTCCATTGGAGAAATCAATTTGGGGCTTTCAACGGTCGTCGGTCTAAACGGCCAAGGCAAAACGGGTGGGACTGAGACGGGCTTCTTGGCCGGGGGAGTTGGAGTTTTGGGACTCTCCCACGCTTTACCTGCTACCGGTGGAGGCGGTGGTGGCGGTGGAACAGAAGCTGGTGAGAATGAGGGGATAGCAAGAGGCGGCGGTGGAGGAGGAGGGGGTTTTGGCATATCAATGGCGTTAGGGTGTATAGGAGTGCTGATTCTCACCGGCGATTCAGCGTTCTGATCGGAAAAATTCGAAATCCGCCGCGATGATACTTCGCTTCTCCTGGAGTATCTCTCCGGCGATGATGAACTTGGTGGCGAAGGAGATGCGGACTCCTTATCCATCGAATCGAGAGCCGGAGGGGACGACGCCATCTGCCGATGCATCGGCGCGATATTCTGAATCTCAATTAGGTCGGGCGATTTAGGCATAGAATTCCTAGGGCTCAAGCTGTTTGCCGGAGATAGACTGAGAGATATGGACCTCGCCGGAGAGCCCGTACCCGATCCGGAAGCAGAAGAAGAGTAAGTTGAGGAAGAATTCGAAGTTGAGCCATTAAGATTCTCCACATCGATCGCATGAAACATTCTTCTGGAAGCTGATCCGGCTCCAATCGAACTCTCCCTGCCGTTCAACGAGCCTCTCGGAGAGTAGAACTCTTCATCTTCGTCTTCTCTGCTCGACGCCACGCCGGCATTGCTCCGACCACTCCGCCGGAAACTCTGCTGCACGCTCAACGGCGGCAAAGGGCGGAGCTCTGGAGAGTCCATTTTTCTCGGATTTAAAGTACGATTGTCTAGATTGGAGCTATTGTTCCGACTGTGGGAAATGCCGCCACGGCCGCTGTTCACAGCGGCGGCGGCGGCGTGTGAATTGGCCAAAGTGCCGAGGTACAGAAACTCTGAGCTGGTCTGCGAAGGTCTCTGAAGCTTCGGGATGTGGTGGTTACTCGGACCGCTGCGGAACGATGAGGGCGGAGGAGCAGCGATGGTGCTGTCGGATCTCTGCGATTTATGGTCGTACGCCGAAGATCTCTCGGTCCTCTTCCGCTTGCGGAAGTGGATGAACACGGCGATGGCGAGGATGACGACGGCGGCGATGACGGCAGCAACAGCAGTAATTATGAGTTTGGAGGAGGCGGATTTGGATTTGGAGTGGGGGAGGTTGATTGATGTGACGTTGGCGGGGAAGGAAGCGAGGGAGGCGGGGGAGGGCGGCGGTGGAGGGGAGGGGTAGGATGGGAAGAATGGGGTGTTGTTGGGGGTAGTCGTGGAAAAAGGGTATTTGGGGGTGGGTGGTTCCGGCGCGGCGGGGATGGGCGGTTCCGATGGGGGGATGGAGTCCTGCGGGAAGAAAGGCTGGTGGAGAGTACGGCGGTGGGTGGTGGTTGAAGCGCGGCTCATGGAGGATAAGAAGAGGAGGAGGAAGATGCTGGTGGCGGAAAAGACGGTGGGCATCGCTGTGGTCCTGCACAGACACACTCTCTCCTCTGTATAAGAGAGAGAATGTAGAGAGAGAGAGAGAGTAGATGGTAGATTTAGGTGTGGATGAATGTGGAAATGAATGCTGAATGGCCGCCAGTCACATTGGACATACAGACCGTGTTGGTCTGCGTCTCTCTGTGTGTGTGTGTGTGTGTGTGTGTGTGAGAGAGAGAGAGAGAGAGAGAGGAGATGCTACATCAACATGGTGAGTATAAGAGTTAGAGAAGGTGGAAGGGTGAAAAAGTTGGGAGAGAGAGAGAATACTTTTTAGTAGTGGTAAATAAATAATTATGGATTTGGACTAATGTTTTTTTTGCATGTATGAATCCAGCTAAGACTCTGCTGGTAGGGGTAGGGGTCTGTCAGTTTGTCTCGTAATACTGCCACTACTACTACGTTCAAAGCCAAAGGGGCTGCCGCTGCTCTACTCATTTTATTTGTCATCATTATTAAATTAGTACAATACGTTTTAAGATCGCATTCATAATTTGACAGTAAAAATTTCATTTTTATAATAGAATTGTGGTTTATATTGATTAAAAATAAAAAAAAAATTACTTCCCCTTCTCATTAGTTTTGCAATATTTTTTTTTAATTGTCCCATTTAATTTGTAATGTTGTCTAAAATAGAAAAAAATTGAATTTACTACAATCATATAAATAAGTGGGTCTTACTATTTTTTACTTTACATCTTATACTTACTATTTTAAAATCCGTATTGAAAACCAATGTTACAAGTTCAATAGAACCGTGGGAGTACATGTGTATCATTGCATATTAAAGAAATAGACTGGAATAACGTAATTGATTTAGATACATGGAAACTAAATATATTTAGGTACATTATTTGGTAGGAAAACGAGTGAATACGATTCATTATATCTTTTTTATGCATAAACTCGATAACGTTTATATTTTTGTCTTTATGCATAATATATAAGGATTATGTATAAGAAAATCTCTAAACTCTATTCAATCTGAGCCGTCAAATAATTAAATGAAAGTTACACACTGCTTCACATTTCATATCTAAAGGACCATTCGTATTACCTATTGTTACACAAACATTTCAGAAAAACCCCACATATTGTGTCTGATGATACTCCCACGACACGAAGCCCCAATTAACATATTGCACTTTAAGTATATGTTCTATTATACTTAATTCTAATGCAAAATATAGAATTATTTTATTTTACAAACACCGCCCCCAATCGCTATATCGTGTTATTAGCTTTTAGAAAATAATATATTATGTTACTTTATCCTATCGTATCCCTTATCGCGCACATAATAATTCATACATAACGATCTCGATAGATTTTAAACCCACAATATTCGACCACAAACTAAACACTTTAATTAATATAACGTCCTAAGATAACATGGATATGTGTAATTACATAAAAAAGCAAATGAATTATAAGTATATTAAAAATCTTTATGATGTAAAAAAACAATATCGATAAGGTAGTTAAAAGATATAATTAAAGTTACTAAAATAACTATATATTCGTAATTCTTGTTTATAACTTTAGGATTAGTTTTCATTTGATCTCTCCCAGTATAATAAAATAAAAAAAACTTATTGAAAAAAAAAGGAGAACCGGAGAGTCAAGAATGTGTAGAAAATAGAATTACCGACAATGACGGCGTTAGTGGGAGGTCAACGCTACGGCAGCTGCTCGTTCTGCTGCGTTTGTCCCTTGTACACCGGTGACAAACACATGCAATCAAGGTCAATATAGGGATTTCGCCACCTCAGAATAACTCGCTCAGATTAATATAATTTGAGATTATATTATTTTCTTAGATACAATTAAATCTCGATAAAGTAATAATATTGGGACTGAGAAAAAATATTTATTTAACGAGGTTATTACTTTATCGAACATTATTTTATCGAACGAGGTTAGTACATTGACTCATATCGGGACCGGAAGAAATTATTATCTTAATGATATTATTACTTTATCGAATATTATTTTATCGAGTTTTAACTGTACTTTTAATTACTACGTCCCATTATAAATGGTTCATTTATTTTCGGTACCCAAAATTAAAAAAGTTTTGTATTTATAGTATAAATTATTTGATTTTTTAATAGTTAAATATTATAAATAACAATCTTAAATTCTTTTAGAATGAATTACTAAAAATGAGACATCTCAAATAGAAAAATAAATTTCTAAAAATAGTATAATAAATTAATGATGACACAATTATAGTTCGAGATAAAATATTAGCGTGGAAATGTATTCTTTTAAGACAAAGATTTTTACGGCAAGTAGAAATTATAATGTCAACCTTGGAATGTGGGCAGTTATTATATATCACTAATGAGATTAATTATTGTTAAAGTTGTGACAACGACAAGAAATAATTGGCTATGTGTTCGTAAATTTTTAAATACTATGGAAAAAAGATGGTTATGTCAATTGCTTCTCGTACCATACATAGTTCGTTTCTTGTTAGCGTCAATCATGTTGGTTAAATGAATAAATAGAACGTAATTAAAGTGTTTTTAATCTAATAAAACTAAAAAATCGGTTTTCTATATTTGGTTTTCATTTTTCTAATTAATTAAAATTGAACAAACTGAACTGAAAATATTTAAATATTAATTTTATCGTTTATTTTTTTATATTTAAAAAAGACATCTCAAAAATCTATTATCATTTTTTTAATTTCCTTTTATTGGAATTTTGATTAAAGCCGATCGAATTGTAGAATTTCGATTAATAATCAAATCGAACCGAAATATTTCATTTTGATATTTAATTTTGTAAAATAGAGAAACCGTACTAGATCAATAATTTAGGACTTGCTCCATTTATAGTTCGATTCATTAATTTATTTGCTATTCTGCACAATTAACAATATTGGATTAATATAGTAGCACCGACACTTCGAGTGGAGAGAGAATAACGTAAACAAATGTAAAAGTTATGTGGAAATCGAACGTTGGAAGCTATTATTCGTACATTAGATTAGATTTCGTGGCATTTGACTCATAATTAATTTAGGGCATTTCCCAAAGTGTTTTTTTTTTACACACATTTTTTAATATATATTTATTTATTACTTTAAATTTAGTGCTCTCTTGATTCTTATGTCGACAATGCATTTCGTACATACCCCTTTTAGCTTTTATTGTTTTTAACGTTATAAAATTCCTTAAATATAAAGTTCTACATTTATAACGTTATCATTTTCCTTTAATGTAATTAATAACGTGTCTAAAATTATGATAGAGGCGATAAAATCTATTATTTCGAGAGAAAATGGGTGATTTGTAACTTATGGCGTCAGATAAATAAATATATACACAATTATTTTTTTAATGTTGTAAAATCACTCATGGTAATATTTATAATGAAATATGTGTATATTGTTATGATTTTTCACATTTATTTTTAAATTATGTATTGCACATGACTAAATAAATTTAAATTAATAGACGACAGCCTTTTTACGTAAATAAAATTGAAATAATGAGTGGAAGTTTGTAACATTGTGTCTTGGAAAATTCATCGTTACATAGAAATATATTATTTTTATATGATGCGGACCTAATTAATTCATACTCTAATTTGTGTGAATCACACACCTAATTAATTGAAATGTCATTTTGTGGAACTAGAAATCATACTATCTGGCCGACAAATTGTAGTGATAATTGATAAACTATACAATAATTAATAGACTACATAAGTAACAAAGAAACGTATAATCATTATCATATAAATAAAAACAAAATGATTAACCTTTATAGGCCCACATAGATTTCTAGGCCCATATCATCTATCGTCACAAAACAAATAAATCTTTTACCTAGTGATGTCAAAAGTAATCCAAAATGGCCCGATCGCCCAAATTTTGGATGATGTTGGCTCATAATTTAGTGGGTGTGTTGTATTTAGTATAGCTTATCGATAAGTCTTGAAAGTTCTTTTTTGAAATAATAATTTGAAAAAATAGCTTTGAGTTTTATTTTATAATTTTAAGTGTTTTTTTAAAGTCAAAAATTAATATTTAAAAATATTAATAAAGTAGTATCTGTGAAAATGTTATTTATTTCTCACTTATTAAATAAATTTCAAATTTTTATACAAATAAAATTTAAAATTTATTTCCACTCATATAAAATAGTATTTTAATAAAAAATATTAAAATAAAAATTAGAAAAAAAAATTAAGTATAATTAATATTATTAATTAAAATCAAGAAAAAAATTATAAATTATATTAATAAAAAAAATTTACTTATTCTTTATTAAATGATAAATAAAAATTATACATATAAATAAGCAATATCGATCATTAATTAAAAAAATAATTATAAAATTATAATATAATATTAATTAAAAAGGTTAAAAATTATAAAAGCTATAAGTTATCGTTACTTGCTAATAACCAAACTTATCCCGAAATTCTTCTTCTATTTTCGGACCTTATAAAATACTCCCCCCCCTTTCCGATGTTTGCCTCAAACCCTTTGGGCGCTCGGTTGGGTTTTTGTGTGGGGGGTGGCGGCTGGGGGGTGGGGGTGTCTCAAACACCCGCCCCCCCTTAGAGGTTATACATATATTACTCAGTCCGATAATTCGATTGGCTGAATGAACTTTGGGTCATTCATGGTTTGTGGGCTAAACCCGCCAACTAATTTATTTTTGTGAATTTGTAATTTTATAAATTTTAAAATAAGTAAGTAGTAGTATAATACTATCTATTTTATGACTAAGTTTAAAGTGGTGTTGGTTTAATATATGATATAATATTATTTATCTTAATTATTTAGTTATAAATTATTAAATTTAGTTTATAAAATATTGAAAATTGAAAATAAGTAATTTAGTTTGTGTACGGGTTTGACCCGATAGTTTGATAAAAAAGGATTGGATTTGGGATACGATTTTGATAGCCTATTTGACTTACGAGTCGGGCTAAATCGACCATAATTTATGCAATGGCCCGCTGGATTGACCTAACTTAAAGATTTTCACACTTCTATTTTACCTTTTTTTATTAAAAGTAATTGAGCATGTCACATATTATTAAAATTTTCCTTTTTTTTTTAATTTTCTTCATATTTACTAAAAACTAACGAGTCACTATAAGTTTATACATGTAGTTATGGACTCTTAAAATATGAATCGCTTTTATAAAATCTCTATTCATACTTCAGTGGGTCTTCGACCTATGTTGAAGGAATTACCTTATTCAAGTATGTACAGATCCGTGCTTATTTTCAACTTCATAAAGTACTCCATTTTGTTGAGGAGTGCGCGTAAGGTTATTAAAAACACAAAACTTACCCTACTATTTTGGAAAAAATCCACTCCATCATTCTAAAATTCTATATTTGACCCTTTAATCCTATAAAATGTAAATTTAGCTCCTTCAACATTTTAAAACAAATCTATATAATATATTAAACCCCAATGGTATTTTAAATCCAATTGAAATCCAAATTGATTTCAATTGAAGATTTGCTATTTCATAATATTTTCACTTTTGCCATTTCAATTCAATTAGAATTAAATTATTGTTAAATAAATAATATGAAAATTGATATTAAATAAATAATATGCAAATTGATATTAAATAAATAATATGAAAATTCAATTAAAAGAATACTCCTATTTGATATTAATATAAAAGAAAGTTTTTTCTATGTAGTGCTTGACGAAAATATTTGGTTATATGTTAGAGGAAAGAAAAGTACAAAATGGCTATTATACTATAAAGTTGCTATTGAATCCTAAGGTTGCCGAAGTTGATGATTTCCGAAAAAGGTACAAAAGCCCATGAAGTAAAAAATACTATTCCTTATTATTTGAAAAATGCCTAACGAATATGTAACATGTATGTAGCCTCTTATGGTGTGGGAGCTAATGCATTTAGTGATACACCCCAAGAAACAACACATGAATATGACGACGAGTATATACAAGGAATTACTAGGACAAAGAAAATTGAAGAGCTACTCGATGAGGATGAGATACAACAATTATGAACTTATTTGTGGACAAATATAAACTTGCAGCACTATAATTTATTTCATTACTTACATGTTGCAGTCCAAAAATTCTTGGATTATTGCAATAGTTGAAATGATGTATTCTGATGAGGGTTGGCATTATATTCCATGCAAGCAATGCAATAAAAAAATGGAAAAGGTCAATACCCAATTCTATTGCCAAAACTGTAACAGCTACAACTGTTTGACTGCTCTTAGGTATTTACATAAATAACTAAATATTGGTTATTACTAATGATTATTTTATAACCTTTATATTTAATTTTTCCTTTTTAACAGATACAAAATCAAGGTCCGAGTCCGAGATGAGACTGATTTTGTCTCACTTCTTCTTTGGGACAGAGAATGCATGCAAGTTATTGGAAAATCCGCGGAAGAGTTGCAGCAAGATTCAATTGTGGTATTATTCATTAAAGTGTGCCTTTTATTGTTAAAAAATTATTAAATTTAAAGGCAAGTTCATCATGATTATAGGAAAATGACACTACACCACAAAAGGTGATTGAGGGGGCATTACTGAACAAGAAGTTTCATTTCAAGATTGAAATGAAAACTGAGCATAATGCCATCTTTGGTGGGGGCTATATAACAACTAAGATTTCAGTCAATAATGATGACGGTCACCCGTATAGCGAGAGCCAAGTTGTTTACTGCAATTTAAATTTTTTTAGCTCACAAACAAAACTTTGGTATATATGATGATTCTGATAAATTATCTGTATGCTACAGAAACTAAATATGTAGGAATCAAGTTCATTATGCAAAGTTGGAGACAATACTTTGATGAACACTCCGTCAAGCAATAAACAATCAGCACTAAATCTAGCCAAGGAAGGATGCGCAGTTTCGACTAAAAAACAAGCATCATCAAGAGCGGCAATTGAAGATGAGTGGATTGATGATGGAAATATAAAGAGGACTCTAGGTGATACATTTGGAACAACTATACCATCCAAAAAGGCAAGGGTTAATATTAAGAAAGAAAAATATTAGAATTTTGTTTGTGAGGAATGAGGAGGGAAAGAATAATT
Organism: Lavandula angustifolia; assembly: GCA_028984105.1. NCBI lineage: Eukaryota > Viridiplantae > Streptophyta > Magnoliopsida > Lamiales > Lamiaceae > Lavandula > Lavandula angustifolia. The sequence goes on from CM054826.1 coordinate 3,012,938, forward strand.
GCAGTTAAGTTTAGAGAATAAAACTTCTTATGCTTTTTTTGGGGCTAGGTATGTTATAACAACAAAATGAGTTATTATCTGAAATGATATTTTTATATGAAGCAAGTAAAAATAACTTATCTAAGATGCACATATAAACAAACAAGATCTGGACAAGCAAAATGCAACCAAAATACAACAGACCCGGTTAGAAACAATCAATCTAATAACAATTAAATATAGAAGCCAACATAATTCACAAATTAGTTGATAATTGAATTTCACTGTACAATGAGAACACGTTCATGTATAACTTGCAAACATGGTTTGCAGCATGAGACTCCAAAGGTGAGTTGGTTTGAACCAAAATTAAATCTTTACTACTCGGGATGAGTTCTAATTAGGCGATCATATGTTGTCTTTTTCGTTCAGTTATATGTTGCGGTCTCTCGCGTCACAAATCGAGATGGTTTGAAGATTTTGGTATGCGATAAACATGATATAAATTGTAGAACTACGAAAAACATCGTGTACAAAGAAGTCTACACAAATTTATAGACAACATCGTTGTTAGAGACCAAGTATAACTGAATAAACATTTCTTAGTTCAATTTAGGTGTTGCTTAAAGAAGAATAAAAACATTGTTTTGTAATTAGTTAAATATGAGACAATAACAGATTTACAAAACATGGGTATTTCACACGTGTGTAGGGAATTGATGAAAATTTCAAATTGAAATTGAACAACATATTTTAGTTTGTTAAAAACTTTTTTCATTATACGCTTACAACAACTACTCAAAATTAAGATTAACCCAGAGTTCCAGATGACAAAATACATTCACAAAGATATTATACAACTAATACTACTTCATATTATAAAATAAACACAACTTACAAATTACAATTAAACCAAAGTTCATACCACTTAAGAGTTGATGTTTAAATGCAAATCGAATACAACATATGATATGAGAAAAAAAAAAAATTGCCCGTGCAAACGCACGGGTACTGCACTAGTACTAAATGACATCCTAAAATTGGGCCTTAAAATTATAAATTCTAAATTTCACCATGAAATATAATTTTTGAATGTATGGATCTAATCAACGAGTAAATGTATGGATCTAATCAACGAGTACAATTTATTAAATTGTGAATTTGTTAGAATAATGAATAGATAGCAGGTTTAGAGTATATCAACATGAGGTTATTAGTCGGGTTTAAATCAATAATTAATTACATTATTTGCCGAATAAAATCTAGCATGAATTATATTTTTGGACAAGTTTACTTGTATCCGAACCAAACGGGTATAACTGTATCAGATATTTCATTAATAGTTTATTCATATTTTAGGTGACCTAGAATTCTATACTATTTAGGATATAAATTAAAGCTCTTTAAATAAAGTTTAGGTTATAAAAAAATTAGTGTCTTACAACTATAATTTTCAATCCCAGAGAGAAAGAAAACGTGAGTCTTTTTTTATTTTTATGTCGTAGCTATTCATTTGCAGTTGGAGTGAGTAGGTGAGCTAAAATTTGTATAGATTTTTGAAAATTATTTTTGGGCCCAAATATATTATTAATATGTGTAGGCTATTAAACTTAAAACAATCAAAATAAATAAATTCTTATACTCACATAAATCTGGCCCAACTAATATTAGCTAATTTATCTAATTTATAGTGGCATGTCAATACATTTATGGAGTTTGACATATAAGAGAATATGTCTTTGTGCCTATACTTATTATTAGTCATTACATGATAATGTTTTTCCTAAAATTGCATATGAATAATTACATGTGAATATAATATGGTTATTGACTTATTGTAGTAATTAGGTCTAGCAATGACGACGAATAGTAACGCAAATTGTTTTGCTACTACAAAAAAACTTGAAAAAATCATTTTTCATGATTTAAAAATCCTTTTGTTTTTATGTAAATGTATGTTGCATCGTGTTTTTTCTTTACGTAGTAGTAAATTTTCCGTGTTTGCGAAGTTTGGAGAATTTAGAAAAGATTGTAATTATGATTTAAACTACCATGTCGCACTTATAAATTGATTTACGAGATTGATTTTAACTTAACCAAGAAAAGGAGCTGGGGGAGGGGGCCCATTTTTTTTCTCCGTTCTGATCTCATTTTTCTCCACCAATCTATAATTTAGATCTTCTATTATTTTGAAAAGCAAGGTCATCGATAACATCATTAAGATCAAGTTTTTTCAATACGTCATTTTCAATGCATAAAATTTCTAGTGCATTTAAGAAGTCGGTGGCACTCGCAATTGCTCGAAGATAAACAGAAATAATTGAGAGCGTGACAAAGAGAACTCGAGAAGAGGAGAGGCGAGAGAGAGATGCGAGTCGAGAATGTCTTGAAGAAGAAAAGAACTGTTGGGCAATAAGTTAAAAAATTTATGGCACTTACCCCGTTAGCTCTTCACAAATGCCGGCACTGCAAGTATATCACACATGATTAAATTTGCATGATTTATATTTTTTTTGTATTGAGCCCCAAAATTGTTGCACGAGTTTTTGGCTACTTAAATCTAATTATACTTTATTTTTTATGGCCTATTTAAGGATTATATTCTTCGGTTTATGAATAACTCATATATTTTCTATATTTATTCGTAAAAATATAACTTCGACAATCCTTTTTGACATCACTCTAAATTTAGTTAGAGGAAATTATGAAGAATAACAATATTTTAACCGATGAATTAATAAGTATTTAAATGATAGTCTATTTATACTTCAAATATTCTTAATTTTATGAAATGTATCGGTGATGAAGTACATGAAAAAAATCTTCACAACATAAAGATATTAATTCGATCAAACAAAAAATATAGTATATTAATTGCGATAAAGTTATATAAGTTGATTCTACCAAACTAGGTAATCCAAAACTCAAAATCTACACCTCCACTAAAATATGATAAACTTAATATACATTTTTAAAATTTTTTAAAATTAGGATAACAAATTTAAAAATTTTGGGACTGAATTCGAAAATTTTATTAGAACAAATATAAATTTTACTAGTTAAATAAAAGATAACTCGTCGTATTGCACAACAATTGGGTTGGGGCGGCGCCCCCACTTGTGATCCGCCCATGAATGCCGACCTGCAAGTATATCACACATGATTAAAATTTGCATGATTTAATACTCCTCCGACCCCCAGATAGGCTTCTTTCCTCTTTTTCCTTGTTCCAATCGGTTAACTTACAACTAACAAAATAATAGTCTAATAAATTCTAGAGAATGGTTATGTACCACTTTACACACAACTATCCACTATTCTTAATAACCGTGCCCAAACCTATTAAGCCATGCGGGCGGGACGGAGGGAGTATTTTTTTTGTATTTACATAAAATTATATGTTGAAGGGATTGCAATATTTGGGAATCTTCTATTTCATTTAGATGACCTATGTCGATGGGATTATACTATTCGAGAATCTCCGAACCTATGCTTAATTGTTCAACTCCCTAAGCATTTTGTTGATTACTATACCCTTTATCTTTTCAATATTATGGATTAATTCAATCAAAACTCCATAATTTAATGACTATATTGTCCAATTTGACGGCTATATTCAAAATGAAACGTCAAAAAGGAATTAACTTGGACTATAACATGAATTCCAGTGCTATACTCTCGGGATTTTCAGTTAAAACTACTCAAAGTTATAAACCAAGATCACATTTTTATGATGGGGGACCCTAGCAATCATACCAACTTGGAATATGAAACGAATTCAATACTCTACCGTTATGATTCTTAATTAAAATTATTGTCAAATTTATAACAAATACTATCATTTTTTTTAAATGTGCAAATTATATAGAAAATGCAGACCATAGTAATAAATTAATTATACGTGTCCGACTAAAATCACATATAAGGAAATTGATAATGAGAGTCGAACTTATGATATTTGGAAATAAATTAAACATTTCCATTGTTATATCATTTTGAATTTCGAATCACATAATTTTGTAATGAGGGAATCCGTAAAACAATAAAACATATCATGAAACAATCTCTTAAAGAAAGTGTCCAAATATTGTACTTTTACTCTACTCCAAAAACATGCTTCATCTTCTAAGATTGAATTTTTAATTTTAATTCGCACTTTTATAGGCATGATTGTTCCAACAAAAGAATTGAATTATCAGCCAAACAATTTAGGGACTTCGACAACTCCCTCAACTTTCTTTCCCGCTGTAAAACCTTCGAAATCGATTAGCTTTGCTTTCCTCACTCTGCTACAATGGCTGCGTCTCTATCTAGCCGTCGGATTGATTACCGGAAAATCCAATTGATCGTCTTCGCAATTTATTGGATCGGATCGTCTTGTGCTGCGGAGTTCAACGCTAGTTTGGATTCGGTGGAAGTGACGGAGAACTCAAGCAATAGTAAGGGAGAATTTGATTTCTTCATGCTTTCCCTTCTATGGCCGGGAACAGCCTGCCGCTCTTCTGGAAGTTGTTGCAAATCCAATGCCTGCTGCCGGCGGTAACATCCCTCTTCTGAAAATCTCCCTTTATTTTTACTTTTTCTATTTCGGAACTAATTTTTGCGAATTCGAGATTTGTGATTGTTTTGGAGAATTAAATTGTACTGGTTTAATCTCTCTCTCTCTCTCTCTCTCTCTCTCTCTCTCTCTCTCTCTCTCTCTCTCTCTCTCTCTCTCTCTTTAGTATTTGGTAAAGAGAGTTGCTTACTTTTGTTTCTCTTTAATTTGGTGCAGTTCAAATGCCTTGACTGAGTTTACTATCCGTAAGTCAAACTATCAAATTCTTGAACATTGCAATGCATTGGTATGAGTTAGTAATTCTAGATTTTATGTATTCCCGTTATTGTTGTCTTGTTGTTTTTAGGCACGCAGATTAAGAAAGCTAGTGAAATTATTTAAAGTAGTGGATTTCACTTCTTTAGATTGATTTTGGTCCACTAGTTACTAATCTATTTTAGGAATGAGAACAATAATGGGACCATACAATCGCGAAAGGAGGATAACATTAGCGGGATGGAGGGAGTACTTTTTATTCATGTTTATTTATGTGGTGAAGGGTTGAGTCGGAATTTAGATGGAGAAGGTTGAGATTGAGAGAGACTATTTCCTCTTGGTATATAAGTTGCAATGTACTTGTGTTTTTCTTCTTTCTCATGTAGATGGACTTTGGCCTGATTACAATGATGGGACTTGGCAATCGTGCTGCCCTGGCAAAAGGTTTGACATTAAAGAGGTAGTGCACTTGCTTAGATACTTGAGATTTTACAAGATTATGCAGATTCCTTAGGGTAAATGTAATTTCTTAGATTGTTCCAATGTGGGAATTGCTTCTCGATGTGGTTTCTGAGTTTGGAGCCACTTGTTTAGAGAACAAAACCATGCTGGCTGATTGGCGATAGCTGAAAAAAAAAATCATTGAATTAATGCATATATGAAGGCTATTATTGTGTCCATCTCTCCATACTGTTTGTATATCTCCATCGATAGGCTAATTAGCTTGCTGATCATGGAATACTATATTGGCTGCAGATGAATCTTGACCATGTTTGATTAAGTTCCCCTTGGTTGATGCTATTTATGTTCTACTTCGATTTCACAAGGAAAGAAGTGTTTTCTTGAACATATAGGCATTTTCTTCTAAAATTCTCTCTATCTTCGTTTAATTATGATTTGTGTTGTTGCAGATTTCACCATTACTAAGCGTCATGAGTAAGTTCTGGCCGTCTTATAACTGTGAATCTATATCAAACTGCCATAACGGAACAGGAATATTCTGGGAACATGAGGTTTGTTGATGCACATTCCTTTAGAGCTAGTAATGCCGGGCCTAGATACTAACAATTCTTCCCTTTCTTCCTTTTATGTATGGAATATTTGCAATGGAATGCATTTGGAGACAGTGGGGTAAGCATCTTAGAAATTAAGTTATTTTTCTTTCTCCAGGCATATACTCCCCCCGTCCCAAAGTTCTTGTCCCCTTTCTTTTCGGCGCGGTTTTTAAGGAGAGTTGTTAGTTGTGTGTAAAGTTGTGGTCCCACAACTTTTTAAGGAGAGTTGTTAGTTGTGTGTAAAGTTGTGGTCCCACAACTTTTTAAGGAGAGTTGTTAGTTGTGTGTAAAGTTGTGGTCCCACAAAAAAGTTGTGTGTAATAATTTGCCAAAAAAGTTGGGTCCCCTCCATAGATACTGCTGCCTTAATCTTTCTTCATGTAGATAGAAAATATCAATGCAACATTCCTCATTATACGATCTGTTTATTTCAAAGGAACATGTTATGTTTTTGGTGATCAAACATGGTGAACAACACTTCAACTCGAGAGTAACTTTACTTCTTGTCTTCGTTTTTGTTTTACCAGAAAAACACGGACCTTGTTCATTTCCCGTTCTACGAAACGAATAAGAATACTTTGCAACAACTCTTTCTCTGTACTACAAGTTCAATGTCACGGTAAGATAATGGTTTTCATCCAGCTTCTCCCTTTTGTGCATTTATCGTATTTTGGCATGCTTGTGTGCCATGATTGACCGGCAACATGTAGTGTGTTGGTATTCCCACTTCTGCGTAAGTGGTTGATCTAGAGTTGATTTACAATTCAATTCCCATTCGGGTCGATTTAAATTAATAATATATTATTGTGCCATGATTGTGTTATAGTGTGTTCTAATTATTAAGTGAACACATCTAACATGTTCAAAGTGTGTAGATAGTGGGTGTTTCACTCCTCTTATATATGGTTCACATAATGCAGGCAGTTCTAAGACAAGCTGGCTATGTAGCATCAAACTCTAAAAAGTATCCTCTTCGAGGCGTCGTTTCTGCCATTGAAAAAGCTCTCCATGCCACTCCACAGCTTGTATGCTCAGATGATGCTGTTGAGGAACTTCGCATCTGCTTCTGTAAGGATTTCAAGGTCAGACCCTTTTGATAATAGTATTCTTTGTTAAATCCTTTTGTGAATGAACATCTCTTTTCTAGTATTAGTAGCTAGTTTATGTTCTTACTTCTCACATATTTCTCTTTCTGAATTTTTTTGCAGATTCAGAATTGTGCCACGAATAGTTCAGAAGGATTATGTCCCAAATATATCAGCTTACCAGAATCTATTCCATTAGGTGAGTTCTAATAAACTAGGTATGTTTCCTTATAATTTTCCATCAGCACAACTGAATTGGCCTAGCTTTGGATTGTCTATAGTGTATTAAATGGCGAAAACGACAAAAACACACACATGTGTTCGTTTTAATGCAAAAAACACCCTTGTATTCCTAAAATTGTTACAAGAAAACCCCTAAAGTCAAACTCGTGTATTTCAGTGTGTTTGGGTAAGATTTTTACGTTCTTGCTGATATATAAAGTACGTGGTGTTTTTTGTCATTTTCCTGTATTATAATGCTATTGTTTGTTTGTTTGTTTGATTTGTTCCTTCTTTTCTATTGCAGATTTTGAAAAGAAAGAAGCTTCGGAGCCTACTTTAAAATCATACATCTGAGAAATGATTTCTTGATCCTCTTACTAACAAGTGTTTGGAAGATGATGATTGTTGATAATGAATTCAAATTAACCACCAATTTGCTTATCAGATACTTCCTTCTGTACGTGTAATGTGTGATATTTATCTGAACACAACTTGTTAGAAGTCGGAAAGCTTGTGCAGAACACACATTTGATGAATGACACGAAATTTGCAAAACTAATATGATTGTGACGATTACAACAAAAGGAGTCTTGAGTAGTTTTAATTACCAAGATCCACCTCAAATGTTCATCAAGGAGCTTTAACAAGAACCATTTTGATCCTATAAAAAACTTGTGGAATATTTACTACTGTACAAAACTTGAAGGGGTTCTAAAGGTTGGACTCAAGAATCGACCCATTCTCAAAGAATTCCATTGGTGCTAACGTCACTCAGACCAATACTTTTACTTGTAATCTTGATCACAAACTTCCCATACGAGATTAGAGAAGATAATAACATGACCCAAGAGTGGCTTATTAATGTAAAGCATGTGAAATTCACCTTGTATATTCGACATACGGCTACTGGCAAGCCGGCGATCAGCGCAGTCGCAAAAGGGGGTTTTCATCCTTACGTTCTGATTATTAACAGGCATAAACACCCACCCTTCAATCAGTCTGTATCACAAGTTATACACAGAAGAAGTAACTAAACAACACAGCACCTGCACAATTCTGCAGGGAAATGCAAGTCCTCCTTCACTTTCAATTCATGCTCTCCTAAATGATTTCAAACACTGCCTCAAGGAGTAGGTCCTTCTGGAAAAGTAATCTCACTTCAGTGATTCATGAAATTCAAAAAGAAGTTCCAAAGATGTGCCTAGTGAGTGACAATCCAGAATCAATCTGTCAGAAAGGAATGTAATGATGTTCCCCTCGAAACTTGGCTATCAGTCGGAGACCAAAAGATTAAGAAGCTTTCTCGCTCTTGGCAAAAAACCACTTCAGCCACACATTAAAGCAATGCCTTGAAAGGTGTTCCGGCAGATCCACCTACAATAGCAATGTCAGTTGATGAAATAATTTTACATTCAAACACTCTATATCGATAAAGTTATTTTTGTGTGGGTAACACGAGGACTACTAAAATACATCGCATACTAAATATGAAATACAAGATTAGATAGAAGTTTGAGACGAGACTTTAGCTTATGCATCTTATGACCATCTAAAGCAGTGTAATCTGTTCTTGTAGAAAATATAATTGTAACGAGATTACAGAAGTGCTTTTATGGTTTGCCAGCACTTTACGTATGCGTCATATTCAACAACTCAAAAATTGTTGAAATCAAACAACATGAAACTGAATGTGAGTAACATAAGAAGATAGGTCTAGGACATACCATGCTCCATGTAGTAGAATAGCCATCAGTAGCGAGCAACCAATCACCCACCTTGCATTGCAAATCTAGCCTCTTATCCAAAAAATCATATCCAGCCAGGTCATCTTCATAATCTCCAGTAGGACTGAAATCTCGTCTTCTTTTCTTTTTGGGTTTTCTATGTTTCTTCCGCTTGAGGCTTCCTGAAGTTCTTCCATCATAATCTGATCCACTATCTCCCAAGAATTCATCATCATTTAGCAAGGCGTACCTGTTAGACTTCCGAAACTTTATTCCATTGCTGATAAAGAGAGATTCCCAGGATTCAGCAGTGTGAAATTCATGTGATAGCCAAAAATGTATTGCCCAGGACTGCATACCCAACCTTTTTATGACTAATAACGGTTTTTTCTTTAGGCCTTCTCTCAATATCATTTCCAAATCATTGGCATCATTTCGCAGTTCACAAAGTTGAGAAACCAAACTCTTTATCTTCTCTTTTTGTTCCTCACTACCTTCTTCCTGCAAAAGCCTCAGGAGATGGCGACCTTGACTAGTAACTGCAGTCAGCAGAAGTAGCTGATCGATGGTAGTAGAGCCACCATATTTTGAAAGTATAATCTCAAGCCACTCAGATGCACTGCCAAGCCAATCTACTTCTGATTTTCGTCTAAGATATTTTGGTATCAAATCTAAGAAAAGACGTAAATCTTTCTCTTCAAGAATGATTAGAAGGTGATGGCATAAGAAAGAGAAAGATTGCTCCACGAGGAATTCATCAATAACTTCCCATACTTCTTCTAGTTCCTCCTCATACATCAAGTCAGTAAACAAATCAACAAAGTATTTTGTATCCATCATCAAAATACTACCATCCTTTAACGACTCAGAAAACTCATGGGAAGACCAGAATTCAGGCACATACTCAATAAAATTCTCAATTGTTTGCTGAACATCCAAATCAAGGAAATAATGAGGCTTCGCAGCAACCATGGCAGGAGACTGCCCATGTTTACCTTTCCACTCAAGCTCCTCCCAACAAATATCTCGGTTTACAAAAGCAAATTGAGACAATGCCTTAGCACCCTTTCCATGATCCGAGCCACCAGTACCAGCAAAATTTGAGAACCACTGTAAGATACGCCTAGGATTTCCTGGAGATACAAACAGCTAAGAATCAAAACAGAGTGACAGCCAATTGAAAAGTTGCATAAGAATAGCTTTAGATATCCAGTAAATCAAGTGATTGAGACAATACAGCAGCAAGTTCAACCATACATGAGAAGACATCAATAATTTCCATGAAGATCCAAGAATCCTGAGAAAATATTGTCTTGATCTATTTAAGAAGACAAATTGCAGTTACGACTGAAAATTTAAAAGTACTCTAAAAATATTTGAGTGTTGTCATATTCTCAAATTGGAATGAGTAAAGGTTGACAATGTACAACATAATTTTTAATTCAGAAAATCAATAGGGAAATTGGACAAGAAGCTGCCAAATTATTGAAATCTGCTCAATCCTATCCTAACAATTTCAGCTTCTACGATCAGAACCCTTATAAGCCTAAATGCAATTTTACAGTACTAATGCTGGTTCATAGTTGGGAGAACCAAGGTTTTAAAAAACCCAATTGAGATCCGCCTCGAGGCGCGCCTCGAATCGAAACGGCGAAAAAACGCCTTGAGGCGTACGCCTCCAAACCCATGCGCTTCCTTCTTTCCAGCGCCTCTTTCCCGGGCCCTTTGAGACATTTTTTTTCATTGAGGCCGCCCCCTTTTTTTTTTTTTTTTCCGCCGTATTCGATTTTTTTTTGAAATCAATATAATTTTTTTTCGCTTTTAAACCTAATTTCATTAATTAGATTTTCGTTAGCTTCTTTTAACCCCAAAATATTTAGATTAGAATCAAAATTGAAGTAGAAACCCCAAAATATTTTCACCCTTCCTCTCTTTTTTTTTTTATCTTTTTCGAAACCCGTCGTCGTTGCTCCTCCCTCTTCTCCCCCCCCCGCCCCATCGAAACCTGCTCTCCTCCTCCCGAAATTAATACTACCAAGCGAGTCACAAAACTATTATTAGTGTTAGCTCTCAACAAAAACGAAAATGTTATATTAAATTAGACATTTTTCTTTATTGGTTACTATTTTTAAGTTTTATTAGATTAAGTTGGTTATAATTAATTATTTAACTTAATAAAACGAAGAGGTTAGATATGAGCTAGTAAGATTCATTGTATTCTTCTTCCAAAAAGACATTTTGGTCACCAATTCCCATGTATTTCACTAAAAAGTTAAAATCCATTAATAGTTGTTGAGAATATTGAATCCATTTTTTTAATTTAAAAATCTTTTACTCTATTTTATTATATATTTATTAATAGGGGAAAAAAATTAAATTTACGCCTCAATTTTACGCCTCGTTATTTTTTTTTTGAGTGCTAAACCACCGTGAAAACACATCGAAAAACTCCCGGTTACGCTTTTTAAAACCTTGGGGAGAACAACTCATCAACATGGAAAAGCTTAGTCTAATCACTTTTCGTGTTAAAAAAAAAAAAGAAATAAAATAAGAATCTCAGAGCTTCAGAAAACAAAAGAAAAAAAATATTGATCATAAGTATAATTATAGAGGACCCTGAGAAGCAACGTCTAGACTAGTTGCTGTGTATAGTAGATCAAGAATGCTAATGTTCAGTCAATAATATATGGAAGCTCTATACGAAAAGTTGCATTAATTCCAATGCCATGGAAAAAAATTCCAGTAAAAATCAAAGCTTGCCTTTGAAAAAGTTATCCAGCTTGCAGCTTTTATTTGCTATTATAGGCCCCAATTTTACGCGGTTGCTTCTCAAATATCAGTAGCAGAAGCTGTGATGCTAAGTACCACTTGATTGGCTTGGATCTCAATAGGCTCATAAACAAGTCTCGTTGGTGGCGAGGGATAATGGAGTTTATGCCTGAAACTGTGTTGCAAAGCCAGAGGCGAGCTTCCGAACGGCCTTCCGAACATATGAACGACCAGATAACTCGTTCTAATTCATCAAGAAGGGATATTCTCCGCTTACCGATTTCATCATTCCCAGGCTCATCATCCCATGCGGGCTCGTTCAGAAACAGCCGAAGCATTACTGCAACACCAAATCATACAACACGATAAGTTTCTCACATAGTAATAATCTAGAAAAATAATTTCCCTAACCCTAACTAACCCAGTTAGCAGAAGAAAACTGTTCATCAAACAACGTCAAGGTAAGGCACACAAAAATTATAGCGAGCGCACAATTGCATCCAACTATAAAGAAGTTAATTGACAAATCTGTGATGTTCAATCACACTAACAGACAACAACTCGCAAGAATACAATCTGTTCACTTCAAAATGTTCCGACAAACATCCTTACTTCAACGAAACAAAACCCCCCCAAAATCAACTCGTGAGAACCCTCCACGCTCCCTACTGATCAATCAATACAACTGTACAAAGAAAATGAGCAATAATCACAGTAGACATACCTCAATCTGCAACGGCTCGCAGAAAACTTTCCGCTCAAATTGAAATTTATTTCGTTCAAATTGGATTCACGACCAATTCGATCGATTTGACCGGCCACCGCCTTCAAAGGTAGCCCAGATTCTAATGTGAACGCTTTTCGTGCAGTGACCCGGTGGAAAGGGAAACCGGATAAACCAGCAACCCGGTATGTAAAAAAGAAACCACAAATAATCTATGGGCCAGACTCAAAGCCCAAAAAGGCCCAAATAATTTATGGGCCTACAACTCAAAGCCCAACAACAAAAATAAAGCACGTTTTTTATTTTATTTTTTCATTCTATAAAAACAAAAATCAAAGTATATACTCCCTCCGTCCCGCTATTTGTGGCTCACTTTCCCGAAAGGGATGTCCCATTATTTGTGCCCACTTTCCTAATTTAATAAAAAATTACTCCTACTTTATCATCTTCTCTCTCCTACTTTATTACCTTCTCTCTCCTACTTTATCATCTTTCTCTCATACTCTCTCATTATCTTACTCATCTTCTCTCTCATACTTTATCATCTACTCTCCCTCTCATACTTTATCATCTACTCTCTTAATTCCCGTGCCGAAACCAATTGAGCCACAAATAACGGGACGGAGGGAGTACTTATTTTTTAGAAGTCGCTCATTTCGCAGGTAAATTTCTGCTTCTGTTACTTCGCCGTTTACGCGGTGCCTTGTAAAAGTGATGCTTACTTAACTTGCTTCTTCTTTTCCTTTTACCTTTCCTGCTACCGAAAAATCCAGAAAATGATCGTGTTCCAACTCTTTTTTTTCTTTCAGAAATTACGGTTCTGTATGCTTGTAAATTCCTTTTACGCGGTTCTGTATGCTTGTATTTTCGTTGATTTTATTTATTTATTTATCTGGGTGCTATCTGTTGCTGGAGATGAAGTTGTAATGGGGAAGTGTTGTTAAAGAGGAGAAAATGATTTTGGTATATTTTCCGGTATGCTGTATCATAAGTAGGTATGGCTTCAACTGGAGCTACCAAAATGGATCTTGTGGAAAACAAAAATTATAAGACGAAACAAGTATTTTACTGCATAATGAGCCACAACTGGCCCTAACAGAAATACCATGGTAAGCAACATCAGATAAAGTTACTAATTAAACTCGATAAATGAAAATTTAGGCAAATGCACCAATTCAGACATTGAAAATTTGTCCACAAACAAAATGATAAGTTTGTTGTCATAACTCTCAAACAAAATGGACTGATTTAAGAAACAAAGCAAAATTTGTCTGGATACTTTTAAATGGCACTTCACTCATCATCATCCTCATCGTCGTCGGCGCCAGCAGCAGCATTCAGAGCATTTAACCTCTCAATCAACTTGGCCTTCCTCTCTTCATAAGTCAGCTTCTTAAGGTTAAACCTGCAATACAAGTGAAGAAAAAAAAAAAGATTACAGTTTGCAATCTAGCATATAGGATAGAGAAAAAGGTACACAGTTGGATGAAGAATGTCTGACCTCTTGTGCTTCGTTGGCGGCTTCTTATCAGATTTCTTAGCCATTGGATCATCGCGGATGGCTGCATGAACCTTCTTGTACATCTCTTCCATGCTATCTGCCTCAATACCCCTCTTGATGTACTCACTGAAGTGAGACTGATACTTCTCGGGTTCATCCTCCATTAAAGTCTGCATAACATTTGATGCGCGTTACAGAAATGGAGTGCGTGTAGAACAATTCAACTTGTTCCAACAATGGCAAACTAAAAAATTAGAAGGCAACTCTGCATATGGCATCAAAATAGAAACATAAAATACCTGCATGTAAGAAGAAACATGTCCACCATAGATATACTTGCGGTGGACTTCAGCGTCGAGCTGTTTGCTGTCTTTGCTAAAGCCAGCAAATCTCTTGTCGCTGTGTGGGATGTCAAGTCCGCCATCCAGAGCTCCCTATAATTAAATAAAACCAGAAAATCAACATGTCTTACTTTCAATTTTCGGCTGTCCTGCTAAACTTGACTTCGTCCTAAAAATGGAAAAGGAAGGTGACATTTTTTTGTAAACATGGAATGCCCATTTCACTCTAATTAAAGTAGAGGGCCCCACATCTAACTACACAACTACTCATTTCTACCCACTTTCTTAATTTTAGGGCCGGAACCTACTAAGACAACTTTAGTGGGACGAAAGGAGTATTATCTACCAAATCATCCAACCAAAGCAGCCATTCGTACATCAAGAATGCTATGAATATTAATATAAAGATACAATCGCTTGCACGAAAACAAATAAGAAGTTTTCAGAAGCCAATATCACAAAAGAAATACCTTGAGGGCACCAAAAACACGATTTCCTGTGGTAGTCTTGATGAGACCAACATCCAAAAGTGCACGGAAAGGCCTTCTGGTGTCAGCGGGTTCAACAGAATAATCCTCTCCTGTTGCCTGAAAGGTCAAAAAATGCACTAGATTTCAATTCAAAATCCAAAGGTAAACGGCTTACACCAACAAACACATGCACACAGAGATGAATAAAAATGTTACCTCGACGTTCCCTTCATACTCCTCGTCCAATTCAAGAGTCTTCAGGACTCGGCGACTCAAAAGAAGTCCAGTGCAGTAAGCTATTACATAAAAACTATCAGAAAAAATAAATTATGACTAGCAAAAAGAATGCTAAAGATTTATACTAACCAGCAGCATAGTTTGTAAGGCCAACTTCTAGTCCAAAACGAGGAAGCTCATGAGCATAAGCAGCAGCAAGCACATGATCACCAGCAATGCTAGAAGATAGAATCTGACAGATGATATCTTTGTTGGTCTAACAATGATGTCAAGAACATGACAAAATCATGCGTGACAAATCACAACTTACAATATAATCAACAAAACTGAAAAGTTACTAAGAATATTTTCACTTAAATAGATAGTGTAGTCTAAAACATGTTAAAATAGTAAAACATGGGGTTAACTTAGACAATAACAACAAACAGTTCCATAAAGATAACAAGTACAGCAGCTCATTAGCAATAACATCATAAATATTATATAACCAATCTCTAAATGGGAAAAAATAGAACACTGTAGAATTATCAGGATACAAATCGCACAACAAAACGGTATTTTGGTGTGTTATACTTGTTCTTGTCCTGGTTGATCATACGGATCCTAGCCCGGTAGTCAGTCTTCCCCTCTAAAATGAAAAACATCATGAAAAAACTATATCAAAATCAACTTAATGGTGCGGGAAAAGAAATATTTTTGGTAGAACAAATGAATCGAAATGTCGATAACTTACGTCTTCTTCTCTTGAACTTAACTTGGAAACGCTTGAAGTAAGCTCTAGACTTTTGGGCTTTTACAAACACCTGTATGTGAGTTCCATATTAGCAAATACAATTAAAGAAATAGTACATTGACTTGTAACTAGTAATAAGACCCAAACACTATCTATAAAGTAAAAGCATAACTAAATTATGCCCGATACCATAAAAAGTCAAGTTTCATTCAGATTGATCGGTAACAACGCTATACAATTTAAACGTCTTTGTTATTACTCATTGAAGAACAAAGCAAAAGAAAACAAAAATAATCAAATATCTATATTCCAATTACATGTTCCAGACAAAATGAACCTAAAACAAGTAGTGTACATTGATACAGTAAAGCGCAAGTTCCACGCCAATCAATCATGATTCATGAGAGTGAGCCCAAACCAAATTCAAGCTTACTAGCATATATAACTCCAATATAAAGGAAAAGTTGATCAAATTAAATCTATCACTACCCGGAGCAAAAGAAATCTTAGGCATTACTGACATGTCAATTTACAAATAACCTTAGATAAAAACCAGAGCGCCTCAATAACAATGAATTCATTTCATGCAAAAGAATAAAGACCAGCGGGAAACCAAGAAAACTCCGGACTGATAAGAGAGAAAAAAAGGTCAACAACCATCTACACGTAAAAGAAAACACTGAAGTGCAGCTGATTGCTTGAGCTCATCGTAAAAATCTTACCATTTTCACCAAATTCTGAAGCGCTCGCAGCGTGGGCGAGGCGACGAGGTGGGTGTGAGAAATAAATCCACACGGGGTGAAATAGGGCGAAACCCTAGATCGAAAGTGGGCCACGATGCGATAATAATTGTTCATATGAAAACCCTAATTATTATTGGGCTCTATATTTTGGATCATTCTATTGGGCCGTATAAATTCATGGGCTCTTCCACATAACGTGTAAAATGTATTATAAATAAATAAATTGTTAATAATGAGTGCGAATTTTGATTTCTGTCATGTAACGTGGATGTGTTTGTTTTTTTATCATGTTATGTGAGTCGTTTTTTTTAATTATCCTAGAGTTAATATGTCACTGAGAGCGAATGTAATTGTAAGATATTTCTTTTTGATCATCTGAACATTTGAGTTTAACTACAAATAAATATTAATAAAACATGTGGTAGAAAAATGCAAATACACTTTTTGCGAGCCAAATCCTGCGGCTTCATAAACCTGATCTCAACTACTGATAAGTGAATATGTCCTTCAACGATCGCCTAAATGTTTGTATATTTGATGGGGGTATTATTGATAATATAAATAAATTATTCATAAAATAGGCAACGGAATACTTTCACGAGAAGACAAAAATAGGCAGTTTCGAAAATTATAGGATAAGAAAAAGTGTAAATGTATGTTTATAACCATTTCAATTAAAAAAAATAATAGCTATTGATTAAAATTAAAATTACAAAATATTCAATTTTACCAATTCATCCTCACTTTTTCATTTATATTTTTTTAGATTTGATTGTCATCGAGTGCCGAGGGGAGTCTATGAGTGCCGATGTTGCTCCAATAGTGCCGATTTTCATCAGATATGCACTTCTTTGAGTGTCGATAGAGATGCCTATGGAGTGTCTATGGGTGCTGCGGAGAGACTAAAATTTATATCAGCATCATAGGCACCCATATGTTCCCTTAGACACTAAAATGAAACACCACAACCTAAAATTTCTATTAATACCATAAGCACCATAAATGCCCATACTCCCCTAGACACTGAAATGAAATTTTGAATATCAATCTAAATAACGAAAATTTGAGAATAATTTAATAATGTTGAATATTTGATGAATATATCTTTAAAAAAAAATAATAATATTATATTATTTTTAGTGGGAATAGATATTTTAGCGAAATCTCCTTAAAAAATGAATGCAATCACATGAAAAGTTGTTTTTTCTCGAATTAATGAGATTATTTTATACGTGGCTATATAATTAATTTTATTATTCAGATTTCAGCAAGAAAAAATATCGGCTTAAACCCATGTGCCGTAAAGGTTTTGTCTTCTTCAGCTGAATATCAGTCCGATTTGCTGATTACCATTACATTAATCTGAAATTCCTTTCTCTAACCTAGATTTCAGCGTGATTCTCCTCTAAATTGGACAACGAATCTCTTCCTCGGCTCACAGAAGTTCCAAAATTTCTGTAATTCAGTCAGAATTTCAGTTTTCATAGAATTATAGGTATAGATTTCGCCGATGGCTGCGGGTGCTAACCCTTCAGGCGTTCATAGGAATGAAAACAAAGCTAAAGGCAACCGTAGCGGCGCGGCGCCGGAGAATACCAGCGGCAGCGGCGTCTCCTTGGCGGGCTCCGCTCAGACCGCCCTCCGACATAACCCGGGCCTCTCGCTTGACTGGACGGCAGAGGAACAATCAATGCTAGAAGATTTGCTCACCAAGTTAGCCTAATTTTTGTTAATTTCCTATTTAATTATGCTGATATGGATTTTTGCAGTTTTGCTGTTGGTCAAACTAGGATTCAGTTTTCATATAATTCTTTTTTTTTCTCTTGCTCATATGCCAATTTCGTAATTAAAAATCGATTGTGTAAATCTGTTATTAGTCCTGGAAGCCTTGAATCCAGTCTTGTTTAGATAAGAATGATAGAATTTGTGTAAAATGTGAAACTGCTTGAGTTAATTTGTGTTCTATGCACGTGGTCTTTGTTTACTAATATCCAGACAGGATGACAAACATAAGCTAAAGCAAGACAAAAATTAAAGCAATGCTTAAAAACAATGGAGTACTGATTACTATCGATGCCTGGATTGTTTGTATCATAAACAGAAATAGTGTTTGCAATTTAGTAGAGTTATTTTGTCTTTTGAAAAAAAAATTGAGAAATTGATGTTCAGTTAGAAGATGTATTTTGTTTTACTTTATAGATAAGGGTTTTAAAATGTTCCTCTTGAACGTTATACATTATTCGGGACAAGATATACGTGAATATATTCACCTATATGTTTTCACTCTGAAACCCAAAATAAGCTATGTTTTATTTGGGAATTGTTTTGTTCCTATCGCTATCTGTATTTGTTGATGGAAATTGTTCTGTAGTAATGCTACTCTTATATTGGCTTTATAATGCATCTTCTAGATACTAAATCAAACCTTCTGCAGATATGCCTCTGAAGCCAACATTATTCGGTATGCCAAAATTGCTCAGGCTCTAAAAGACAAGACGGTTCGTGATGTTGCATTGCGGTGTAGATGGATGAATGTAAGCTTGTAAATTTGAGAGTAGCACGCTTGTCTGAATTTCCTTTAGTAGACGCCCTCTTTGGTGTGTATTTTTGTGTACATGGGTTGATTGGGTGCTACATTCGTCTGGAACCAACAAGATCCTGTATTTTAATTTAGCAAGAAGCATTCACCAAAATCCAATTTCTACATTGACTCTAATTTGTCACTTTTTGCAGAAAAAGGAAAATGGCAAGAGAAGAAAAGATTATCACAACTCGAGGAAAAGTAAAGACAAAAAGGTACTAACAGTAGTCTTGTTGCCATTATCCTCACAGATGTGTTGATATCACTCTTATTCTATAACTTTCTTTCTTCTATCTTGTCTATCCTGCAATATTAACCATGTAGTTCATTCAGCCATTTCTTAAGTAAAGTTAACCAACTTTTGAAACTTGGAAATAAGTGATGGTTTTATTTTAAGAAGTTGAGCTGGCTACTAAGTAAAAGTTGTAACCAATTTTATGGGATTGGATCAGGAGAGATCTAATTCCGGAGTTTGAACTACTCTGATGCATCATATGTAAGATGATGCATGCTTATGTAGCTATAGGTAACTCATGGACTCCGAACAGTTTTTGATTTAGAATAAAATGATCTCTTTGCTTTATGTTGTAAGATGAGATAATAGTTTCTTATGTTTAAGCACTAGTGATCTTTTGATGCATCTTAGTTTTGTAGTCAAACTAATCAACATAAGTTTGGGGATATTTTACTTGAGTCTCATTCCCCCCTATTAATACTATATGTCTTAGAACTGATATGGTGTTCCCAGCTACATTCTAAATGTAGGCTTTTGGGAGGTTAATGGTTAAATGTTATATGTCTATGAACTATATATGTTGTTATCAGTCCAATGTCAGAGTCAAATATGGTTGATCAAGCTTCTTGTTCTTGTTTACTTTGGATTCATATAATATTTGATGTTGATCCCAATATATACCTTGAATCTCAGGAAAAAGCAATAGACTCACTGCCAAGATCTTCTCAAGTATCAAACCGCTCCAATGGTCCTCCCTATGTTCAGCCATTGATCATGGAAAGTGATGATGGAGTTTCATATAAAGGTTAGGAGCTTGCTCTAAACTCTGACTTATTCAGTAGGGAGAGCGGACAGTCTAGGATGTCTTGGATAATTACCTTTTTTAACTCATTATATATTTTGTCTGTATGTTTTCATTGACACACTCTTATTGAAATATAATAGAGAATTCTATCAAGAACCCTAAAAAAGATTTTTTTTGTTTCAAGTGTCCTTGTATTCTGTAGTTAATGAAGTGCTGTTCTTATTCTGTGTACGTACTTATCTCACCCCTTAATGTACTGAATCTCGAACTGTAATATACTGGAACTGGTACATAGGGTTCAAGATTTCTGTTTAAGCTATGATCCTTGCCATAAGTGTTAGACTGTATCTGACAGCCATTTATTGTTATATTCCATTATTGGATGTCTCATAAGATTTATATCTAAAGCTGTTAATTTGATCAATTTCAGCTATTGGTGGAGCCACCGGACAGCTTCTTGAGCAAAGTGCTCATGTCTTGGATCAAATTTCTACCAATTTTTCTGCTTTTAAGGTACTTGCATGTACATACTTCTGATGTGTGTTTAAATATGTATATATGTTTGTGTGTGTTATAAAATCATACGTTGTGGACCCAGACAAGTCCCACATGTTTTTGTTGCCTGAACATTATAAGATTTCTGGTTTGGTTGATGTGGCATGGGAGTTGTCATAGTTGGTCAAATGATGGATAACATATTTATTTATGTTTTGACACTTCCTACAGATACACGAGAACATCGAACTCTTCTGTCAAGCTCGTACAAACATCCTTACAATCTTAAATGAGTATGTTCTATGTACTTTATTATATTTGCATTATTTTTCAATATTTTTCAACACCTGTGTATCTTTCGTACAGTAATTATGGGTTTAGTGTTTCTCTATTTTTACCGAATACACATTATTTTTCAATATTTTCCTTTATCTGCAGATATGCTTCATTTGTTAGCCTCGCCCATCTCGTCTAATAGGATAAAATAGAGATTAAAAAAATGGTCGAAGCTTTAGACTTGGGACATCTTTAAACACCTGTGCTAAGTCTTTCAAGCATTAGTTCAATAACTAGTAAATGAAGGTTTAAGCTTGATTTTTCACTTTTATTTTTACCGAATACACATCTAACATTTTCACTGTCAACCACAACAATAATATGTTGGATAGCGTATAAGATAATGACAAACTCATTTGCTAGAAACATAGAATGGGGAATGCCAGAAGAACTAAAAGCTAACTTTCATCCCATTTCCTGATTCATTTTTCTCCGTTGAATATTAAGGGGAGAAACGAGCATTTGGTGAAGGCATGTACTTCGAAATAATCAACACACACACACACACAAAGTGAACAGTTTTTTCTGGTTTATTCTAGAATATAGTTGGTTTGATATTTTCGTTAACAATTCTGAGAAAATAAGGATTGATCTGAACTCTGTAATGCAGCTTTCATGACTTGCCAGAAATAATGAAGCAGATGCCACCACTTCCAGTCAAGCTGAATGAAGAGCTTGCCAACTCCATTCTTCCTCGAATACCTATGGCGAGTAAATCTTGATATGCTTCTCTTTACTTGCTGCTGATTCCGACTCGCTAGAGTCTGCATCCTGCGAAATAATTACAACATATATATATAGATATATGTAATGGATAGCTCTACTCTAGATGGAAGCCCCAAGTGTTCATTGTTTATGTCACAGTAACAAGTTATTTGTAGCCTTTTTTCTTATTGCTTTTGATTTATTTTTTTCCTTTCTTTCTTGGATATGGTTGGTCTAGTGTAGTGTAGAACTCATATTTTAGTTCTGTAAATAGCTGTTGGTGGTGGTAATAAAATATGTGCTAGAAGGGCTTTTTGTTGTGGAGTTAGGAATGGTAATTTTGTATTTCTGTATCTCTTATTAACCTCTTGTTGTAGCTCTATGTACAAGAAAATAGTATTTAGTATGGATAATTATTCTATCCATCAGTGTTTTGGTTGAAGTCAAATTCACCTCATTCAAAACCTTCAAAAGGCCAAACCTTCAAAAAGTAAAAATATTGATACAGAGAGGCTAGATTGTACCACACTCTTATACCCTACTCTTGTGGTGTGGTAAACATAAGAATATACGAATGTGATATATCTCAAACCTTTGTGGTATTGATATATATGATATCTGCACTATACATTCTTCAAGAAACTAGTATTCTCCCAAGACATACAACAAGATCTCTAACTTAGTAAAGATAATTCTTTCAAGATCCCAATTACATAAGAAGGCAGCCCAAATCCTGAAAACAACTGCAACTGTAACAGCTAGTTGCAAGGTGGTTGGTTATAGTACAATATCAAATGTGCTGCAGCCTTGGCACTTGATGTATAGTGCAGTCAGCTCAAACTTCGTCTCGATGCAGAACTCGGGTTTCAGTGTGCATCCTCTATCAAGATGCTCTGTGTGAGCTTCGCCCAGCCTCAGAATTAAGGAGTTCAGATCAACCTAAGACATACTCAAGTTAGTGCAATTGCTAGGATGCCTCAATCAGTCTGGAAGTATGAATTCAGTATTTGGAGTCAGTCAGTTACTACAAATATGAAAACTCAAAGCAAATACTACAACATGATAAAAACTAACTATATAGGCTCGCATGAGTAAATATCTATTCTCAATTGTTATTTTGCACTTCGCTGAGAGTGTTTTAGGTGTATTTCTACATAGTAACCTTCTGATTAGAAGCTGGCTATCACTTTTGCAAAAGAAAAGAAACTGAGAAGAAGAACGGACTACATTGACGGTTAATGAGAGAGAGAGAGAGAGAGAGTACCATATCGCCTCTTTTTAGTTTGAGTTTGCACTGACTGCAATAAATATGTTGGACATTTTCCTGTAACTTCCCCTTTTTGCAGACCGGACACCAAACCTCCTGCAAAACCTATGTGGCAAAATAGAATATATATCAGGAAGTTCCTTGTAGGTAAGTAGCATAAATGGAGCATGTAACAAGTTTTTAATGGAAAACAATATCATATGCACTCAATTCTTTCAAAAAATTACACGGACACTAAACAGCGGTGGTCAGAAATTGCAGTGGAGATGTGTTTAATATTTGTATAAGGAACAATACATTGTCAATTATCCGAGTTGATTTTCATCAAATCAGCAGGAAATGCTCTGCTCTGCATGTCTGACTAAACAAACTCTTTTTCTGACACAGTTAGAGATTAGCAATGAACTTCCTTGCTGAGTGAGTAGAAAAAAGAGTTATTTACATCAGGATAATACCTGATCACCATTTAGCTGCATGTGATCATATACCATACGAGCCAAATATTCGTCTTCTTCATCCTCCCATGTTCTGATAAATTCTTCTGTCTCTGCAGAGATCTAAAAGTCAATCTTGGGTACAAATATATATATAAAGAGAGGAAGTAAGCCTACAGATCATTTACAATTGCATCCACTCCACGATTATTGTTAAATCATATTTAGCATCGACATAGCCAAGCTCTACTGTTACATAGAGATGCTTTAAATGAGGCTATATGTAGAGCAGTTAAATCGCAAACTAATCCAAGCCTAATACAACACACACACACACACATATATATATATATATATAGATACATATATGTATGTATCCATTCTATAATATAGCAGGAAGTTCATAATACTAGAACAAATAATGTCTTCATTATCACACGAGGAGAGTATTTAACCTTCTCTATTTTCTCCTCTCCCAAGGTCCTCATAAAATATTCTCTGCATTTCTAATAGAATCTCTTCGCAGTCGCCTTCATAAGCTATCTGAAGACCATCATATTCCCATATCATGTCATCAGTAGCATTACAACCCTTCGTAGCTGAACCTCCATCTTCTGATGATCCCTTAATTTTTCTTAGTTCATCAGAAACTATACTCTGAAAGGTTGAATTGATTAAATCCTGCACACAGATCACAACTGCGGTTAATGTAACAAAAGAGAAAACTAACATAGATACCAGTGGAACAACTGAACAAGAACGAGAACAAGATCGCTATAACAGTGATCCAACTTGGACAACAAGATTTGGTTGCAAGATTTCTCTACATAAAGAAGAATTTCATATGTTTCCTCCTTATCATCCACCACAATTTGTTCCTGGCTATTATCAGCACAGTTGTACAATTAGGGACTCAAAACTACTACACATGTGACATATCTAATCTTCAAAATCGATACATAAAGTTCATGTATATCTACTGCAGCTCCCCCTAATCATAATCACCTCGAGCAATCACTTAGCTTAGCTATATGCTCATAACATATTCCCAGTCAATTTTGCAAAAACATACTGATAATTTTTCCGAATGCAACTTCACCAATTCTACACGACAAATGGCAGAGAGAGAGAGAGAGAGAGAGAGAGAGAGAGAGAGAGAGAGAGAGAGAGAGAGAGAGAGAGAGAGAGAGAGAAGAGTTAACCTCGTCGTTGGGAGATTGGCCCTTGGCCTCGGGTAGTCTCAATTTCCAGAGCAATCGATTCCGATCTTCGCGAACCCTTCTGAAGCAATTCTCCCGGAGCTACACTCGTCACCATAACCAAAACTCAAAATTCCAACAGATAATAATTCAATCCAAACTAACCTAAACAGACGACATGTATAATCAAATCATTACAGTCAAATCACCGGAAAAAGAAGAAGAATTGCAATACCTTGGTTTTCCACTTCGGGTAATTATTGAAAGGAGGGGTTTTCAAGGAAGGGCGACAACTCCGAATCACTTTCTCCGGATCATCTCCCGCCATGTTCTTACCTTCTCGTCCGTTTTCTTTTTCCACGATTGCGATGGTATCAGCTCTTGGGGTTGGTTCGAGAAGGCCGGTACGGAACTTTTTTTTTTTTTTTTTTTTATAAGTGAACCAAAAAAATTTATTGGACCAAATTCTGAGACTCTAACCGATATAATCCAAAAAAAGGCGCAATCTTTTGATGGCATCGATTGACAATGAACGTGTGGGATAATAAAATGATGAATAGAAGAAAAGAGGCATAAATTTTTATTTAGATCGAGTAATATAATGTATTAATGTTAGTTAGGTATTTCTATTTTTATTTTTTAATAATGAGGTAATTCGTCTGTGTTCGGTTTTAATCTTCTAATGTGATTGCACCAGCTTTTTATTAGTGAACTTTACATGCTCGTCTGACATATTTTTTATTATTGGTACATGTATTTAATCTTGTGTTATCAATGATCTTTTAAATTATGGTTGTTGGTGAAATAAAAATACGAATTGTACGTAATTGTAATAACCTTGTGTCGGATTAATATATGAATTTTTAATTTTTTGCAACTCAAAGCATTTTCGAATCCCCAATTTTTCTGGCAATAGAAAAAAAACGACATCGTTTTATTGAGGTTTGACAAGATAAGGTTGTCACATCTTTAAATTAAATCGATACCGTTTTGTGCCACCTCATTTATTATGAACAAAGACACTAACAAATTAAAGATCCAACTTTTAGTCACTAAATGAGAAAACACCTAAATCTAAGCATAAATCAAAATGATCATTTTGTGTGCCGTCCACGTAGGAATCTAACTCAGCACTCCAACAATCGAAAAATATTAAAGATCAAATCATGTCTTCAATTGCAAAAATTATAAAATTTGTGCATTAATTCGTAAATGTTTGAAGTTAGTGTTAAAATTAAAAATTAACTATATTTCAGATTTTATGTCACTAATAACCCTTTAAATTATGAATAATAATTAATTCGAAAAATGAATGCATAAAACATAGTACTCCCTTCCATCCTACCAGACTTATCTTGTTTTTTTTTGATACGAAAATTAAGATGAGTGGATAGTTGTGTTTAAAAAGTAGGCTCCAAAAAAAAATGGGAGTTTTTGTAGCAATTAATTTTCTTTTTAAGAAACAAGATAAGTCTGGTGAGATGATTCGAAAATGAATACAAAATAAATCGGATGAGACGGAGGGAATACTTATCAAGTGATGAAAACGGATAATTTTAAAGTAATATGACGAAAAAAAAAAAAAACGATTACATTATGCGATCAAAATCGATGAAAGGTGAGGTTTAAAATAATTTTGGCAGGTTTGGATTAATTACAAATTGTGGACCTCGAGTTAATGGTAAATTTCACAAACTAATAATTTGTGGTAGCTATGGAATTTATAAAACTCGAGGGGCATATAGCGAAATACAAATCTGCGCCCCAAATTTGTCAATCGAAACCCTCGATTGCCCTTTCTCTCAAACGCTCGGCGACGGGAAAGCGTCAAATAAAGTCACCGATCTCACCGATCGCTTTCTTCTGGAATTCAATCTCCATCTCGGGAGCCGAGAGATAGAGTTTGGTGTTTGAAATTGCGAATTAGCACCGCCGTGGTGGTTTGGTTGGTGGAGGTGGTGGCGGCGGCGGCGGCGGCGAAGTAGAGAATTGAATCCACGATGCTGGAGAATCCGAACTCGGATGTATCAGCTGCCGCCACCGTCAAGCGATACGCTCCTCCCAATCAACGGTATTGCGATTTCTACGCTTGCTTCCTGATATATGTTTTTGCTTCAGCGCTTCAGCCTGTTTTTTCAATTGTCGTTTTTGAGGTAACTTGGATTAATTGCATGCAGGAACCGATCGCTTGGCCGGCGTAAATCTGGTGGAGGTAATTATTTTAATGCCTAAATTAGGTTTTCACAATGGATAATGCGGAAGTCTCTTGAAATTATGGAACCTGTTGCTACATCTTAATGAAAAATGGAACTTCTGGCCTGAGATTTATCGATTATGGGCGAGAGTTCTGTCTTTCTCTCTATGCAACTCTGTTTGGTATGATCCCACATGAATCCACAATATTCTGCACATATAAGAAAGAACGAAACACGAAAACTTGGGATGTATTTGTAACCTTTTGTAGGTTTTGTTACCTATATTTGTGTTTTCTTTATTTATCAAATTGATGCATACTGCATTCACTTCTACGTTATGTTTACTCTATTGACCAAATTAGGGCATGCTACAGTCATTTCTATAGAACATTTGCTTTAGGAAATTAGGCTGATTAATGAAATAGGTGATTGTTTTGGTACCAATGACTCAGACTCTGCTTACCATTGGCATTCTAAGTCTCGAACAACCCAGCTCCATCGTTGATCGTCACAGCTTCAGCATTCTTCGGCTGAACTTGGTCATTTTTAAAAACTTTGACTTTGGTTTGTTTTGTTAATTCAGATAAAATCTATTTGTATTTCAATGGAGCCTCATTAGGTTACATTTATTAGGAATATAAGTCTATAACTTGATTGCGCAATTAAAATGACCATACTCATTATTGAGAATGTGAATATGATAAAATGTTTAATAATCTTGTCTCCATTCTTCTTAATTTTGTTTTTATACACCATTATGCAGATCGACTAGAACGGGCAAACAGCTATGTGAATGATGTAGAGAGGAACCCAGTTGGTACCACCAAAGGTGGTGGTCTAGCAGATCATGGGGACTTCGGCCATGCCACTCGTGCAAAGTTAATCCCTTTGCATGGGTGTTGCAACAGTGAAGCTTCTCAACTACTGAACAGCCGTATGTTTAATTACCTGCATTACTCTTTTAGTTGGAAAGTTGGTTTGGTATTTCTTTAAAATCACTTGGATAGAATTATAGATAGACTAACAGCCTCCACTCCACTCCCTCCATTTAAAGAGAGAGATTAAGATTGATGCAGTGGCTGTATGAAATTAAGTGATTAGTCTAGCTCTTCTGTTGTAGGACAGTATAAATGAAAAATAATCTCTGACAAGTGACGACCTATAGAGCTTGGAAAGAAGCCTTCATTTGCAGTGGTGAATTACATCATTACCCATCTAGCAAAGATTTATTCTTTGGATTTCCACAATATTTTCCAACATTTAATATGTTGCTTGTTGACTTGTTATTGAAGTTAAACCTTGTTTTGTTCAGTCCGACAAGTAAATACTAAATAACAAAAAGATAAACACTTGACCCTATTATCCTAAACAAATGCCAACACCATTACTTTCAAACAAGGTTGATAAAATGTCATGCATGATATTTGCTTAGCATTTTCTGTATAGATGCTAATTGATTTTATTCCATCATTCTGTTTCTACTCTTCTGGGGTTCCTTAGATGTACAGATGCCTAGTTGTTTTGAGAATTTACTGGGTTTAAGCATTTCATCGCTGTACATTTCATTTTGAAGGTTGGTCAGCTGCCGTGAATGCACACAACAGTATGCCCGAGGATTCAGCCGGTTAGTATTGATTTCACATCTGACTTTCTTTTCTAAGATTTTCTGTGAATGCACGTCTTATCATTGAATAAATCTTTGTTGTGAACGTTGTCAATCTTTCACAATCCTAAGTTTCAGAGAACCCGGATAGTATGCCAATCTTATTGTACAAAGAACTTAGATCTTTGACTGAAAAGATGAAAAAGCAATGTATGCATGTTTTGACGGTGTTCTTTTTGTCTTTATTAGAAAGGCCAGTCTTGTATGCAAGGAACTTTGCTGCACCATGGGGTCACTCTATTCTTCCACACCTGGTATGATTGATATTTTTCTTACCATTTCCCATACTCAATTGCAAAAACTTTAATTAAAACAAGAGAAGTAATGATGAAGACAATAATTTTGACATGAGAGTTGTTTTGGGTATATACACAGCTGACTCAACCTAGCGGTGGGGCCTCTACTGGGCTGCAAAGGGATTTCTTAAGCGAACTCCGACAGGCGATGAATAACGCAAGTCCCTACTCCTAATGCGTTGCTCGCCACTTTGATGCTATAAACTTGCATTTGGTGGATTTGATCCTTTGAGCTGTATGATTAGAATTTGTTGTATGTGCTTTACGTCGTGTTGCCGTGTGCTTCCTTTTCTAATGTAATCTATTTGCTTAGCACAAGAGTGTTGAAGATGACTCTCTGAATATTATTACCTGCTGGTGTATGATTATAAGATGCTACGTTGCTATTTAACACCCATGTAGGATCAGCCCTTGTTTACTTTACAAGGCAAGCCAATCTTGTCTTGTTTAGTTACGCCTTTCAGTCTCATTCCTTTTGTCTTATTTTTCTTTTTGGTTTTTTCGTTCATTTTGTCATTTTCCAAAAATAACAATTTATTTATACACAATTATCCATTTTTCTTTTGTGTGATCTATTGATTTATACACAATTTTTAACTCTTCTTAATAACCATTCTGAAAAAAAAGGAGATGAGCACAATGGAATTGAGAAAGTATTATACGTGCTCTTATCCAACATTTGATTTTAAATACGCAATCTATCCAACATTTGATTTTAAATACGCAATATTGCATCATATATTGAGTACTTAAATGCATGTAGCTTGGTATTTCTCACTAATATGAGAATGATAATTTAGGATTTAATCTCGAAAGAAATGCGGATATCCACACTAGGCTAAGTGGGTGTTTGAAAATTTTCTTTATCCGTAAAAGTCTTAATTTTTAAACTCCTTGAAATCCGTTGGTGTTTGCCGTTTAAAAATGTTGAAAGCTGCTGAAAGTTGTGAAAATAGTGTTTGGAAATGCTGCTGAAAGCTGTAGCTTATTTTTACTTTTTAAATGTAATGACTATTTTACCTCTAATATGCATAAAACTGAAAAGTTGCTTTTTATTGTATGCTTTTAATTTTATTTTAAAATTTCGATCTCATCCTATTTATAAATATTATATTATTAAAAATTTTAATATCATATTAATATAAATATTATTTAGTAATATCATATATTAAATACATATATTAATATTAAAATATCATCATATTTTTTCATCCTATTTATAAATATTAAATTATTAAATATTTCAATATCATATTAATATAAAAATTGGAATAATAAATTTTATATTTTACTGATACAAATTATAGGGTAAAATTGGAATAATTAATTTTTTAAGAGGATAAAAGAGTAAAAATTTTAATTTAGCATCAGCTGGCAGCTGAAAGCTGCTAGATACCAGCTGCCCAATATTCTCTATCTCTTCATCTCATATAGAGACTTTTTTTTAGTTTTATGTAGTGCAAACACTTATTACCCCATTTAGCTAAAAAAGGATAGAGAAGCTAGTGCAAACACCCCCTAAGTATGTTGATACCAATTAACAAAGAACAGTTGAATTTCACCTCTATGACACAAACATATGGAAGTTGGGAGCTACCAAAAAGAAGCCAATTAAGCCTTCTACATGAGTTTATGGTAGAAGGTTATAGATTACCCACAGCTTGCAGGGGTTCCTTTAGCTACTCAGACTAGTGTAGTAGTGTTGCTTCATGATTGTTTGGCCCTCCTCGTTCTTGCTGTTGCAGGGACCAAGGACTTATCCCTCCAATTTCTGAATCATCGTGTAAACCTAAATTACAATAGATCATAAACGAATTTTTAAGTTGCAAAAAGGTGTGTGTTTGACACTCTCCAATAGAGAACTAAAATCGCACAATTTTACAAATTAGAGGACCAATGTCGGGCATGAACACAGAAAATGACCAAAATCAGACAGAACTCACGAAGCCAATTAAATTTGGATTTTTCGCCTTCAATAATAGCATTTTCTCATTACAGATTTGAAAAATGCAGTTTAAATGAAGTATGCATATGGCGAACAAAGAATGCTCATGTGATACACACAGCAGCTGGTTGTTAAAGAATTTTCATTTTAGAGCATTAGCTGAAAGGAGTTTGGCCTTCATGAATTTTGTGGATAGCAAAATCAGAATAAATTCTAAGCTATAGGCTTGGAGTATGAGTCTCTAACACTCTATTTCAAATAAAATATGGAATCAATAGAAGCTCCGTTGTGTAAACTTGAAAAAAATTGAGAATTCCAAATAGATTACCTTCCTTACACCAGACGTCAACCCCAAAGTTGAAAGGGCCTTGTTTCCAACATACTTCCACTCAACAGTAGCTTCTTTTTGCTTTTTCTCTAGAAAATTTGTCCCACCTTCAAGCACATAAACACTAAATTGCACATCATTTTGGCAATATAACTAATACTGAGCATATGAGAGAAGGATTAGACCTGTCAAGTGCAAACTCAACAATTCTATGTACATCTTCAGACGGATATGTGTAAACACATGGACATATACTCCAACTTCTTCTCTCAAAACCACTTTGCAGGACTTTTTCATGTCCAATCCAAACGTTTCTTTCAGAAAACTATCGATTGACTTTCTCCTCGACGTTAAGTCGGCTTCTCCCTCCAGTAGAACTGATGGGAATTCCCACAGACCAGCCAGAAGCCCCTCATCTGGTCTCTTCACTAGAAGATACTTGTTGTCGGATGGAGATCCCTCCTCTACTATTTCCACAACACTAACTGCAGAGAAATCATGTCTCTGTTTCGCCTTGGCCACCTTTGTTGGATAGTCGGACACTTTAACTGATTCATCACTCATCGAGAGAGAGAGCGCTTGGCACTGACGCGATATAGGGCATTTGGAGCAGCTGGGAGCTCCCACGCTGCACATTGTTGCGCCAAGTTCCATCACAGCCTGGTTGAAATCCCCTGGCCTTAAAGGGTCAACTAACTGCCCTGCCAATTTCCTGAGCAAAACACGAAGAAAGTGAAACGACGTACATAATAGACAAATACATACACATTACCCACCAAATTGATTGTTTCAACTTTTCTCATTGAATCAGTTTTTCATGACTGATGCATTCATTGACAATATGTACCGCGAGTATACTTATTGCAATCTTACCATATATTCTTGACTGTTGCTGAGTTTTTGGGATTGGCTGATATGGCCTTCAATCTGGTAACTACTCTAATCACATTTCCGTCGACCACGGGCACTGCCTGAATAACACTGGAACATCATTGAACTACAAAACAAACTAATTGTATGATAAAAAGGAAATGTAAACCACTGCTAACCTCCTCAAAGGCAATTGATGCAATTGCTCCTGCAGTGTAGTTGCCAATCCCTTTTACCGTTTGAAGAGAAGATGCTGTTTTCGGAAATTCGCCTCCACCTTCAACAATCATTTTCGCTCCCTACAACATGGTATGTATGAGCAGCTAAGAATTGATAATCAACAAGCAAAATATTTGAAGGAAGTGAGGATGCTGGATCAAACACATAATTTCTCAATTTCACATCATATAACTGCGTTGATTTAGATTTCAGAAAGAAACTGATCTCCAGTTTGTAATCTGAAGAAATCTATAGCTTTTCAGGTGATTTACAAACATTCTCCATGCAAAACTAAACTTCATAAATACGTAGGGCATCACTTGCTCACCTCGAGCAAAAATCGCGCCCGCCGGTAGTAACCCAGACCTGCCCACATCTCGTTCACCTCCTGCTCACACATTCAAATTAAACAAACACAATGAAAATCCGAAACAAATGCAATCGAAATTGCATGAGAAAGAACTGAGAAATCGCACCTCAATGGTCGCCTCAGCAAGATGATGAATCGTAGGCCATTTCTCCATCCATCGATTGAAGTAATCAATCACCGTCTGAACCCTAGTTTGCTGAAGCATCACCTCGGACACCCACACAGCGTACGCTCTCCTTTCTCTCTCCTCGTTCCCAACTTCATCTCCTCCCTTGCCGATTCTTCTCCAAGGTAGATCCCTCCGGTTCTCGTCGTACCAATCCAGCAACGAAACCCTAATTTCTTCAATTTCTGTCCCGCTGAAACTGATATCTTCTATGTCGACAACATCCACCGTCTCTTTTGCTGCTTCCGATTGCCGACGGCATCTCTTCATGGTGAAAACGGCGGCCGCCGGCGACGAGGAGAGGCGACGCCGTGCGGGGAGAGAGTGAGCGATGAGTGGATAATGAAATAATTCTCCCGCTAAGAAATTGATTTTGAATTCAAATCTGGTCATGCTATAACGGAACTCCAAAAGGCGCATTATTTCTATATATATATAATACACTCACCAAAAAAAAAAAAAAAACAATTCAACACAAAAAACAAAGAAATGGAGATTTATGAAAATGTGATTCGCGAGAAAATCCATAGATTTAGTGAATCAATTTTTGAAGCAAAACCTGAAAGCGGTTTCAGATTAGTACAAGAAATCGTGCAAATCATAACAAACTAGAATACAATATTTCCAACATAAATAATCATTCATCGATTCATACAAGAAGCTGCAGTTCTTCTCTTCGTTTACCGCGGAGATGGAGTAGCCGATTCTTGGCAAGAAGAGAGAAATTCAAACGAAGGATGCAGTTTAACGGTCATTTCCTTGACTTGGGTTTAAATATGTGCTCCTTGTAGAATTTAAGTTCTGCTATGCTTTCCTTGATGTCATCCATTGCTCTGTGTTTGTTTTCCTTCTGAGGAGCCTTTTTGCGCTCTAGCAGAACATACGGAGGGAATCAAGATTAATTCAAGAACATAAGAAGTATTCCATATTATTGACTGTTTGCTAGAATTGAAGATAAGATAGAGATTGTCACCTCTCGGGTACCAACGGAGGCACAACGCCTTGACACTGCTGACGTCGACAATAACATGAGAGAGAAGGGCAGCCAAATCTGGCATGTATTTCTGCAACAACAATGTATGATGATGAGAAAGAGTTGAAACAATAAAAGGGTTATTCAAAAGGTCAAAAGAACAAAAAGAATATGGCAGTTCAGAATACTAAAAGCAAATTGAGTTTGCTTACCCTTATGAATAGAAGATCCATGTAGACCGAATTTCCAGCAATCAGAGGTGAATGTGTGCTCATGTCGATGTGTTTCTTGACAAATTCAATAACCTATGGATGAAAAAAAAAAGAGAAACAACCACAGTTATTTCTTAAAGAAAGACGAACATCCTCATCCAATTGAGAATTGAGAAATGTGAAATGTGAAAATATCTATAGAATGAAAAAAATCTGCATACCTGTTTTTCAGCTTCTTTTTCACTTATTGTACTTCGAAGGACCTTCTCTGTCAAACCTAAGTAACAAGAGATGTAGTGTTACGAGCAAACGAATTAGATTGATAAAAAATACACCTGATACTATTTGCTATATACTTCATTTCATGAAACTACACTAAAACCAACGAAAAAATGCCATGTATAAGACATCAATAGGCAATGTTCATCAAAATCATTGTTATGTTTGATATTCTCACAAAAAAAAATGGTCAAGATGAACAGAAACGACAGCCTCCGTTTAAATCGAGTAGTGTGCTAGAAGAATTATAAGTTTTGGAAGATTGAATCAAGTAATGCCAGTTTCAAGGTATGAACAAGTCATATACCACTTTCTCCATGATGTTCTTGGCACCATTCTCCCATTTTATCAAGGCATTCCTTTGGTTGATTAATAACCAGATCAGGACCCTATAGAAATAAATAGGAAACGGTTATGCATCTGCAAATAGAATATAACTACATATTGTAAAAAAAAGGTTCGATCTTACCTCAACTGACTTGGTTAAATTTCCATCTGTGATCACACAAGCAATCTCTATAATTCTGTCAACTTCAATATTTAAACCTAATTACACAAAAAGAGAGAGGTTATCAGCCAATATCTCCGAGTCATCTTGCTGTTTATTATGGTATACCTTTATGCATATTCCCCCCCCAAAAAAAAAAAACATGGAATCGGGCGAACCCACAAAGAAATTAGAAAGTTCATTGTTATCATTTGATTTGTTTGGGGGTTTTAGGTTATTGGTGGAGACAGAAACAATCCCTGGCAAAACCCAGAAGATTATGGGCTTGATTGAATAAGAATGGTGATTTAAGTGTATTTGAGATTGAAATGCCTAACCAACGCAATGAAGTATCTTTAATCTAATCTTAAATTCTATTAATACCGTATATTTAGCCAGTGGTGAAACTATTTTTTCCAGGCGGCAGATGAAACTGCAATATGTAACGACTTTTCTCCATCACTTTATACTATATGTGAGAAATAATCTTGCAATGTAGAGCAAACTCCTCAATAATGTAACAAAGCGCTCCCACTTTATCAATAAAAACCACATACCCTATTATGAATCAATCAAAAATTCACAATTTAAACGTATTATGATCTTTTAGGAACCGATCAAAAGTATGAGATAGAACTATTATACCTAAGAAATTTCCATGAAAAGAAGAGGCATACTTAAACGTAGCTAGAAAGTGAGTGAAGAAAAAGGGATAGAAAGGCAACATGATGAGGATGCATGTTACAGAAAAACAAACCTGGGAAAAGGAAAGACAGACTAACATCTAATTGAAGTCATTTTTGCTTATCAACACTCAGGAGTCAGGACTCAAGCAGCTTCATCATAACCTAGGCCAAATATGAAATCTAAGTTGTTTCTTCAGAAAGGAGTTGACAGCAAATATATTAATCATAAGGAATGCGTTACTTACTGAATCAGCTTACTAATATGATAAAGACCCAAGTGTTTCTAGACAACTGAGCTCTAATAAGCATATGCAAGACAGATCTTCTAGCCAACTAAAATTTGAATACATATGGTAGACACCAAGTAAAAAGGAAGTAGAACAAGAAATGAAAGTGAGAGAAGCTCAATTCATCATGGTCTCATAAAGAGATCTAATCAATATATGATCATTTCAATCATATCCTACTCGCAAAATGTATTAACAAAATACGATTGATGGATCCATACAAACAAACTATTAGGCTGAATCTCACCAGTCATTTCCAGGTCAATCCACACAAGTGGCATCCTGTAATCTCCAAGAGGAGTTTCTGGGGTTTGTCGATCGTCATTCTCTTTTTCCAGCAACTTGCCATCATCTAAGTCTTTCTGTTTTCCTTTATAGCTATCTGCATCACCAATTGTCTTTTAGATTCATTTACATGAAAAACACAGCGGGAGACTCCAACATTAGTACTTTTACACTATAGAACACTATCTAACAATTTCGATTTGCTCAAACTGTGAGAAAAACTTAGTGTACTCCATGATGTAATAAGCTAATAATAAAGCAACTATTGGATAAACTTCAAACCTTCACAATTACTAGCAGCAGTGGTGGCTGTTGGACCTTGTTCCTCAGACACTTCAGGATCCAACCCAAGCAATGAAAAGGAATTCGAGATCTTATCCATCTTGCATATGGATGATCACTAATCGTTTGCCGAGCTACTGCTGAATAAAAGTAAATACAAAACAAACCAAAAAAAAAATAACCAATGATCAATTGAGGTTCTCCTTCCATACGGCACGCACCGACTCACACACAGTAGATACCATGTTGAGCAGGCTAATCAAACAGAGAAAATTCATTCAAATAGGTTAAATAACACTATTCTCGAGCTTAACAACTCAATACAAAAGATCTAACCCTAAACTGTAGATCATTGAGTAAAACTGTCAATTCCGGAAGATTTTATATTTAACCGGCAGTAAGGTCCTATATCAAGAAGAGAGACGACGAAGCAAAACCTGTTTGAGTACGGCGGCGGCGGCAGATGGTGAACCGACAGCCTACTACGACTCTGATAGCTGAGCAAGAAGACTGACGAGGAAATATTAGAAAAATAAAGGAAGAAACGATACAAGTAATTTTCTTTTTTGCCCCTCTATTCATCTATTGTGGTCACGGTTCTTTTTGGCTAATTGATTTAAATGGTCCATAAAAAATTGAATTTGAGCCAAATTTAGCATAATCATAGTACTTTTTTTGCTAAATCAATTCGTTAAATATTTATACTTTGATAATTTCATTAATTTTACCATCGATCAACTATTTTGGAAAATAATTTAGACTAATTTGCCGTCTTTTTGTCATTTAAGATGGTCTCTAATTTTTTTTTCACTTTATAAAGCGTCTTATTTTTATTGTATTAATTTCGTAAAGTGTCATTTGTTCGTTTTTTGTTAGCTATGTATTTAAATGAGTTTTTTTTTATAGTAATTTTGTAAAATGTTTTTTTTATGAGAGTATTGAACAAAATGATGTACGAACTCACTTTATGTACGATACTTTTATATATGTGCATAATATTGCACATAGTCACATATACGACACGTGATTATATATATAATTAAGTCGGTTATAGGTGTTTTTTTAAGTATAAAAATATATGTCAAATATATATATATTAATAATATTATTATCTATGCTAGTGTGTAGTATTATATACTATATCGTGAAAACACGATATACTGAAAAATTAGTATTATCGATACACTAACGACACACAAGTATACACTAATATCTAATAGGTATTATACAATAAAGTTTGCAAATTATCGATCGAAAATATTGCCCACACGTCCTTTCCTTTTGAAGTCATTAATTGGAGGATTGAAATCGAATCAAATAAAGATGCAGTCTGATTAAAGAATAAAAAAAGACACATGCCACTTTACAATAAAAACTAAAGCGCCATATTAGCAGCCATAAATAAACAAATGTTACATCAAAGAATCAAAATCGATATTTGTATAAATAAATTGAGAGTGGTGATATGGGCCGGGTAGAAGTCTCCTCGAAATGGGCCGAGTTAAACCGTCTATGGTTTGGTGGGTTTAAGGGTTTTATGATTCAGGGGGAAAAAAAACATGGACATACAAATAGCCGCTGTCTTTCCGAATATGAAGAGGAATTAATATCACTCTAATTCTACTCCGATTCAAATCAATCGGAGAATGGCGACGCTTGTTCCTCCGCCTCCTTCCTCAGCGGCGGCTACCGCCGCTTCCAGTTCAGCTGCGGAGGCGCAGAAAGTTGACTACCTAGATCTGCCTTGCCCCATTCCCTACGAGGAAATTCACCGGGAGGCACTCAGTAAGTGATTCTCACGTTTGTTCTTTCCCTTTTTTCGAGGTTTAATTTGAGTGCTTTTGCAATTTGACCGAACTTTATGTTTGCGAATTAGTATACTTCCAATGTTTATGGGTAGATTGTTGATTGTAAACTGATGCTGATGTTGTTGATTGTGAACTAGTGTGTGTGATATCCTTTTTTCCTGGTCTCGGTGTTGTTGTAAACCCTAGAAAATAGTACATTTTTGTAGTAAACTCAGTTGCTCTAATGTGTTTGTCGAAACATCTCGTTTAATAAATATCGGCTACCATAGCATTTGGGAGAGCTTGACTGTACAAGAACATAGATGTATGTCACACCCCTCGAAACTTCCGGCGGAAATGAAGATGGAGTTAATCGAGAGAAGGGTTTGGGAAATGTTATGGAAGAAGATGAAATGACGAAGGCAAGAGATGGAGTTGACCAAAGTGAGGAGCTCGAGGTCTATTATGATGCACAAGATGAAATCAGGACCGTTGATAAGATCTGTGGCTAAAGATGGGGTTTGGGGGAAAGTACTGCGCGAGTGGACGCCATCCGAAGATTCCACGTGTTATCCTAGTTAAATACTTAACTCTTTTAATTACGTATTATGTTGCTAAACTTAGGTAATATGTAAGGCACCTATATAAGCCTAGGTTTCTTGCGGTTTAAAAAAAAAAAAAGAATTCCGCCTCTCATCTCTATTCTTCTCAACTGTTCTATTCTCTCCCTCAAGCTCTCTTTTTCTCTCTCTCGTTCTTTATTACAGTCATAAATCCTTACAATTCAATACTATTTATCTGCGATCTATAAGCTATTACATCAGAAAATTAACAGTTCCGGCCACGTGCTGTTACAATGTAGTTGTATTAGCTTGTCTGTTATTGGCTGATTTAGTCTATTAAGTCAAAATTCTTGTTTATTAATATACTTGAGGTCCTCTTCTGATTCAGTGGCAGCACTGAGCCATTAACAAGTTTTTAACTGCTTTTGCTTGGAAAAAATGCTCAATGTCAAAAGATGAAATGGTTATCAGTATCATTGGTTAGATTAGTATCCAAGTGTACGAGTGAATAGCTGAATCAATTATCTTTTTCTGACTTTTGGTTTTGCAATGAAAGGAATAACTACGACTCTAATCAAACTCGTATCTGCCAGTGTCCTTGAAGCCAGAAATTTTTGAAGGACTGCGCTTTGATTTCACAAAAGGACTCAATCAGAAATTTTCACTCAGCCACAGGTAAATTAAATGCTCTCTCTTCTGTCATGGTGTGCATTATTTTGATCTGCCTTGGTGGGTATTACTTGTTCCTAATCCCTTTTGCTTCGTGCAATTGTTTTAATTGCTAATCCATCTACTAGTGTGATGATGGGACCTACTGAAATTCCTGCCCAATCTGCTGAGACGATTAAAATCCCAACTGCAAATTATGAGTTTGGTGCCAACTTTATAGACCCAAAGGTATATTGTTGTTTATGTATTTCTTCTTATTAGCCTTGTTAAAGGGCCAGCAGGATTAATTAATGATCTTTATGTTATCCTTGGCAGTTGATGCTTTTCGGAAGAGTGATGACAGATGGCAGACTAAATGCCAGACTTAAATGCGATTTGACAGATAATCTCTCATTGAAGGGCAATGCTCAAGTATGCATATTTTTCAACTCATCCACAATGTTTAGAGTCTGCAGCTTGTGTAAGGGATGTCTGATATTAGTTTATGCAATAAAGTTAACTAACATCTGTGCTTTCTTTTTGTAGCTTACCAATGAGCCTCACATGTCACATGGCATGTTTAATTTTGATTATAAGGTAATGATTATATATTTGGTCTTAAGTATGATTGTTCTAAATAAAATTGTTCATGGAGCACTTTATATGTCAATTGTAATAATTTCATGAATTTGTGTTGCTAGATATCTTCTGTTGGCTTCGGATTACCCCTTATTGTTTATTGTTGGACTTAGATGTATAAAGTTAAGCTGACAATGTGTCTCTTGATTCAACATACAGGGTTCAGACTTTAGGACTCAGATTCAAGTAGGGAATGGAGCCTTGTTTGGTGCAAGTTACATCCAGGTTAATGATCTGTCCCTGATTTGAAAAACATTTGTTTTTTTAGCTAATCAATCTACTATTAAGATGTAGTAAGATACTAAGATACATATGTTCCAGCTATAGATGGCTTTCTGTAAAGTGAGTTGAGTACTTACGATACGAGTATAGATTGCAGATACACTGATTGATTCTTCTCTTGTTTGCTTGCAGAGCGTCACTCCTAATTTATCTTTAGGTGGTGAAGCATTTTGGGCTGGTCAACATCGGAAGTCTGGCATTGGCTATGCTGCTCGTTATAACACTGACAAGATGGTATTTTTTTGCTAGATGTAATATGAATTCCTGTTTTCAATTATTTTTTTTTTCTTTTAGGAACAAAATTATTTTGCTATCCTCTCCCCTCCCTCTCACACTATCCTGTTAGTTTTCTTTTGAACTTCTATTTTTTTTTTGTCATTGGGCTTCTTTAAAGTCAGTGCCTGAAGAGACTCATTTGTGTCATTACAATTTACAACTTACAAGAGCTAAGCACTGACAATCCTCCTAGTAATTAAGATTCAGAGTGGGGAAGGGGCTCTAGCTGCACTTAGTGGGCCGAAATGGGAGAGTTTTTTTTTTTTTTTTTTTTGCATTTCATATGATAAATTGAAGTGTCTTATAAAATTATCTATTATAGCACTTTTTTTCATATGGAGGATTGCCTTTTCATGAAGTCTCTAAACAAGTTCTCTATATGATATTTTAATGTTTCTGGACCAAGTCATGTGACTATAATCTTAATGTTGATCACTGAGTCCTCTGATGGTCTCTTTGCTGGGCCATTATTGATTTATGCTTGAAAATCATGTAAATCACTATCGCATGTTTCGATGTCAGGTTGCAAGTGGGCAAGTTGCTAGCACTGGGATGGTGGCCCTTAGCTATGTCCAGAAAGTATCTGATAAGGTGATATTTTGTTGATCTGGAATCTGTTCCATGCTGGAAGCCTGGAACTTAGTTTTTCATATTTTATTTTATTTTATTTATGTTTGCACAGTTTTATTCTTTTGCTTTCAGGTTTCTCTAGCATCAGACTTCATGTACAACTATATGTCTAGGGATGTCACAGCCAGTGTCGGTTATGATTACATCCTTCGGCAGGTAATTTTATTTCAGTATTTAACTTTTTTCCTTTTTGATGTAGTAGCCAGCAGGTCAGCGCTTGCATAGTTGCATTTATTGTTTCACTACCCTTTCTTGTCAGGTCTAATGATAATTTATTAAGCTGTAGAAACGATATATGCATCAAGAGAGTGACTTGAATGTATTCTTATTATACATATGAAACGCTACAACTGCTGTTGTTAAAAGTGGTATATGTATCAAGAGAGTGATTTTCATATGTATTCTTATTA
Organism: Lavandula angustifolia; assembly: GCA_028984105.1. Taxonomy (NCBI): domain Eukaryota; kingdom Viridiplantae; phylum Streptophyta; class Magnoliopsida; order Lamiales; family Lamiaceae; genus Lavandula; species Lavandula angustifolia. The sequence continues at coordinate 3,054,169 of CM054826.1, forward strand.
TACATATGAAAATCATACAAGGCTACAACTGCTGATGTTAAAAGTTGGTGTTTAATCGATGCTGTTAGGTCATGATGTTATTTCTCTTTGGGTCGGCTAAGATCTCCATTTTGGGACTTTCTATTTCTTGGCATTTGAACTTCCCCAAGCTGGCTCTTTAGGTAGCGTTTGGAACTGCTTATATCTAAGCAGCTTTTGGGCTTATTATTATTATTATATTTTACACCTCAGAAGCACTTTTTCCATTGTTTGGAATGTATGCTTTTGCTTTTTTTGAACTTAAAATAAGTCAGAATAAGTAGAATCCCATAATCTGACCATGAGTTGCTTTTTTAAGAGCAGAAGTCACAATAAAATTGAAAAACAGCTTACGAGAGTGTTTGCATTACTAGTTTTTCTAAAATTAAGTTGTTTTTCTGGTGATGCAAACACTAATAGCTTTGTGATGCAAACACTAATAGCTTTTACTTAAGAGAAACTTTAAGCAACTTTAACCATCAGTGGCTTACTTAAGTTTTTGCAAACATTGCCTTAGTGGCAACTCATCTTGCATGGTGCTATTTTGTTCAAATGGAGATAGTATCTAACCGTCTCTTGTGGTCTTTCTGGCAGTGCCGCTTGAGAGGGAAGATTGACTCCAATGGCGTGACGTCTGCTTTCCTCGAAGAGAGGCTCAGTATGGGTCTTAATTTCCTCCTTTCCGCTGAGGTGAATATAACGGGTTACTCTCGACTTCTATTTCTTAAAACACGTTTTAAACGCATATGGAAATTGCATATCGCAGATAGACCATCGGAAGAAGGACTACAAATTCGGGTTTGGCTTGACCGTGGGAGAATAGGACAGGAATCACATTCATTAGTGAGTCTTAAATATAACTGGGATCAGTTTTGTATTATTCTCATATGACCTTATTGATTAGCAGCAAGATCTGCTAGTAGATGTTTCTGCAGGTTGACGATATTCTTTTTCATCCCAGACTCTTCTACTTCATAACTATATAATGGATGAGTAGATTTTCGTTTAAATACCAACCAACAAATTCTGTTATTTGATCAATTAAGTGCAATGTAATGACCTCTTCTTTGCTCTGTAAAGGGTGGGAGACGTTCCACCGTAGTGTTCAAATATCATGATGTACCCTCGTTATGTGAATTTATTATATTTTGGAATATCATGAAGCTTCTGTCTACTCCCACATATTATACTCTTTATGTGAATGACACGTGATACATGCAATAATACACTTTAGCAGGTGTATTTGGTGCAGGCGATGAAAGTTGGAATAAATCAAATGAAAGCAACCCCAGACTTGACTGAAATGGCATCAACACATAGTTTATTTTCTTTATAAAAGAGGACAAAAACATTTGTAGATTATTTCCCCAAAAATATCCTAAAAATCATAGTGACATTATATTATAAAATGAAGACGAGAAGGTCTCCTTACATAATAATCGATCGATTTCTAACCAATTAAGTTGCTTCTCTTTCTCTTTCATAAACTTGTCAACTTTTTCTTGGCACTGTATAGCGCATGGCCTGTCCTGATCTTGATCCTACGTACGTTCTTGTCAACTGTTATCATAATTAATTCTTAAGTATCTTAAGGAATCTAACAAATAGAGATCACAAAATATCTCAAGGAAAATGTTGGTGGGCCGGGTTTTGAATTAGTCCGGATCCTCTGTCTTATTTTTTTGTGTACCACTCGTATTCTATTCATATTTTGGTAGTCATTTAAATTGGCAATTCTAAAAATTCAATATTGTAACCATCCAGATGTCTATCGTTAAAAATAATACGAGTGTAATACAAAAAAATGGGACAGGAGATCCGATGCTGCTTCGAATGTGATTATGACTCATCCAAAGTTGAAGGGCCGTGATCCTTAGTGGAGTGAATAGAATCAAATGGATTTATATCTAATTGTATATGAGTTTATGTATTTGTACAACTAGTGAAATTGGGAGGAATTAACTGCAAAAAGATCCATTTTTATCTGCTCAACCATACTTCAAAGTCAAGGAATATCTCACTTCTGGTAAGATGGAATCTTGATTTTGTCTATTACTGCTGTCTCTATGTGTGTGAGAGAGAAAGAGCCTTCTGATCTCCATTCTGTGTACATTTCAAAAAAGTAATGATCTGATTTTAGCACTGAGGGTTTCTATTGAATTCTGATTGCACAAAGGCAGAAGAAAAATTAGAAATTTCCTCTAAAAAATAAAATAATAAATTGCACTCACTATTGTGAAAGAAATATGGATCTTGATTATCTCTATATATATGTCATAAAATGAACTGATAGTGTTTGGATCCTCTTTCATATTTTTGGTAATAACATAGTTTAATTACATCACTGCAAGAAAATCTGCAATTACTTTGTGAATCTTTGCACCAACTCTCAAACCTATGCCTTTAATGTCTCTTCTTGACATAGTTATCTTGATCTTGATCACTAATGGCTTTTATATATTAAGTAGATTAACTTTCAAGTATTCTTTTCTTTAATTGATTCTTCAAGTCTCAATCCTTCCTTTCAGTCCAATCCACAATGCAAGTAGGAACTCAATCCATCCTGTCACACGGCAGCATGATCAAGCGCGCGGTCCTCCATCACATCCGCGTGGTGCCTCCATCCCTACGGCCACTCATCTTCACGCGCCACCAGTCCTCCCCGGCTGTCAGGATGGAGGAGCATGGCTTCGAGAGCGCCACCATCTCCGACGTTCTCTCCTCCAAGGGGAAAAGTTCTCAAAGCAATGGAACTCATGACTGGTATTACTTTCCACTTTGGTTGTCAATAGTTCATGTGTAGGGAAAATTGCTTCTAAGGCCTCCTTGTAGATTGGCAGATCATAGGATCATAGGATCAGGCACATGCCTGTGATCGGTGAAGGTGGGATGATTGGCATGGTGTCCATCGGAGCATCGCGATGAGCTGAACCGTCTCAACGCCTTCATACAAGGAGTATACTAAGCCATATGGAGAGGGATTGTGATTGTTGTATATATTTGTGATGGGATTGCCTCAGAGATGTTGTAATAATAAAGATAAAAGTTGTGTCAAACTGAGCTGAATTAAGATGCAATCTACGCTGACTGCTCGGTTTCATGTGTTTTAATCAGACAAGCCTGATACAGTCAAAATAACACTCTGAAAGAACACAAGAAATATAATTCAATATCTGAAGGAAGCATTACAGAAATAGTTTTCTAGCACATAATCAGAGAGAGAGAGAGAGAGAGAGAGAGAGAGAGGTAAGCAAAATCATGAACAGTAATATTGAGATGTTAAAATGAAGACCCTTTTTCTTCAAGAATTGGAGGCTTTCTTTCTGGCCTTTTCTATGAGAGGTCTCAACTGCTTCTTCTCAGCAAGAATCTTCAAGAAGTTGAAGAGAAAGGGTATATAATTATGCTTCCTCCTAATATTCTCACTTCTCCACTTCTTGAACTTCTCCTCCTCCATCACTATCTTGTCACTTGCAGCTTCGATCCCAGCCTCTATTTCCGAAATCGACATGTTCAGCGCTTCTACGCTTCTCCCATCCACCATTCTCTCCGTACGCATCATGCTTAGCTGCTGTAAGATCTGTTCCCTCCTCCTCTGCAGTTCCTTGATCTCAGCTACATGAACTTCTCTCCTGTTCTTGATCACCGCCAACAGATTGAACCTTATTTCGTTCTGGGAATATCTTTCGATACGCTCTTGAATCACCGGCTGCACCATTGTTAGCCACTCCATATCGCCTTGCCCACCTGGGCACGGCCCCAGGCTTATGGGTCCCTCTTTCAGCCCATCGAGCTCGTACAGCACCCCGTCAACCGGTATATAGCTTATGAAGTGATAGATGTCGTCGTCTTTTCCGGATGATCTCTGCTCTTCGGGTATGAAGGGCTCGGGCCTTGCGAAACTGTTGTGGGCCGTCCGGATTGCTTCGCTGTTGTTGATGGCCAAACCTTTGAGCTCTGGGGGAAAGTTTTTTGTGAATTCTTTGAGTGCTGAGAGGTCTTGCCCAATATCGACATCCGGACTGTTCAGCAGGATTGAGAGAATTGCTTGGGTTGCACAGGCATTGTTTATTACCTGCAGTTATGTAGGATATTTGAAATGTTGAAGCACTAAAGGAATTTACTAATTTAGACTAACTGAGATTCTAGTTGTGGATAGTTGGATACTAACCTGGCTGGCAAAGAACAAGTTGGGGTTTGGGTCGTTTATCACAAGCCGTTCATCCTTTTCTCCCGCGCGCCATTTGAAGAGGAAAATCAACCCGTATACCGGCCTGTGCATAACAAGAGAGAAAATTGAACGTGGAGCTAATAAAGTAAAGAGCCACAATAAGAGCATTACTTATGAGTTATGACTTGAGCCAGTAGAAAGATATGAGTGAAGTTTACCTTAGATTATCTAGTGAATCAAGATCCAACGAATACAACTCCTCAACCTGTTTGAGCATAGTATTGAAAAAATAAATGTTCCTTCCTAAAAACAATCTACTAAGTAAATTACGAAAGTGTAGACTAGCATTGGAAATTGCTTCAACCGATCAAACAAAACAACAATCGACTACTAGTGCAGATGAACCATATAACCTCTACCATTGGAGATTATGAAGCTTCATTGTACATCATGATAATTCATTTAACTATTCTTCTAGCCATGAGGAGAAAGCTATCCAAATATAGCAACTACATATGGTAAAAGGTAATAAGAGTTATGCTATCTTGCACTCCAAAATATGAATCCATATGAGCCAAACAAATCCAATATAATTAACCGACTCCAACTTAAGTATACCGTCAAGTACAATAAGTTACCAACTGCGCAAGTTCGAAACTACTGAGAAAAGAGTAACTCATCAGCCATCACTATGAATGCGACACCCATAAAAGTACAACGTCAAAACTAAATGCCTATATCGGCAGAATATACCTGAACGCCTTTAACTTGCATCTGCTGTATAAGTTCAGTGAAAACACCTGTAGTGCAAGAACAAACTTAATTTACTTCATTTACCATATGGCATGATTGAAAGAAATCCAAGAACATAATATGCGGGGAAAGTGCTTTGTTTGTGGAGATGATTCGAATAAGTCATTCTAACAGAACAGCAAATACCAAAAAAAAAAAAAATCATTAACAAATTGCTCCTTAAGAAATTTTAGTACTTACGAACTTATATTAAAAAGAAAACATCAGCTTGTTAGAACACTCAATCTGGCAGATAGGGCAGACATATTAAGATTGTTACACCACCGTGGCACCCTCTTACTAAATCCGTATTCATTGAGTAGCCGTTAATGCTACAGCTGCGTATTTAACAAAATATCTGCCCCTGCCATGACGTAATCTCACTTCTCTATGCCATGACAAAGAAGTAGAATACGTCATCAGCTTTCCAAGAATCTCCAATGATGTAGATATAGCATATAGCATCATCCAAACAGTCACGAAGTATCATTAGATAAGTTTGACGATATTACAAATTCAGTTTTGGTGTGAAAGTTACATATGAAAAGAATTCTAGAGAAGACTCATACAGTGAAGCAAAGAATGAAATTTGGCATAATCTAGCATGTAAAGCTAGACTAATTTCGTCTGCAATGTCATGAAGTTGTGCTCGGAACGAGTAAAAAAGAAACCTCTTCACTCCACAACAATAGCATATGTGCATAAATGGTAAAACGACAACATCAGGATAAAAACTCTTCCATTTTCGCAACAAATTGTTATCTTCGTAGATTGTAATCCATACACGCTTAAGAAAAGTTCGATCCCATGCTCATTATAACAGATAACGTAAAGCCACTTCATCCAAACAAATTTCTCTTAGGTTAATACTCCTTTAACCTTTTCCATGATTATTTCTGGCAAATAATGGAACTACAGAAAATCACACCCAAAATCTCACACATTGAATTGCGAAAATCAGAGCATACCAGGATCCGACTCAATCGTGCACCAAGACATGTTTGTATATCAAAATCACTGCAAAAAAAAAGGAGATTAATGTCGCAGGAAAACGAAATCTAGGTCAACAAACACGAACATCACTTTATTTCCAAGTTCTCGCAACATTTATAGCATACAATAAGCTATTCGAAGCGTAAGAAAACGCAAAACTCATTGAAGATGACAAAATTCTACACAAAAATCTGAAAATCGTTTCAATCAAACTCCACGCAGTGTAGTTCTTGCATAATCGGAGAAAACCGCGCGTACCTAAAAATCGAAGCGGAGGGCTTCTTCTTCTCTTCCGTATTTTAAAATTGTATGTAGGTATAAGGTGTGGATTGCTGAAATTACCACCTATGGCGAAGTCGGGTCGGGTAGGTTTGATCCGGTGGGCCCCGCTTGGGACCGGGTCGATTTTTTTTTAATTTATTCCAAATGATAAATATTTTGATTATACTTTTTGAGGCCGTTTGGAGCAGAAAATTCTTCATCAATGGCTTTTAGCTGAGCTTTAATTCCACCTCTTCACCGGTAACCTGCCTCATCACTTCTACTCTCTCTCTCTCTCTCTCTTCTCCTTCTCTCTCTTAAATTAATGCACAGCTGAGTGAGGTCAAAATTCACTCTCAAATTTTCACCGTTGCCGCACAACTACTGGTACATGCATAGAGAGAGAAAGATATTAAGAAATTCACCGAATGAATCGATTTCTCTGTCTTTTTTTAACTCCTACCAAGTAGTGAAGCAACGTAATCTTCACCACCTGCAAGGAGGTAAGTTCTCGAACTTTCTGTACTTGGAATGGCTGTCGATTTCGAGATTGATGATTATGTTTTCCTTTATTTGGTACTTTTTTATTCTCGCCAGCTACACTTCGCTGCTGCTTCGTCTTGTTGGTAATAATTAAGAAGCTGTGTGGTTGTAGTACAGATGATTTGAATGATAAGCATTTAATAGAGGGAGAAAGAGTTTTGTTTTTTCTTTCGCCTTTGGAATATGTTATATGCTATCTATGTAGTAATGGTTTGTGAACTTTCCAGAGAAAGAGGAAAAAGGGATGGTTGTTGGGCTGATGAATGCGGCCGGTTACGCTTCTCCGACCAAACAATTGCGGTGGCTTTCGTCGGTTTTGGCCGGTATTTTGATATGCAAAGTTGTAAGTCTGCATTCCCCTCACTTTGTGTTGGTCAATTCTTTTGGTAGGAAATGATTTTAGGATGATACTACTTGCTTCTTGTGTATGTGTGGGATTGTTTCATAGTTGATTTTGTAGAAATACTGAAATAGAGTCTATTCCTTGGCGAAATCTTGTTCGGAACTTGAAATGCTTTAGTTTGTAGTGTTGTGTTTGAACTACATGTAACACTGAATTGTGTATGGACTCTTTTGTTTGCCTTCTTCTACTTTGATGGTAAGATGTGAGACTAGCAAGAAACAAAGATTTTGTGATGCACCGAGAAGCAAGTTCTTTAGTAAAGATAAACTAAATGCCTCTTTTCAGTTGATGCTGAATATAGATGCGCATAATAATATACTACTATTTGAGAATGATGTATTTATGATATAGGAAGGAGGAAGTGTGGGAACAAAGTTGCCCACAAGAGATAGATGATTGATTTGAGAACGATTCTTTCTAGGCAAATACCCTTAAAGAGCTCCTATTTTATTCTTGAAGGTATATATGACTTAACGGGTATGATTAGTGCAATGTTGATAAAGGAGTACAGACGGCTTAACAGAAAGCAGAAACTGGAGTGGAACAACAGGTAATGCTTCTTTCCCATGTTGGATTTTGATTATGGATGCATTCCTTTTTTCCATTTACTGTTGCACCGTAAATTCAAAACCATGATTGACTGTTTTTCTAGGGGGTTCTCCACTTTCCATGCCATCGTTGCAGCAGCTGGCGCTCTGTTTCTCTTGCTTTCTGATCTTTTTGTTGATACTTCAGATCATTTGATGATAAATAGATCGTCCAATTTATCGGATACTTTACTTGGGGTATGTGACTATAAAGCTCAGAATAGTTGTGCCAACCTGATAATATGAAGTTTGTTTTTTTCTTTATTTGGTCTCTTTTAAGAAACCGACATATGGATCTAAAGGAACCGGTCGTCCTTTCTTTGATCGTGCTCAACTTACCATTCACAAACTTGAATATCTTGTTTATGTTTTATAGTATGCTTTTCTAATACTTTTTTCTCTCAAACGATACAGACTTCCATTGGCTACTTTTTATCGGACTTGGCAATGATATTCTACAATTATCCCGCCTTAGGTGGAGTCGAGTATGTAAGTAGTCCTACTAATTTCTCTTCTACACCTTCTTTTCCCCTTATCTAATAAATATTCTTTCTATATATCGTAAACTCCCTTAAATGCATCATAAATATAGCCTTCTCTCTCTCTCTCTCTCTCTCTACCTAGCATGATGTTCATCTCACTCTTGTCTTTTCTTAGGTCATACATCATGGACTCTCCATGTTTGCGATTGTTCAAGCACTTTTCAGCGGTCAAGCGCAAGTTTACATACTAATGGTTCTCTTCACTGAAAGCACAACCCCATTCGTCAATTTAAGATGGTAAGCTTAAGAAACATATTCTACGGCCATCGCTTGGCTCTCTTTTCCTTCCATGCTCGTGGTTTATTCCTTTGGACACGCTCAGGTATCTTGATGTCACTGGCCTAAAAAACTCTCAACTTTATATCTACAACGGTGTCGCTCTGTTCTTGGGTTGGTTGGTACGTCCAATTGAACTCTAACAAAGCTCAGCAAACCATTTCACTATCACGGCAAGTGGTTCTAATATGTAAATCTCAATACTCAGGTTGCACGGATTATTTTATTCGTGTTCTTCTTCTACCACATGTACACCCATTTTGATCAGGTAAGCAAGAATTCAAAGTTAATGCTATTTCTTTATGATTCTCTCTCTCTCTCTCTCTCATGACTAGCTCTCTCTTATTCCAATGACTAGCTTTGTTAAATTTAGTTTCAACCTCTAAACTACTAAAAATCCTTGGCCTACATAGTTGTAAGCATGCCCTCCCAAGATTGTATGATCATAAATTGCTTGATCTTAGATAATCAATCCTCTCAGCCAAATTCTTGTTAATAGTAGTATGGAATGATGGTTTATTGTTCTGATGGAATACGGCTCGTTGTAAACAGATGATTTCGTAAAATTTTCCTCTTCAAGATTCACCATGGGAAATCACAAGTGCAGAAACACACTTTGACACCTAGTATTGGGTGAAAACTAAAGCTAAGCCAAAATGTTCAGTTTGAAGTCCAGGATTGGCTCTTTTACAACTAGCTTATGTTACCACTTGTTTACTGCATTCTCATTAGCTTGCTTCGTGCACAGCCGAGTTCACGTATTGTATTATTGGCTCGTCATTCAGGTGAAGCTCGTGTTCCCACTAGGATTCTACAGCTTGCTGGCCGTACCCCCTGTTCTGTCGATGATGAACGCGTTCTGGTTCTGGAAAATCGCGAGAGGAATGGTGAGAACCTTGAGCAAGGCTAGGCACAGCCAGTAGCTACTTGCATTGCATTCATTCATTCCCACACAGAGATGTTTAATATCTGTAAAACTGTACCAAATATCTACAGCTTCACATTAATGTACTTCTTCTATTATTGAGGCTCACTCTCAGTATGAGCATAAAACGCTGGTTGGATCTTGATTTGCCCGAACGCGAGATTTAGGATAGGACACATGATTGGACACGGCGATTGGAGTATAAAATTAATTAATTTTATATTTTTTTTCATTAGAATTAAATGCAATGTGTATTAAAATGTACCGTGATTCGATAATTGGAGGGTCGTAATGAATTACTTTTTTATTAGAATTATGTACAACGTGTGACTTAACAATTGCAAAGCGTGCTATAATACGTGTTGGATATAATACGTTGAAATTTTAAAGTTACATACTCCCTTCGTCCCATTATTTATGTCCCATTGAGACTCGACACAGTAATTAAGATAGTAGAGGTAAATATTTAAAGTTGTGGTGTAAAAGTATAAAGGGGTGGGGTCCACTTCCTTAGATTAATTGTGGTCCGCTCATTTATTTCCTTATTTGGTATGTGACATAAATAATGGGACAATCAAAAAGGCAAGTGGGACATTAATAATGGGACTGAGGGAGTACTATTTACGGAAGAACTATAAAAAGTACTCCCTCCGTCCCATTAGTAGTGTCCCATTCCTTTTCGGCACGGTTATTAAGAAAATAGTGTTTTGTGGTGTGTATTGTTTGACTTTTGAGTGGTTGATTCTTGTCCACATATTTCTTACCTTTTTTAGAAATGTGACACTTCTAATGGGACGGAGGGAGTATCAAATTGTTCATTTTTTTAACAAATGATTCAATTTATCAAATAAAGGCTAATAAAACAAGTCGAGTCCCTAGAAACGAAAATTATGGAAAGTTGAGGGGGGATTTTGCAATTATCCACATAAATGTAGCTGCCAATCTGCGTGTTAAAGATCAATTGAGAAGATAGCACGAGAGCACGAGAGGGAGAGAATTGATCGAGAGAGAAGAAGAGAGAATAAATTTCTTGGTTGATTTCATAATATTCAACACAGAGATATATATAGGTACCAAACACGTGATTTAATACTATTAACCATAAACATCTAATTAAAGGGAAATTAGATTACTAATTAAGATAACACGTGGAGGGATAGATGACGTCCACGCGCGCCTTTCTTTTCCGATCCGTCCATCCTAGCCACAAACACGATTGACGGTCTGGATTTGCTTACCTTTATCTAAATAAGCCTTATCAACATTTGAATGGTCAAACCCCCCTTCTTCCTTCTCGACTCCATCTCCAGAACTCCTTACCTCCGACAACTCCATTAGCCCTTCCATCGGGCCTTCTCTTCCATTTGCCCTTCCATCGGGCCTTCTCTTCCTTGTGACATAAGGGGTGTGACACAATCTTCCCACCAAATCTCATACCAGTGAGCGCAGGAGAGAAAAGATATCCGTCAATGGCGTCCCGTTCATTCAACCTCTCTTCCATCCGGGCCGCACTTCCCTCCGCTAGGGGCACTTCTATTAGCTTCCCCAACGGTCCCTCGCCTTTTCGCCTCAGGATATCCAGACCCAAACCCGGCCCGAGGCCTCTCAACGCCTTCGTCGGTCTCGCTCCTTTGCAACCCATTTTCTCTACTCCAGGTATAACCTTCTCATGTTAAATTTTGCAAAATTTCTCCGTGAATTGGAGATTGTTGCTGAAATTACAATTTTCTCTTGGATTATCGTTTGCTAAGAGTATATCTCAATTGCGCCTTTGTTTAGGGTTTTTATCAGTGTAATTTTTTTGGGGGAAAGTTTTCATGAGACACACTGGGAAAAAATTCATCCATTAGCAAATGTATAAGGAAAAAAATATCAGAGAACAGAATTAAAAAAACGGCTAATTTTTGTGGCATTAGGCTGTATACTTTCTCTTGGAAATTTTGGGTTTCAAGAATGCTTTTAAGAAGTTGTTTCTGTTTAATCATCTCTTTCAATTTTCATAGTGCTGGTTCTGGCTATTCCCTTTTTAATGCAGTCTCTGTATAGTGGTTATTGCAAATCTTGTTCAGATTCTTGCTATTGGCCTATTACCATTTCTTACTTTGTGATATCTTCTTATAATTATGTTTAGCAAGTGTTCTTGGCACTTTTTTTAATCTTGCTCATTGGGGTTTCTTGATCTAATCTTGTAACTTGGTTAAAATGTAAGAACTACTTTTAGAATCCTTATTAAGAACATAAATGTAGCATACCAACTTTCATGTTTGCTACAATTTGTTGCTGTTTCAACTTTCAAGCATATTCACCATCTTCATCTCTTTTTGCTCACATTGCGCGGATTAGGAGAATAGGTTGTTTTCTTGAAGTAGGGACTGTTATTGATTAATAATGGGGGATTTTAGATAGTGAATCAATGAGAAAATGAAGCCATAATTTGTTGATTGCTGTGTTTTGAATTCATCAATTATCATTTTTCCCAGTTCTCAGGAGATAATTCATATTTACTTATCATCTACTTGAAATTTGTTGCTCTCCCACTTTTAATACGTTGAAAAGAGTAGTTGTTTTATCATTGCCTTAAACTTTGCAGATTCATTTAGTTTTGAGAATTGCTTTCCCATGCTCACCAATGGTGGCCGTTTCTTCGCCATGAGGCACGGTAGGAAGGTCCCCAAGCTCAACCGCCCTCCCGACCAGCGTAAGGCTCTTCTCCGAGGCTTGACCACTCAACTCCTGAAGTACGGCCGCATCAAGACCACCAGAGCCAGAGCCAGTGCAATGCGCAAATACGTCGACAAGATGGTCACACTGGCTAAGGACGGGTCCCTGCACAAGAGAAGGCAGGCCCTCGGCTTCCTCTACGAGAAGCAAATCGTTCATGCCTTGTTTGCGGAGGTTGGAGAGAGATACGGCGACAGAGAAGGAGGGTACACTAGGATAATAAGGACTCTGCCTAGGCGTGGGGATAATGCTCCCATGGCTTACATTGAGCTGGTCTGAGTTCCTTTGGAGTAATATGGTTTTAAGATTGGTAGAGAGAATTTTGTACTAAGAATTTGCTTTATGTTTCTATGTATGTAAGAATGATAACTATTCTGTCCTCTTTCGTTCATTTGAATCAGAAGTGAAGTTCTATTTGCTTGTTTTTGGGAAATTAACTGGTGATACGGAGTTTGGTTTTGCACATCATGCTTATGAAATTTGCCAGAAGAGGATTGAGATGTTGCCCGACTAGGGGTGTGCAAAAAATACCGAAATTCGGTGTATGGCACTTACCGTACAGAAATTTAAAAGATAGTACAATATTAATCCTCCGTTCCATCTCATATGTCCATTTTCTTTTCGGAACGGTTATTTAAGAGAGTTGGTTATATATATATATATATATATATATAATAAAAGTGTATGATTCATATAATTAATTAATTGTTTTGAATTGATATTTGTAATAAATGTATGAGACCTATATAACTATCTAATTGTTTAAAGTTAATTTGAATTGGTAAAAGTGTGAAAACCATTTACTTATTTAGAAAGTGGACAAGTGAGATGTGACAGCTCGAAAAATAATATTAAACAAGTGTAATAAGACAAAGGGAGTATATGATATGTTCGATACTAAAACTTTGGTATGTACAATGGTTTGGTATTGGTAGTGATCGTAAATTTTAAAAAATAGGCATTACATATCGACCTAGCATTATACTAGACATTTAGTGTCAATGACGTACTTAGGAGTTTATCTAGGGAGTGTAAATTGTGGAGGATCTCAAATTTTAAAAATTCGTCGTTAGAAATTTTGGATCCGTTCGTATCTAATATATGTTGTAGATCTTTGGTTGCATGCTTCTTGTTTGTTTTCAGCATCTTAAATATGTTATTAAAACATTGTTCTGAAACTCAACTCTAGAATATACTTTATCCGTTTCATAGAATATGGTCTTATTCCATTTCTCTTTCTAAAAAAGGTAAATTATTACAAATACTTTACTTGCGGGATCCACTCAATTTTACTTGCAATTTTCTAACCCTTCTTAATAACCGTGCGTAAAACAAATGAAATGAGATATTCTATGGTACAGGGGGAGTAATTAAAACTTCTAAACAAATTAAACAAGCTCTTGTTTTTCAAATTCAAAATTTCGATGCTGTTGGGCTCGTCATTCATAATAGCAATGTATTTTATCCTTTTGGGCTTAGAAAATATGGGCCATTATAAAATAGCGGTTGGAAGCATGCAGAGTTTTAGGTTACCTAATCTCGAGCTAGTCCACCTGCATGCATGATCAATCGCCACGCTATGCAACCTACGTACTTTTACCCAATTAAAAATTAACCAAATTTAATAAGGATAATAAATCACAGGACAGAGACACGTGTTTTTTTTGTTTACGGCAACACGATAATAAATAATTTAATAGTAATAAATTGATAATATAGAGAAGTGTAGTACAAGGTTACGTAATGACGTGCGAACGAAGTTACAAATCTTTAATCAAGAGATCTACTCCGTGGCGCGGCTCGATGACCAGATTCATCGACGGCGAGTGGACGTATTTAGGAGACAAGGAAAAAGAAAACCTAGTTAAGATCAAAGATATCAAGATCTTAAGTTCCATTAGAGCCAAGTTTTGCCCTAAACACACACGCGGTCCGACTCCGAACGGCATGTACAAATGCGGAAACTTGCAAGCTCCAGTTGTCCCGTTGGCGAATCTCTCCGGGTTGAATTGATATGAATCCGGACCCCAAATGTCTGGATCCGTATGCAGAGTCGTTACTAATGTCCACAAATTCACACCCTTGGGGAAATTAATGTTGCCGAATTTCATGTCGTTTAAGGCCTCTCTCGATATCACGACCACCGGTGGGTACAGGCGTAGCGACTCGTTAATCGCCATCGTCAGCTGTTAAGAACAAAAAGAACATACATCCCAAAATAAATCGAGATATGTGGAAACCGTCGAAACACCGATCATTTGGGTATCGGAATCACGGGCTTACTTACTACTGACGAATTCCGTCGGTAAAACCGTCGGCTATGGCACGACGACTTTATGGCCGAAAATCCGTCAGTAGTGCTGCCGAACTTAATTGTTTACTGATGATTTACGTAACATCATAATTCCGTCGGTATCCATTTTAGTGACGGAATGTATCACTTTACCGACAACATTTTCAGTTGATAAGTAAGCCCGTATTTTTATAGTGAATGTAATAGATGAATCAAACAAGAATATACCAATTTCATTTTCCGGATCATGTCAGAATCCGGGACTCGGCCTTTAGAGACGTCGATAACTTCTTGGCGGATGCGTTGCTGCCATTGAGGATAGGCGGCCAACAGCATGAGGCACCACGTAGCTGAGACGGCGGTGGTTTCGTAGCCGGCTAAGTAAATGTTCTTGCAGTTGTCGACAATGAATCGATCCACTGCATCACGACTGAGATCGCTTTCTTTGGCTCCTTCTAGAACCATCTGGAGCAAGTCTTTCTCGAACCCTCCTTCTTTTCTTTCCTCCACCACGTTCAAGATTAGTCTCTTGATTTCTCTCTCCAACGCCCATGCCTCCCGGTTGTTCCTCGTCGGGAGATGCCTATTCAATAGGCATACCGTTTAGGGGTTTATTATCAGAGAAAAAGGCAAAAGAAGTGTGTGTTCACTTGAAAATATATCAAACTATCATGCATTCGTTTAATTATATAAAATGGCTCCTATTCTTAAATAATAGATATAATAAGCCGTTTTTTCAACTGTAAACAAATCCACTTGCTTTTCACAAAAGCTTGTATATACCACTTTCGTATACCCTTGTGTGTACCACACCACAAGGGTATTAATATGTGGCATTTCTCATTAAATGTGGTATACACACAAGGATATATGAAAGTTGTACAAATCCACTTGCTTTTCACAAACTTTTACCTTTTATTACTGTTTTATCTTAAATCGCCTATGACTACACAACCCCGTTCCGCTTGCTTTTAACACGATTGAGAAATATTTTTCTTCTCTATTTAATGTAAGTGTCGTTCTAGTTTATTCATTAATTAAAGAGTACATACTTATTTAATGTTAATTATTTTAAATAATTTTAGTAATTAGCAAATAATTTGCAAAAATAATAATTCTTAATTTGTGTGCCAACGGCCAAAATGACACGTATTTTAAATAGGAGGAAAATAATTTTTTAATATAAAATGTCTAAAAAAAAGTTAAATAGAATGTCTAAAATTAAAAAACTATTGAAAAGATGATTATGAAAGAGCGAGACAATCATCTTACCGACAAAGTAACACGATGAAAAACTTGACACCATGTCAATATCAATCCCTTGAGTAGTTAAAAAGGACAGCACAAGAAATAATTTCTAATAAAAAATGATTTGACGTTCTTTCGAGGCACACGAGATATCTTTTGCATTTTTTGGTTGTTATTATACAGTTAAATAATAATCTTGAAATTGGATTATTATTTTTTTAATATTATTTTAATGTATTAATTTATATTGAAATCGTAATAAATTATTATTTACGTAAAATATTAATTTATGGATGTTTAATTGTATGAATTATGATTAATATTTGTACCTCAAGCCTAAAATCCCTTGGCTCCAAAGGTTCTTGGATGTAGATTCTTGCAGAGCTCTGAGCTTCAAGAAAATCTCTTCACCTCTGGAGAAATTGCTGCCAAAGCAAGCTTTGGATATTACATCTCCGGAGAAACTCCTCATGTACTGATCAATTTTGATATCTGCGGATCCACCTTCAGAATCAATTACGCTTTTCCACGATTCCATCAACGCCATACTCGAATCTTGAATCAAGTTTATCATCCCCTACAAACAATCAATTTTATCAATTCTAGGGTTTGGTGAATTGTGAATTGTGATTTGTACCTTGACTTTGTCCATGTAGAGTTCCGGTGCGATGATCTTCCTCTGGCGAGCCCAGTGGGTCCCGTTCGAAGTGAGGATCCCCTGCCCTAGCAATTCGCCCCTCTCCTTGGCTTGATACGTCGGTTTCCCCAAATCGAGCGACGTGCACGTGGTGATCTCTCTCACCATCTCCGGCTCGGTCACGTGCACGACCTGCGTGTTGCCCAACGCGAATACAAACACCTCCCCTGCCATTGCCAAATCGAGCTCCGAATTACGGGGCGGAGCGAACGAGGAATCGATGCGAGGAGAGCGTGGAATTTGAATTTAAACTTCGAGCGCGTAAAACGAGGATTTGGTGCAAGGAGAGAGTGAATATGAATTTGAATTTGAAATTGGATTTGGATTTGAGTACCGTATTGCTTCCTCCACTGGTCGAAGAAGGGGAGAATGGCGGCCCCGCAGTCGTGCGAGATCGGAGGGGACGAGACGACGGCGTTTTTAGCTACTGAATCTCTCGCCTTTTTCATCTGCAATGAGTTTCCGAGGAGGAAAGCCGGCGGCGGACCGGTCACGCCTTGCTTGCGCAGGGCGGAGCGGAGTCGCCGTGGATGCGCCGCCACCACATCGTAGAGGCGGAAAAGCAGCCCTAGAACGGCGATGGCGGCGATCGAAACGAAGATACTCCATAAAAATTGGATATCCATGACGTAAGTTACCTCAATGCTACGTAAGGTGTGGGTGATTTAATGAATTTGAAGGAGATTATATAGAGCGTTAATGGCTGACAAACTTCCACCAGTTTGCATCAGTAAAGTGGAAAAATCGCGCGCGAGATTAGGCCACCTATACGAGCTATAATTAAGAAATTAAATAAACACTTAATTAGAGAAAAAAATAAAATTTAGTTTAAAAAATTGTTTTCAGGGATTACATATAATGATTTATTTTTCATAAGCTTTTTAGGCTTATTTTTATAAGTTATTTCTATCAGTTTATGAAAATAAGATCAAAAATATTTTATTTTATAGAATTAGTTGTTTTCATAAACTCTTTCAAACACGTATATAAACGTTTAAATTTTAGAATAAGTTGAAATAAACTGCTGATAAACTCTTTCAAACATAATCATATATCAGATATATAACCTCAAATTTTACACAATTATAGAAATTTAATATCGCTATCGGATGAGTGAAATAGATGAATTTGGGACATTCAAACAACATTAGACAAAATAGACAAAAGTGAGCAAAATAAACGTTATTCTTTGGATTTTTGCTAATTTATACTCCCTCCATTCCATTGGAAGCGTCTTGTTTCCAATGGGTACGAATGTTAAGAAAATGATAATGTGTGTTGTATATTGTTTGACTTTTGGATAGTTAAATTTTGTCTACATATTCTTGCCTTTTTTAGAAACAAAACGCTTCCAATGGGACGCCCAAAATGAAAAACAAAACGTTTCCAATGAGATGGAGGGAGTATTATCTACGATTAAATAAATATACAAAATTTACAGCTGTCGTTAATTTAATATCCTACGTGCTGGGACGAAAATGAGATGATATATCCTACGTGCTGGGATGAAAGGCATTTATAGCGTGCGCGCTTGCCTACAGTGAATTGACTTCACGTGTATCATTCATTCATTCTAGAAAGATACCACGCTGTCCTCATGGGATGGATAAATAATAAAGATGGGTGATTCGGGAACGAAAGATTATATGTTCAATTCCCACTGAACATATTATATGTGTCTGTCACCTTAGGGTGGTTTAACTCTCATGTGTGATTTGCAGGCTATTGTATAAGAGAGCCGAAGATAGCAACTGTGGGTTCCTCGTTATAAATATATATATATATATATATATATATATATATATATATCACGCCTCCTATCGCATTATTAGTGAGAGAATTAAAATAGTTTCAAGATTCACGTGATAATTGGTTCCACATCTAGAAGCAAATAACCCTACCATTTCGTCTATCATCAGATTCATACCCTACATAAAATAAATAAAATAAAATAAACATCGGCATTACACATTTAACAAATACTGTTATTTTATCTACTTTCTCATTTTTTTAGGTCCAAAATATATTGTCCATTTTAAAAAGATGACAAAAAAATTATTCTCTTTTCAAATATAATAAATTATTACACATAATTTTTTTGGAGTCCTAACTTTATATTCTCTCTTTCTATTTGAAGCGACGCGTTTTCCTTTTCAGAATATCCATTTGAAATCCTAACTTTATATTCTTTCTTTCTATTTGAAGCGACGCGTTTTCCTTTTCAGAATGTCCATTTGGAGTCCTAACTTTATATTCTCTCTTTCTATTTGAAGCGATGCGTTTTCCTTTTCAGAATGTCCATTTGTAGCGATACGTTTCCAAAAAAGGAAATAATTTTTCAAAAATATTATAAATTGTCTTATACTTTAACATTCTCTTTCCTACTTAATCATTAATTTATTATTTCTCTTTTATTATTTATATATCCTACCTTATTATCTACTTTCATATGTTTTTTCTCTTTTACTTTATCATCTATTCATCTCTCATATTTTATCAACTACTTTTTTAATTGTCGTACCTAAATAAACGCGTCGCTTCAAACAAGATGGAGGGAGTACAACTATACACATAATTAACAATTCTCCTTAAAAACCATGCAAAAAATAAAGTGGACGAGATAATTGGAACGGAGAGAGTATATTTGTTCTCAAATATAAGATTCTAAAGATATTGTTAATCTTAAGGAGGCGCTTGATGAAAGAAAATTCTTAAAGGAAAATTATGTACAATCAATCAATTTAATTAATATTATTGCAAGTACAAAATTATTTCAAGAGAGAGGGGGTTTGTGATTAATAGTTGAAATAAGTTTGTATGTATACATAACAATTACTCTCTCCATCTCACAATTCTTGTTCGAAAAATTTTCGACACGGTTTTTAAAAAAAGTTGTTGATTGTGTGTATAAATGTTAGATTTTCAAATAAAATGTTTATAATAATTTTTTATTTTTCAAAATGAAGTAACAATTATATGATAATCCGAAAAGGAAATTTGAGCAACAATTATGGGACGAGAGTATATATTTTTATTTCATGATAGAAACGGCTTGCGATTGTGTGAGTTGCTGTTGGACGGCGATATCTTTTTTCAGTTATTTTTCTATAATTCATGTGATTCGATATAATTTCCACCATAGGTCAAATTTATTTAATATTCGATCACTATCGTTTTACTTCAAAATCTCATTCAATCGTATACTATATATATTTTATTTTACTTTTTTATTTCGAATTCTTTTTCAATAATTGACATCATAATGCTTTTGGAGACAAGACTTGCAGCTGGCACCAGCATCATCAAACTCAAGGATCTTCTTTTACCAGTTTTACGGGCCCGCGTGTAACACTCCCTACGTACTATTAAAGTGTTTTTTTAATGATTATCGCATTAAAGTTGATTTGTTTCATCTTCAATTTTAAATTCTCTATCTCCGTCCCAAATATATATATCTCCTTTTTATTTCCATCTGTCTCAAATTTATATATTTATTAATAATTTTTTGTGTCTAATTAAATATTTCACTAATTTCTAGAAGTCTAATTAATATGATAATATAGAAAAATATCATTTTATCCAATTTTTATAATAACAAATACAATTATGTTATTAACTTTTTAGTAATTTACTCATATTTCAATACCAACATTTATCTAACTTTCATATCATTAATTTTTTTCTTAATATGTGTGAATAGTCAAATAGGCATATATATTCGGGACGGAGGGAGTAACACTCTAATATAATTTAATAAATTACACTCCCTCCGTCACGCTCCATGTGACACACTTTCCATTTCGGGCGTCCCGTCTCAAGTGACACACTTCCAAAAATAGAAATAATTAAAAAAAAATCATAAATTTTCTTCTACTTTATCAATTATCTCTCCTACTTTTTCATTTCTCTTTCCTACTTTAATCATTTACCTCTCTTATTTTATTATTTCTCTTTCCTACTTTATCAATTACTCTCTCACAATCTCACTCATCTTCTCTCTCTTACTTTATCATAAACTTCTCTTTCATACTTTATCTTCCACCTTCTTAATTCCCGTGCCGAAAATAATTTTGTCACATGAGCTGGGACGGAGGGAGTATTAATTTTGTATTAAAAGGAAATAAATTTCATATGAATTTTTCATATGACACGTTTTCATATGACACGTTTTCTTAATACGTTTTCATGTAACACTTTAATATGTGTGAAAAGTCAAATAGACATATATATTAATTTTTCATATAACACGTTTTCTTAAAAGGAAATAAATTTTAAAAATATTACTAAATTATCTCTTGTTTTTTTATTAATCTCTCTTATTTTTTATTTATTTATATTAATTTATCATTTATCTCTCATATTTTATCATTTACTCTCTCACAAACTCATTTATATTATGTCTCTTACTTTATCATTTATCCATCTTCCATACTTTATGATCTATTTTCTTAATTTATGTGTCGAAAAAAAATGTATTATGTTAAATGAGACAGAGGGAGTACTACTTTACATATTAAAAAAAATAATAATTTCATTAAAAAAAAGAGTCAACATCAGATGGAAGGAGTGGTTCTTTCATGCTGTGGCCGTATGTTTTGGAAAGGAATCTTGCACCAGGATGAGGGAGAATTAAGGAATAGGGAGAATTAAAGTCCTTTTCAGATTGATATAACTATAGACCTTAAACGAATGGTTTTATATGAGCTGTAATTTGTATTGTATAAGTTGTAATTGGTATCATATATTTCTTCATGTATATATCCATTGGTTTTTATTTATTTATAAAGAAGATAACTCGCAGCCGCTATCGAAACGTATACTTAATAAATCTCACTCATGTGTTTAAGTCTGCAAACAATACAAGAGGAACTAACCACCTCACACGTAACTCCAAGTGAATTTTAAACACATGACTTTTCGGTGCTAAGCACCTTAATCGATATATCATCCCAAGACATATTAGCCAATGGTAGTATCTCATCGATCTTATCGGGAAGCATTCAAAGACCCTTAAATTAGAAGATATGCAAGCATAAATTGAAAGAAAATAATTCTTGCATAGCTTCAAGGTGAGTCTCTTACTAGAACCCTTTCAAGCTCTTTCATTGCACTTTCAAAGATTCAGTCAGCAAGAGGAAACATTAAAAATCATATTATTAAAATCGTATTGTATGTGTAAAGTTATGTAAAAATAGTCTAAGCTTATTAAACTATATTAAGTATGCATAAATTTTTATTAAAAAAAGAATTAAGTGAATTATTATAATAACGAAGATATTATTAGCGAAGAACTATAATTACATATTACTCAGGCCCATAGGAGAATAAGACATGCTAAAGGTAAATCCTTTATGTTTTAATTTTTGGATGTATGCAAATATTTATTTTAAATACCGTATAAGTAGTTTTTTAATGTTTAAAAATTTGGGTAATGCGGTAACTTCTCTAAAATTAAGCAACTATCATGCTTAACTAATTAAGAAGTTTTTTTAAAGCATCTATTGAGATGTATTTTTAAACATTTATAGTGCTTTAAGCACCATTACTTTTAAAACTACCAAATATATCTACTTTTTATTATTAATACAAAAACTAACTATTTCTTATTTAAAAACAATTATTTTTAAATTTAAATTTAAATGAAAAATACTTATAATAAACATTTGGAAACAATTTATTATTTTCAAATAAAGCAGCCCATTGGGTTTTTATTTACATATATCAGGGATATTGGATTTTTAATTGCATATATCCGGCCCATTAGATGTCTATTTATGCATATAATCGAACCCATTTCTATTTACATATTATTTTAAAGAAAAATTATGTCCATTTTCAATTTGCTTATAAATCTCTCAGCCCAGGTTTCCGAGGCAGGAAAAAAAAAACTAATCTATACTGGGTTTGAGATCCTAATTATACTTTTACGCGAACGTCCAAAATAATGTTCCATGAAATAATATTTTCAATATATGTCGATTTTTACATTAACCCGACATTACTCTATCATCCCGATCATATATTTGTTGCTCTAGTGTTTAGAGTTTTTTAATGTTTGGAAATCTGCTTATTACGATAATTTCTTTAAAATTAAGCAACTACAATGCTCTAACATTAAAATATACATTATTATTACATGTTCATTTGTCGACCCAAAATTGAGCACGCATTTAGAGAGTCAATTTCCAAAATAGACTTTTCAAAAAACTTATTTACCAAAATAATCTTATTTAAAACTTATTTGCCAAATTAGTTTCCTCTATAAAGTTATTTCTCAAACTAATTTCCAATATACCACATAAGCATCTATGTGGATATCAAATATTTTATTTTAAAAGTTAATATATTTTTTAACTTTTTAATTTGAAAAATGATTGAAAAGTGAAAACTAATAACAAAGTTTTTGTTAATGAAAAATATTTAAATTAATCAAATATAAACATAATATTTTTAGTTAGATATACGTTTCAATTTTTATTTGTTCATCCTTATGAATATATATATATATATATAACTTAATTAAAACATTCCCATAAACTTAATTTATATTCAATTAAAAGTTTTTTTTTTCAAAATGTCATTTTCTGACATGGATTTTTTTTTTTGCCAAGGAGTCAAAATGAACAAAATCTATTTTAAATTTATTTGAAAAAAGTGTTTATTCAAGAAAAGACTTTTTCTCTTTTGGCTTAAAAAATAATTATTTTTTATGATAAAAACTTAATAGATACTATATTGTTAAACAATCCAAATAAGCAAGCCAAATTAAATTGTCAATTGTTTGTCTCGTATATTTACAAATATGTATAAATTAAAGTAAATGCATCAATTTTCTAAATTTAAATTATTAATTTAAGTATGTTTACATTAATGAAAAAAACTATTGTTAGTTATCATTTTCTAAATTTAAATTATTAATTTAAGTATGTTTACATTAATGAAAAAAACTATTATTAGTTGTCATTTTCTAAATTTAAATTATTAATTTAAGTATGTTTACATTAATGAAAAAAACTATTATTAGTTGTCATTTTCCTATTTAAAAATGTAAAAATAACATAAATTTAAAAATAAAATACTTAATATTCACATAGATAATTATGTGGCATAGATAGGATTAGTTTGGATGTGTAAATTTATAGAAAAGATTAATTTGGGAAATAAATTTTATAAAAGATTTGTTTGGGAAATAAATTTTTTGATAAGACTATTTTGGCAATTTGCTCGCATTTAGAATTGACATTGTTTCAAACTTCATAATAAAAAAATAAACACATTATTGTAATAGGAACATGAAGAGGGTTTAATGTCTGAACCGATAAGTGAACATGTAATATGTCTGAAAAAACTCGCGACTTGAAGAATATTAATCAGCTAAATCCACATCAAATTTAGAAGATTTGACCACTAGTGTTCTTGTAGAGAAATTTTAGATATTTATTTATTTATTTCATTTCGTCTGCATGCGTTGTAAAATTTAATACATTCAAGAATCTTTAGTCCGGTTACTCGAAATCGGCTAATATTCGAGTGTAAAACCTAATAATAACAAATTAATAGCTGTGGTAGGGATTTGTGGTATTAATAGATGGATCTGAATTATTAAATGAATTTAGACAACAAGAAGGCTGATAACTCTGAGGAATTTATGTATAGTTAATTACAAACGCAGGTGTGACAGATAACTACCTAAGTATTATCCATATTCCAACAAGGCGCCCAATCCATAAACTAACCACGATAATGTATTTTTTTTTTTATATATACCATGCTTAATTTGTTCCTATAATGAATATTTAAATTACTCATACGGACTATCTGTTCAATTGTCCCGTATTTAATTTGTTTTCACTATGATGAAATGGTAACTCATGTTCCATTTAACAAAAATATATGTTGTCATATAGCATTTGTTAACCCTTAAAGAATGTGTTATTTTATGTAACTTTTATTAAATAGGGACATATATCACAATTTCTTCGGTGAACATAAGTCGAACCGGAGCGGCTTGTATGTACCACTTTCGTATACCCTTGTGTGTACCACACCATAAGGGTATTGACATGTGGCATTTCTCATTAAATCAAGTGGGCCATATTTAATTAACACATATCAATACTCTGGTGATGTGGTACACACAAGAGTATACGAAAATGGTACACACAAACTTTTGTGAAGTCGAACACATAAAAATTAGACAAGAAATCTCATTCCATATATACTTGTACTTCCTCTTTAAGTTAATAATTACATGAATATGATTTTAAATAACATTGGTTTACATTCTATACAATAAAAATTATGCCTAATCAAAGCAACCTTCGTATATATTATATATATTAAGAATTGATCATATAGGAAGAGTGTTTAAAATAAGAAATAAGGAAATATGCACCTTCATCTTATTATTAGATGGTTTGGAATGAATATGTTTTCGAATATTTTTTATGCATATTTCTTATACATGTTTTATGCATAAGCACAAAAGTGTAAAACTTATAAGATTTATGCATAAAAAATACTCCAATATGTATAAAATATATTAGGAGTACGCATACTTCATATTTTCTTATATAACTCTATCTTCCTACCGATATGTATGATTAAATTATCATGCGTATTCAATGTGAGTATATATGATAAATATGATTAAAATTTCTAGAAAATTTGGAGTGCTTAAATTGCAATTTAGATATATGCCGATAATATAGATAGAGACTATTACTTGTTTATGTGACAAAAAACGACATTATAAGATTCGAACATGTGCCATTTTACGACAAAACAACAGTCTCAACCTCCTTCCCAATTTTGTGATGTTATAGCAACATTATTGGCAGCAGTTCATAGAAAATTTGGAGTACTTAATTAAATTGCAATTTAGAATAAATATTTTGATATTTAGTTAAAGTAATTAGCCCTAATTTCTTCATAGAATCATAATTTACAGATCGTACTTAAAACTGTGGTTTGTGCGCATTTACCCACATGCCCTCATTTTACTTATAAAATCTCCCTCCAAAATTCATTTTCCAAAAAAATAATTATCAGAATTTTTTCCTCTGCATGATCAAAATGCAGAGTAGGGAAATCTTAATTTTGTTGTTAATTATTTTCTTCATATTATTACTATCCCCAAACGCCGATGCATCGTCCTTGCCGGAGAGACTCCTCCGATCGACGGCGGAGCTCGGGAACCACACGGCGATATCCGATTTCCGCCTCTTGAACAGAAGGCGTTTGATCCAGTGCCCCGACCCGAACCCGTACCTCCGCGTCAACGTCACCAACCGCCGCCTCTCCGACGACGAATTCGTAACCGTCAATATCACCGGCGTCTTCGTGCCGTCCCGCACCGATTGGGTCGCCATGATCTCACCCTCTCATTCCGAGTAAACACTGATTCTCCGATCAATTTCACTAATCCTCCGATCTGTTTCACAATTGATTGTAGATTGCGCATGAATTGTAGAGAGAGAATTATTGTTTAATCTGTTCTTAATTGCAGTGTGAAGACGTGTCTGCAGAACGCGTTTATGTACGAACAGACTGGGGATTTCAGCAGTCTTCCTCTCCTCTGCCATTATCCGGTGAAGGTGAGATCGATTTAAGTATTGAATTGCATAAATTCGTTGAAATTGGTTAAAAAAATATTGCAATTTTGGATAAAATTAGGCGCAATATGTGAGCAACGATCCGGCGTACCTGAACTGCAGCAAGACGGAATGCAAGCGGAGCGTCGCCGGAAAGTGTGTGAGGAAGACGTGCTCGGCGACGTTGAAGTTCCACGTCGTCAACATACGGACGGACATCGAGTTCGTGATGTTTTCCGGCGGGTTCCAAACGCCGTGCATATTGAGAAGATCCGGCGCGATTCGGTTTGCCAACCCGAACCGCCCGCTGCATGCGCATTTATCCAGTGTCGACTCAACTTCAAACTCGGTACAGCTATACTCACTAACTCGAATTAATTAAATATAAAAAAATTATTTTTGAGAAAATAATATCTTCTTTTCCACAACCAAATTTCAAAATATCTAAAAATTATAAATTTTCAAATAATACAAAGAAAATTCGAGGTTAAGAATTAAATTTTCACAAACAGGAAGAAAAATACTTAGGTAGTCTAGAAACCTACATCTAAGAAGGTCCATAAGAATGACTATTTTATTGATTTCTACAATTACTATGTACTCTAATTAATTACAGTTAAATCTCAATAAAGTAATATTATATAAATTAATAATTTCGTTAAGATAATAATTTCTTCCGGTCCCGATATGGTCAATGCACTAAAATAGTGTTTGATAAAGTAATAATCTCGTTAAATAAATATTTTTTCTCGGTCCCAAGGTTATTACTTTATCGATATTTAACTGTAATAATGAAAAGCTAATAAGCTCGTTACTGAAAATAGCTGCGTATTTTTAATTCCGGATTGAAATGATTTAAAATCAATTAAGGTAATATTTAATGTTTGTCTAAAATTATTTGGAGGAAAAATGGTTGGCAGATGAGGTTGACGTGGGTGAGTGGGGATAAAAGACCGCAACAAGTTAAATACGATGGCAGAACAGTAACTTCCACGGTTTCAACCTACTCTCAAGCGGACATGTGCTCCAGTAATTACCATATTGCCCTTCCCTAATTTTTTCCATTTATGACATCATCATCTTTTTATTTGATATGATTTGATTTTTGAAATTGTGAGAAGAAAAATTACTATATAATTGTAAAAACAGGTGATTCGTTTGAGAGTCCAGCGGTTGATTTTGGATGGCATGATCCTGGTTACGTTCATTCAGCTGTAATGGCAGGACTTCATCCTTCCACCTCTTACTCCTACAAATACGGAAGGTAAATTTATTTCTTATCATTACTAATTAGATGATGGTTTAATTTATAATTCATGTCTCAAAACTAGGATGTTTGGTTCCTAGCTAGATTGCACTGATACGGACACGTGACACGTTTTTAAAAAACTTAGAACATGATACGGTGTTAGTATATATAAAAACATAAAATCTCAGCTAAAATAAACTAACTTTATATGTTTTTATTAGAATTAGATTCGAATTTACTAAAATTTAGAGAACACAACAATTTGAGTGTCGTGTCGTGTCGGAATGTCCGATACACGTCCAACACGATACGTTGAAGTTTTTTTAAGTATCCATGCATAAGTTCTTAGGCTCAAAATTACAGGGGCGGGTATGGACCGTCATTTAAATAATTAAATCATGTTGAATTCAAATTTTTTATTTTATTTTTGGGAAAAAAAATATTTTGACGTTTGAGATTGTTGATTTCGCTCTTCTAGATTTCGAGCCCCTAGTTCAAATTTCTAGATCCTGCCGCCAACTATCGGAGCTTGCATGCATGTATGAGTCATCAGGACGTACGATATTAATTGGTTCTAATTAATCAAGAAATGATACTCCTTCCGTCCCGTTAATGTTATCTTAGTTTCATTTTTCAGAATGTCCTATTATTCTTGTTTTCATAATAATAATAATAATAATAATAATAATAATAATAATAATAATAATAATAATAATAATAATAATAATTTGTGGATTACAGTCAATCTAAACAATGGACCGCACTATTTTAACGCACTTATACTCACTTTTTAAAAGTCGGCCGAATATTATTAAGACAAGAATAGTGGAAAGGAAAGAGTATAAAATTTTACGGACTTGCCAAAACGAAAGATTGATGTTTTAAATATATATGTATTTAATGCAGCAATTCAGTTGGATGGAGCGATGAAATCACGTTGAGGACACCACCAGCAGGTGGATCAGATGAGCTCAAATTTCTTGCTTTTGGTGATATGGGCAAGGCTTCTCTTGATTCCTCTGCCGAACACTACATACAGCCGGGATCAATATCTGTGACCAAGGCGATGGCGGAAGAAGTATCCTCCGGTGACGTCGACACCATCTTCCACATCGGAGACATCAGCTACGCCACCGGCTTTCTCGTCGAGTGGGACTTCTTCCTCCACCTCATCAGCCCTATAGCCTCCCGCGTTTCTTACATGACCGCCATCGGTAACCACGAGCGGTAATCTCTCGACCGAGTTTCTTACACTAGGTTATATGAACACAGGACACAACATTTTTAGAAAACTTAGGACCCTACACGTCAATCGAAGCCTGAAATAAATTAATTTTGTATTTTTTTTTGTTAGAATTATGTGTGAGGTGTACTGAAATATACTACCTCCGTCCCGCTAGTAGTGACGTCTTTATTTTCAGCACGGGAGTTAAGAAAATATGTAATAAAGTATGAGAGAGGAGTAGATAATAAAGTAGAAGATATAGATGAGTGTGATAATGAGAGAGTAGGGAAGATAATATGGGTGAGATAATGAGAGTAAATGATAAAGTAATAGAGATTAAACGATAAAGTATGAGAGAGAAATGAGTATAATAATAAGAGTGGATGATAAAGTAGGAGAGACGAGATGATAAAATAGGAGAGATAAGATGATAAAGTAGGAAATAGATGGTAACTTTTTACTAATTTGGGACGTCGCGGGACGTCTGAATTAGGAAAAGTCGCCACTAAAAGAGGGACAAAGGTAGTAGTAGACACAACAATTATAGTCGTTTCGTATCGGAGTGTCCAACACAATGCGTCAAGATTTTTGACGTGTCCGTGCTTTCTCGTTCTTCCACCACACGGCACGGGCGATTAGACGAGGGAATTGAAGTTTAAAATAAAAAGTGTCCGCACTTTCTTGTTCTTAAACCATACATTCTCCTTGCAACCTCGGTTGATTTCGCATTGGCCTTTGCAGTGACTACGCGGGCTCCGGATCGGTCTACCTAACGCCGGACTCCGGCGGAGAATGCGGTGTTGCGTACGAGACTTACTTTCCGATGCCGACGGAGGCAAAGGATAAGCCGTGGTACTCTATTGAGCAAGGGAGCGTCCATTTCACTGTGATCTCGACCGAGCATGATTGGACAGAGAATTCGGAACAGGTAAAGTGAATTTGATTCTTGATTTTGTTTGAGGTTTGTATGAAATTAATCTTGTTTGTGTTTGGTAGTATGAATGGATGAATAAAGACATGGCTGCTGTGAACAGAACAAGAACTCCTTGGCTGATCTTCACAGGGTAAGACTAAGAATATATGTTTCCGTAAGATTCCCCATAATACTGGAAAAACGTCATTCACTAATCAACCATTCTACTAATTAATACTATCTCCGTCCCGATGTTGTTGGTCATCTTTCCCAATTAAGACGTCCCATTAATAATGATCACTTTCCTAATTTAACAAATACTACCATCATCTCTCATCCCTTATCATATATTTTATCTCTCTTACTTTATTTACTGTCACTTATCTTTTATCTCTACTTTATCATATATCATCTCTCTCATACTTTATCATATATCATCTTTCATACTTTATCATTTACCCTCTTAATTCCCGTGTCAAAAAGAAAGTGGTCAACCGAGGTAGAACTAGGCTAATGGAGTAATATTTATCACCAAATCCATTAAAAGAAATTGAAGAATATAGACTACCTTCACTAACCAATTAGAGCTCATATTTATAGACTATTATAGTCTATTACTCCGTCCCACAAATAATATTCATTTTTCCTTTTTGGGACGTCCCACAAATAATGTTCTTTTTTCGAAAATAGCAAATTATTACACACAACTAACCACTATTTTTTAAGGGCCTAACCATTTTTACTCACAACCAACAAGGAACATTATTTATGGGACGGATGAGTACTTCAAAAGTTTTTTTTTTTTAAAGAAAAAGCAAAATGGGCTAAAAAAACATGAGCAAAAGTGAACCAACCAGAAAAGCCCTAAAACAACCAAAGAAAGCTAAAAAAACTAAAGAGAAACGATAAAACACTAAACTGTCCGTTTGAGACCCAAAACGAATTCTAATTAATCGGTCCTCGCTATGAACAAATTAGTGTATTTATTTACGACGTTTGTAAAGGTATCGGACTGACATTATCTCCGCTCCATCAGGCACAGGCCCATGTACACGTCCAGTCCCGGATTCCCGATATACCCTTCGGTCGACGCTAGGTTTGTCAATGCAGTAGAGCCATTACTACTCGCAAACAAGGTATCGCTCAAGAAAACTAGTTAATTTAATATATACCACATCAGCATCTTCATCTTGGGTACTAGTATAATTTTGTGAAATTAATAGGTTGATCTAGCTCTATTCGGACACGTCCACAACTACGAGAGAACCTGCAACGTCTACAAGCAGGAATGCAAAGGGCTGCCCACCAAAGATGCCAACGGCGGCCACACGTACAATAGCTCGATCTACACCGCACCGGTTCATGTTGTCATCGGAATGGCTGGATTTAGTCTCGACGGTTTCACCGAAAACGTAACCGCAAACCCTAATTCTTTGTCGTAATCTTCCCAGAGATTAATACTCCCTCTGTCCTATTTGATTTGTCTCATTTCTTGTTAGGAAAGCAAATTAAGAGTGGTTATTTGTGTTTAGATGAGTGGTCCAAAAAGAAAGTACTCCCTCTGTCCCGTTTGAAGCGACGTGTTTCTTTTCGGCACGGAAATTAAGAAAGTGAATGAATGATAAAGTATAAGAGAGGAGTAGATGATAAAGTAAGATGAGTGAGATAGTGAGATGGTAGATAATAAAGTAGGAGATGATTTGTAATTTTTTTGAAAAACTATTTCCTTTTTCGGAAACAGATCGTTTCAAATGGGACGTCCCGAAAAGGAAAACAAGTCGCTTCAAATGAGACGGATCGGAGGGAGTAGAAGTTTGTGTAATAATTATTTTCCTTTTTAAGAAATGGGACAAGTCAAGTGGGACGGTCGGAAAATGAAAACGAGACAAGTGAAGCAGAACGAAAGGAGCTAACTTGTTTTTACTTATATATGTTTCTTTGGTTATGTAGGGCAATAGCTGGAGCTTGGCTACGCATTCCGAGTTTGGATACATAAGAGCTCATGCGACAAGGCAAGAGCTCAGCGTTGAGGTCAGTTTCTCTATTCATCAAAACATGAGTATAATAGTAAAATCTTTATATAAGAATAAGATCAGTAATAACTAATAAAAATTCATGTTCCAATTCCACCGGTTATAAATAAGAATAAATTCTACATTGTAATATTTTCCAAGTAATAAATTGATGACATTAATTAATTCTAAATATATTTATGTATCTACATAAAAAATCTTGGAATTATTGAATTATTTGACATGAAACTTAAAATCAACAACCACAAGTGGATGTTTTAATAAAGGCAGGCCTGTTACACATATTCTTTCTTTTTACATGTTTTTAGGAAAATACACAATGTACCACATGCATGACGTACTATTGTTTTTTTTTTTAAATCATAAATCATAGTATATCTTCTAAATTCATATTTTGAAAATGTCAAAGATACATATACAAGTGTTGTAAGATATATATTAGTTAATCCCTCCGTCCCTCTAGAAATGACATGTTTTCTTTCTCGGGACGTCCCATAT
Organism: Lavandula angustifolia; assembly: GCA_028984105.1. Classification (NCBI taxonomy): domain Eukaryota; kingdom Viridiplantae; phylum Streptophyta; class Magnoliopsida; order Lamiales; family Lamiaceae; genus Lavandula; species Lavandula angustifolia. The sequence continues at coordinate 3,086,150 of CM054826.1, forward strand.
TACAAATGACACGTTTCTGAAAATGACAAGGATTGTGTAGACCACATTTAACTACTAAAAAGTAAAACAATTAATCTACACCACATAACACTACTTTTTTTAAGGAGGTTTTTTTACAATTATAAAATATTTAAGAATAACTCTATTTAAGAGAATTAGGTCAGATTAATAATTCTATTTAAGAATAACATAATCTATAGAGATTTTATTGTAATTAATAATCGGATGGATTGAACTTCTTTTTCTTTTGTTTTTGTTGGCTTGCAGTTTGTGAAAGCAGATTCAAGAAAAGTGAAAGACAGTTTCCGAATCATCAAGAATTGAAGAACTCAAAACAACCTTATACTTATAATCTCAATGCATATAACATTTCATACACAAATACTCTCCTTAATTAATGAAAGTTGCCTGCTCTTGATTGACTCTTCTTTATCCCATCCTAGCTCTTGGGAACTGTATAACCTGCAAATTAATTAACCAACAAAATCACAACTCAATCACCATAAAATTAAATAAAATAAATTAAATTAATGAATATTTCTACTTAATTTAATTCTTACTGCCGCATTTGGTTCCATGAGCAAGTGACTTGCCACAAAAGCGAGCAACAAATGCCGCCTTCTTCATGCTGATAATCCTCTCAGCTTGACCGGTTACGTGGGTGCAGACGCAGGCTATGTCGACGTTTCTTACGACGTTGCAGCATTCTTTAGACGGGTTTTGATCGGGGCCCGATATCTGGACGTATCTGGAGCACTGCTGGATGAGTCCTTGGAAGTCGCCTTGGCACTGCGCGGAGGCGATGTTGGTGTTGGTGAAGAAGATGATGTTGGAGAAGAGGAGGGTTAGGTAGATTACGAACCCAGTTTTCGAGATCTTCGCCATTGCTATCGATATCTCTTCTTCTACTTCTTTCAATGGATGGATTGAGCATCACTTCAGTAGTTAAATATACAAGTTGATTTTGGGTGGGGTGGGGTGGGGTGGGGAGGGGAGGGGAGGGAGGTTCACAATTTGCATGAGGGTTTTAGGGTTAGTGTGTGTTGTTGCATGTGAAGTTGTACACGTTAAATTTCTGGTCTTCATGTTTTCTTTGTGGAAGTGTTAAACTCTTATAGGAGAAGAAAATTCAGAATTACGTAGTTTTGAATCGGATATCAATTGGACAGGGATTTACTGAATAGGTGATCCCAACTCTAAACAATTTGATATCCCAATTTCACTTAAATCAGAAGACCTAATATACTTAAATTGGAAATCAACTCAAAAATGATTTTGTTATTATTATTATTCCCGGAATTGCTAATTTCACTCCTGCTTCCTCTATCAACTTCATATGTTCATAAATGTTATTTGTATACAGAGAGGCCAACTCTTGCAGGATTCTACAAAATCCAACCACCATCTTGAAGAAATAAGTCCAAATGCTAATCTAATTACAAGAAATATCTAATGAAATACTTTGCAGCATGGAATTAATGTTTGATTACATGGTAATTAATCTTGAATATCTGCGCTATGTCCATAGTTATATACTCAAGAGGAACTTGCATTTTTATGTCATTTGTTTGCAACTTGTCCTCCTGTAGCTGGTACTCCTGCAATATCCTTCAAAGGTGTCCACATGAACTTCCTCCTGCATATTACGAACCGTGTTTTATCTTCCATTCCAACGCCCTAATGTAAAGCCACGTAAAGCAAACTCGACTAGTGTGAAATGGGACGTACCAGTTACCGCATTCTGCAATCACCCTGACATTAGGCCTCAGAGATGGAAGCAGGGCAAGAAACTGCAGTTCTGCCTTGGACAGAACCTAAACGACGTATAACCGCAGACAAGACATGAGTCTTTCACTCACATTTCTCATAATCAGGCAGTAAAGATGATGAGAAAAAAGCAAGAACCTTTGCTTCAATGATCCAAACTACAAGCCCTTTGGCATTTGGAGGCAGCAAAGAGAGCCTATAATCAACCTCCGGAGGAAAATACCACCTAGCTATTGGCTGCTTACCTATGTGAGGCTACAAACATAAACTACCAGGTTTTACAATAGTTTCTGATACACGAACGGAAACAAAAGAGGAGTTTAAACAATTAAACAAGACCCACGAAGAACTCTTCACTCTATTGAATCCACCGGAAGGTTAAGAGCTTAAAGATAAGAAATCCTTCTTAAACAAATCAAGAGACTCTAAATGATCTGATATACTCCTCCGTCCCATTATAAATGTCCTCCTTTCCTAATTAGGTTGTCCCATTAAAAGTGTCATCTTTCTAAAAGAAGCAAAGAATGTGTAGACATAAATCAATTACCCAAAAATCAAACAATATACACCACACAACACCACTTTCTTGATCTCAGTGCCGAAAAGAAAGGGGAAGCTTTTAATGGGACGGGGGAGTATTACTCAACATTTGTTACCCAAGTACAAGATTACATATATATGGGAGCCCTCACATCATCTTCAAAGAAAACCAAATGACCTTTCTTACTACCATAACTTCTTAGACTCTTGTAAATGTAAATATCTGATTCTTGACTACTAAAACTCCTGAAAACATAAATAAACTTTGAAATTCAACTCAAACATAAGTTGAAGAACACTATCATAAGTTATAAATGTAAACAAATCAAGAGAACATAAATAAACTTTGGAATTCAACTCAAACATAAGTTGAAGAATACTATCATAAGTTATAAATATAAAATTGACTTCTGATCGCTAAAACTCATGAAAAAATCAGGAAACTTTGAAATTCGGCTCAAACATAAGTTGAAGAACACTATCAAAAGTTGGAAAACACTGAAACTTGACAAGAAAATTCGCACCGTTGGGAAGTCTCCTATCAAACATCAATAACTCCTTCAAGAATGGTTCAAAAGATTATCGTTTTGATCATTAAAAAGTAGAATAAACGCTCTTCCAAACCATATACAGCCTGAAGCCCAATTTCAGTTAGAGCAAAAGCATTTTAATGTTTAAATTTGGCCCAACCGCTACACTAAATCACATTTCTCTTTGTTGTCAATCTTATTTGAATCAAATCACATGATCTCTGACCAACTAGATGAGGTGTAAATTGCAGAAATTCAGTCATGTAATTCTTCAAAAATTTAAGGTTATGTCAATCTTATTTGAACCAATTCACATGATCTCTGACCAAATAGATGAATTCTAAATGCACATATTCAGTCATGTAGTTCTTCAAAAACTCCAGGTTATAAACGTAATTAGATTCTCACCGGGCAAACGGGGTGGAACTTGGTGAGCGTGGTCTCGGGGTCTCCTAAGCCGCGGGCGGAGAGGTCGAGGAAGTGGTAGCCCTGGTGGACGAGGCGGTTGAGGTAGCGCCCCTCGTAGCCGCCCTCGTGCGGCGAGTAGATGGCCAACGCCTTGTGCTCCTCCACGTCGGACAGCCACTGCCCTAGATCGAACTTCACTAGGTCTCCTCCGATGAAATCGCCGATGCTTCGGCCGCATTTGGTTACCGCAGCCTTACGATTAGTTCTTCTCCTCGAATTTCGATCGATTCGGATGAATGTTGCTGCGTTTCTGGGGTGGTGGAGTGGGAGGTGTTTGTGGCTGTTGCCGAGTGGTGGTGCAAATGAGCGCGCTGCCGCCGCCGTCGCCATTTCGGATTGAAGGATTTTAGAAGTCCATCGACGAGGAGATGAAATTGGAATCGAGAATTGATGAAATTGAAGATTCTGGTGTAATTTTATATGGTTCAGAAGGAAGATAAGGGAGATTCTGTGGTTTTGCGTTTCTCTGCAACAAAACAAAACCGTTATGCTTTAATTTATTTCCAACGACTATTACCCCCTTAAAAGGAAGAAAATTCGATTTTTGACCGGCTTCTGTTTTATTTTGGTCCTCTCATGTTCTCGTGATCGATTTTAATTTTATAATTTTATAAAATATTTAATTTTGTAACAGAAATTGCCGAATTAAAAAGGAAAAAAAAAAAGCATGTGAAATATGTTCTCGAAGGACTAAAATTTGACATTTTATAAAGTTATATAACAAAAAGCTAACAATTTTTAAAGTTATATAATCCAAAAATATAATAAAACGAGTTTGACTTTGATCCTGCAATCAAATTATATATTTATATGTCAACTTTTTGGATTATGTAACTTTTAAAAATGTTTGTTTTTATCTTGTTATCATCCAAAGTGTTCAATTATAGTTCATCGACGAAGAGTGAGGTTCTCGCATGTTTTTTCGTTCAACAATTTATGTCGAATAACCAAAATCCAACATTCTTTAAAGTTACAAAATAAAAATCGAGCATTTTATATAATTGTACGACCCAGGCTGATCTAGAAATATTTTGACATTGGGTTGGACCAACACTTGCAGAAGAAACTATGCATTAAATTTAACCTCATAAAAGTAATGTTTATATTATGTTAACAATAATGTTTACATAATCTTAGAACTAGATAGAATCTGATCTGAAATTAGAACTCAATTGTTTGTTCGGTCAATCTAAATTCATAAAATACACCAAACTACCTAGCCTCACCTCTATATTTTCTAACTCTTAAGACATTTCTACAAACACCTAGCCCGCATTTTCACTCTATTCACCTCACCTCTTCGCCATCACATTCCATCTATTTATCCACCCCTCATTCTCACTTAGTGTCTATGCACCGTCCACCTATTCTAACTAAAACATAAATAAATTAATTCTAGGATTTTGGAATTGCTTTGCAATAAAATCTTGAAGAAATTTGGAAAAACAAAACAAAAGAAATACACTGGAAATTTGGAAAACAATCTTCGTTTGGTCAGAAAAAAAAATTGATCTAGTTCTCTGTATATTTCCTTATTTCCAGAAATATGAGTAGCTCGCACCTCGTTAGAGAAGATGTCTCCTTAAGACAACATATACTAACTTTAAAAAAAAAAAAAAAAAAACCTTGGGCTACAGCCCTACCTAGCCTACATGTGGATCCGTCCCTAGTACAACCAAAAGTAGACACGATTACATTAGAAGATCAAAATTGATTTTTTTTCCTACAAAAACTAAAAGATTCAAGGGATAGTTCACATTCTACGGTTTTCAATTGATTTTTATAAAATTCCTATTTTAGTCATATATGGTATGATCTATTTCTTTTTTGGTTCTATAATATAGTTAAGTTTCTGTTTTCAAATTGTTCATATAATTTTAAAAGTGTTTGTTTTTTGTTCTCTGCTAAAGAATTTCATATATTCATCATTTCATATACACAAACTTGAATAAAACCGTTACATGTATAATTATGTGTCTTGTACACTGTATAATCAATTAAACAAAGATATACGAGTGATATAAAGTATAATCATGTGTTGTGTATAAAATTATACCGTGAAACTACAATATACTGAATTTTGGTACAACAAATGATTCACAGTAAAATTCCCATATGCTGAGGGGTAACGATATATGAATTTAAAAAATAATTGAGTACAATACGATAAGCCGGTTATTTCTCATAAAAATATAATTGATCAATAAATTTAAAAAAAATTGTTGGTACATGAGATCCAAAATAAAATAAATTATATTGTAATGTCTCTAAAACATAATTATTGATAAGATTATTTCGTTATTTGTCCCAAAATGCTTGTGTTTCGTTTTTTGTTTTTTATTTATTTATTTTTAAAAAACGTTATTATAGAGATCAACAAAGGAGGCGAACGTGACAAAAATCAAATCAGCAAGATATCCAAAATGGAATTTTTCTCAACTGTTTTTTTGTCGACAAATAATTCAAATTCGCAACGCTGTAAAAGCAGGCAGTATAGATTCTGTCTCCACCCACGAGTACGTGTACGGCGACAGAAATCACAACGCTCACGCAACCGGTCAACCGAGGCGCTGGGATCTTCTAGTCCATTTTCGGTGGATCATTTGGTGCCCCACCAATCACGCGGCGTTACGCGTGTATTAGTGGATTATTTTTTTTACACTTTAATAGTAATTTATTGATTTGGGGGTCACCAATGCACGCGTGGCGCCGCGTGATTAGTGGCCACCAAGTGATCCATGGGCCAGAATGCTTTCTCTCCTCTCTCTAACATTTCAGCGAACACTTGGTGAGAGACTATTCCCAAATGCGCTGAAACAAAGCGGCAAGCATCATGCAGGTAGCGATCGCGTCGAGGTACTCCAGAATCATCAATCGCGCCGTCTCTACCCGCGTTGATCGCGTAGTTCACTCGGTTTTGAAACCACCTTGTGTTCGATTTACGCCAAACCTGAGTCCTGGTGTTACTGGAGCTAGAACTCTCTCGACTACATCGAGATCATGGATCGCCGTTAGAACGGCGCCGTCGGCGGTCAGGATCAACGCGTTCCTCTCAGATTTCCCCTCCCGACCTCCTCAAAACGCCGTGAGCGTCTTTGCTCCGTGTAATTTCTGTGGTGTTGTTATTTTCGCATTGTGTTTTTAGGTGATTTAATTGGTGATTTGTGATTTCTGCAGGGAATCAACGGCGATCGGAGTTCACCACCGAATTGGTATACATTGTACTCAACGGAGGCAGCTCCGCGGCCGAAGCAAGAAAAGAGGACGCCGTTGACGAAAACTGAAGCTGCCGGAGAGAATGTTGCTCAGGCTCAAATCATCGCAACTCTAGCTAAGTACTTATGGATGAACGATAATTCTGAATTTCGGCTTCGTGTCCTTGCCGCCTTGGGCCTTCTGATCGGCGCGAAAGTAATATTAGCGAGGATTTACCTGTTATTTGGGCTTGATATTAATGTTTTTAAGGGGATTTGATTTCCCTTTGGTTTTGGGTGTGTAGGTGATTAATGTTCAGGTGCCGTTCTTGTTCAAGCTAGCTGTTGATTGGTTAGCAACAGCTTCGGGCAATGCTGGTGCACTTGCTGAGTTTACTGCTGCCAATTCTACTTCTATAGCTTTATTTGTTAGCCCCGCAGCGGTTCTAATTGGTTATGGTATAGCGCGGATGGGGGCATCTGCTTTTAATGGTATGTGTTGCCACTCACAAAGACTTGTGTGTCACACAATATACTCCCTTGTATGTCACACTTTATAAGGTGTTTACATGTGGCATATGCGGCCCACCATAATTGATTTTGATTTGATTATTTAATTAAAATGTATTCCACATGTCAAATGATTTGTGGAGGTGACATATAGTGGAGTATAATTGTGTGACACCAAAGTCTATCCGGTTGCCACTTGCCAGCTTATGTAGTTTTTGATTGTTCCGTTTGATGGAAGTTTATAAGTTATAATATAAATGTTAAGCTATGTGAATAAATGGTAGTTTTGGCTTTCAAGTTTCTTTGGTCATCTTGTAGCATGAAGTCACTAAATAGTCTTTACACATTGATGTGGAATTTACTGCAATTGTTTTCCTATAGAAATAAGAACTGCAATATTCTCCAAGGTGGCCTTGAGAACGATTCGACAGGTTTCCAGGAAGGTATGGCACTATATTTCCTTGTTTGTTCTCTCATGTAGAAATAAGAACTGTTATATTGCTTTACTGCACTTTTTTCAAGAAAAATATTTAATTAACTCATAAAGTCATATATATTCCTATTTCCTAATGGTGTGCCATTTTTCATTAAATTTCCTGATGTACCCTAATTCTTAGAAATCTTCAGGAGTCTTAACACATTGTTGACACGTCTTCTTGCAGGTCTTTTCACATTTGCACGAACTCGACTTAAGATATCACCTGAGGTATTTCATGACCTAGGTCTCTATGCTGCTTGTTGTACCTTAAATTGTGTAAACATGTTTGAAACTTGCTTGTGGTAGAACGTTTGAAATGAGGTGAATGATCCAAGATTAACCTTGCAACATATATTTCTATTTTCAGTCGAGAAACAGGTGCCCTTAATCGTATAATTGATCGTGGTAGCCGAGCTATAAATTTTATTCTTTCATCAATGGTCTTCAATGTCGTACCAACTGTGTTAGAGGTGCAATCCGTGCCAACTTCATTTTTAAGTTTATTGTAGTAAGAAACGTTATGCAAGCCTAGTAAGAGTTGTAGGAAATATTTCAATAGTCTTGGTCTATGACCTTTCAGATATCAATGGTCTCTGGAATCCTTGCCTATAAATTTGGAGCAACATTTGCATGGATTACAATGTTATCTATGACGGGATACATAGCTTTCACATTGACTGTGACACAGGTATAGTTGCTCACTATGTTAATGTTCTCATGTAAGTTGCTTTGGCATCCTCTTAGTGTCTTCACTGCATTTTATTTTATGAGAAGACTACCTTTCAGTACTTCCTTAACTTCGTGGGGGGCACAAAACTACTCAGCTTGGGTGCTTGATAATTGCTGATTCTTTTGAATTGGTTCATTCCACATAATTTAATGAAGATCACTATTGGATTTTCAATTGTAGTGGAGGACTAAGTTTAGGAAGACAATGAATAAAGCAGACAATGATGCCAATACACGTGCAATAGATTCTTTAATAAACTACGAGGTGAGCCCTCTACCTTTTTCTGAGATTTAAGTACACTTTAGCACATTATTTTGATTCTGGTAGTTTCTGTTTCATTTCAGACTGTCAAGTACTTCAACAATGAGGCTTTTGAAGCTGATAGATATGACGAGTTTCTTGAAAGTAAGTGGCCTTCACATTAAAATTCTAACTTTAATTGATCAATAACCGTCCTACCTATATGTAGGTCTCATAAGAAATTTTATTTACATTGAGTAAAAGATGAAAATATTGGATGCTGGAAAGGGGGGTTCGATTGTTAATTCTCAAATTAAAGGGTAAACATAAATCACTAGTTAAGTGTGTGCGTGACAGTGAGGGAGGTATAACAATGAATTTTCAAAATTATGTCTTTAGTTCAAAATAATCAACCAATAAGCTCCTCCTCTGCTGTGTTTGCCATGTAAATTTTGTCATAGGAAAGAAGCACACTCGTTCAGTTATTGCAGAATTTGCTGAACAGCTTCACATACCTTGTTTAAAATAAAAACGTACATGTCGTTCCAAAAAGAAAAAGGTGTGTTAAAAGTGCATGAATCTCGTTAAATTGATTCATGAATTGAACTAGGTATAAGAACTCATAATTCTCAATAAGTTAGTGAACTAGGTTCACAATGTAAGTACTTCGTTCAGTGACTACTGTGACGCAAATTATGCCAACTAGAATGGGACATGATAGGCTTTTGGTTATACTGGTATTGATGATCATTGCAAAACCAATATCTATAATAAAGAACAAATTTCCGCCATCGATAATTTATTACTAATATTTTACCCATGGTTGGATGGGATTTTTTTGTGAAATTCTTAACCTTAGTAGCTCTTTAGTTCGAGTATAGGTATGCATTGTGCTATACATAATGTGGGACAGTGTGTTGTGCTAAAGTTCGACAGCTCAAAACAGCTTATTTTAATTTTCTCTACTTTGGCATTAAGGATATTTGCACTTTCGTACCTATCACTGCCTTCATAACCAATATGGTGTTGGACCTTTGGTTAACTAATAAGGATCATCTATCAGGATATGAAGATGCTGCCTTGAAAACTCAAAGAAGTCTTGCTTTTCTGAACTTTGGGCAGAATTTGATATTCAGCTCTGCTCTCTCAGCTTCTATGGTCTTGTGTTCGAGTGGGATCATGAACGGAAATATGACTGTTGGCGACTTGGTATGGGGTTCTGTTGAATAGGACTTGATCTCTTGATATTTATTCATTATTTTTATTTTAACTTAAAATTCTTCATGGTAGGTAATGGTAAATGGGCTTCTTTTTCAACTCTCTCTTCCGCTCAACTTCCTTGGGAGTGTATATAGAGAAACAATTCAAGGTTTGGTAGATATGAAGTCCATGTTCCAATTACTTGAGGTATTAACTAATTTCAGTATGTATGTTCGTAACTTTTATTTATTTTAGGGGAGTTTGTCTTCCAGTTATGCTTAATCTTGATCTTTCTTTTGTAGAAGTATTTCTGTCAAGGATGATGTCTCTTTTCTATTGTTCTTTCTTCTGCGTCTAGACTTGTCTCATCTATATACTGTGTCTTCCTTCTAATTCTACCAAAACTAGATAGAAAATGGAAATTATTTTCTCAGCTAAGAATTCACTTAGGAGGTTTACTGAGGCATGCAGCGGTTATTAAAGAAATTCAACTTTCGGTGATAGATAAAAAAAAATAGGGGCAGACGCATAGCTGTATGGAAAGAGTTAGTCTCAATTAGTTTAACTGGAAAGCTGTTTCATTCAAATGTTATTCTCAGCTGAAGCCCTAGGTTATCCTTTCCAACATTACCTCGATCTTATTGAAGAATCTAGCAGACAATTATCTGAAGCATATCTCGTAAAACCTTCTACTTGTCTTCAATCCTTTCATCTGTAATGATCTTTCAATGCTAATCATTAAATTGTTTGGCATCCAGGAAAAATCGGAAGTTGTGGATAAAGATGACGCAAAGCATTTGCAATTGAATGGTGGCTGCGTAGAATTTGAAAACGTCCACTTCAGGTGCACCTTCCTATTTTATGGTTAGAACTTCTCTTTGGCTTGATGGTCTAGTTTAAAACGGCATAACAGTACAAGGTCTTTCCTTATCATCTTTACGGTGTGGTTTCTAGGAACTGGCAGTAAGTTATCAGCTTAATCCCGCATTTATGTTCGAGGAAATTAGCATAACTGTGGATGCTATTAAAGAAACTGCCACACAATGTTTTTTCTTCCTTAGAAAATCTTAAATGCTGCAACTCTGTGGACTTTGTCATATTGGGTTTTCTATTTCGCTTGTTAAACATTTCCAGTAGCTCATAATAGTTTACTGTCTTGGAAATGATTGAATATATTATTGCTCATCCTGTTTTTATGCAGTTACCTCCCAGAAAGAAAGATTCTCAATGGCATATCCTTTGTTGTGCCAGCTGGGAAGAGTGTGGCTATTGTTGGAACGAGTGGAAGTGGTAACAAATGCATTCTTTTAAATGAGTAACAATATGATCTGTATTTTGATCCCGTAATCAAGATATTTAGTTCTGACACCCTTCTTATTTGATTAATTTTATTTCTGAAACTTAACAAAGGTGCTTATTACATGTACACAAATTATATTTTTCCTATAAAAGATGATTGTTCATATACATGTACACATAATGTATATTTTTTTCTGTACGAAATGATTGTTCATGTGCGTGTGTTACTGAAATACTAGTAATGCTGTTTAAAGTTTTATAGGTTTTAATCACTAGGAATAAATCAAAAGTGCATTTTCTTGCCACATAGTAACATTTTTCAAGGTGTCCTGGTTGGTTGTAACAGAAGTATGTTAAGAGGCACTGTACTATTATGAATAAAAAATTTATTTGTCGTGGGTTATAACTAAGATACTAACAAAGTGATCATTGGTTTTGACCTTTGACGCAATTACTACACTGTGTAGGTAATGTGTATAGAGATGGTTTTGTATTCATCAATGTGGTTTTGGTATACCTTCTCCTTCTAGGCATGATTGTTGTATACCTGATACTGATGTCTATTTTCTCCCCTTTCATGAAATACGATAAGTATTTTTATTTATTTTTTAATACCGTGTGTATCGTGATGCAGGAAAGTCAACTATTTTAAGATTACTTTTCAGATTCTTTGACACCTATGCTGGATGTGTAAGGCTGTAAACCACTTCCTTGTATACAAGTAATTCATTGGAATGTTCAAATCGACTTTACTTCTAAATGTTCTCTGTATTAATTCTTATTCCTGTTTATACCCATATACTTAACAGATAAAGATTGACGGGCAAGATATCAGGGCAGTAACACTTGAAAGCCTTAGGAAATCCATTGGCATTGTTCCTCAAGACACTGTGAGTTGACAATTCGCTTGCTTCACAAATGAATTATTGATACGATAAATTCTGTACCTGCTAATGTTGTGTGTTGGAATACTGTTGGCAGGTCCTCTTCAATGATACTATATTCCACAACATTCACTATGGTCGCCTTTCAGCTACAGAAGAGGAGGTTTCCCTGTTAAAATGAACATAAGTCTTTCGCTTGTAATTATTTCCTTCTTGGGTTTCTGACAAATTTCCCTTCTAATATTTTAGGTATATGATGCAGCTCGTCAAGCAGCGATCCATGACACAGTCATGAATTTCCCAGAGAAATATTCTACTCTTGTAGGAGAAAGAGGACTTAAGGTACATCTCGTATTACTTCCTCTCGGACCCTGTTATCATATTGGTAATTCTAAAGCTAGTCCCTTTCTCTCTTGATAATGAATCAATGCTGGTAGCATATTCGATTCTTCATGCATAGTTTTTTGTGGCGCGAGAGTCGAGTGTTTCCTAGTTCCTACTTACCATTTATTTACATCTTTGTGGTATTAATTCTTTAGAAATATTAACAAGATATACAACTTTTATGGTAACTGTGTTGGATGCGCTTTTGCTTTTTTCTTCCCCAGTCTGCCTGTTAATTATCTGAAGATGTATCTGTTGCTGCTTAACTTTATTTTGGTGTTAATAACTGCAATTCCCCTGTGCTAGTAAATGCTCGTCTGTGATCTTGCCTTGCTTATCTACACATTGAAGATTCATTTCAATGTGATCTTCTTCCATTTTTGCAGTTAAGTGGCGGTGAAAAGCAAAGAATGGCACTCGCTCGTACATTCTTGAAAGCACCTCCGATATTGTAAGTATCTACTGCTTCTGATTATCCAAAATTGTGCCATTTCCTCCTTTACTCCAATCTTTTTGTCTTTTCGTCTATTAGTTCTGGGGAGGAAAATCTCAGAGTTAGCGGATTAATTAAAATGTATTCCCAGTTGATATGGTGGAGAATGAACCGTTAATTAATTGGAAATGAGATTGATCCTCTTATTTATGTAGCTGTTTCATTGTCCATCCGCACATTTCGTTATCCCACTGTTCTAGGATGACGTATAGTTGCTGATTACCCTGTTTTTCGTTGACTGTCAATGTCTTACAATATTTTACACAAGTATACTTGGTTAATAACATTCTGATGCATTTGTTCCTATTATTTCTCCTAAAGGAATCTTAAGATGTACCTTATAACTACGCGATCTAGTTACTGGTATAAATTTTTGTATCGATCTAGATTGGTATATTGTCTGGAAACTTACATAGATCCTCATAAATATCTTTCAGTACATGCTCTACTCTACTCACCTTTTTGGAGTTCCACATCTTCACTATAATGCTACAGCTGATCTATTTCGGATTGCTGTAGTATTTTTAATTCTTTCTTCTTTTTTCTTTCAGATTCTGTGATGAAGCTACAAGTGCGCTAGATAGCACAACAGAGGCAGAGATTCTAAATGCATTGAAATCCCTGGCAAAGAATCGGACTTCAATTTTTATCACGCATAGGCTCACAACAGCAATGCAGTGTGACGAGGTATTTTCTTCTGCTTTGCAGTATACATGTATATGAATCTGAACAAGCATATATGCATTATATCGCACAATTTATACGAAATCCTCAAAAGAAAAGGGTTAGAACTGCATGCCGTGTAATTTCTTCACGTGTCTGAATGATTTATTTCGACGAGCTGCGTTGGAGTTCCGGTGACATGTTCAGTATCAAAAAGGGTTGCATTACACCAAGAGGATATAACATCTTGACACCATATTACATGAGAAGAAACTCATTTTCCTCTGCTAAGCATATGAAATTTGCTATCTTTTTCCCTCCTTGAAATTCTGGTTAAAACCGAACCAAGCATGTTTTTTGAACCAAACCGAAGTTTTTCGGTTCGGTATTTGGTTTTCGCAAAATAGATAACCGAACTTTCAGTTAACTGAATATTGGGTTTGGTTCGGTTCGGTTTAACCGAATTGATGCCCCTAATTTCTACTCCGTACTTTTGTTTAATGGCTCTAATTAATGTTGGGATGGCAGATCATAGTTTTGGAGAGTGGAAGAGTGGTAGAGCAAGGACCTCATGATGTTCTATTGTCAAAGTCAGGCAGATACTCACAGCTTTGGTCACAGCAAAACTCCACCGTCGATGCAATTGACGCCGCCATCAAATTCAAGTAATTATAGGAAAATCTTTCATGTATAATTTATGCAGTTTATATAATTATATCATCATCCGAAAGTGCTCTTTATGTTCAATTTTTGTAGTCTTCTTTAATATGAGAAATCTAGTTTGATTCTCTTTCATCACTTCATGCTCTTGTTGTTAGGTCGATTTATTGTATTGTAATATTACTAATAATGCGGTTTTCAATGCAATTAAATTTAATTAAAATACATTTTAATTGCATATAAGTTTGGAATATTTTGAATGGGGCTCAGCCAGCGAGCACTCAGCAGTGCAGGTGATGTTATCTTTGAATTTATTTCATCTGGAGTTGACTATTGAATTTCAAAAGCATAAGCGTGAGTTGCAAGAATACTTTTTTTCTTTTGCATCTTGCCTTGCTTATTCTCAATTATATTGTCCAATTTTATTATAGTATAATTTTTAAAGAGAATTGTTAGTTGTTTTTAGAGTAGTATAAAGTTATGAGTCTTATAAAAAAATTATGTGTACTAATTTGTTAAAAATAAAAATTGAACAATATATTTAAGACGGTCGAAAATAACAAAATAAACAAAATAATTGGCACGGAAGGAGTGTTAAAGTATGTGCTCATCCCAGTGTTGTTGCTTCCCATTTTTTAAATATTTCTCCATGGTTTTTAGTATTCCATCCCATTTATATTGGTCCATTCCAAGAAAAAGAAAATAAAATACTACATTCTCTCATATTTTATTATTTCTCCCACATATTTTATCATCCACTCTCTCACCATCTCACTCATCTTCTCTCTCTTATTTTGTCACCTACTCTACTTTTTTAATTCTCATGCCGTAAAGGCAAGGGGTCAATATAAATGGGACTGAGGGAGTATTTTACAGCAGACATGTTAGTTCAAATTATTCGCATCATTAATGTATGAAAAGTAGGTGCGTCGTTTTCATCTTGGGAGTGTTTGCAAATATACTTATATTAAGCAATTGTTTTATTTTTGTAGTGTTTGGAAATTTATTTATCGAGTTAGTTTATTTAAAATTAAACAGTTTTATTAAATATCTTTGAGATATTTTTTTATTTTTAAAGTACTTATAATTTTCATAACTATATATAGTTATTTATTAATGATTTAAAAAACTATTTGTTTTTATTTAAATTTAATTATTTTAAATTTTAAGTAAAAAAAAAAGTGTTTATAATAAATATTTGTCAAATGCCGCTTCGTATTAATAACATTAAAATAAAACCGTGGCAAAACATAAAGTCAGAATTTTTTTTCTTAAATGAACTTTCACTATTTTGAATCTAGCATTATCAATCATGTTATTATATTGAACCTACTAATTAGTAGTAATTATTATTATATTATACTACTATTTCTTAAATGTAATGAAAAGATACTCGACCATCCTTAATTTCAGGCTTTAATTATTGTTCTGATGTAGAAGTATATTACTCCTTCCGTCCTACTATTACTATCATCTTTGGTTTCGACATAAAAGATTAAGAAATTTTGTTTAAATGTGTTATGAGTTTTAATTGTTTTAATAAATGAGCACAATTTTTGAGGAGTGCTTAGTGGAAGAAATGAGAATTTATCCAAATTTATACATGGAATAGTTGAGGTAATCGATTTTTTTTCTATTTTTTTTTTCCATATTGTATTTTAAGAAATAATCTGAAGTTTCTAAAAAGTTAAAAATCATAAATTTCCGAGTACGGAGTGGAACAAAAATCATGTGAGAGTAATTTTTTGGAGAGAGAGTATGATAATGTGGGGATGAGTATTAAGTAGGAGGGATTAACTTCATTTTTTGTTTAAAAATATTTTTTGTTATTTTAAGAAAGAACACAATAACAGTGAGACAACTCAATTAAAAAAGTAGGACAATAATAACGGATACAGGGATTACAATTTACATGAGCAGTACTTTTTAAACATATATCACTTTCTTAAAAATCAATTTGTCTTATGATTAGGATGGATTTGCTCACGTAACGAAATAGTGCCTAACACGTAATCTATTTGAGGAATTGAGTCTCTACGGTCATGATTTCGAATTCATAAATATTTTTGAGGTATTTTTAGTTTTAGCTAAATAGGTTAAGTTAAACACAAATATAGTCTATCATTATCTAAAAATACAAATACAGTCATAAAGTAATGATTAGGCGAAAAAGTTGTCAGGGCCGATCTCCATAGGCCCTCAACATGTTTTAAAAAAAATGAAGGGCCATCGGCCCTCAACATGTAAAAAAAGAAAAAAATTTTGAGGGTCGATGCATTGGTAATGAGATTGATGCCTCCATCGGTCCTCCATATGCCTATTTATTAGTAATTTTTTTTAAAAAAAAAACATGTTGAGGGCCGATCCCTCCATCGGCTCCTGACAACTTTTCCGTCCAATCATTATGTCTGTCATAAAGTATACTTTATGACTATATTTGTGCTTTTAGATAGTGATAGGCTATATTTGTGTTTAACTTAACCTTTTGGCTAAATTTGTAAATTAACACAATATTTTTCTCCTAAAATACTATTCATTCCGTCATGTTTGAAGCGATTCATTTATTTTCCTCACATGAATTAAGAAAATAGATAATAGTATGAAAAATAAGTAGATGATAAAGTAACAGAAAGAAAATGAGTGAGATAATAAGTAGATGATAAAGTATGAGAGAAAAATTGTAAAGTAGGAAAAAATTAGTATTTTTTAAAAGTTATTTCATTTTTTGGAAAATGAATCGCTTCAAATGAGACATTCGAAAAGAAAAATGGATCGCTTTAAACGAAATGAAGAACATACTAATTAATAATGTACAGTGAATTTATATGAAATTAAAATAATAGAATTAGCGAATGAGATGTGCGGTCTATCTAATTTTTTTCATACACTCTCTATCTTCTCTCACTAATAAAATAAGACATACATCTCATTCACCCTTAAATTACTTAAATAATTAGTAATTCTCTAATGTTAACAAATTCATAGTAGTTTATTATGTGTTATTATTTTATTAATAAATACAAATTAAGTATAAAGTCAATATCCCCTCCCTTGATTATTATTTTGTATTCTTTTTTGAACTATTTAATTATTATTGTCTTGAGTGAGATAGTTTACGAACAATAATCACTTACTTGGAAGATGATCGATAGATAGTGCAATAATTTACGAACAATAATTATTATTGTCTTGAGTGAGATAATTTACGAACAATAATTTACAAAAAATTCCGATCCAAAATAAACAAGCTGGAAGAATGGAATAAAAAATTGGAAGATGATCGATAGATAGTGCACTAATTAAACTATAGTTAGCCTACACGTGTTTCTTACACAATGACAACGTAGTGTAGAAGAATTGCAGAAATATGCAAATATGTGAACTTATTTGCAAAAGTAGGCAAATTGTGTATAAATTATAAAAATAAGCAAATATTATTTTTTTAAAATATTTTTAATTCTAACTGCACCTACTCTAAACCCTAACCAGCAAATAAAAATTGATTTTGATCCAAGTGGGAGAATTTTGCAGAAATTGAGGAGCTTTCATTACACAATCATTTTAATTTTGATTGGTGAATATATATATATATATATATATATATATATTACAACTATACAAATTACTATTAAAGTTGATTGCCGGTGTTCGGACACATTGAGCGGCATTGATGGTAATATATAACATATATTAATGTTATAAAATGCATACAACTTGAAAGCAGTATTATAGAATGTATAATAAGAATTATATTATATATTTATTATTATCTTTCAATAAAAAAATTAATTAGGATTGATATTATTAATAATTTGTGTAGTATTCATCAAGATAAGTACTACGTCATCGATACACAACGTAAACGCTCGATTTTTTCCTAGTGCAGCGCTTAAATAATTTTTATGAGCGCTAAGGTGATTTTTTTCTTCAAGTTTTAGGTGATTTGCTAGTTTTGATTTTCTTAATTTAATTATTTATTTTTATGATATCCTATTTCAAATATATTTTATGAATCAAATTTAATTTTATTAATTTATCTCAAATTTAATTTTGTTAATCAAACATTTATTCCAAAATATTTTTCTTTCTTATTATTCTAAATTGACATATATTACTATTATAAAATGCATACAACTTAGTTGCAGTATTATATAAATTTTAATTAGGATTTTCGCTTCTACCTCAACAGTATTTTTAATATTTTTCTGCCCATTATAGTATTAAAACAGTACTCATATAACCAAAAGAGCAATTTCTTTAAAATTGATTAAAGAATAAACTTTAAAAAGAATTCTTTAAAAATTGATACTTATTTTCAGTAAAACAAAAGGTTTTGTTATTTAATAGAGGAAAACAAATTTACATTATTTTAGAAGCATGAGTATATAACGAAAATAGTTTGTTATGGTCGAGTAGATGAATGCAAATTTTTAGTATCGATACTAGTAATAATAATTATTATAATGGGGTAGAAATATAATGAGAAACCATTAATCAAATAAAATAGTTTATGATACTCCAATTTATCCAACAACACAGTCGCATTCTCTAATGATGATTAACACGTATATCCCATATGCGTATTCCCATTGAAATTCGATATCGCTGTAGGTCTTCTACTGATTTGATCATCTCAGGCGTTGGGTACCCGTTAGGATACGGTGCATGTACATGGAATCGTATGTACCGCAATTTATTTCATCTAACTGCTCATACTGTCATTCATTAATGCAATAGAGTGGACAACGCCTATGTTCCGGTACGAAATCATCGCCCTTTCTAGCTATCCAAAATCTGGCATACTATAGTAGCTTTGACAACAAATGTGTCACTGGTCTTAGGGTAATGACTCTGAAGTCCCGTCCTTTTTGGTCCATCCTATTCCACAATGAGTCATACAACTCAATCATCCATTCATCAAGGCAAATGTGTAAGGTTACCCAATGCTCAGGTGACACGTTGCACACTGTGACTATCTGAAACATTGAGATTTTTAATTAGACATTGAAATTGACAAATTAACATAATTCAATATGATAATATTAGAATTACACTTACATAGCTAGTATTGAGGCAACAACGAATATGTTGTACCAGTCCTAAGGGAGGGCACCACCAATGATAATCCGTGTTATGCTCTAAAACACTTGAATAAGGATTGGCCACGACTTTTTGTCATTGCGCATCGAGAGCAGACTACAAGAAAGATCATATTACATTAATCTTCTTAAGGACAAACGAAAATAGAAATGAGTATAAAACCAAACTTGCGAAAAAAATCAGTATAAAAAATTATATAATTCTCTTGATTGACACTTTGCAGTAATCCCTCTTCGAGTCCCAGTAAGCGCCTCATTGTTGATAAATAAAATAAAATATTAGATCCAAATCATATATATATTTCTAAATTCCCTCTCCGAGTTTCCAGTAATCCCTCTCCGAGATTTCTAAATTCTCACAAAATCCAAGATTCATATTAGATCCAAATCATATATATATTTCATAGTGATTGACAATCACAGTAACTTAGTCCCTAAATAAAATAATCTCATTAGTTTCTTAAAAAAAATATACAGAAAAAAAAATTACGAAGTTAATTAGTTAATGAAAAAAAAGATAAATAAATTATTTGAAATATAAATGTAAAACGTAACTATGAATTGCGTTAGCGCTCAAAAATACACCTAAGCGTTCGTAAATCATATGTTAGTGTTAACGAAAAAACAAGCGTTTACGTTGTTCATTAAATTTATATCAATATTAAACACGTTCAATTAAAAAAAGCAATGCTAGAACAACCAAATAACATACCACTCAACCTGGATGAAGGAGATGGAGAAGCTGGAGAAGCAATTGTAAATTGGTTAATTCCGTTTGTCCCAGTTGGTCAATCAGGGGTTGTTGGGGTTAGTGACTTAGATCCCATACGGTCGATTTGAGTACTATTTTGTTGCATTTGGACCCAGCATTCCCGCTTTTTTGTTATGTTTGAGAAAGGTTATCGTAGTTGACGGGACTCATATGAAGGGAAAGAATACATGCATTCTATTTGTTGCAGTAACAAAAGATGGCAATGAGCATATTGTACCGCTAGCGATCGAAATTGGACCAATCGAGGATAATGTCTCTTGGACCTGGTTTATGTAGAAATTAAGGGGGATGTACGGAACACCTCACGAATTAGTGATTGTATCTGACCAACACATTAGTATTCAGAATGTTGTGGAAGAAGTGTATCCCGGAGTTCCCCATGTACTTTGCAATTACCATCTGCTGAACAAAATCACGCCTTATGGTCGTGATATTACCAAGTTGTTTAGGAAAGCAGCGACGACATACCGTCCATCAGTTTTTAACAAGGCCATGGCAGCAATCCTCTCAGCCAGCAAAGATAGAGCTTACCAAAAACTTATCGAGGTAGGTCCCGAACGTTGGGCCCGTTTAATGTGTACGCGTCGTCGTTATAATTTTTTAACATCAAATGCGATCGAGTCTTTTAATGTGAGGTTGTTGTGGGCTAGACGTTTGCCAGTTTGCTCTCTAATTGACACTATTCGATCAATTATGGAGAAATGGTTTGATGAGAAACGTCAATGGTTGAGTTCACATGACCATCCACTCGTCGGGAGGCGAAGCGAAAGGTTCATTATGAAGTGGAAAAGTCTCATAAATATACAGTCACAAGGACTTCCATTGTACAGTTCAAGGTCAATGACGGAAAAAATAACTTTAAGGTAGACTTGGACTCGTGTCAATGCTCATATTGTGAATTTCAGTTGGATCTGTTGCCATGTTCGCACGCTATTGCGGCTATCATGTAAGCAAATAAGTTTTAAAACTTTATTAGTTCTTTTAATTTTATAGTACTAATATAATATTTTGAACGCAGGCAATCAGGGGTTAACATCTATGACTTTGTATCAAATTACTACTTAACAACCACCCACCGGGATTTGTATGCACATGTATTGAATCCCCTTCCTCCTCCAGATCGGTGGACCATAACTCAAGCTGAAGAAGCGTTGCCGCCTAAAGCGAGACGACAAGTTGGTCGTCCAAAGACGGGGCGTTCCCGATCTGGGTTTGAGGCATCTAGCAGTAGTAGACCTATTGGTACCAAGCATTGTGGTATTTGTCATCTACCAGGCCATACAAGGAGGAGATGTCCAACAAGAGGGCCGCCTAATTGACGCGCATTGCAGTTTTAAATTTCTATTTATCTTCTTAACTTGTATGAGTACTAATAATTGAAAATAAAAAGTAAGTCCTCGTAATTTCAGTTGACTTTTATGGGAGAATTTTTGTACTTGAAAATACTTTTATCCAAAAGAAAAATATTTTGGAATAAATGTTTGATTAACAAAATTAAATTTGATTCATAAAATAAATTTGAAATAGGGTATCATAAAAATAAATAATTTAATTAAGAAAATCAAAACTAGCAAATCATCTAAAACTTATCTTGATAAATACTACACAAATTATTAATAATATCAATCCTAATTAATTTTTTTATTGAAAGATAATAATAAATATATAATATAATTCTTATTATACATTCTATAATACTACTTTCAAGTTGTATGCATTTTATAATAGTAATATATGTCATATATTACCACCAGTGCCGCTTAATGTGTCTGAACGTCGGCAATCAACTTTAATAGTAATTTGTATAGTTGTAATATATATATATATATACATATATATATATATATATACTTTCACCAATCAAAATTAAAATAATTGTGTAATGAAAGCTCATCAATTTCTGCAAAGTTCTCCACTTGGGTCAAAATTAATTTTTATTTGCAAGTTAGGGTTTAGAGTAGGTGCAGTCAGAATTAAAAATGTTTAAAAAAATAGTATTTACCTATTTTTACAATTTATACCCATTTTGCCTACTTTTACAAATAAATTTACATATTTGCCTATTTATTCTCCCAATCAAGTAATGGTAACATGTTAGTGCCTCATGTTACCCCACCAACATCATCCTTTTGTCCTTCCTCTCCCTCTCCTCCATATATAGTGCCTCTCTCTCATCTGTTCCCGACACAGGGTCCCTCCTGCTGTAGATTAATCGGAGGGGTTGAGTCGTTGAAACCCTTTTATGCAAAATATGGCGTATTATAAATACTCATTCCAAACTTCACCTCTCTCTCTCTCTCTCTCTCTCTCTCTCTCTCTCTCTCTCTCTCTCTCTCTCTCTCTCTCTATTTTAGGCATCGCTTTCGATCTCTAATGATACGATCTGAAGGACAGCGACTCATCACATCATCAGCCCCTAATTTTCCTTAATTTCTGCATACTGTTCTCGCCAGAGTAATTCTCTCACTAACCCTCTTTTCTTTCTTGAATTTCTCATGCCTCGCTTCAATCCCGTTTATCAGTTTTTTGTAGATTTTTCTTGTTGAAGCTAGCTTCATTTTGATGTGAGTTTAGTGTAGTCTTTGCTTGAATGATCATCATCTCTACAAATCTTGTATGCTCCTAAGTTTCTAGTAAAAAAAAAAAAAACCATTCTTGCTGCAGATTTATTAATTCTAATCTAGGAAGAATAATTACATGTGAATGGGAACTCTAACCAAGATTTGGAGCTTCAACTGTTTGATCCTTGGCATGAAAATGAGTTGTATTTGCATGTAGATTCTAGGAACACCAATCTCTTATGGATCTGAGTATGTTAGATTGTTTAGGATTTGCTGCTGAGAAGGGTTATGTTTGTAGTTCTAGGGTTAGGGTTCAAGACTTTCTCCTCTTGGAAATAGAATTTCTTTAATCAACAATTCTTGGAAATATACTATGAGTCCGGTGGCTATATACCGAAATGGGTAAAGTCAAACACATTTATACCCAATTCTTATATTTAACTACACTCTATACTCAAAAAGACAAAAATATCCCTGCATATGACCGAGCATGGTCCGATCGGTCGGACACATGGTCCGATCACAATTTGACTATTAGTGCCGATCACATGGTCGGACAGATGGTAGTCACATGGTCGGACACATAGTGCCGATCACAAAATTTTTTTAGTGCCGATCACATGGTCGGACAGTTTGACTATTAGTGCCGATCACATGGTCCGATCATATGGTCGGACACATAGTGCCGATCTGACAAGTTTCAGGTGAAAAATTTAAAAAAGTAAGGGTATTTTAGACAAATTGGGTATTTGCTAGATAATTTTTAAGGGGATGAGTAGTTTTGTAGTTGTAATAGTCAAATTGGGTAGAGTTGTACAATTCCACATATACTATTGTAGGTTAATGTATGTGTTTATTGTAAAATGTTTCAGGTAAGTTAGGTTTTGCTTTTCTCCATCTTGGGAATTGATCTAGGTTCTAGTTCTAGCTTGAGTAGGGTATAGATTTTGCTATTTAATTGCATTTGATGGGCCTTAGAGAAAATATTTTGATTGTTGCATTTTCAAGATTAATTCTTGATTTGTGCATATGCATTTTGTGGGTCAATTAATATTGTTCATGACGGTGTAAGAGAGCTTTCTTCAGTCCACTTATGGATGAGAGTAAGGGTTTGAATTTGCTGCCGACTCATTCATCCAAACGCAGTAGAAAGCGACTTCCTACTACGAATGCGTGAATGATGCGGGAGTCGAATTTCGCCCTAATCTTCTCAGTGCTTGGACTGAAGGGAGCTCCCTTTGCTAATCTCCTCACTATACACTTTACTCAAAAATATGTCCTAATTTGAAAATCTCCCATAAAATTTCCTATTTTCTCCTATAAAATGATAAGCTATCATGATTTTCAAGAATCAAGATTTCCAATAATGTTAAAGCAATAAAAAGGGGTGTGTAGATGGGAAAATGCCCTTGAAATATGTATACATTTGAGGGGGAAATAGTGGAGGAGGTTCTTTTGCTGTTGTAGTCAATTTTCCTCTTGTCTGCAGTCTTTTTAAAGCTGTCATATTCTCAGATAACTCCTTTAATGCCAGATAATTGTTCTTCACTCCACTCTCCATTATTGCACTTCCTTCCTTTTCTCTAACCTTCCATCTCTCATACCTAGAGAGAGATATAGGTAGAGAGAAGGTTGTTATTTTGAGCCTTATCTTTTCATTCCTATACACACATTTAGAAGTCATTCTTGAAATAAACTTAAACTTAGCCCTATAAGGTTATATCCAACTTTCACATTGTGGGTGCCCCCCTAAATCCTCCGAAATCCCAATTTTCGCCCTCTTTTCTCATTTTCTTGCATCCGCTCCTACATAAATACAATTAACTCCAAACATAGTTAATTTAAGTGTCAATCTCAATGAGATATAAATAATTAGACAAAGAGAGTATACACCTACCTAGAGAAGGTTGTTTTGAGCCTTATTTTGAGTCCTACACATTTAGAAGTCATTTTTAAAATAAACTTTAATACAATATGTCTATATCCGACATCCACATTATTTCACTAGACTATATCCTAAGAAGAACTAGCATATAAACATAGGGTATGATTGATATTATGTAATTATATATCATGGTTTAGATTTGCCCTAATCTAAGACCTAGTTCAAGAACTTGGGCTCAGGAGAGAGAGAGAGAGAGGTATGAAGCCTACACAACCTTGGAACTTGAATCTAATCCCATTATAAAATGGGTGAAGTGCAAATATACCCATTTGTAAATAAGAAAATGAAAGGAAGTCCACTTTTTACCAAAAATGCATTAATACCCATTTGTTATTTTTTGCCCTCAAAAAGGTAGTCTAGATGATAGCCTGCACCATGCAGGCCTATGGTGTCCACCCTCATCAGCCCAACAGTCCATTCAAACCATCTCGTCAGTCCATCTGTCCAATCATCAGTTGATGCAATAATTAATTGAAAAAAAATAGTCAAAGCAGTTGAAAATGAGTCAAAATTGAGAGACATAAAATTGAATGCAGCAACTTAAAATTACTTTTTTTTTATTCTAGATTATTTAATTAATAGACTTGTTATCAGTCTATTAATACATACAATTGATGGCGATCATAGCCAACTTTGATTTGTTTACTTATTTAATTAATAGTCTTGTTATCGGCAACTTAATAAACATAAAATTGAAAGCAGTCCAGTCATCAGTTGATAGACTTGTTATGAATTTTTTTTCCAACTTTTGTCATGTAGTGAGTTTTATTTATAATTTTTATGCTAGATTATTTAAATAATGAAATAATATTTTAACTCAATTATATATAAAGAGGTTCTCATACATATATTCATACATTTCTTCATCGATTTAGAGAGAGAGAGAGAGAGAGAGAGAGAGAGAGAGAGAGATTTAGAGAGAGAAAAAAAATCATATCCTTATTTTGCGCAAAGTTGGATCTCGATTTACATTTTCATCATATTCGCACAAGGTATGTTGCATATAATTTAAAGCATTTTCTATATAGAATATTTTAAACTCTATCCGTAATTTTATATATATTTAAAGCGTTTCTATGGATTTAAATAGTGTTACATTATAAATATGGTTAATATTGCATCCATGGATTTTACTACGTAAAATGTGATATAGTTCTCTATTTGCTATATTAATTTTTAATACTTTCATTATACGTCGTCGAGCTTGTGCGAACAATCTGTACATCATCCGTGTTATCGGTTGTAGGCTCTCTCTCCGCATCTGCCGATATGATTCGTCATAACTCGCTCATAACGAGTCGTACAACTCTACACTCCATGTATGCAGACGGATTCTCACGGTGACCCAATGAGCTCCGATTCTCACCGGCTCTCTATACGGCACGCCAAGTGCCTAGCCGGATAGCGTGCTCATATAATACGCTGTCGAGAGCTCTGCATCCTCCTCCACCATCGCTCTGCATTCCAACTATGTATAAAACACGCAATGTTACATAATCAAAATATAATACAATATAAATAGCGAACTATATAATATAAATAGAGATATATTTTTGAAAATGGTTTCTTATGATATATACGTATATAAAATATCATAGTTCTTTAGAGTATAAATGTATTTTATCATATTTTTGTTTGGATTGCACAAACAAAAAATATGGAGGAATATTTTTGTACGGAGATATATAGTATTTTTGCTGAGAACTAAGATTTTATATGTTTTACAATATGGTTAGATGGCAGAATGGCCACGGATAACAGTCAAGTATGGAGGAATATTCGAGGGTTCTAAATACAAATATGGGGATGAACAACTTGTAGCAATTCCGCACTGCCTACTTTCATTGTCATCTCTAAAAGCAACCATTGATTCATTAACGTCTAAAGTATACTACGTCATAGATCTCAGAATATTATTTACAAATTCCCGTAAACCGTTATACAAATCTTCCATTAATTGTTTTACGTTGTTTTATGCAAGTTGCGAAATCTGGGTTTTACGTTGTTTTATGCAAGTTGAGAAAATTGAGAGAAAGATTAAGAAAATATTTGAAAGATTGCGAGAAAGATTTAAGAAAATATTTGAAAGATTGTGAGAAAGATTCAAAAATTGAGAGAAAGATTGAGATATATATAGATTTATAGTAGTCACTCAATTTAAATTGATAAAATTGAGAGAAAAACTATCTTCGTCAGTTTAAATAGTACTCTTTCAGTTTAAATTGACTGAAAGTTGTTTTAATAGTACTCTCTCCAAATGGATTTATAGTACTCTATATTCGTTACCTTCTATATATAATATAAATAGAGATATATTTTTGAAAATGGTTTCTTATGACATATACGTATATAAAAGATCATAGTTCTTTAGAGTATGAATGTATTTTATCATATTTTTGTTTGGACTGCACAAACAAAAAATATGGAAGAATATTTTTGTACGGAGATATATAGTATTTTTGCTGAGAACTAAGATTTTATATGTTTTACAATATGGTTAGATGGCAGAATGGACACGGATAACAGTCAAGTATGGAGGAATATTCGAGGGTTCCGAATACAAATATGGAGATGAACAACTTGTAGCAATTCCGCACTGCCTACTTTCGTTGTCATCTCTAAAAGCAACCATTGATTCATTAACGTCTAAAGTATACTACGTCATAGATCTCAGAATATTATTTACAAATTCCCGTAAACCGTTATACAAATCTTCCATTAATTGTTTTACGTTGTTTTATGCAAGTTGCGAAATCTGGGTTTTACGTTATTTTATGCAAGTTGAGAAAATTGAGGGAAAGATAAAGAAAATATTTGAAAGATTGCGATAAATATTTAGAAAATATTTGAGAGAAATTGAGAGAAAGATTCAAAAATTGAGAGAAAGAATGAGATATATATAGATTTATAGTAGTCTCTCAATTTAAATTGGTAAAATTGAGAGAAAAACTATCTTCGTCAGTTTAAATAGTACTATTTCAGTTTAAATTGACTGAAAGTTGTTTTAATAGTACTCTCTCCAAATGGATTTATAGTACTCTATATTTGTTACCTTCTATATATGGAAAATGTGCAATGTTATATACGAAAATATTATATCATAGGTAAAAGATAAATATGAATTTATAGTTCTCCGTAAAATATCTATATATCTCAATATAAATAATATTTCAGATAATTTATGCATTATAATATTAAATATAAAATTTGTATGGAGAACTATGTTTTTTTACGTTTCTACATTAACGTCTAAAGTATACTACGTCATAGATATCAGAATTTACAAATTCCCGTAAACCGTTATACAAATCTTCCATTAATTGTTTTACGTTGTTTTTTGCAAGTTGCGAAATTTGGGTTTTACGTTGTTTTATGCAAGTTGAGAACATTGAGAGAAAGATTAAGAAAATATTTGAAAGATTGCGAGAAAGATTTAAGAAAATATTTGAAAGATTGCGAGAAAGATTCAAAAATTGAGAGAAAGATTGAGATATATATAGATTTATAGTAGTCTCTCAATTTAAATTGATAAAATTGAGAGAAAATTGAGAGAAAAACTATCTTCGTCAGTTTAAATAGTACTCTTTCAGTTTAAATTGATTGAAAGTTGTTTTAATAGTACTCTCTCCAAATGGATTTATAGTACTCTATATCAGTTATCTTCTATATATGGAAAATGTGCAATGTTATATACGGAAATATTACATCATAGGTAAAAGATAAATATGCATTTATAGTTCTCCGTAAAATATTTATATATCTCCATATAAATAATATTTCAGATAATTTATACATTATAATATTAAATATAAAATATGTATGGAGAACTATGTTTTTTTACGTTTCTACATTAACATCTAAAGTACACTACGTCATAGATGTCAGAAGACTACTTATAAATTTCGTATTATAAATTCCTTATTATAAATTCCGTATTATATATAAGTATATATTCCGCATTAAAATATTTTAAAATATAGCTTTTTGGACATGATGCATTATAAATTCCGAAATATAATCTTCGATAAAATATATTAATATATAAATTCCGTATTATATATAAAATAAATTTCATATTATAAACTCCGTATTATAAATTCCGTATTATATATATGTATATATTCCGCATTAAAATATTTTAAAATACGTAAAATAAAATTCGTATTATATATATTATTTAATTAAAATATATTAAAATACGTAAAATATTTATATAAATACTAAATTATATAATATTTATACGTAAAATTATACGTAAATTATATAAATAATTATACATAAAATTATATATTATTTAGTTAAAATATATTAAAATTCGTATTATATATTAATAATTTATACATTATATATTCGTAAAATAAATTCCACATTAAAATATATTAAAATATAAAATATTTCAATGTTAAATAATAGATTAATACATTAAAATATATTATATATTAAAAAAAATCAAATAAATTCCGTATTATATATATTAAAATTTAATTAAAATATATTAAAATAAGCAAAATATTTATATAAATATGTAAAATCGCTAGTGATATATTTAAAATTGACATATATTATATATTTAATATTATATATTAAATATTTAATAATTTAATATATAAAAACATAAAAAAATATATTAATTTTTTAAATATATAAAAAAAATATATTAATTTTTATGGGATTCATTTCGTCGAGTCTATTTATTTCCTATTTATATATTAATAATTCGTATTATATTAAAATTCATATTATATATTAATAATTCGTATTATATATTAATAATTTATATTCGTATTATATATTAATCATATTTATACGTATTATATATTAATAATATTTATACGTATTATATATTAATAATTTATACATTAATAATTCGTAAAATAAATTCCGCATTAAAATATGTTAAAATACGTAGAATATTTCAATGTGATATAATACATTATATATTAAAAAAATCAAATAAATTCCGTATTATACCTGGTAAATGTTTTACCTATGCAAAATATTTATATAAATATGTAAAATTCCGTATATTAAAATGTTTTACGTATGCAAAAATCAAATAAATTCCGTATTATACCTGGTAAAATCAAAAAAATCAAATAAATTCCGTATTAAAATATGCAAAATCCGGTCATGGCCGGTTGAAATCCCTATTTATGGGATTCATTTCGTCGAGTCTATTTATTCCCTATTTATTTCCATAATTAATCGTATCCATAATCGTATTTATTTTCTATTTATTTCCTAATTATTTCCTATTTAATCGTATCCATAAATCGTACTTTTTAAATGGATAAAAACTAACAATATCCTAATTAAAATGGAATTGGAGAGAAATTAGGGATTCCTGATTATCAATGAAATTGGAGAGAAATTAGGGATTCAGTCATTATTTCCCTATTTAATACATTTTTTCCATATTTTAGATCCGTAAAATAATTGGGCAAAATCGAAAAAAAAGGATGAGCTGGCCGAAATAAAAAGGGAATATCAACGGCAGAATAATTTGGCAAAATAAATGGATGAGCTGGCCGAAAAAAATGGGAAAAAAAATTGGAGAGAAATTGGATGAATTTCTTGAACAAAATCGAAAAAAACAAATATTACTAAAATGCAAAATCCTCAATTTCTGCTCTACAATTAATACATGTTGGACTGCATGGATTCATTTAGTCAGTCTATTTATTCCCTATTTATTTCCATAATTAATCGTATCCATTATTGTATTTATTTTCTATTTATTTCCTAATTAATCGTATCCATAAATCGTACTTTTTAAATGGATAAAAACTAACAATATCCTAATTAAAATGGAATTGGAGAGAAATTAGGGATTCCTGATTATCAATGAAATTGGAGAGAAATTGGAGAGAAAATAGGAATTCAGTCATTATTTCCCTATTTAATACATTTTTCCATATTTTAGATCCGTAAAATAATTGGGCAAAAAAAAAAAAAAAAGGATGAGCTGGCCGAAAAAAAAGGAAATCTCAATGGCAGAATAAATGGGCAAAATAAATGGATGAGTTGGCCAAAAAAAAATTGGAGAGAAATTGGATGAAGGATGAACTATGTTGGACTGCATGGAAAGAAGGGGGATAGGGAGTAGGCCTGGAAGGTCAACTGCACTAGCAGATTGTGTCGGCCACCTCAGCAAAGGCAGCAGCTTTTTCTCTGCAGGTCAAGTGGGTGTAGGGATATAAATATCCTGGTGGGTATATATGTATTTACTAAATACTTATGGTAGTTGGTGCAATATTGCATTACAAGTGGACATTTCTAACATTTTCCCTTATAAAATGGTGTTTGTTGACACTTGACATTCGTGAGCCCTTTTGTGCATTGAATATGGGATTTGAATTTGAAGTGGTAACATTATTTATTTATAATTATAATTTATTAGTAGTTTTTATTACACACGCCCCACATTTCACATGCCCACATACAGTTTTTGTCTATTTAAAATCATGGGAATATTACACTTGTTTTTTCGAGCCAAAGCCCATTAGTTTAATCCTTGGATATGGGTGTGTGTGAGTGTTCTCTCTCTCTCCCACCTGGGGATTAAAGTAATTTCAAAACTGCACTTCTTTGTGTGCTTCGAGATTGCAATTACAAATGCTTTCTTGCGTTTTGATTTTCAAGTCATTTGTCTTGCCTTGGGTTGAGGGGGTGTGATATTGTTTATGTTCGAATCGAGCTTGTTTTGTTCGTTACGAGTTTCTAGATGTTACGTTTGATGCACTATATTTACTATATAATCAGATACACGACTAAGGAAACCCTAATTTTACATACAGTGGTCGATTCAAGGGGCGTTTAGGGACACCCTAGATTGCGCATTTTCTTCTTATACCTGAAAGAAAATTGCTGCCAAAACCGTATATTATCCCTTTGCTCTAGAATTTGTAGATTTTTCCCTCTTCATTTTAAATCGTGAATTACTACTCGAGTGTGTATATTCCTTAGAAATGTCGTTTTTATGTCTCATAATTTGTACTCTTTTTTATCCCACAATTTATCTATCTTAATGGTTTTGCAACTATCAAGCATCACTTATCTAAGATGTGTGATACATTGAAGTATACAATTACAATTATAGAAAGAAAAAACCTTAATATATATATTCTTGTATGAGGATTGATGAATGTATTTATGAAGAAAATAAAAAGATGGACAAAAATCTTTATTATTACAAATGAGGCTTTAATAATTACATAATGAGATTTGTCCGGATGAAATGTATTTCTACAATCTAGGGGTGAAATAGATTCTTACTGACGTAGTTTTAATGACAACATATTTTCTATTATCAGTTTTTCGAAACTAGCAAAAATTCTTAATTTTAGTCGCGTGTAATTATAAAATTAAGAAACAATTGAATTTGATTTCTATATCCAAATTTATTCTACTTTATAGATTAATGGGCTTCACAACGATAGATTCTTGATATGTTTTGGGCCTGGTGCTCTTAAATTTTCTTTCTTTTGTACGTACTAACTACTCTTTCCGTCCCATGGAACTTGACTCACTTTTTTTTTTTTTTTTTGCAGTTCTTAAGGCAATGTGTGTTTGGTTAGTAAATATATGGGTTCCACTTATTTAGTTTTTGAAATAAGAAGGAAACATAATAAGGAATAATAAAAGATGAGTGAGACCGTCCAATTATGAAATTGAAACAAGATGAATGGAACGGAGAACTAGGCAAATCTTGATGTATAGAAATTAGAATCGGGTTGAGGATTATTTGAATTGGTTTTCGGATAAATTCACTAATTTAATAGGCTTTTGAAAATTTTAAATTTTTCTGACATGGATTTCAAAATCTTGATTTAGATAATTAATAGATAGTATAATTTAAATATCTTTATTATGGTGTTAAATTTAAGCATATTCCCTTACGAAACGCTCGTAAGATATTTGATTTGTCTTAAAATAATGGAAAAAGAGCTCTCGGATTTCGGTAATGTTAGAGCCAATAGAAATCGAGGATCATGGTTTGGCAGACCAAATAAAAACAGAACAATCACGTAGATTTTTATCCTGTTAGATTGATTTGTTTCTTCTTTGGATTACTCGAGTGTATGTCTGAAAATGGATTTCAATCAATACTAAATGAAATTGTCTTTTAGTACTATATCTTTACGATCTTATTTGAGATGGAAAAGATGCCTACGGCAACAATTGTATCACGTGTAAAATAATAAGAGAATAGGATATAGAATAAGAGAAAGTATGAGAGAGAAAGTGATAACTTTTAATGGAACATTCCAATCGAGAAAAAGGACGGAATGAGTATTATCTTATTGGTAATACGCACATTACGGAGCAACAATGGTTTATTCGGGCCGAAGGGTTGAAGATCTCTAAATCATTAAAATTGACTTTTTAAACCCGAATTTTCTTAGTATTTTTAAAAATGGCAATTTTATACACAGAAAACAGAAAGTAGTAGTAATATCGAAGCTTAATAGATGTAACAATTTTTCATAGTATACTATTTTTAACGCATTTAAATAATTGGGATTAACTTTACTCAGAAACATGTTATTAACGAAAAAGTTAGGGTTTTATTTTTTAGTATTTTTTCTGATATTATCTATATGCATAGACGGAGTTATCAACCCATTAGTCTTATAATGTATGAAAAGTTTACTACGAATAAATCAAAAGATTATATTATAAATTCAACTATATCTTCCACTTGCATGCCTAACATATCTCTCTCTACTCAAACACTCCATTTTCTAATTATATACTTCCTCTCCTATCACAATTTTTATGCCATTTCATTTTTGACATGGTATTCTACGTATAAATTGGACCCCTCAAATAAAAATATTTATAATAATTATATATTTTAGAAAATAAAATAAGAATTGTAAGACATTCCAAAAAAGAAAGTGGAACAAGAATTGTAAGATGGAAACAATATTTTTTACTCTCGACAAGCATTCTATTCACATGGGAACCATAACTTGCACGTGCTCTCCACTTATCACGAAACACTAGGTAGTAGCTGTGAGTTTCTTCATCAAAATAATTTTGTTTTAAAATTGAAAATGGATACATATAGTAAAATATAATTACATATTGTTTGTTACCTATTTATTGATCTCGGATTTAATATTTGTGGGGCGAAAATATAGATTTAGAACGAGATTGTAAAATTTTCAAATTTTTAAAAAAAAAAATCACGAAAAAAACATCATTGAGACTTGAGAGCAGTGGCCCGACATGCCCATATTCAAAGATTAGGTCTGAATCATCATTAAATCCCCAAATAATGCGTATTCTTACTCAACTCAAAAGGATTGAGATCTGGCGCATTATTATTGGTAGATTGAATTGAATAAAACTAAAAATATAATGAAAAATTAATTTAATCAATTGAGGGCGATGTAGCGACAATAGAGGCATGGTGGCTGGTTGGCTTTATATAACCAACGTAATAATTATACACACTATTTCAAAATCATTTTCTTCATCTTTCCCACATTGTTGATGTGAGAGAGAGAGAGATTTCTCGCTTCATGGTTGTGAAGATGATGCACAGAATCCGACCTAGGGCTCTACTATCGCCCGCCGCCGCTCGCCTCTCTCGCTCCGCCGCCGCTCGCCTCTCTCGCTCCGCCGCCGCGTCCAAATCGACTCTCTCGCAGACCGTACACGAGAATGAGCAAACCCTCCCGCAAATGCCGCCCTTCGATTTCACCCCTCCGCCCTACGCCGGCCCCTCCGCCGACGAGATCCTCGCCAAGCGCCGCGAGTTTCTCAACCCCGCCGTATTCCATTTCTTCAAAAAGCCGGTGAGGTTTTCGCGAGATTTTTTGAGGTGGTGGTGAATGGTGATGGAATTTTGGTTTTTTGATTTTGATTTTGATTTTGTTTGCGAAGCTGTGTTTGGTCGATGGGAAGATGCAGTATCTGTTCGACGAAAAGGGGCGGAGGTATCTGGACGCGTTCGGCGGGATCGCCACCGTCGGCTGCGGCCATAGCCACCCGGAGGTGGTCGAGGCTATCATTAATCAGACCAAGCGTCTCCAGCATTCCACTATTCTGTATCTCAATCCAGCCATCGCCGATTTCGCCGAGGCGCTCGCTTCCAAGTTTCCCGGAGATCTCAAGGTTTATAGCTATGAATTTTAGCAATCCATTATGCGTTCATCGATAGAATCATTTGTATGTGTGTGTTTATTTGAAAGACATCTCAAGATTTATAGCTATCAATTATTTAATTTATAAACCTTTATGCTTGGATTGATAGATGATTTTCTCTCTCTGTATGCATTGAAATAGCTGAGGGAGGAGTAGTGATGGGTGAGGGATTAGCCCTAATTACTTAACATGGATGCGTATGTTCTGGTTTGGTTTTAGGTTGTTTTTTTCACAAATTCGGGTACTGAGGCGAACGAGCTGGCTTTGATGATGGCGAGGTTATACACTAGTTGTCAAGATGTGATTTCGATAAGGAATGGATATCATGGTAATGCAGCAGGGACAATGGGTGCCACTGCTCAAGGAAGCTACAAATTCAATGTTGTGCAGGTATATAACATCATTTATGTAATGCCCTTTTGCCAACATCCTCACTATTAGCTATTTTCATCTCATGCTAGATGAGTTTTTGATAGTATTAGGCTCGGAGTATGCCCTTTTGCCTACATCATCACCATTAGCTATTTCATCTCATGCTAATTTAGTTTTTGTTAGTTTTAGACTCTTTCTGATCGAGTTGCTACATCACGTGGTGCCTCTTCTTGTTAACTGAGTTTGCCCTTTTGCCAACATCATCATCATTAGCTATTTTATCTCATGCTAGATGAGTTTTCGATAGTATTAGACTCTTATGATTGAGTTGTTTCACTGTGTGGTGCCTCTTGTTAAGTAAGATTCGAGTAATGTGCAGCATAAATAAGCATTTGTGGCGTAAATAGACTTATAGTGGAACTAAAACAAGGGAGTTATCACAATCAAGAGCTATTTGTGCAACTGCAACTTCTCTTGTTGTTTTCAGTCTGACCCTTTTGTTCCATTTATGGTGTGTATAGACTGGAGTGCACCATGCACTGAATCCCGACCAGTACAGAGGCGCGTTTGGGTCTGATGGATTGAAGTATGCGAAAGATGTTGAAGAAATAGTTACATATGGAACATCTGGTCATGTTGCTGCCTTTGTTGCTGAAGCCATACAGGTTTAAACTTGATTTTTCATATAAAAATGCAAATGAACTTCTTATCTAGTATATTAATGAAATGCAATCTCTATAGGGAGTTGGAGGGATTATGGAGTTGGCTCCCGGATATCTACCCGCTGTGTACAACACCATAAGAAAGGCAGGCGGCCTTTGTATTGCTGATGAGGTGCAGTCGGGTTTTGCCCGTACTGGGAGCCACTTTTGGGGTTTCGAGGCCCACGGTGTTGTGCCGGATATTGTAACCATGGCCAAGGTAGTTTCTCTAATCATTTCAGTTACTACTGCAATTAAAGAAGCCTTTTGAGAAATAAGATGATGTATCATATCGTGTTTGCATTAGGGGATTGGGAACGGAATACCACTTGGCGCGGTGATTACCACGCCCGAGATTGCAAAGGTCTTAACTTACCGTAACTATTTCAATACCTTTGGAGGCAATCCTGTCTGCACTGCTGCTGGTCACGCGGTTCTTAAAGTGATTGAAAGAGAAAAGCTTCAGCAGAATGCTCACACCGTTGGGTCATACTTGAAGCAGCGCCTGACTTCTTTGAAGGACAAATATGAGAGTATGCTTCTCTTCCAAATTGCATCATAACTTTGAAATATGCAGTTTTCTGTACTTTTAGCCTCCTTGCTCTATTGTCGGCTTATTCATTTATCGGCCAGTTGGGATGTGAAAAGAACCGTAAGCATGCAAATCTTATCCAAAAATTACTCCACAAAATGGTCCATCAGTTGATCATAGGGTGTTATTATGCAGTTATTAGTGATTGAGCTTTGACTGTATAGTTGATCTTTTCGCCTTCTTGCTCTATAGTCGGTTTTATCATTCTATCGACCGGTTGGGATGTGAAAAGAACCACAAGCATGCAAATGTTATGTAGAAACTAGTACATAAAATGGTTCCTCCATGATCATAGGGTGTTATTTAGCAGTTATTAGTGATTGAACTTTGAATGTATAGTTGATCTTTTCTCCTCCTTACTCTTTAGTCGGTTTTATCATTCTATCGGCCGGTTGGGATGTGAAAAGAACCATAATCATGCACATCTTATCTATAAACTATAAAATGGTCCCTCCATTGATGATGGGGTGTTGTTTTGCAGTTATTGGTGATGTGAGGGGGAGAGGTATGATGCTCGGGATTGAACTTGTAACGGATCGTGAATTGAAAACTCCGGCCAAGGATGAGACTCTTTACATAATGGAACAGATGAAAGGTGACGTTTTTCTCATACACGATACCGTACGCCTGCCCTAATCCTAACTAATGTACTAACAAGTGTTGCCTCTTTTCAGACATGGGAGTGCTGATCGGAAAAGGAGGGTTCTTCGGCAATGTGTTCAGGATCACCCCACCGCTCTGTTTCACGAAGGAGGATTCCGGTTTGTCTCTGCATTTATCTTCACACTCATAGGTCACGTGTGCGGAATTCACGTGTGTTACTAGTGGCGCATGTGAATTCCGCACATATTGGCCTCTTATGCCCCTATCTTGGAATTTGATATGATTATCTATTGTGTTACTGTAGATTTTCTTGTGGATGTGATGGATTATTCTCTCTCAAAGATGTAAAGATGGGATCAGTGAAGTTAAACAAAGATGTACATGTCAGCCAATGGGAATAAAGGCTTAAAGGAGATGCTTGAGACATCACCTCGTTGTCTCTCGTCTCTGGAAATTAGTTCAACAATGTGTTTAGCTTTCATTTTATCTACCTTCTCCGGATTATTATGCTATGTAAAATTGGTTTCTAATTTCTTTTCATGCAAAATTAAGAGTGTGTTTGTAAATGTTTTTATTTATACTTAAAATTAATAATAATTAATTTTAAGCAAAAAAGGGTTTTTTTTAATTAAAAACAAATATATATATGTATATATTGTAGGTTCGAAAATTATGATGATTTAAGTATCAAAAGTATTTATTGATACTTAAAAAAACTGCTTAATTGATAGGTTTAGCTATTTAAATTTATAGAAGCTTCAGTAGAAAATAGGTTTTACAAAAATTAAAAAATTATTTATGTAGTCAAAAAATAGATAAATACTTGTTGTGACATTATTAGAATTAAATCATTATTACATCTTTCGGATATATGGATAGTTTTAAATAACTGTAATATTGTAGGCTACAAATATTGAATTATACGATTCAATTATGATGTAAATTTAAATGTTTATAAAGAAATGAACTATATGTTATACACTATTAGATTTATTTTGAATTGAGTATTTCTGCAATTTTGTAGACTTTTTTTTATAATCGTTAATTTTAATAAAATCCGTGTTTTAATGAATTTGAAACTAAAAGTGGGAGATTTTGTTAATTAATGAATCCGCTGTTAATTAATGAGTCCGCATCCGTTTCTGATTATGTAACGTTTGAAAACGATCCTTTTCAAGAGATAGTGTACTTGTCTATTTATAGATAGTAATTTTTTCAATCACTTAATTTACCGAATTATTTATATTAATTATTAATACCTTAAATATACAATCTTGTAGTTATATTAATGTCCTGTTTGGAAGAACTTGTTTTTTTATTTCAATTTCTTTTAAAAAATAAATGCTTATGAATTCGTTTGGGAGAATTTATGAAAATAATTTATTCTAAAAAATAAACTATTTTTGATTGATTTTCATAAGCTGATAGACCTGACAATAATTTTTTAAATAATATATATATTTTTAATATAATATTTATATAAAAATGTATCCAAAATATTTATATAAAAATGTATTCAAACTCAACATTTAATTTAATTTAATTGCTTATTAGTAATTATATTATAAGTACTATTTATTTAAAATGATTTCTCAAATAAAGCATAAAAGATTAAAAATGGACAAACTAAGCACAATTGCCAAATTTAATCAGGTAGAAAGTAGAAAGTAGAGGAATCAGATCCAGATTCCATCTCAACGAAACTCAACTCAACTCATCTTCTTCTCGCGTTGACACTCCCAAATTTTTCTTGATTCATTCTTGTTTTCAATCTTCTTCCTCTTCATTTCCCCTAGTGGATTACATAAAATCCAAAATCTGATTGATATTATCAATGAGATTTTAATTCCAAGTTATTATTAAAAATTGAATTTTGTACTCAGTAAAACCCCCAATTTTTGAAGAAGAAAACCGTAATTCATTTCGAAGATCCAGGAGGAGATCTTCTGCGGTTTCCAATCCCGGTGAGTAATGGCTTATAGGAGGAGGCAGCAAGTAGGGAAGGTAGACGCTGGCTTCGCCTTCAATTACGATCCTGCGCCGCAGCCGTCGGTTGACAGTTCATCGTCATCTCCTTCCGCCTCCTCGCTCGCCGCCAAAGCAATGAAAGCTTCGTCGGCGTACAGGGATTCATCGCTGTCTTCTGTTTACGAACAGTCTGCCCTCTCTTCTCCGCGCGGTTCTTCTCCTTCTTTGGCTAAGGTGTATTTTTGTGCTATTTTCGATTTTTTTTAAGGTCTGTTTGGTTATTTTGATTTGAAGTTGTTTCCTTTTCCTTACTGTATATTAGCAATATGTTTTATCTTCCCTAATTTGAAGTGTTGCGGTGCATTGTTCCTTAATGTTGTGTGCTTCTAGAACGATTAGTGTGAGATCAATTGATATCCTTTGTTAATTGTACAATTGCATCTCTAGTTTTGCATTTCTAATTGGTTGGTGAATGTTAGATAGGCTTTTGATTGGAATGATTATAGATGAAATGATTTGGTATGGCTTTTGCAGTAATGTAGAGCCGAAGAAGTCTCATATCTAACTTTAGGATCTGAATTTGGATCTTGAAGGAAGAATATACATGTAGGATTACGGATTCTGTTGTGGTTCTACCGCCATGGTTTTTATGGAAAAAGAAGAGTACAAGTGTACAAATATAGGATCTTGGATTCTCAACTTGTAACATTCGATAACTTAATTTTGTATAGATGGACTTTAGGTGAGTTCTGCTTGAATGCTTTAGAGTTCTTAATTGTGTAAGCTGGAGTTTAAAAGATTCGACCACTCTGGTTTATTTTCAAGGTTGGCTGGCCTTGGACTTGGTGGTGGGATAGGTTCTAACAAAAACGTCCATAGTCCCTATCCCTATGTCGTATGATTGACTATCATTTCTGTAGTTATTTAGCTACTCTATGCTGTGCAATGCCTTTCGGTGTTTTGTAAATGTACCAGCTTTTTGTGCTTATCTCTGATAACTTATAGTTTGTAATGTTCCATATCATAAGAAATTAAAGGTTACAAATAGCTACTTCTAGATTCTAGCTATAGAAATATTGTTAACAGGTCGATGCCTTTATACATCCAACCCGCTGATTGCACGGTGAATATGAGAGTGAATGTTCTAATTCTAGAGACTCTTCCATCCCTAGCTTAACCGTTTTCCTTCTCCTTGATTATCTCGCAGCACCTGAATATGTCCCCCTATCCCCTCTGTGTAAACGTGTGTAGATTTAACAGTATAGTTTCAGAATTATATACCTTTTAATAGTGGATCTGTCTTGAATTTATCTTTTTTGAACTATTTCGTGTATATAGGTTAAGGATTTTTTATTTAACAAAATATATATGAATTTGATTGTATTCTGATGTTATTTGAGTACTAGACTGATTGCAAAGATATCTTAGATCATCTCATCTTATACTTGGGGAAGTAATATTGAAGTAACATTGCAAGTATGAAATATAGGAGCCGTCCATCTATGAGCATGCACCAACAAAGAACTTAAACGAATCTAAGCAAGGATTCTGGGGTGTTCTTGCTCGGAAAGCTAAGTCAATTATAGACGAGGATGATGATACAGCTCAGCCTCGTCAAACACCTAGAGGGAACACATTTGAGGCATCTGACAAAATAAAAAAGGGTCAGGTGCGAGATACTTGATTAAATTGTTTTCTGAAGTTTGACCCATGGATTTTCAGCCCATTATCTTCGGAAAATCTCACCTTTTCACATAATTTTATTATCCAACTTATTTCCTTCCTTCGCGTTTTACAGTACCAGCACACATATGATCCTTCTGACAGCCGTCAAAAGACTGAAGGTCCTGGGATACAGAAGGGACTAGATGTGATTGCTTCATCCCTTAACTATATTGGCGGCACTATTGGTAAATCTCTTGAGGTAGGCTTTTATTTTCTTCTCTTATTTTCATTGTGACGGGAGTATGTGGTTGTAACTTGTGAGTTGGGTTTGCCATGTTAAGTATTTTTATTCTAGCTTAATCTTTTGTTGGAGATTCCATTGCTAATTTATTCATAGTTAATTAGCTCTGTCAGACTACAGATGCTGGTATCTTAGCCATTTTTTGGCATAATTCACTAATAAATGGTTATTTCTCTCTCCTGCATACTTCGTAGGAGGGTATCACAGCTGTTGAAAACCGTACCGCAGGTTTAATTCAAGAGACTCGTAAAATTCAGATAAGGAAAAAGAATGATAGCTCTAGATCGCAGAACCAGGCTTCATATTTCGACAGCCCGAGGCAACATCCTACACAACAACCACGTGAGCAACCTCAGAATCAGACTGTATTGGAAACACAGCTGAAGGCATCACGCGATGTAAGGTTGCAACTTTGTTGCTTGGTGTTAGAATATCTGCTTTTTTTTAGCTAACTCAGTTTCTGGGACATTTTCTTTCTTGAACTTTGTAACGAGATGGCTGATAAGCATCTTTCCCTTTATTGCTAATTTGTTTTCTGATTTAGTTGGAATGTTTTACTTCTCTCGTCTGAATCAGAAAATTGTCATTGCACCCGTTTGCAAGTGTAACAGTAAACTTTATGCTTGTTAAGAATCAGAATGGGTTGTAGTTTTAAGTTGCCTGATAGTCTCTGTTCCAAACCTCAGGTTGCGATGGCAATGGCCGCTAAAGCAAAACTTCTGATGAGAGAGCTGAAGACAGTCAAAGCTGATCTTGCTTTTGCAAAGGATCGATGTGCTCAGCTAGAAGAAGAAAACAGGATGCTTAGGGAAAGCCGTGAAAAAGGAGACAACCCAGATGATGATGACTTAGTAAGTGATCTCTTATCCAAAAGAATGAAGTATCTTTTTTTATTTTTAAGTAGAATCAAACTTCTTTACTGTTTTGGGACTCAATAGTAGATTAAAAATCTGAACATCCTGGTCTTGAATTCCTCTCTAGTCCGATTCATTTTGTCAGTTCCTTCTGTCAATTTCCCAAACACCCTGATATCATCCATTGGTTATATTTGGAGGTATCCGTATTTGAAGATATCAAAGGAAATATCATATGTATATGTTTTAGAAGCTTCTCAGAGTTCAATAAATTATTGTCTTATCTTTAAATAAAAAATTGCGACTACGTGTGCCTACGGGGCTTTAGACGTTAAGTTAAATACTACCTCCGTCCCGCTAAAAGCGGCTCAAAACTTTTGGTCACGGTAATTAAAAAAGTAGTGTTTTGTGGTGTAGATTGTTTAACTCTTTGGTAGTTAAATCTTGTCCACACAATCTTTGCCTTTTTTAGAACGAGCCACTTTTAATGGGGGCGGTCCAAAGAGGAAAACGAGTCACTTTTAGCATAACGGAGGTAGTAGGCAAAGTACATTAACAAATGTGTGCTGTATCCAATATATTTGATGTTTTTGTGACAATTTCTTCGTGTTTTAAGCACTAAAATCATGCTTCTTTCTTTGTATTGCTTTTTACTACAATATTGACTGGCTTTGCTGATGCATGTGTACACTTCACATTCCCGTTATGCTTTTCCGAAAAGGATCGCGTTCTGGATTCATAAATATGTACTTATCAAGTGAATTGCAATATTGTTTATCAGATAAGGCTCCAACTCGAGTCTCTTCTGGCTGAGAAAGCTCGACTCGCTCAAGAGAACTCAGTCTATGCGCGGGAGAACCGTTTCCTTCGAGAGATTGTTGAGTACCATCAGCTGACAATGCAGGATGTTGTATACTTTGATGAAGGCAGTGAAGAGGTCACTGAAGTCTACCCCATCAAGATGTCCACAGCAACTAACATGCAACCCTCCGCAGCCAGTCCAACCCCGACCGTTCCCCATGGCGCGATGTCCCAAGAACAAAATATCTCCTTCAGTTCCGTGCCGTCTCTAGAGCTCGAAGAGGCCCCACAAACTGCTGGCCCCACAAACCCTTATGTCCAGATGCCAGGAGAGGATGTTAGAAAACATTGAATGGATTTCAAGAAAGTGGTAATCTTCTTCTTCTCTTCTGATTCTTTCTGTAAATTATTGTATTTGGTGATGAAAATCTTCCATTTTCATTCTCTTCTTCTCTTGTGATGAAGGGCCTAATAGGCTCCTTGTTTTGGTGTCATACATTGTTTCTCTCTCTTCTTCTTTTTTCCTATAGAAGAAACTTGTCAGTTGTAACCTTCTCACTCTTTCTGTATGACATTGTGAAGGTTTTTTTTTCTTCTTTTTATTTTTTCCTTTTTTTCTTCTTTTTTTTTGTTTTTGTATGGCATTGTGAAGCTGGCGATATGGAACTGTAAGATTTATGTTTTGTTTTTGTTAATTTGGATTTTGGGCCAAAATCTAGATGGGCTTTGGGCTATTTTGGTAGCCCATTATTTTACTTTTTACTTATTAAAATATCTTCTTTTTTTCGATCCTCGTGTCTCATTTTTAACATTGATACATTTAACGGATCACAATCAATTTGAATAAATGAATCACGCTACTTTAAATAATGTATAAAATATTAATTGTATGTGACGTTAATATTGAGACACATAAAATATTAAAATTGAAAATATGAAAAAATAGATAATTTAGTATGTGAGTCGAGTTGGTCACGTTAGGACACTTTAACAGCCCTTGATTATATGTACCGTGGATTAACTAGTTCGAATTCTCCGTTCCACAATTTCATATCCCACTAGTGTTCTACTAACATTTTAACTTAGGTGTTTGCCACAATCCTATATTCAAATCATAAACACATAAGTGTCTAAGTTGAAAATTGGAATCCGAAATAATAGACATAAGATTTTGTGAGAGAATTAATATAATTTTAACTTTTCAGTTGGATAGTCATTAAATTATTTTTAATTTTAGTCCCTAAAATTACTAGGAAATAGCAAAAGAATGTTTAATGTCACAATAATAACCGAGGAGATTAAATTTATGAAATTTAAGATTTATTCCCTTGTTAAGACTACCAAATAGTATCTTATTACATCCAACGGTCGTAGATTGATCACACGGTTCATCGAAGATTCTTTACTAAAAATAATAAATACTTCATCCGTCCCGCTTATTCTTGTCCTACTTTGCTGTCAGTTGTCTAGTTATTCCTATCCTCTTTCTTAAAATAGTAAAAATTACTTTTAAACATAAAATGAAGTGGGTGCCTCCTTACTCACTACTCAACCCCCACATTCTTATCTCTCTCTTTTCAAAAATCTATCTCCCACTCGATTATGTTCCGCTCCAAACTCGAGAAAATTATGTTTTTTATCTTTTTAAAAATTTTAGATTATTTCTTCAAATACAATATAAAAAAATAAAAATTGATTGCTTTTTACTAGCTTTGCAAAAATTTGGATAATTCTCATTTTCTTTCTATCAACCACTCTTCGAAAACTGTGTCATTTTTTTTATACATTTAAAATTTATAAAATACACATTAAACTAAAATTTCTTAATCTCTCTTAGAAGTCAACGATCTGAGAATTAGCAGGAGGGAGGAAGTACTATTATTTGGCACGTCACAGAATCACCAGTCAAAACTCCAAAATCTCGACACAATTGTTAAACTCTTC
Organism: Lavandula angustifolia; assembly: GCA_028984105.1. Lineage (NCBI taxonomy): Eukaryota > Viridiplantae > Streptophyta > Magnoliopsida > Lamiales > Lamiaceae > Lavandula > Lavandula angustifolia. The sequence goes on from CM054826.1 coordinate 3,130,523, forward strand.
GTCTTCTTGCAAATCGACCAGGTGGTCCATTTTTTGGTCTTACATGGTCTAATCTCCCGCCTACGTGTCACCGCATTACTGGCTGCTATTGTAATTATTACACCAGCGGTGGAATCTGCTCTGTCGCAGACCACAGCTGTGAGGTGTGGTTAGTTGCTCCCCCCATTTATTTTCCTTTCCAGTTGTACTTCTCTCTCTCTGCTAAAATTATTCAATTTCGAACCTTTTCCAGCTTCTGCAAATTTCTCGCTAGAATCCTTGTTTTGTTCTAGCAGATGTTTTCATCTTTGGATATTTCAAATCCATTTTGGAAAAGAATTGAATGAAAAAGGGCATGGGTATTAAATCATTCTTCATTTCCTGCTTTAAGTACTGCTCCGATTTGAGTGATTTCAAGGGTTTTGTTTGAAATCTTCGATCGTTTTTCTCAATGCTTCTTGAATATCTCTGCATAATTCTCTCTCTACAATTAGTAATTGTTCAGCCGAGATTGGAGTATTCCGCTGGGGGATTGGATTCTCTGCTCCAGGATTATGCTTTTAGGGCTTTAGTTCGGCCGAAGACCGGCGTCGTCTACGATGGGAATGTGCCGTCCAATCTGACCGGAATCGAGGTGGCGGCGCTGCGGCTGAGGAGCGGCAGCCTGCGGCGGAAGGGGGTTGTGTTCAAGGAGTTTGACCTTCCGATTGGTGTGGCGGAGCAGCCGTACGTTGAGCGGCTTGTTCTGGTGTATCACAATTTGGGGAATTGGTCTTCCCTATTTTACCCCTTGCCCGGCCGGACATTTTTAGCTCCGGTTCTAGGGTTATTAGCCTACGATGCGACGGATTTGTCCGCCACTAATCTCTCCGAGCTCGATATTCTCGCCTCCGGCGAGGGCATTTCGGTCACATTCCCCTCTCTTAAGCCAGGGTCATTATCGCCAAAATGTGTGCATTTTGGTCTGGATGGTTCCGTACAGTTTGAGAAGGTTCTAAACGGAAGCACTTGTCTGACAGCTACCCAAGGCCACTACTCCATCGTAGTTGAGTCGGAAGTTCCTCCATCTCCGGCGCCGTCTCCCGGCGGAGAGATGCCGCGGAGCGGCGGCGGTGGAAAGGGGAAGGGGAACAAGGTGTGGATAATTGTTGCTTCGGTTGTTGGGGGAGTGGCGTTGGCGGTTGCTTTAGTTGCGTTGTTTGCTTACATAAGGAGGTGCAGGCGGCGGAAGAAGATTCGGAGAATGGAGCGCGCGGCGGAGGTCGGGGTGGCGCTGCCGATGACCGCCGTGGGGAATACCAAGGCGCCGGTGGCGACGGAGACGCGGACGAAGCCGTCGCTGGAGAATGAATTTGTGCCCTAGCTTAATTTCTGGTAATTAATTTTTTTTCTTGGATTTTTCAATTTTAATTTTGCAATTACACATTCAAATTCTTTGCTAGTGTGAATTAGTTTTTTTTTTTTCTAATTTTAATTCCGGACATAATTGTTTTATGGGAAGCATGTTGGTACCATTTGGATCTATTATTACATTATTATGTAACAAATATTATGTTGTCGTTAAATGATTCGAATTGGTTGGTATATTTTTAGTATGTGACATTATAGAGTGTGAGAGAATTATAAATATTTATATATTGGTTTGTTTTTAGGTGTGTGTATTCAAATATGCAGTTACATCGTTGTTGAAGGCCATCAATGACAATTATATGTATCAATAGCAATCAATTGATAGTTATGTGTGTCAACAATCAAAGAATATACTATAAATTTCTTATAAATTGCACATTTGGGTATCTTATTAATTTTTTATCTTATGTTCAGAATTTGGTAGTATCATTCTATTAATTCGGGATGAGATTTGTTGTCCTAAAAATATAGTATCCCAATCATGTTTCAATTAAAATTTCGTAATTTTGACCTGTGTGTAGTTTTGCACAAAACAAAAAAGGATTAATTGTGTTATTATTAAGACAACACAGTTTTAAGTCAAAATTATGTAGTCTTGACTTGGGACATGAGATTTTTTGAATAGTAGATTTCAACCTTATTTTTGAATAGTGTATTTTTAAAAGTTTATTTTAAGCACTCAATTACTTTTTGACCGTATAAACTTTTTTAATGTTTACAAAAATTACTTTCTATATTAACTTCTTTAATATTAAAATAGGTAATCTGCTTAACTAAACAATTTTGTTTAATCATCTATTAAGATATTTTTTGTGTTCAGAACATCTAGAAGTTTACTTTATGAGCCCCGACTATTATGAAGGGTCTTCCTTTGCTATACTCTGTTGTCTCTTGTTGTTAATATAATTATTTATTTTCTATATTAAAAAAAACATGAATATTTAGAATGTGAAAATGAATGCAGTGGCAAATAATGGGAGTGCGTAGATACAAATGACAGGTTGTATAAAAGGACTAGAGCTTTTACATCACATTGCTGCACGTGAACCCCCTCCTTCATTGTGTTTTTTTCCCATCATATTTTTATTTTTCAAGAAATACATTATTTACCTTTGCAACTTTAGATTTTAGGGATAATTATGCTCCTCCCATTATGATTGTAGAAAATCGTAGTTATGCTTAGAAAACCTCAAATTGATCATGTAGTCTTTGATGTGTTATTAAATCTATCTAACTGCACACACGGTGCTGGAATTTACTCAATTCACACTTTAAATAGAGATGATGAGTTTCTTTCATCTTTAAATAGTATTCTTCCGTCCTTTTTCAATTGTCGGTATTCTTTTTTGGGTAGTCATACTCTAATTGTTAAGTAAAATACTACATTATACTAACTCAATTTCACTCCAACTATTTATTATTCATTTTCGGACTGTTGCACTTCAATTGTCCATTTTACTTTTTAAGTATTGGATTCCACTAATTTATTACTCATTCACGCAACAAACAACTTTCTTAATTTTTCGCGTAAAAGAAACCGAACAATTCGAATGGGATAGAATGAGTATAATTTACTCATTTATACACAATTAATAACTTTTTTAATCTCCCTATCGAAAAGAAACTGAATAATTAGAGTATGACGAGAGACTACTGGCTAACCTCTTCACAAGATGTATTAAGTGATGTATTGCACAAATGTGAGTGCCATTATTCCACTAAGGAAGAGGCGCCCTCGATGTAACATGCATAGTGTATTATATTTTGTGGGCCACCGAGTGGGACATTAATTTTGGGTCAGAGGATCCGGATTGATTATATTTTGGGTAGTAGGTGGGATTCTTGAGTCGACGGCAATTTGTGAGTTTTAAAATAATATCTCAGCTGGGTCCCACTTGTTGAGTTCGAAAAGTTCGAGTCAACTATCCAACTCATTCATGGCCGCTCCACACTATAATTTACTCCGACACCAACTCATTACAAAATTCAATTCAGAAATTCCATATGTCGAGTGTTCACATTTCATTTTATTTTTCTTTAGATTGTGTTTTCTATTTGGTGAATTATCAATGTTTTCAAATATGTATTCTTTTTAATATTCGAAATAATATCTTCGAGTACTTCTTTGCACGTAAATGATATTTATACAATGATACTTGTCTCATTGACTCTCCTTGTGCGGCGTGTGTAATAAATATGTCAAAAGTCAATTCGTATACGTTCGTTCTATATATCTTATCATATTTTTATTATCAACTACTATTATTTAGAAGAGTTATAGTCATATGTAAAGTGGCCCCCCCAATGTATAAACTTAACAACACGATCTTATCATTTTAGAAAATAGAACAAAATTCATGAGACACTCTAATTAAAAATATGAAACAAGATTTATAGAATAAGTAGGGTTGTAAACGAATCAAATATTTTTGATTTTATTCGGTATTCGTATTCGAATTTTGATATTCGTATTCGAGATTTTGAGATTCGAATTCGATTATAAATATTCGATTCGATTCGTTTATTAATCAAATACAAATACAAAATTGTAATATTCGATTCGATATTCGTAAATATTCGATTAAATACAAATTATATATACAATAATTATTTTTATACATAGTAACTTTTATAAACTTATTTTAATTTTAATTTAAAATATTTATGTTAAGGGCCTAAATCAAAATTTAATAACTCATCCTCTCTTTTTAATATATGTATTTTTTAATATCAATTAAATGAATAAATTAAATATTAATTTCATAATATCACAAAGCCTGAAAAGTGAAAGTCCTACTCAATCTTATTTCGTTTCCTTCTCCTCCCGGTGGAGAAGTTTACGAAATAAGATTCGGATTGTAAATGAATCAAATAGTTTTGATTCGATTCGGTATTTGTATTCGATTTTTGATATTCGTATTCAAGATTTTGAGATTCGAATTCTATTATAAATATTCGATTCGATTCGTTTACTAATCAAATACAAATACAAAATTGTAATATTCGATTCGGTTCGTTTACAAATTACAACCCTAAGAACAAGTGAGTACTAAACTATCATTGGAAATATTGAAATCCATTAAAGAAAATATGCAACGGTCGTAGAATATATTTTTCCTTATTCTAAATCGATCTACTTTCTCCAAATGATGTCACAGTCACAAGTCACACCTCCAAATTTAAAACTAACGTGTAGCATAAATTAAAATTTATTCATCTTTATTATGATTGCTCATAATATATCGTCTTCACGTCGCCTCTCTTTAGTCCTTTCTTCCAACTCTTCTCTTTCATATAACTCTATGATTATATGAATTACCAAACTTCTTCTCTCTCTAAAAAAGGTAATGTTAGAGATATATAAAGCATATGCTGATATGTAGATACATGTCGACCGTTTAGAACTATACAATAAAAAAGTAAGAAGAATAAAAGGAGAAAATATAACAAAAGAAAAGGAAACAAAAGAAATAAAAAGGCTATAAAGTATATTGAATCCCGTTGAACTAATTTCAATTCTTTTTTCTTACTATAATAGAATTATAATATATACATTCATTCATGAAGGTACTCCTAACAAGTCGAAGACCGTATAATCAATCGAGCCACCACAACCACTACACAAAAAACGTACAATCATCTTTTCATGGGAGGTATTTACTCAAAATTTGCAAATTATATAATATACAAATGAAGTATCTACTAAACTATCAGCATGTGTAGTAATATATGCTATCTCCCTCCCGTATAATTTTCTCCTTTCTTTTGGTCACTATTATTAAGGAGGTTTAAAAGTTGTGTATAAAATTACTCTCTCCGTCTCAAAATTTTTGTCCACTTTATTTTTTGCATGGTTTTTAAGGAGAGTTTTTATTTATGTGTAGAGTGATGTAAAGTTGTGGATCCCACAAAAAAAAGTTTTGTATAATAATTTACTAAAAATGAAAGTTGACAAGAATTTTGGGATGTAGGGAGTATATAAAAAGGATGGGTCCCACAAGTAAAGTAATTGTACTAATTTACCATTTTTTGAAATAAAGTATATTTACTGGAACAATCCGAAATGGAATACAAGACACATTTTATATGATGGATGAAGTATTACACATTTGCATGTAAATACGTGAATTTGTGTGTGAACAATGTAATTCCGAATGATAATGAAATGTGCCAATTTGCCCATTAATTAGTAGACTGGCCCAATATAATTATGAGGCCAATTTGTCCATTAATTAGTAGACCGGCTCAAAATAGTTTTTGGGCCAATTGAATATTAAAACAAAAAGTATCTATTTATAATTTTAGCATCTAATTAAATATGAAGACTTATCAAACACATTTCTCACGTGTAAAAAAAGACAAATTAAGTATTTTCTCAGGCATTCAGTCATGGATATTAGGGGAATACCGACAACATGTAGCGTAGTTGAGTGCTACCCGACTTATATGTAAAAAATTAATTAAGGAAGTTGAATGATAATTTTCAACTTTTAGGTGCAAATCAGTCATATGCATCATTGATTAATTATACGCTCCATGTCCTGTTAAAAAGAACTCATTTTACTGAATCATACCATTAAAAGTAATTCACTTAAAAAAATAAAAAATTGTGTGAAATAAATTTAACAATAAAAAATCCACAAACTATATAGCAAATAGCAAGACGTAAGAAGTAGCTTTTAATTAAAATCGAAATATTGATAGGACTATTTATTTAAGATAGTAACATGACCTTACAGATGAATCATCCTACTTTCTCATGATTTTTATTTTGAAGTTCCTATGTGGCATTTTGTACGCAAGACACAATACACTACTAGGCCATTTCGAGGAGAGAGTTTATTTATTTTTAGGACGAAAATTTGCATCTATCGTTTCAAAATTCACATTGAGTAAACCTCGAACAATTATTTAAATAATTTTCGTATGCGTTTATAATTATTTGAAATACGAACAACACAACAATAATGAATCGTATAAAATATTCACTACATAACCAATATCGGGTGTACTATCAATTTTATCAAAAAAAAAAGTCTTGGAAATGATTTTAGTGATATAGAGTTTTCTAGAACGGTGTGACTTCATTCTATACGTGATCGAGACGGATTGGAATTTCCAAATGTATTAATAATATTCGTGTTTTAAATGTGAAAGTAATATAAGTAAGAGAAAATGATAGTTTTTATTTAATTATATATATATACACACTAAAAGTAATTATAAAAATAATTATATTTTATTATTACAATATATAGTATTCTTTCTATCCCATTTATTTTGTGTGACTTCCTAATCAGACTGTCACACTCATCTTGTTTCACTCTAAAAATGATAAATTATTTACTTATGACTATCAATTCTTCTTTTGTAAAATCGACTCATTTACACCACAATTTTTAACTCTTTAATAGATGTGCTGAAAGAAAATGAGTGAAACTCAATAGAAATGAGAGAGTATTTATAAAGTCATCATGCATGATCTTTTTATTATTGCATATTATTAATTTAATGCTCTGCCCGTTCTCATTTTCTAATTATACGCCCAGCATCATCTGTCCCACTCCAGCGTGGCCATACATGGCCCACCAATCACCTATTCCGCCAGTGCGTGCGTTGGTGGGCGAACTTTTTATAATTAAAATAATTTTTTATTCTTAATATGGCCACCAACACACGCGCGTGGCGGGGCGTGATTGGTGGGCCACCGAGTGGGATACGGGAAATGGGCGAGGAAGTGGATTGCTAATTATATTACCCCATCTAAAAATGTAAGAATGTGTTGATAGAAATGAATTAGGTAAAAACTGAATAATTTCATATTATAAAATAATATTTTCTTGATATTCTTATCGAAAAGAAAGAGTAAATTTATTATGTATTAGTTTGATAGGCGAGATTATGTCGACGTAGGGCGACAAATGCATTGAAAGCCACTTAACCTACACCCATCTTCTTCATTCTCCGCTGCAGTAAAAACCACATACACGCCTAGTTTTTTTACTCACACCAACAAAAAGAAACGTGTATATATTCTACCCCACACACCTCCAATTCCACGCACCTCACCTCCATTTCTCTCAATTTCATATTTGTCTACTCCAATTTCACTCCTTTGTTCCTCCCTTTTAAGGGTTTTTCCTTTCACAGTTGCAGCACCCAAACTCCCGCCACCCCATCTCTCTCTCTCTCTCTCTCTACGCTGTTCTGTATGTACAATCAAAATTTGAACTACTCTCCGGCGAGGAACATCCCTTCTCCGCGGCCGAGGGCCAACGCCGATGCCGAGAGGTAGTGGCGGTTTTTTTTGTTACTATGTTGATAATTTCTTCACTTTCGGTGTGTTCTTTATTTTGATTATTGCGGCCTTGATTGATTGTTTGCAGCCAGTATTTGACGGAGATGGTGGCGGAGAGGCAGAAGCTAGTCCCCTTCATGCAAGTGCTTCCTATTTGTAGCCGCCTCTTGGATCAAGGTTGACCTTTCTGACCCAGTTTTGAATCTGCTTTTGATGTTCTTGCAATCTTGTTCATGATTCTTGTTGTGGTTTCTTGAGTTTTTTTTTTCTTTGGGAGATTGTTAGTGATTGCTGTAGTTCTGTATTTACACCTGCTGTATTGTGTGATTGTGTTGTAGCATTGGCTGTAATGTGATATTTAACTGGCTTTGTTCTTTCAATCCCTTATTGATTCTTGTCTGGATTTATCGAGTTTCGTGTTTGTTAGCCGCGTTATCAAAGGATTTCCTGCAATAATCATCCGGGAAAAGCCATATTTTTCTTATCAATGTCTTTGTCATTAGTGATTTGACCCCATAAGCGGGACCAAGCATGTTGCCGCCAGAAGCCCGTATTTCTTCTATTCTTAATGATTGCTGTAGTTCTATATTGCCTCTTGCTATATTGTGTGACTGGGTTGTCGGTTTGACAGTGATAATTAAATGGATTGGTGTTTTTATGATGTTATTTGGGTGATATGTTTTCATGGTTATTGTAGTTCGGTTCCGTGATGAATTGTTAGTAACATCAATGCTAGGCTAATTGGTATTGCCATTTTACCTACAATGGTAGAATAGAAACCTTTCTTTTACTGCCCGAGCAGTAGCGTAAGCGGTTGGCATTCCTTGTAGAGTGTGATATCATGCATTACGCTCTATCATTACCAAAACAATGCTTTTTCCATGTATAAAGTGGAAAACACTCGTCATCTTCGAAGCACCAGCACACTTCATATGATAGAGCGTCATTGTTATCTTCATTTACCATTTTATGGATATGGTATATATGAATCCTAACGACATTATGGTGTAAAAATGACTTGCCATACTTGTTGGCGTAATATGTTTTGTCGTGATGATGGCTTTTGCTCAATGGAGTTAAGTGATGCTCATCTCATTTGCAAACTCAATGGATTCATATTCTGTTTTGGAAATATAAGATCACTTATATTGAAGCATTAAGATGGGTGATTGTGGTGGTTGGTATTGGCACTAGCTTGCAGTCCACGTGGACGGAACCACCTTCTCTGCTGTATGAGAGGGAAATGTGACACTCGTGTATTTGTAATTATACAAAAAGAAATGCAGTCTATCAGCAGTATGCTTTGTAATTGTCGGTTAACTCAAAAATATTGAATAATCTTGCTTTTAAAATAGAAAATCTTGCTTTTGTTCACCATTTGGCAGTGTACTTGGTTTCTCATTTATTTTGCTTTGAAGCATGAAACAGATTTCTTGAATATAAACTATTTTTACGATTTGAAGTGCAACAAACATGTTTTTTTTTCTAGATTCTCAAGCAGTATATATGCATGCTATTATATACATAAGGCAACACAAAATGGAATTTATGTCCTTTTTGTATGGTTGATGATTTTTTTATAAATGTTCAAATAGGCAAAAGTATTATATTCTTGATATAAGCATTAGATTCTGGTCCCTTTTAAATGGAAGAAAGGGAATAAAAAGGTTATCATGAGTTTGGATTAATTTCAGTATGATTTGATGTATTACCACTTATGACTAGTGTGCCATCTGTTTAAGAAGTCTCAGCAAATTTAGCATCAATGCCTAGCTTTCCTTTTGAGTAATCTGATTTTGATATACTAATTATTTTTTCTTAAATATATAAATGATCTGCTTCTTGATTGATTCCCCTTTTGCTCGGAAGAGGTTACGTTTTTACGCAACTTTTGCTTATTTTAGTCATGAAAGCTCTGCCTAATTGTTTTCGGCTACTCTCTTGTATAAGATGTTCATCAAAAAGTGTTATTGTGATGGCAGAAATAGCCAGAGTTTCTGGAAGAATCTCCAACAGTGGGTTTAATGACTATGACAGACTACAACGTTGTAGTCCTAATCGGTTGCCTCCTCTGGATCTGATGCCTGATGTTGGTGGAAACGGCTACGGTGGCTGGAACAGAAACTGCTGGAACAACATGCAGCATGAGGTAATAAACTGAGTCTCATGGCTAACCAGACACAAAACCTATACTTTTTCATTAATGAAGATAGAGATTAGTCCTCGATCTTTATTCCTTTAGTGAAATAAAACAAATGCACAGCCTAATTATCTACAAATTGAAATCTAGCCCCTATTTTTTCAGCTTATTCCTTTCAAATTGATGAACATTTTGTTACTGTAAGGATCAAAATCGCCTATAATATATTCTCATACGAAACGCATATAATATATATGTGGTTAAAACTAAGGAAGATAATGTAGAGATTAAGTTGTTGAACATTTGAGCTAAGTCGTAGCATGATCTGATACCTTCCTCCAGTCTACAATTTGCTTGCTTGAACGTGTCGATTTATGCTTTTACAGCAGAGATTAGGTGGTCCTCACGGTATGACTGCGGACTGGAAACCGCCCGGAAGTCCTAATTCATTCCTAGTAAAGCGGGTTTTGCGCTTGGACATACCGGTTGATAGATATCCAAATGTGAGCCTTTTGAAATCTCTCCCTCTTTAACTTAAATCAAGCATATGTGTGATGAATTATTTCTGGAAAACAGTTCAATTTTGTGGGAAGACTTTTTAGGCCCCCGGGGCAACTCCTTGAAGCGTGTGGAAGCTTCTACTGGTTGTCGCGTATTTATAAGGGGGGAAGGGTTCGGTTAAGGATGTTGATAAGGTAAAACTTATACTCCCTCCGTCCGATTGTTAATGTCCCACTTGTTTTTTTTGTTTGTCCCATTATTTATGTCACAAATCAAATAAGGAAATAAATGAGTGGGCCGCAATCAATTTAAACAAGTGCCCCCCCCCATACTTTTACAATACAACTTTACACCTTTATACCACTTTCTTAATTTCGGTGTCTAGTCCCAATGGGACATAAATAATGTGACGGAAGGAGTAGTACATAGTGTGAGTTAGGTGATGCTTTATAAATCTTGCTCTATGTAGTCATGTTGATTTTTGTATTAATGTCTCCTATTGAAGGAGGAGAGTTTGAGGGGAAAACCGGGCTACGAGCACTTGAACGAACCCTTGCATATCTTAGTCGAAGCAGAAGCATCGGAAGTACCTGCTAGCGTCGTTGATGCACGGCTCAAACAAGCTAAAGACATAATTGAAGAACTGCTCAAACCAGTGGTAGGTTCTTATTAATGCTCATTCTCTTAAACCATCCATCATTCATGCCTCCCAACTATGCAAATGCATCTTTGTTTCCGTTTCGGAAAATCTACCCTAGGCCAGGTCTGTAGACCTTGTCTTGTGGGGCAATGCAACATCATATTTGGAATGTTATACTCCCTTCGTCCCATTATTCTTCCCATTATTCTTGGTCTGCTTTCCTTATTGAGGTGTCGTGCAATTGTTGTCTTGTTTATGAAAATGGATACTAACTTGTGAACCACAATCAATTTATACAAGTAGACCCACTACTTTAAGAGACTTCCATTCACTTTTTTAATCTCCGTGCCGAAACGAAACAAGCAAAAAATGATAGGATGGAGGGAGTAATTGTTTGTTGTATCTAAAAACAACGAGGTTGCATTGTTCTACACCACAGTTGTAGACCCGGTCCAGGGTAAAATTTTCTGTTTCTTGATATGTTTGCTCTATCTTTGAGCATATATGCAATTTCGTAAGTGCAAATTGTGGATATTTGCAGGATGAGTCTCAAGACATGTACAAGAGGCAGCAGCTTAGGGAACTAGCTTTACTTAACAATATCAAGGAAGAGAGCCCTCAACCAAGAGGGAGTCTGTCTCCCTTCAATCCGAGTGGATTGAAACGTCCGAAGACGAGTTGGTAACGGGCTTATCGCGATCAAATTGAGGAGATTTAATGGTGTAAAGCCATATCGTAGTCGAAGATGCATCCATGTCGGCCATCAAGAGTAGGCTCGACATGAAATCGGAACGCGATAGCAGAAGCGTGTTTGTAGCCTTTGTTGATATAGGTCTTCTTATGTGAGTCTTCTTATATGATAGTAATTGGATTTATTTGTTGGTTTAGTACTCTTTTTTTTTTTGCTCTGTTTTTTTGCTCTTTTGGGTGGCGTAACATGCATTTTGAACGTTGTGGATCTGTTTCTCAGCCTATATGATTTGATTGTGTTTTTGGAACCTTAAAATTCTTGTGTAACAGTTTGTAAAACGTACTAAACTAATCGTGTACGACAAACTCAATTTATAAAGGATTGTCAGTGGGATACAATATTATAATATTCATTGTAGGATGCTGCTGTTCCCCTTAATCATAATCTTTAATTTCTTATATACTTTTTTTAAACATATTACTTTTTTAAAATTTCAGATTTTTCATCCTTAATTCTTGGATAATATAATTCAGTCTTACCAACTCTTAAGGCCCATCTAGTTATGTCTTATCAACGCTTACGGCCCATTATAAGCCCATATAAGTTAATCTAGAAAGTAGTTTTTTCTTTTCTTTAAATAGCCATTCTCATGTGTGTTTCTTTTTCTGTGGCTAAAATTACCAGAATTTCGTCAAACCCTAATTCGGTGTGCATTTCGAGAGAGAGAGAGAGATGGGGAAGATTCCGGTGAGGATGAAGGTGGTGACATACGCGCTGTCTCCGTTTCAGCAGAAGGTGATGCCGGGGCTCTGGAAGGATTTGCCGGGAAAGCTCTCGCACAAGGTCTCTGAGAATTGGATCAGCGCAACTCTCCTGCTCGGACCTCTCGTCGGCACCTACTCGTAAGTTTACAATTTTATTTTCTGTAAACCTATTTTTGGAATTAGATCTTGCTTGGTGCTCTTATATTTGAATCTCGGTATCCGAATTTTTGACGAGTTCAGACATTTCATGTTATTGGAGGAGTGGTGTTGGTCTGATCGGTTTAGATGGACGTGAGAGTGAAAAATTCATCGGTCTGGCGCTTATAAACGTTAAAAGGATCTAATTTGTATCCATTTTTCGATTCGTGGGATTGAAATCTCATTTGAATGATTTGATAAGAATTGGTGAGAATTAATTAGGAATAAGATACAAAAGCAAGAAAAGAGAGATCGCAATTCAAATTTGATGTCCTGTTTTCTAAACCTGATCTCTCTTTTTATTGTTTCTGTGTCATTTCGTCAAAACACCTTTTCCTGTTCGTCCTTGTCAGCCTTCTTCTATAAGAAAACTTACCTCGGGACTTGTTTATTCATGGATGAGATTTCATTCGTGGAATAATCATTTATCCAGCGTAGTTCTTTTCCAACCCATTCAAGAACTTTGCTCTTTGCAACCAACTTATTATCGTCCAAAATTCCTCCCTTGTCTGTCTTATTTCTTGAAACTGAGATCATGGCTTTGTAGATCTATCTTACTGGCTAGACCAATCTTCTCAGCCCACTCATCGTACGGATCATAGCCTCTAACGTTGATTTCTACTCCGGTATTTTATTAATTCGAATATGCCAATGTGGTTTTTGAGGGTTGGCCAAGGATAACCCTAGAAATGGCTTGTTATCTTTGCAGCCAATATGTTAAACAAATTGAGAAGTTGCAGTCCATTTGAAGGGTTTTTCAGAAGAATGAAACTAGAATTAGGAGGGGAAACATTCAGAAGAAGCAAAGAGTACAAACCATGTATCTCTAGCGAGTTTGCAAGAATTATACTTTGATTATACTTCCTTTTAAAATGGATTTCAGGCTTGTCAATTTACTCCTGTTTATGAACATCTAGTGCTGCATGATTGGCTTCTTTGTTCATGCCTCATGGAAACCAAGTGATATTCACATTTACCATTCGATCTTTAAACATTGCCCTGCATACTTCGCTCGTTGATTTGATCTGCGGTGATGTAACGAGTGGCTTACACTGCCATTTTCTTGATGGCAGGTATGTGCAATGGTACCTGGAGAAGGAGAAGATGGAGCACAGATACTGAGGCTATGAAAGATACTCTATTTATCCGTGAAAGTCTGGTCTTTTTTTACTAGTCAATAAGCTGATATGCAGTTGAAATGTTTGATCTTGGTTTGCAGTCAGTTTTGTTTTTTGTATGAGAATGTTCTGCTATGTTTCTTTGCTATCCATGTAAGCAAGTTACAGAGTATCTGCCTTGAATGTTTTTAGCTATTCAAACTGTATAAACTTTCATTCATATATGCAGTATGCATCATTGTGTAGATTGTCTGTGGCCTGAAAACAATTCATTTACTCCCTCCGTTTTACTATTCTTATCTTCCGTTCTACTATTCTTATCTTGGTGGTGTTTGGGGCAAAGTCAAAGAAAGTCAGAGTATGTTTTATTTGATTGTGGTATACAATTTTATTTTTTTCGAAAACAAGAATAGTGGGATAATTGGAAAAAAAATTATGATAAAAATTGGGCGGAGGGAGTCTTATGGTGTCGGTGTGGGTGGATGAGGGCACAGAGAGAGACTTTTACGGGGCGTTACGGTAAAGAGGAATTATGAATTGATATAAGTTTTATATAGTTTTCACCCCAGATTTTAACTATTAACAAACAACACGTCAACTTCAGACAAACCAATATAATTTTTGATACAATATCAGAATGTAATAAGGATGATTCAAAAAGCAACTTGTAGGTATAATAATTTAAATTGTTGATATGGAATTAAAAAAGGGGCTGGAATTTAAAAAGTGGGGCGACGGCCCACGAGCCCATAAACCCAGAAGTTGAAAGAGCATTTACTCTCTCTCTCTCTCTCTCCTCATTTTCAAAAGTTCCTTTCCCTCTCTCCGCACATTCATCCGCTTGAGCTTGAACTTGGAGACTCCGTAAGTATAAAATGATCTCCCTTCAGCCTATATTTTCTTTCTTTTGGCTTTATTTTATGGGGGTGATATACTTGTTTGTTTGATTGTGCGAATATTTAATGGAATTAGCTAACTACAACTGAATGTTCTTGTGAACTTTACATCGGTTGTATTAACAAGATTCTCACTATTTTAGTGAAATAACTCATTGATTTTGCATTTTACAGCAAAACGAGAAAGAAAAGGTAAGAGTGCTTCTGCACATTCTGATATTTGCAAGGGGCAGACAGGAGATCACTTTATGTGTTTCAACTTTCACAAACTTGTTCATCATAAATTTAGAGGCTCTGATGGTTTTGGCAACGATGGAAAATGAAAGCAACGGAAGCACTTATGAAGATGCTCGAAAGCAGAGGCTGCTAGAAAACAAGAAAAGATTCGAGGTCATTAGAAAATCTGTTTTGATTCGAGGGAATATATGAAGAATAACAAAAGGATGTCGCAAATGCTTTGGACAAAACTATTTTTATATTTTTTATTATTATGTTGCAGGATTTGGGGATTATGAAGTTAACTAAAGGCCTATCAGATCTAACCAAGTCAGAGAAACCCCAGGTGATAATGAGCTTTTCATAATTGCTTGGTTTATTATGTCATTCAGGCATAAATTTAGTATAAGATGTTCCATTTTCTGCAATGCAGAGCAGACAAGTTAGGCTGAAACCAGTGAGTGGTTTCTCAGTGGAACCAAGACGCTCATCTCGTACTCGCAACCAAGTTCGATCATATCGCGATGATGTAAGTCTTGATGCTTTTCAGACAACTACATGTTGACATTCCCACTTTTGTACAAGTGTTTGATCTAGAGTTGATTTAGTGTTTAATTCCCGTTATGGTCGATTTAATAATAATAATATCCTTATATACCATAGCTCAATCGCAAAAAAGCGATTACTCGAGCGTTATAAGAGATATATACATAAAGTTTATAAGAGATATATACATAAAGTCGAGCGTTACTCGATAATGATTTGGAAGATTATGTTGATTTTTTTTTTAAAAAATGAAGAAGAAATAGATTCCTGCGGGATACGAATTACAAGCATTTGAGTCGGGAATCATTGTCCGATGTGTAAGAATTAATGGCCAAGATCGATTCTTATCTTTTGAATAGTTTTTCTAGGGAATGGATCAGTTACAAAAATTATTAGGAATCAATTGTGTATTTGAAACTTGGCTGTACTTCTTCTGTTAGCTTATACTCTTTCCGTTCCATTCATCTTGTCTCGTTCTCCTTTTCGGTTTGTCCTATCAATCTTGTCAACTGATAACACAACTAACCACTCTCTTTTTGTGGGATTCATCCTTCATCTAACAATTAGCAACTCTCTTTAATGTATGTGCAAAAAAGAATTAGACACACTCTTTAGGACGGAGGGATACATAATTCGTTGGGTTGTCATTGCAGCTTGATGTCCAGCTTCCTACACTTCGTAAGAGATCAAAGTCTGATTCTTCATGGGCAAGGTAAAATGTTTTCTATTGATTGCACCTATAATTTTATTCTAAAATCCAAATACTCTGTATCAAAATTGATTTCTCTGGATTCAAAGCTACCTTGCAAGACCAGTTGAAGAAGTTAAAGTCGCGTCGTACGAAGCAAGAGCTGAAGCTTTCAAGTGTGCAGAGAAGCTCCAATGCAACCTACAATCCGCATATCCATCCTTTGTCAAATCAATGGTTCGGTCTCATGTCTACAGCTGCTTCTGGTTGGTAGGTAACTCGTATCTCTACATCGTCTGCATCATCTTGGAAACGGCTAAAGATCAAAACTTGTTGCAGGGGCTTCCGAGTAAATTCTGTGAAGACCACCTTCCCAAGTCTACAGTAGATATGGTGTTGGAGAACGAGGAAGGGTCGGAATACGAGGCCGTTTACATCAGCAAGAGGAGTGGGCTTAGTGGTGGATGGAGAGCTTTTGCACTTGATCATAAGCTGGATGATGGCGATGCTTTGGTGTTTGAATTGGTTAAGACAACAAGGTTCAAGGTAAGTAGGTAACTGGGAAAATGACTGAGTCGTCAAATCCTCGGTCTAGTGTGAATTTTGATGGTAAATAATGCAGGGAATCAACATGGTTTTCGTCCTCTTCTTGACTTGGGTTATAAGAGAATGAGTATTTTTTGTCTGCAGGTTTACATAGTTAGAGCGTTTGAGTGCCAGAATGAAGATAGTAAGGTGGTGGCATTGGATGAAGACAAAGAACCAAAGGAGAATGTAAAGAAGAGAAAAACCAATGAGAGAGAGAAATCGAGAGAAGTAGCAGCTGCTAGGAGGAGTTTGAGAAATAAAAATAACTAATTTGGGTAGATTATGAGGCAGTGGCTTTCAACTTCTGGTTCTGTTGATTGACTCGGCTAATTTAACCCTTTAAACCTGCTATCATTCCCACGCCTACCCCAGATGATTTTCTGTTTGGCCAAATTTGGCAAAGCCCTAAATACGATTTTTATCGAATATGGCTTTCTGCATAATTCTATATGTATCTATGAGATTGAGTATGGGAGAAATTGAGCATCCCTTTTCCTGCCAAGAGTGAAAATCTTGTATTTTCCATGATCGAGTCCTTAGGTCTCTGAAATAGTGTAAAAAAATTACTTCGGATCATTGTTATTTGATTTAAACCTACTCTAAAAAAGTCAAGGTATTTGATTTATTGGATAGACCAAATTTAACTTCTTCCATGCCGAAAATAAATGAAGCATGATGGCAAAATGGAGGCAAAAGGAGTAACAAAGAGTGCAAATGCAAAAATAGTAATGAATTCCAAAAGAAAGACTTAGAACAATAACATATTTCAATAGCAAATAAACCTTGGGGCGAAAATCTGAGGACGGCAAAAGTTTGATAAAACTGAAACGAAGTCTTGGTTTGATAATTCTAAAACAAAAGGTAAACAACGGAGTCTGCATGAATTCTTGATCTCGTACTATTTCGATAGATATCTTATTCAGATGCAGCAGTCAAGAATGCTCTTCCCGGTTGACGGTTGGCCAACGGACCGTGGCAACCCAAAAGCTGCAAATATTTCAAATGAATTACACATCATCATCTATATACAAGCATACAAGTTACTCTATTGAACAGAAGTTGCAAGTTGTGGCTACAAACCTTAGCATTCACACCATCGGACATAATACGGTTCTCCGATTTCCATCTTATGTAGTCACTCCGGCTGTACTTGGTGAATCCCCTGAAATTAGCATGGCAAGAGAATGAAATTAGCAAGACTTTATGCTAAATCCATTATGGGATTGAACTAAAGTGATGTAATTACAAATTTATGCTAAAACCATTATTGGAGTAACTGAAAATATATCTATAGGGTTTCAGAGAGAAATGTACCACTTCCTGCTGACAATGATCTTTTGACGGCCAGGGAACTTGAACTTAGCACGACGAAGAGCCTCCTGAGCATGAGGGCTGTTGCTGTCCTTGCATCTAACAGAGAGAAGCACCTGCCCAATCGCAACACGGGCACAGACACCCTGTGGCTTTCCAAAAGCGCCCCTCATGCCGGTCTGGAGCCTATCAGCCCCAGCACATGACAACATCTTGTTGATACGCAGCACATGGAAGGGATGGACACGGACCCTCAAGTGGAAAGCATCCTTTCCGGCAAACTTGGTCATGTACTTGTTGCATGCAATACGGGCAGCCTCGAGCGCCTCGCTGGAGACGTTCTCCTTCTCCCAACTGACCAAGTGGACGCAGAATGGGAACTCATCAACACCCTTCCTCTTCATGCCCACGTCGTAGATCCTGATCTTGGGGTCAGGGACACCACGACAGAATCGTGATTTGGGGTATGGCTTGTTCTTGATTTGACGGTAGCATCTTGCAGGCCCTTCATACAAGAATCCAGCTCATTAGAGGTTACATAATACTAAAAATGAGTATCAACTCAATGAATTCATATAAAAACTAAAACTGATTGCATATTTTGGTCATTCAGTAAAAAAAATTACTACAACGCAGATCAGATTGAGAAAAATAATAAAATAGATGAACAAAACCTGAATTTATCAGGATATAATGACAAAAGGTTGCACTTAACAACAAATTTATCTAGGTTTGATGACAAAAACAGCACGAAACCGGAAATTTACAATCTATATTAAACCGTTCGAATTAAATACAAAGATTCTCAGCCAAACAATGAAAAAATAGACGAAAGATACGGAGACGAATCTCAGCATATGAAAATGAAACTGTTAGTTGGTAATTCAGCTGTGTTCGAAATACCACAAACCTAATCTAAAGCAAGCAAACGTATATCATCACAGCAGAATCCTATTCCTATCAGATCATTGAAAATGATAATCTCCAAAGAAATCAGCATAAAGATTGAGTGGCCAGAAAACTTACTTCTCCCCATTGCGAGTTGCGAGTGGTTGATCCGCCACTTGAAGAATGAGAGAACTAGGGTTTTGGCAAAATGAGATCTTCTATTTATATGAGAAATTAGGTTATCGGCTTACGCATTGGAATATGTCATATGGGCCGAGAAGGTTGGGCCGACTGAATAACTTGGACCGTTTTTTAAAGTCCAACTTCTCGCTGTTATAAAGGTCAAGTAACTCCAACTAGTAAGTTTGATTAATTAATTAAAATAAAACAAATCGGCTTCTATGATCCCCAACTATTTACGTTTGATCTAGAAGGAAAAAAAAAATATCAAAAAATTAATACTCCAGCCGTCCCGCTACTACTGTCCTAATTTTCTAATCGGGTTGTCCCGCTATTATTGTCATTTTTCATAAAATAGCAAAAACCACTCTTACACAAAAAATGAAATGACCCTCCTACTTAATACGCATTATCATACTTTCTTTCCAAAAATCTATCTCTCACACGATTTTCGTTCCATCCCGTACTCAAAAATTTATGATTTTTAACTTTTTGGAAACTTAAGATTATTTCTTAAAATACAATATGAAAAAAAAACCTTAAAAAAAAATCATTGCTTCAACTATGCCCTGCAAAAATTTAGATAATACTCATTTGTTCCACCAACCACTCCTTAAAAATTGTAATAATTTCTTAATACAATTAAAAATCATAAAATACACATTTAAACATAGTTTCTTAATCTTCGTGTCGAAATAAAGGGGATAGTAATAGCGGTACGGATGGAGTATATTGTACTCCTTCTGTCCCGCTTCGAGTGATCCGTTTCCCATTTCAGACGTTCCGTTTCAAATGACCCATTTCTAAAAAAATAACAATTTAAAAAATGCAAATTCTCTAATACTTAATCAATTATCTATTTTATTTTATCATTTATCTCTCCTACTTTATTATCTATTTTTCCGCAATCTCATTCATCTTCTCTCTTACTTTATTATCTACTCCTCTCTCATAATTTATCATCCACTTTCTTAATACTCGCGCTGAAAAAAAATGAATCACTTAAAGTGGGACGGAGAAAGTATTTATCATACTCTAAAAACATCGAAAATTAGCCACATAGCATAAATTTTCTTACAATATAATGAAGGGATTGGATATGTATAACGTAAGAATTATAAACCATGCATAAGTATTATATTTCTTATGTAATATATTTATAATTTCACATTAATATAATTTTTATATGTTTTATATAAAAAGACAAAAATTTTAAATTATAATTTTTATATTTTTATTAAATAAAAAATTATATATAATTTTTAATTCATACGTTAAATATAGGTTTATGCCATATTTACATCCTAGTTTCAATATATCTAACGAATCAATACGATATACAGTAAGACATTTATTTACAAATTCAGGTCCATCAATTAATATTAATTTATAGGTCAAGATTCACCCGTGTTGAAAAAGTGGCGAAATAATATAAAGAAATACTAATAATTAAATAAACAAAACCAACTGGATTAGGCGATTTATTTCCCTCTGCTATCAATCTTAACCATAATTAAAAATCTGTGAATTGGGAATTGGGAATTGCGAATTTCCAGAGAGAGAGAGATGGGAAGATTCCGGTGAGGATGAAGGCGCGCTGTCTCCGTTTCAGCAGAAGGTGATGCCGGGGCTCGGGAAGGATTTACCCGGAAAGCTCTCTCACAAGGTCTCTGAGAATTGGATCAGCGCCACTCTCCTGCTCGGACCTCTCGTCGGCACCTACTCGTAAGTTTCTTTCGCGTGTTTTATGTGTTGGATCTCATTAAGTCTACATGAGATTGCGTTATCACCTTGATTTACAGCCATACTAAATAAAGAATTGGGGTGGCTAGAAGGAATTATCTTCTTAATATGATAGCCATGACATGTAGTAGTATTTACATCTTGCAGTGCATGTTTTTCTCCTGATATTTATGTGTTAACCGCTTGTGTGGGCTCGTGGAATATGTCCTTTTATAAGTGTCTTGTTTTTGGTTTGAGTCAAATTGAGTTAATTAGTTTTAGTTAAGATCATGAAGTACATTATCATCCATTGCTGCTGATCTTTCATGTGAAGTAAGGTTATTGGTTTGAGATGCTTGTAATGAATCTGCCCTTTTCAGTCAATGTGGTTAATTTGTCGAGTTCTTAGATTTCTCTTATTTCCTAATATCTTTGATTATAGAGTGGAATTTTGGTTGTGCCAAGATGGTGGGAAGTTGAACCGACTTTTGATCATGAGCACAAATGCTTCACTGCTGTACATGTATCAACATTGTGCTGCTGAATTGAAGTGCTCCAATTCTTGATTTAGCATAATGCAATATAGTAAATGACCCTCTTGATTTCGTGATATTCGAATATTAGTTTTGATAGGATGGTGGCAGGTTGAACTGACTTTTGATCACTGCATATCCAAATGCTTATTGAACTGATGCGTCACTATGCTATGTAGTAGCGTTATACGGCCTGCTTAACGTATGCTTTCAATCTTGCTTTTGTGTAGAATGAAAATGATCCAGTCTTTAACTAATTCTCGTTATAAAGCTTTGCTGTGCAACAAATTTGATGAATTGATTGAATTCTTGCCCCTTTGTATTGTACTATTGTAGGTATGTGCAGTGGTGCTTGGAAAATGAGAAGATGGAGCACAGATACTGAAAACTCTCCCATTTCTTAGTTTTGTAAGTCAATAAGCTCGGTATTCTCTCGGCCAAGATAAAGTCGTGCATCTTGAATTTATTTTGTCAAATTTCATTCTGTACTGCTGAACTTTATACAAGTGATTTGGTCTGACTCTAATACCATTATACAACTAGCCCATCAACATTTTTCTGATCACACCACGAGCAATATGAGTATTCGTCCAACTCTGGCACCATGTTATTAAACAGGAACTATTTACATCCATGTACTAACTTTTCCCCTCGCCCGTAGAACAAAAAAAAAAAAAAAAGAGATCATCACCTCGGTGCAATGGAAGGAATGGTACCACTGATTAGATCACTATTTTCAGAAGTTGTCACAATAGATGAAGGAGGAATGGCACCACTGATTAGGTCACTAGTTTCAGAAGCTGTCACCATGGATGATGAAGAGGGAGAAAATGGACTGACCATCTTTCCATGATCACTGATGAAGGATGACTCTGTTATCTCTGTATCTGTCTCTGGCATCATTGTCCATATGTTTTCGAGTTCTCTAACCACTTGAGCCATTGAAGGCCGTTCGTCTGGCTCATCCTTGCAGCACTTCAGAGCCAGATCTATGAACTTTTGGACATACTCAGAAGGATAAGATCCCATCCTTTCATCAATGACAGAGAATATGATGCCAGTGTTATATGCTAAGTTGACCTGAAGCAATACGAGTTATACTGTAGCATTAACTATGAGTCTCCATAGAACTAACTATTTAGGTCTCCTAAGAAGGAAATTATACCTCCCGAACGATGTTTTTGCCACGAGAAATAGGAGGCATTCCAGTTAACAGCTCCAGAAATACTACCCCAAGGCTATACACATCGCTTTTGTCTGTTAGTTTATGAGTTAGGAAATACTCTGGGTCAAGATATCCCTGCAGTAACAAGAGGTTGCTATTTTGCTCAGTATGTGAAATAAGGACACTATTTGTTAGCTATTTATAGTTCTACAATGAGAGGTAGGTGTTGTATTGAGTCTTACCGGGGTGCCCTTGACAACTGTGGATACATGACCGGGGACCGCGCCTTCGAGTTCTGGCACTGGAGCTAGCTTCGACAGTCCGAAATCAGCAACCTTGGCAGTGTACTTAGAGTCGAGTAATATGTGAGTAATATGTTTGTTGACTTGATATCGCGATGGAATATTGGAGGATTAGCTTCGTTGTGAAGGTAAAGGATGCCTCTGGAAGCATCTAGTGCTGTTTTCACTCTCATAGCAAAACTCAGGGGCACTTTAGACTTACCTGCAGATGTAATTCAGTTACAATCTTTTAATATCAAGAGTACTTTATCCATATGAAATGATAACTTTTAGAGCTCAATTTTCTACCCACCCTCAGCATACAAGCGAATGTTAAAGCTAAGAAGGTTGGTGTCAAAAAATTACCAGAAAGATGATCCCTCAATGTGCCGTTAGACACGAATTCATAAGCCAACATCTGCATCAGGAAATTTGAAGGTAGATGAGCATCTGCTATACCAGGGAAGTTATAAGAATTGACAACTAACTGTATGAATGTTTGAATATGGAAAGTAGGGATACCTGTTCGCCTTCGTCCTCACAGTAACCCGTCAATGAGACCAAGTTTCTGTGATGTAATCTTGATAGTAGTTCTATTTCAGTGAGAAACTCTTTTTCGCCTTGAAGTGATCCCTCCTGAGCTCGCTTAATGGCGACAACTTTTCCATCGGCAAGAGTACCTTTATAAACCTTCCCATAACCTCCCTCCCCTACCAGACTAGAGATATTAAAATTATTTGTAGCCTGTGCCATTTCACCATATGCAAAATCCTTCACACCATCAATTTTGATAGAGCTCCTTGATACTGCAATAGAATGTAATGGTAGATATAAGTAGGGCTTCAACATAGGTCACAATACAATGGAGTATTGCTTCAGTTTCAAAGATTAGACTGCAGAATTAAGTGCCAAGGAGGATGCTGCAAATGCAACCCCAGAAACATATAAAACATTAATTAAAAAAGAAACTTAAGATACTCACATAAACGTTTGCTTGTATGTTGGTGTTGTTTACGGATGCGTCTTCTCAAGATAAGAAGCGACACAAGTGCAGATAGAACGACTGATCCAGCTATTGTTCCCAGTATAATACCTGACAGTGCTCCCTTGCTTATACCAGACGATGAGGGTGGAAGAAAGTCTGCAACAAGCAGCTTCAAAATGAATGCATTTTCAGGAGAGTAAACCGTACATCATGACATTTACGATAACATGTGTTTCTTGCTTGTATTCACCGAAAATAAGAGTAATTGAAAGAAGACAAAACCTTTGCAAGCGTCTGAAAGTGAAAAGTTGATAAGCTCAAAAGGCCCAAATACATGGTTCTCTTTGATCGTCCATCCGCTGAACAAGTCGCGAATCCGCAGTACCTCGCTGTCGTTGATTAACTGCAGGCTATCATTTGAGTACATAGGAAAAACTTTGAGATGCATGCGAAGACGAGGCCCCTTCTGCCATACAGCAGAATTGACATCAAGCTGGGTTATATTCAAACCAAGCCCATTAGTTAGTTCTTCCTCAAATGCACTGAAGTAGGGTACGAAATCCAAGAACCCGGGACTCTTCAACCGATATCCAACATACAGAGGTGCAGCACAAAAACAAGACATAGCAGGAGATGCTGGGGCATACTCATATGGAGGTTGGCATTTCTGAGGAGAACAATCATTGACCTTTGTGAGATTCAATGAGTTGCTGAAATCTCCTTCATTAGGCCCACATAATTGGATTAGGGTCCTATTGGAGCATAGAGGATTTCCCTGGAGCCTGAAATTGTTGTATAGCACAAGATGGGGAGAGGGGGAAGACACATTGAGCTATGAGGAATACACAACTTGAAAAACAGTAAATCTGTCATAGTTGAAAGCTAGAAATATGACAAACCTGACGGTGATGTTAGGCGGTATGAGAAAACTCCCTGAAACATCTGAAAACCCATTGTTCGTAAAATCTCTGCAATATCAAGAAGTAAACATTTGACTCAATAAGATTTGTGAACTATTTTCAGTGTCTAACATCTATTGTCCATCATCATATGTGATTTCTTTATTAAATGAGTGATGATAAGTTCGATAATGATTTGAATGCCCTATGAGGAAGAGGTGACAAAGGAAAGCTGATAACAAAAATGAGAAAAGTAGGGGGGAACAATAAAAGCAAAGCAGAGATTTATTTGTTCAGGCCTTACAGTATGAGTCTCTCAGATGCATTTAGAGTCCTGTTATCCCAAATGCTGGATGGAACTAAACCATTCAATAAATTATTTGCAAGGGACCTGCATAAAAAATGGCAGTTCCGATTCACTCAGTTCGTCACATAGTTTAGGAACTAATACTTACGTTGACAAAAATCATGTTTTTGATTGGACTTCAAAACAATAACTAGTGCCTTGATCATAAATCAAAGGATCAATGCCATTATATCTTGAATATAAATCTGCAGAGTGATGATCCTCACAATTTCTGTAAACGAGGAAGCTTGGAAAAGCTTTGAGGAACGGTTCCATTCAGATTGTTGTTAGAGAGATCGCTACACGAAAAATAAAATCTTAGTCCCCAAAGAGAGTATCTGTGTCGATACAATTACAAAACATTAAACAAACTGTCATGTTCTCAGAAAGTGCACCTGTTGGTATGGATCCATAAAGTTGGTTCAGGCTCAAATCTCTAGAATCAAAAGAGACACCAGAATCAAAATACAAGATAAGTTGAAGGGCTAATATCATTCTAGCTAAGAGGCTAAAATTGCACCAGAAGTATGAATTAAAGCTCCTCTTTCTAATAAGTTTTACTTACATGTAAGCAATACTAAGCATATTACTCCAACTAGGAATTTCCCCTTGCAAACTGCAGTTCCTTAGACTCCTGGTTTAGCCAACAAAACCCTCATTATTACCATAGATCTCGAAGAAATTCAAATGTTCTGCGTTATTCTGGAAGATCAATGCTTTAGAAATGAGATTATACATTTGACATCATTAGATACCATTAATTATATTATAGAACAGGAAATTTTTGCAAACAACAGTGAAAACTGAAATTATGCAACCACAAGCAAGCTAGTAATTAATATACAACAGTAATATGGCATTGCATCAACTTACAACTTCAACAGGCTAGTCATGTTGCCATACAAAGAGGGTATTGTACTTCCATCAAAGTTATTGTTGTCAAGCTGACTGAAAAAAAGTAAACAAAAATTTAATAAGAGTAGAAGCAGCAGTTTAGTTGCGTACGCACTGCTTACAGTACATTCTCAGTATCAACTGTCAACACTAACACAAGTTGTAGAAAGGACCACAATATTTTTTAAAAAAGATCATGTTTCAACTCAAAATATACACTACATAGAATAACTCTGATGGATTGGAAGACTGCACAGTCCACTGGTGAGGGACTGCAAAATGATTATACATGTAAAAAAAACATATTATAAAACTTAGCCTGAAATCAGGACATTGTCTACGGCTTCTTCTATGCTTAGGAATACTGGTAGAGCCCTTGCAAATGCATGCTACTGATATCATGTACTTATTTCATGATCATCTTGATCATGCCATCAATGTAGAAACACATGAATATATCTGAGTGCAGTTCCTCAATTGTACTAGAACCTAAAAGAGAGAAACCCTTGAGATAGAGTCAGGCATAAGCTAATCCAAACTACGGCAAGAATATTTTACTTGCATTTTTTTGGAGATGAAGTTATCTGAAAAACATCACATCAACCCGACATCACTATAGAAATTTCAAATCAGTAATGAGTTGACGATGTCATACAGGATTAGCAGTTTTTGCAGTTCAGACAGTTCCGGAGGCAGATATCCTGACAAATTGTTATTATCAAGCAACCTGCAGAAATCTTCTCAAGTCAGTAAATTAGATATGTCAGAAAATACCACGGAAATGCTAACCAATACCAACTTACAAATGAACAAGAACTGGAAGTTGAGACAGCTCTGGCGGTATTGGTCCACTGAGTGAATTATTGTTCATGTGGCTGATGAGAAGACAAAGTAAGAATGTAAGGCCAGCAACCACAGTAGCTCTTATCTCTGAAAATGATAAATAATCTTAGAAATCAACATAATTAGAAAAGTACAAGCCTACCAACTCTGCAAAATAATATGAGATATTTACAAGTGCTTGGCTTTTCCCATGTTGGCAAATGAGGTTGGTATAGGTCCAGTTATTTGATTCTCATCAACTTGTATCCTGTTCAAGTTGGATAGATAACCAAGCTCTTCAGGCAAGAAACCAGTTAACTGATTTCCACTTAGAAGCCTGGAAATGGATAAAGGAAATCACAGTAAGAATGCAGAAGCTTACTTCATTGAAAAACCAAAATTCAATAAAAATTTAGAAATATGTCGACTTGGCATAATCCCTTGACTCTCAGGTTAGGAGACATGCTTATTTTGGTTAGCTGACAATGTGTTGTGTTATTCTTGTAAACATATTGCATGTTGAGAAAAAAAGTTGAAAATGAGGCAAGAGCATTGACTGAAGATCAACTTCCACTCACAGCAATTCTAAGGAAGTGATGTTGCCTATCTCCTTTGGAATCGACCCGTTAATATTGTTCCACATAAAATCCCTACCAGATCAATAAACAGGAAGTCATCATAAGAATTAAGAGGAAATATGCCAAAGCCAGTTGCAGAAAGGATACAGAACATAGAACTCACAGTATCTTCATGTAAGATAATCGGCTAAGTTCTGGAGGTAAAGTTCCTGAAAGATTCCTATCTAACAACAATCTGTTCATCAAGAGAAAATAGACAATTAATCATTTGGATTTTCATTAGAAAGGCATTCAGGAAGGTGTAAAGACGTGAAAAATGAGAAATGCCTAGACAAGTTTATGTGCAAGGCGACTTATATAATTTTACTTATATATCAAAATTATAAGCATATGGCTGGTACTTCTGAACTTCAAGACATATGGGTTCCTGGTATTTGTCCCCATAGCACCAAGTTAATATGTCATGTTAAATTGTTTAATATGAAGCCATTACATCCGAGGACCGAATATGTGGCAAGTCTTTCAGCCAAAGTTTATCATGTAGTATGAGTTTTCTCATTTTCCTAGAATGTTTTCCTGGTTAATTCTTTCTCCTAAAAGGAAACTAAACATATATTATGCTTCCCTATGCATTTTCTTACAAATATATCATGATTTCTGATACACCACCTCATAGTTTGGCTCTTTCAAATCTCCTAAAACATACCATAACAAAAGCACTAACAAACTCATAATTTTTATGCCGTCAGAGACATTAGGTATTTAGAGCGTAGGATCCTCTGTCCAACTTTCTTGTGTCCCACTGTCATTTTTTTAACGATAGCCATCTAGATGGTTATGATTTTGAATTCTAAAATTATCCTAGCCATCTAGATGGTTGTCGTTAAAATGTGAGTGAGACACAAAAAAGTGGGACAGATTATCCGGACTAGGTATTTATTCTCCGATGTCTCTAAACTCCTATTCTATTTATAATTGGTTAATAGTCATCTTGGTAATTTATAGAACCAAGGGATATATCCATTCGTGAACAGTAAAGCCAAGTTAAAATATCAAGCATAAGCCTAGAAGAACTTATTCTGTCCTGCTATATGGAAACATGAAACAGAAGAATGCTATCGAGGTATGAAATAAAGTTGAAACATAAATCATACAATTCCGTAATATGCAGATAACCATCACTGGGAGTTAGAATATGGCAGATTACACCGGTCCAATTTGAAGTGCATGGATCCCCTTTGTTCCAGTTGCGAAGATTTCCATCTGGATCAATCAAACTGTTCTTGATAGATCGCAGTGCATCAACTGCAGACATTTAAAATGAATTACAACTTTGTAAAGATCACATTAGTACTTCTTTGGTACAATTGTGATACGCTCATTCATATCAAATTGTACTAAACTGAGTAAGAACCACATTCTATGTATCTACTCCTAAAACAATTACACTTATTCAATCAGGCCAAAACACCTCATTTATCTTCATCTTTAAAATCAGAAAAGTCATAAGTAGAACTTCCTCATTTATATCTAGGAGTTTACATTTCACCGTGTACAATAATATTGATTTAACCTTCCCTAAGATAGTCAGAGCAATTGGTTGGCACTCATAAGTTAAGCATCCAGATCTTGTAAAAATCAAGAGTTTGTATCTCTAGCTTGTTCACTTGTACTCCACATGCTGCTGAAACCTTAGTGAAACGACTCATATTGATGTGGAGGGCAACAGCCTTTTTGTTTATCGTACAATCTAGAAGCAATTATGAAATAGAAGTTTCAAGATTGGTGCCTTACTATACTAAGATGATTAGATCTCACTTTTCTAGTCCACATAAAACTACAAATGATTATCACGTTGAGCTCTACTTCTGCATATATTATACTCTAAATCCCTTGATCATACCCAGAGATTAAAAAGGCTGTTTGAGGCTAGATTGCAATAGTTCATGTCACAATTAATTGGCAACTAAATCAATTTCAACTATATTGACCAAAACATGTACTCCTCATACACTGAAAAGCATATGAAATTCAACAAAATCAGCATGCTCGGATCGATGAGAAGATTGCGCCAAACCATCGCACAACTGTTCTTAAACTAGACTCGAGGGGGAAAAACGGTACAAACAATAAGATGTATTACCTTCTTCGTGAGGCGTCCTCTGGCTGTTTGCGATCAAAAAGCACAAACACACAATCGCAATCCTCCCTAGCCTTGCATAGGTCATACCAAAATCCGGAAAAACCGCCATCCCGAAGCTGCTCCAACTCTAACACTTAAACACCTACCTGGCTACCTCATAACAATAATCGACAGAACTAGACAGTCTTCAAACCAATTAACTAAACCACCAGCAACTTGCAGAGCAAGAATAATTCCTTGAATACCTAACTACAACCAAATGGCCAGTTAGAAACTTCTTCTTCGAAATACAAAGAAGTAGCTAGCAATAACAAGCAACGGATATACTTTGACTTTCGAGATAACCACAGAGGAACCAAACAAAATCGAATTGAATAAAACAACCTGCAATACAAATCCGAAGATTGCTTAACTAACCACGGAAGAATTAAACAAATACGACAGTGAAAACAACAGATAGACCATTTTTCTCCATGCGGAATTACCTACCTTGATGATGAAATGGCGAACGACGGTAGCAGTCAGAACGCGGAAACCCAGGATTGAGCCAACGAACTTGCCATCGACGGCGCGGATTGCGACGGTAGATTATTTAATTGGTGAGAAAACGTTGAAAATATATGAATAACTCACGGAAAATAGGAGCTCGATTTCTCTAATTCAATCAATTTGGCGGTAAAATTGTTAAATTTGCTCAACCGACTACGTCTAAACTCTTGTTGCTCTAATAACTTCACTTACTATTAATTTACGAAATCGAAATTGCAAGTAAAATTTTTAAAGGTTAAAATTACAATATAAAAAGTTATATAGAATTGAAATTATAAGTAAAATAAAATTATGATGTAAAAAATCACGAAATTATGAGATCGAAATTGTAAACAAGCGAAAGTTGTGGATTTATAAAAAATACTCCCTCCGTCCCATTGGAAACGACGCGTTTTCCTTTTCGGGCCGTCCCACTGAAACGACACGTTTCCTAAAATAGAAATATTTATCCCAACTTAATTATCTTTTAGTTACTAATTAATTATTACTAACTGTGATTATCACTCAACTAAATTATCATAACTAATGCTCCCTACTCCATAACACTCTAACCCTAATTTATTACTCATTCGATCTCCATTTTCTCTCTCTGTTCTTGCGCCGCTTCCCTCTCCTTCTCGAACTCTCTCTTCGCCGCACCTCCGTCCACCGTTCGCAACCCTCCGCCATGAAGTCAAACCCTTCCCGATATGAGACCTCCAATGCCTTACAGTCGCAAACCTCCGTGATTTCTCCCCTTCAATTTGAGACGGGCGAAGTTGCGCCATCATCGCCCATCTCTGCGATTTCTCTCCTTCCATTCACCAGATCGAGACGGATCCGTCCACATCGAGACGGATCGCCCGGATCGAAACGGGCGAGATGTCTCCGTCGGGGGAACTACGACAGCCTTTCTCAGTTGATGATGAAGTCTCGTACAGATCCTAAGGATCTACATCCTGAAATCCGGGATGTCGACGATCGGGTCGATCTGAGCGGAGAAGAGGTCGTCGCCTCCTTCTTGGAGCGCGGCTACTTCAGGAAGGTGAACGTTCGCTACCCGGAATCGTTCAATAAACGGTTCCCGGGTGTGGAGGAGGAGTATAACTTGAAGAGGCGGAGCTACAAGGACGCGCTTGAGAATTTTGCATATGGTCCGAGAATTGTCTCAGAATCCGGCAATGCTCTGGTGAGATCTTTCCTGTCGTTTTTTCAAAATAAGCATGTGGGTGATAGTTGTTATTTGCTTGTTATTGTGGTAGGAGGGTGGTTAAGCTTGAAATGATAAGAAATATGCTCACACTTAGGTTTTGTATTCGGATTACTATGACTGAAGTGCACTTTTGCAATTACTATGACTGATGAACTTGTTCCTAATAGTCCTATGCATAATAGGTCTGATGAACTTATTGTTGGTAATATAATAAGTTCATAGCTGTGATGCCTTGGTACTGAATTGTCTTATGTGTTGCATAATCTGTGTGAAGGGAACTTAAAATTAAACATAGCATTGATTTGGTTATGTATTCTGTGTTCCTGTAATGCTCATAATTGTTCTGTTCGGTTATGTATTATGTGAAGGGAACTTAAAATTAAACATACTTTTGTGTTCATAATTGTTCTGTTCGGTTATGTATTCTGTGTTCCTGTAATGCTCTGGTATTGAGATTATTTTTGTCCCATACTGCTGGTTTTGTATTCTGTCATAGACTTAAAATTAAACATAGCATTGATTTATAAGCTGAACTATTCTGTCATAGCATTGTTTTTACAAAATATATACTGCATCTTATCTTCAAAACTCCACTGCATCTTATCTTCAAATATATACTGCATCTTATCTTCAAAACTCCACTGCATCTTATCTTCAAAACTCCACTGCATCTTATCTTCAATTGTATTTACAAAATATATACTGCATCTTATCTTCAAAACTCCACTGCATCTTATCTTCAAAACTCCTCTCTTATCTTTAGTCATCTACCAACTGTCAAATCATCCACATTTAGCCCCAACCTCTCCCTTAGCTCTTGTATATCAGTTAGGGTTCCATTTTCCATCATATAGTTCATGCATTCATCTGCCAAACTGTTGGGAACTTCCAAATCCATTGGTAGAGCATCCAATCTTATTAAGCTGTCCTTTTTTAGATGTGGGATTTTATAGTTGTTGCTGCCTTTAACCTTCATAATTTCAATCATACACCCTTGCAAGCTCAAAAAGACTTTGTTAAGACTGACTGGAGATAGTTGTTCAAATGAAAGAACAACAACACTTATTAGTTGGTCCACATTATAGCTTGCTGTTTCAACTTGTATACTCTGAATGGCTCTAAAAAATCCTAGATCAAGGACATTAGTGTCAGGGCTATTAGGTGGCTGAGAAATCAATCTAATATCAAACCCTTCCTTGTTGGCTGCCTCTCTAAACTGGACATCACTGTCTTTGATGTGGGGCTTAGCATTATCTTGTTGTATAAATATATGCTTGCTGGCATCTTTTGGCCACTTTTCTCTCATAGCTGGTAATATCTGCCAATATTAACATTATTATCAGTGAATTAAAGTCTGCATCATGTGAACTCAGAACTCAGAACTAAGAACTCATAACTTTTTATGAATTAAGATATGATCTGTAGATATGCTCTGAACTCAAAACTGTTGCACATTAGGTCATTAAAATTAGAATAGCTGATTACATAGAATTTCTTCTTACTGTTCTAATTCAACATATGTCAAAACATACAATTTTCTATTACATGTGATGCATACTTCATTGCTATTCCATACCTGATTTATTAGGTAGGCTTTAGTGACTTCTTTGGTTATAGATGGTATTGGTTGAGTCTCCAATGTGCCTGCTGGTCGATTTTTGCTTTTCCTTTTTGCTGCAACTTGTTGAGTGAAGGGAAAAATGCCTATTTTCCCATCAAACAAAACTGATCCATCTTCATTGAAAATAGGACGGCACACAGCACACATAAACATAACTTTTGTGATGAACTTCTTATTTTTACAAGTTCTATGTGGCTCGGCCTCTCCGGGAGTAAGATAAAATCTATGTGATGCCTTTGTTATATAGAACCATTTTTCATCTATATGTATTGTGTTGTGCATATCCTTGAACTTCAATAGATTTAAGACTCGATCAAACTCTAGTGCTTCCATAGAAAACCTTAGCCTAAGTAACCTACAATTTGTTGTTAGGTCAGGCCTAATTGCACTAGTGTGAGCTTTGATCAAGCCTTTCGTCACCCACCTACCAACTGTACTGCTGCTACAACTAATGCCACATGCTAATTTTCTAATAGTTGATCTTTTTTGTAACTCAAGTGCTTGAATCAACTCCAAATCTATGACCACTCTTCTATTGGGTCGAATTTTACCTATCTTAGCACTTTGCAGATAGATCATCTCACCAGAATTTTGTTGTTTCTTTGCTTCAGTCCATTGACGATGAACCGTGCTCCGAGAACAATTCCACTTCACGGACGCAACTTTCATAATGCCTCTGTCCGGCTTTCCATTCTTGCAGTTTTGTAGCAAGAATTGGACAAGTTAATTACGTTGTTTGGTTGTAAGGTTCACTGGTGCCATGTTTGAGAGATGGAGATTTTTTGAGAGAAGAAGGAAAATTAGAGAGAGGGCTGACTGTGAGAAGATGAATGATGTTAAGCTGTCCTTCTGCATTTATATTGTAATGCATCTGAAACATTTTGAATTTGCTACAGTACTTGGATCATAAATCTGGCGGCAACTAGCTAATTTTATTTGGAATGAATTTTTAAGCTTTGGTTTATTTTCCCTCCTTTTTGTTGTGGATGTGATACTGTACTTCTAAAAAATCTGGCGGCAAGGAAATAATGCTGCCAACATCTCAGTTGCAAGCTTACTGCAACTTTGCTGATGTTCCACATATTTAAAAAAAATGGCTCCTAAATAAGAAATAAAGTGAGATTCATTTGTTGTTAATATAATCAAAGTGATTTTGCAAATGTAAAATGTTTAGGTAGAGAAGGTGATAATGGACCGCTATATTGTTAAAAAATACTCCATCCGTTCCACAAATAGCATCTCTTATCTTTTCGGTACGAAATTTAAGGAGAATGGTTGGTTGTGAGTAAATGTGGTAATGCCCTTAAAAGAGTGACTGATTATGTGTAATAATTTACTATTTTCGAAAAGAAAACATTATATGTGAGACGTCTTAGAAAGGAAAGAAACATTATTTATGAGACAGGAGGGAGTATAATTATTAATAGTTCGGCTGAGCTGGATTTGGTTAATTGTTGTTTAGATTATTTATTATTATTATTATAAGTTCAATTTAGAAAATAAAAAGAGTATGTGGACCGGTTTGACCCGACAGTCATGAGAGCCGGGTTGGACTTCCATTGCAATATATAATATTAATTTAAAGTATCTTCTCGATGAATTATTTATATAAAAGTGAGAATAACAACTACATTATATGTTGTCGGTGGATTTCCATTACAATAATCTTCTTTAATTATGGTCTTACCTTTGACCCGCAATCATGGATTAGCTCGATGGGTTGAACTAGCTTGGCGCGACCACAGTATTTGACAATTCTACTTTTTAGTAGTATAGCATTCCGTACAACTTGGCTACTTGTATTCTATTTATTGTTTCATAGTAGTACATAATTTTGAACATACACGGGTAGTATTAAATATTTTTGAA
This sequence comes from Lavandula angustifolia, assembly GCA_028984105.1. Lineage (NCBI taxonomy): Eukaryota > Viridiplantae > Streptophyta > Magnoliopsida > Lamiales > Lamiaceae > Lavandula > Lavandula angustifolia. The sequence continues at coordinate 3,165,174 of CM054826.1, forward strand.
ATATGTATAATGTATTTAATGATAAATAAATATTCAAACAATCGAGAAGCATCAAAGATCAAAGATGAAAACTATAATGTGGTCTACTATGAATATAAAAATTAAAAATTCAAGAGTGAAGATTATAGATTCTAAATTGTCATCGGCATGATTTAATCGTGTTGTCATCATGTCGTAATCCGTCAGATTATCATCTTCAGCTTTCAATTCTCAACTTTAAACAATACCCAGGCCAGTTCACATTAATGATAATGATATTATTATAATTGTTGATTATGAACGATTATGATGTGACTGATTTAATTAAATCATAACAAGTTGCCCACGGAATGGACACTATATTCCTATACAATATGAGATGTAAAAAAGCGGCTGGTTATGCTGTCCAATTTATCCGGGTGCAATTTGTATCGAATTATGTCTACTAATAGAATAGTGACATATTAAAATGGGAATTAGACACAGATAAATTACAAAAAATCTCGATCTCATAGAAAAAGTCAGTCCCACATTTGAATTTGACTCATCGTTAGGGACAAATCCATAATTCATTATCTTTGGGTGGGATATAGTAATTTTGTAAAAAATACATAGTTAAACATTTAAAGAAATTAGATTTTGAGGGTTGCCGCGCCACACTTGTTTGCAAATGCTTATATTAAGCACTGTTATGCTTATTGAGCGCATGAGTATTTTTTAGTATTTGAAAAATCTGTTTACTGCAGAAGTTTCTTTGTAATTAAATTAAATTAAAAAAAATCAATTGAGATGTTTTTAATGTTTAAAGTACCATAATTTCCTGTACAATCAAATACATCTGCTTTTATTGTTGATTTCAAAAACTCTTAACTTTTGTTCAAAAATAATTATTTTCAACTTTAAACAAAAATTCAGTTAAACCTCGATAAAGTAATAACCTTGGGACCGAGAAAAAATATTCATTTAACGAGGTTATTACTTTATTGAACATTATTTTAGTGCATTGATTCATATCGGGATCGGATGAAACTATTATCTTAACGAGATTATTACTTTATCGAATATTACTTTATCGAGGTTTAATTGTGCTGTTTATAATAAGTATATGCAAACACCTCTAAAAAAGATTTTAGAGTGCAATCTTCATCAAATAGTTGATCCCATTTTCATTATACTAACACATTTTTTTATAGAGTTTGAGAATAATGTGGTAAAGAATCATATAATGTGGTATAATTGAAATCATATCAAATTAAGATTGCACTCTACAATATCTCTTACTACATGCATCATCTGCGTCCGTCTTTGCTCATCATATCGTAATGATCAAGACTTACATTATTAATTCAACTAAGTATAGTGTTTTTGTATGAACAATAAATTTAATCAGAGATTAAATCGAATATAGTTTCTAGGGGCTGCCCAAGAATGTCTTTTATTTGAATCTGACCAAAAATTCAACTGTCGCAACACGTACGGTACGCACACCTCAACTATAGGAGGAAAATTAATTAGTATGTGATAAATAAATGAATATATGTAAAGGCTTTGAGCCTTTGACCAAAAAATTGAGTTCGTAAATTAATGGAATAGTTATTCAAGGAATCACGTTTAATAAACCTTACCCTTAACTTATTATTCAATAAAATACATCAATAATAGAGTTAGATGCCAGCTACCTTCTCATGCCTATATATAATATTGTAGATTTTAGTATATCGTATCCCACAAAAAGTTTAGCTTGAGAAGAAGGTAGACAAACCCTATTCAATTGATCGACGAGTTAGAATCATTTCTATCCTCGACGTTATTCAGGTATATATAATTTATATCTCGTTAAAATTTAAAGAAAAATCGATATGACTCGTGTTCTTCTTGGATTATGTGCCTATTTATACTTTATACACATACATAGAAACTTAATTTAATTATTAACATATTATTAACTATACAAATTGATTAATATAGTTGATAATATTATTAGGGTTAAAAGCATTAAACCCCTAAATTAGGAGTAGTTTTTTTACGCTTTGCGTCGACCTAACCATGAGACAATGCAATTTTCCCATGGATTATTATACTTGTTCATTTTCTCCATGTACTATAAAAATGTGCAATTAGCCCCCTGATATATCTAACTTATTACAAAAGAGTAAAAGTTTTGATAGAAATTTCTGGTCAAACGTGCGAAGTTATGATCGTCTTGAATTATTAGTTTTGTACTACAATTTACCGAGTGTATAGTATTAGATTTGTGATAATTCAAGATGATATTACCCCTAACTTTGCTCGTACAGCCGGAAATTTTTGTCTTGATTTTACTCTTTTTCAACAGATGGTTCAAAAGGCAAATTGACCATTTTTAAATTTCAATGAACAAAGCACACAAATTAATAATCCGGAAGTAAATTGCATATTTTCACAATTTAGGGCAAATCTCATAAGGTCCATGTATGTTGATTGGCTACTGTTACATGCACAACTCATCCTGGTTTGAGTCACTGTATCTAGAATAACAACTCTCATAATGTGTATGAATGTAATTCATTTTTTCCATTTAAGCATATTTCTACAAACATGTGGCAGACATGTCATGTATTTGCCAATTTCAATTAATCAAGAATGGCCTCGTTCAACTTCATTTTAGCTTGCTAGCTAATTAAATCCTCATGCTTATATATATAGTAGATTAATTATCATGATATGGTATACCAGATAATTAAAAGCGACGAGTTGAATCATTATACAATTTAAAATAATATATCGTGTGAACATGTGAACACAAAACTTTAAAGATAAATAAATTGCAGTTTCAAGGCAAAGATACTGCACTTTAAGTACTACACTTAAAGACATTGATGGTGAGAATCCACACTTAACGTGAGAACCGCGAACCATGCATAATCCTTATATATCATATGTATAATCGTTATATATTTTATGCAAAATATTATAAATTTACACTTTTGCCTTCTACATAAAATATATAAAGATTATTCGTTATATATTTTATGCAAAAAAAATTATAATTTTACACTTTTGCCCTTCTACATAAAATATATAAAGATTATGTATAATGTAAAATTATCGATTTTTTCCATAAAATATATACCGATTAAACTTAAAAAATATAAGGATTATGCATGGTTTACAATTCTCACGTTAAATGCAAATTCCTACGTGATCTACTCCATATGTATCTATATATGGTGTAACATATAGAATAAAAATACCACTAATAAAAGTTGTGATAGAATGTCTTGTGCTAGGACCAGCATATCATTGTTGTCCCAATCGTCTTCTCTCTTCCCAAAGACCTCCCTTCCACGGCAAGTAAGGCTGTACCCCACCGCCGTTCTCCGTCCACGCTTCTCCGCTTGCAAGCCGCCACGGTCGTCGGCTTCGCCTCCCAGCATCAATGGCGGCACCGCTCCACTCAAACACATAAGTCAACCGGTGGTACGCACGTTATTTTTCCTCCATTTCCATGCACACGCCTCTCTAAATTTTGTATTTTTTTTAAAAATTTACTATTTCGTCCTAATTTTTCGAAATTTCAGATTTTGCCCCTAATAATTCATATTTGCGGAATTGTGTATTTATATTTCGATGGGAAATAATCAGATTTTGTGTGTGTGTGTGTTATACTACACTACATATATAGGCATTTTCTTGGGGAGAAAAGGAGGGCATGAAGAGGAGAGAGACTCTACTAGAGAAAACGGCGGGAAAGCTGAAGAGAGGCACAGGAGTTGAGAAACTGAAACTGATCGACGACATCCAACGGCTGGGAATCGGCCACCTTTTTGAGGACACCATCGCCGCCGTACTTCACCTCCAATCCTCAGCTTTCTCTAATCAAGAAGACCTCTTCACCACGGCTCTCCGCTTCCGTCTGCTCCGACACGCCGGCTTCCACATCAGCCCCGGTAAGCATATGTATAATCATGACGTCATACTGTACAATATGAAAATTACTATTTTAGCATCTGATCACGTGTGCTATTTTCCAGATGTGTTCTTGAGATTCAAGGACAAAAGTGGAAATTTCAAAGAATCGGAGACGCTAGGGTTACTGAGCTTATACGAAGCGGCGAATATGGGGGCTAAAGGAGAGGAGATACTGGAGGAAGCGATGGAGTTCGCCTTGCCTCGCCTGAGACGGTCGCTTGCTGGAGGTGGCGCCGCCTCTTCACGGCGAGGTGGCACAAGCCCTAGAGGTGCCGAGGCACATGAGGATGGCTAGGTTGGAAGCCAGGCGGTTTATCGAACAGTACGGTAAGGAAAGAGACCATGATGTAGACATTTTGGAGCTAGCAATCTTGGATTATAATCATGTCCAATCTCAGCACCAATCGGAACTCACTGAAATTACCAGGTTTAATTTCCTTCATTAATGAGTTATATTTCTAATTAATTACATTTCATGTAATTTTTAAAATTGGGAACACGTATATCATTCTATTGATGATCATAAATTGGACAATAGATTTTATACCATTTCTTCTCATTATAAATAAACTTAAATTATATAAAAATATAATATTTTAATTTCATCATTTATTTAACTGTATGTTTATGAATATCAAATTAATTAATTGGACTTAATTATATATGTATGTGTGTGTTTAATTAGGTGGTGTGGAAGCAGCTAGGTTTGGTGGAAAAGTTAGGGCTTGGTCGAGACAGACCGTTGGAGTGCTTTTTATGGACCGTCGGACTGCTCCCCGAGCCCAAATACTCCACTTGCAGAATAGAGACGGCCAAGGCTATCTCTATTCTGCTAGTGATCGATGATGTATTCGATACTTATGGCAAAATGGACGAACTAATCATCTTCACCCATGCAATTCGGAGGTTATTTTTTAAAATAATATTAGCAAGTGATTTTTTTTTTTGAGAAAACATCAATTAACGATGTATGTTGAAACATATAGATGGGATCTTGAAGCGATGGAGAGTCTCCCCGAGTACATGAAAATATGCTACATGGCGTTGTTCAACACCACAAATGAAATTTGCTATAAAGTGCTCAAGAACAACGGATTAATTGCCCTCCCATACCTAAAATCTACGGTAACTAATTAGTTGATCGTAATAAAGTAATTAATATACTCCTCCGTCCCAATAAACATCGCTTGCATTCATTTTTATGCTGTCACATTATTATTGTCTTGTTTCTTAAAAAAAAGAATTTGTGGACTACAATCACTTAAGTAAGTGGACTCACCACTTTAACACATCTCCACCCACTTTTTTAATTTTCATGCCGAAAATAAACAAGTAATATTTATCGGTGGGACAGAGGAAGTACAAGATTGAAATAAATTTGAAAATGACTTTAATTAGAATTCGTGATTGATAGATGTGATTGAATGCATGATGGTGGAAGCGCGGTGGTTCAACGGCGGCGGAAGTCCACCAAACTTAGAAGAGTACATAGAGAATGGAGTGTCGACTGCAGGTGCATACATGGCTCTCGTACACCTCTTCTTTCTAATTGGAGACGGCGTTACCGGTCAAAATGCCCATTTATTGAGTCATAAACCCTATCCCAAACTCTTCTCCACTGCCGGCCGGATTCTTCGCCTCTGGGATGATCTCGGAACCGCTAAGGTATATAATTATTATACACACATATATGGAAAGACTCAAATTGAAAACAAGGTCCGTAAATGAGAATTATGAACCAATCTACACTCTTTATTTTTTGGGCGACAAGATTAGAATCTTGCTCCTTATGCATAATTATTATGTTTTTTATGCATAGCATAAGACCAAAAATGTAAAGTTAGGATTTATGCAGTGCTTGTAGGGAGTTTACATTGGTTGTGGACATAATATGCATGAAAGCTAATTCTTATGCATATATAGGTAAGTTCTCATAAAAAATTTACTCATATGTATTTAGTAACTCAATATATATACTGTGTTGTGGAATGATAGGAGGAGGAAGAACGAGGGGATATGGTGTCGAGCATACACTTATTTATAAAAGAGAAGAATTTATCGACGAAAGAGGAGGTTAGAAGTCTCATTTCGGAAGAGATTTCAAGTTTATGGAAGGATATGAATGCCGAACTCATCTCTAACAACTTGTCCTTACCGATAATAAAAGTCGCACTTAACATGGCACGAGCTTCCCAAGTTGTGTACAATCACGAACATGACACATATTTCTCAAGCGTCAATAATTATGTGGAGGCCCTCTTCTTCACCCCTCTTATTTCTTCTTAGTTTCTCTTCAAAATATTCTATACAAGTTATGATGTTTATATACAATAAATTATTAATTTATTACAACGTATAGAAATGTAATATTTTGTCTTTATAATAAATGGCGCAGGTTTTCTACTTAACTTTATATATATCATGCATAGAACTACATATAAATTAACATCTATTTCTATCCTAGACGAGCAAAAACCCCACATTGTACAAAATGACTATTACGATCAACAATGTCAATTATGCATTTTCCAATCATAAAATAAAACCAATGACTAAAATATAATAAAACTAGGAATGTTTCTGACTCCTTTCAACCGCATGGTGGACCCGCTCGAAGTAGAGATGGGAACATCTTATTTTCCCACAATCTTCAAGCTTTATCGTCTGCAAGGTAAACATGTCCAAAATTACCAAAAGTGTAAACTTCCACTAGATCAGAATAACCACACGAATGGAACAATGCTCCAGAGTCTAGCTTGCATTGCTCCACCAGACTTCTCACACTTAGGACCAACGTATCGATCTCTAATATCATTTGCAGCATCGTTTGCAGACTTCTTGTCTTTCTAGTACCTTTTTTTCCTTCTTATGCGGCTCATCACATTGGTTCTTGTAGTGACCATACTCGTCAAAGTTCCAGCACTTGATCGAATCCTTATCAGACTTGAATTTTGTCTTTCCTCCTTTGGACTTCGATCTAGCACGGTTTGACTTCGACTTTGAATTTGATCTGTCCCTATTACTCGTGTTCCGAGCTGACCCTGAAGCGATGTCAGAATCTTTCCTGCGAACTTCCTCGCTCATGTTAGATCCCTCACTTCGTCTTTAATTTCCCCTTACCTGCAGATGCACTAACAACAGTAATTGTGCCACTCTCGCTTTCTAGTAAAGAATATAACAAAATTAGGGCTTGAACCTCATCGTTGAAGAAGATCTCAACTAAACTCAGTTGTGTTGTAATCATGGCAAATTCGTTCAGATGGTCCGCCACTAAAGTATTTTTTGACATCTTTAGATTGAAAAAAACGCCTCATCAAATGAACCTTGTTTGCCCAGATGGTTTCTGATACATAACAGATAAAATCTTCAGCATCTTCTTCGTGGTCTAAGATTTCTCGGTATGATGAGAGACTTTCCAGGGCAGCGACAAATGAATCACGCTCATCGTCTCTCTGCCCAATAGCTTCCACTCATGCTCCTTCATATTTTTTGGTTTGTTGCCTAGGGGTTGATACAGATCTTTACCATAGAAGTAATCCTCAATTTGCATCCTCAAGAATCCATAATCTGTTCCATTCGAATTTCTCGACATGTACTTTTCCTTCAACCATCATATCTCTCCCTTCAACCTAGGGCTCTTGATACTAATTGTAGAACAAAATACGAAAAATACGAGATACGAATAAAAGTAAGAAAAGTACATGAAAATTATTTACCCAGTTCGTCTTTCGACTACGTCTCGGGCGCCACCAAGTTAGAATTATGCACTACGATTTTCAGATATAGGTTACAAGGAAAACATGATTATTTATAGAAGAAAAATAGGTATACCATCATTTGGCTTCTAGAATATGTTCTTATGCCAAAAGATTAATTATTATATAGACATCTTCAACAATAAGGGAGCCTATCTATTTATAGGTGAAATTAATGATGATCTTCATCAATTCTCCAATGTGGGATAGTTCCCACAATTTCCTTATAAAGGATTTGAGCCATGAATTTTATGGTTGGATGTCCAAACCTTCAGGCTCTATACTTAACAATCTCCCACCTAAAGACGGACTTCCTTGAAACCTTAACTCTTCATCTTCTTCCTCGTTATCGCATTGTAGCGCCTGCGCCTTCTTCTTCAAATATGAAGGCCAATTGAAGATATGCATAACTTCAATTTTTCTAAGGTCACAACCTTAGTAAACATGTTTGCTTGATTTACTTCCTTGGATCTTCTCTACTTGCAGAATCTTCCCCTCCAAAAGTTAACGGATGTAATGATACTTTAGCTCAATATATTTTGTCTTTGAATGAAACGCATGATTCTTTGCTAAGAAGATAACACTTTGACTATTAGAGTTTAGAGTGCTATTTTCATGCTCCTTCGCAAGTTCGCCCTAGAAATTTTGTAACCACACCATCTCCTTGCTCGCCTTTGTCACTGCTATGTATTTAGCTTTTGTGGCAAACAAGGCTACGACCTTCTGCAACTTAGAAGCCCATGATATAGATGTACCACAATATGTAAATATGTAACCCGTGGTACTCTTTCTTCCATCAAGATCATCTGATGTCAAGTCTTCATCAACATATCCCACTAGCTCGATTTTCTTTTTCTCAAATCATAAGGCATTATCTGTGATACCTTTCAAGTATCTCAAGATCCATTTCTCCGCCTCCCAAAGTTACTTTCCCAGATCACCCATGAACCGACTAACTACTCCTACCGCATGTGCAATATATGGCATTGTGCACACCATTACGTAAATAATACTGCCAATTGCTGAGGCATATGGTACTTTCTGCATTTGGGCGCGATCATCATCATTATCTAGCGACTCCTTCGACAATTTGAAGTGACTACCCAAAGGAACTTTCACATGCTTTGCCACTTTCATGTTGAATATAATTCCAAGACCTTCTTCACATAATCAGCTTGTAAAGATACAACTTTTCTGCCGCATTTTGCCTCTCGATTCTCATGCCTAAAATCTGCTTTGCTTCTCTAAGATCTTTCGTAGAGAAATGTTTTAAACAATTGCTCCAACTTGCTCATCTCTTTTGCACTTGCTCCTGCAAATCAACATATAATAACAAAATAAGATAGTAACCTTCTTGTAGTGGCAATAATGGTCGGCATAACATCTAACAAAGTTGGTTTCAAACATGAAGCCATCAAACTTCTTGTATCACTTTCTTGGAGCTTGCTTCAAACTATATAAGCTCTTCTTCACAACCAATTTGGCCTTGTAGTGTATGCTACCATTCGCCTCAGACTTAATTCAGTAGACCACAACCAATTTGGCCTTGTAGATGCTACCATTTGTCCTTTCACAACCAATTTGGCATTTTATGAGGTACGTAGTACTCCCTCTGTCCCATTAGAAACGACGCATTTTTTTTTTAATGAGAATCAATAAAGTGGTGTTATGTGGTATAGATTGTTTGACTTTAAAGTAGTTAAATGTAGTCCACACAATCTGTCATTTTAAAAACGTCACTTATAGTGGGACGTCCCCACAAGGAAAATGTGATATTTCTAATGGAACGGAGGGAGTATTGTTTTTAGTCTCATATGTATAGGGTCGACTCTAACCTAAAGCAGGTGAGGTGACCGCTTTAGGCCCCCATCGAGAGCAAGGCCTCTGTTGTCGGAATTATTTTTTTATGGTTGAGGCTCAAAATTATATGTTAGATTATTTTCGTGTAAAAATTATAAAGAAATGATTTGATCTATTGAAAATAGTATTTGGTTTTCTCCTAATGCAAGGCCCCCATACTTACAAAAAAAAATATAGAATTTGACGTACTTGATCAAGACTCAAACCCAATTTATTTAGCAAAAGTCACTTATGTTTTTCCACTAGATTAAAGTTACTTAATTATTTTTTTGTACAATAAAATATATATTCACATATTTTTCTTTAGTTCCTGAAAAATTTGAGGCGGTCCTGCTTATATAGAAATACTACTAAGATGTTTTACAAAATCAATCTTTAAACTTAATTTCATATTGTATATATAAAATAATGTAATTTGCATAGGTACATATAAAAGTCATGAAATATGGTTTGTAGGGCTGGTCAGGAATTATTTTTTTTCCCAAGCAGCCAAGAATTTTGACGAATTCGGATCCTTAATTAATACGACGGCTGCGGTCTGACAAGATTTTGAGTTTGAAAAATTAATCTCAACTTTATTTAAATAATAATTGATAAATTGGATTAATATGCTAGATTATTTTATATAGCTAGGTCGGCGGTTGCATTTAATTTTCATATTAATTTGCTGCGCCTATATATGTGTATATATGTGTGTGTTAGCTAGTGCGTCGTCGTTTTCCAGATAAACATTTTAGCTTATTAATGTACACAAATTAACCGCATGCAGCTTTTTTTTTATGACGAGGAACCCGCAGCCGCTACTTTTGATGCGCACAAGATAAACCTCGCTTCTGTATAATAGCTTGTAAACCACACATGAGAGTTAAATCACCCTTAAGGTAATATGGATAGCCTGCAAACCACACATGAGAGTTAAACCACCCTTAAGGTGACATGGATAGCCTGCAAACCACACAGGAGAATTGGTCTCGGATCACCCACCTTCACCGCTATGCCATCTCATGGGGACAATACATGCAACTTTCTTTTTTTGTTGCGCACATGGTAAACCTCGCTCATGTGCAATAGTCTGCAAACCACACAGGAGAGTTAAAGCACCCTTACACACACAGGAGAGTTAAAGCACCCTTACCACACAGGAGAGTTAAATCACCCTTAATGTGATAGGGTGACAGACACACACATAGCGTTTCCAGTTGAATTTGAACCCATAACCTATCGGTCCCGGACTACCCACCTTCACCACTATGTCATCCCATGGGGACAACACATGCAGCTTTAATGTTTTGCTGCTATATCATTTGCTAAATTAAATATACTACTGTTTATTTGGTTTTTTAATTTTGGACACTGAATTATTTGTGATTGTGTTTGTTTTTTTGTGGGGTATCAGGCTAAGAAGATTTTTCGGAATGATAATATAGTAGAAAATAAGGGTTTTGGGCAAAAATGAAAAATAGGGCCTCCAATATAAGAATCGGGACCCTAAAATTTCAAATTCATATTGTTTTGTATAAAAAAATCAATGAAAAATGTTTTTAATCGGCTGTAAATATCACTCTAAATTTAAATTCTTAAGAGGTCTCAAGTTCGAATTATGTTACATGCATTTTAGACAAATTTGCTAAACGACCAAAAACACGTGGTATATTTATAAAAATAAAAATTAATGAAAAAAGAGAAATTAATTATTAATTATAAGTCGAGGCCTTTACCGTACTAGATGAGGAGAGAATGTAACGTGGAGAAAACGGTGAGAAAACGGCAGAGAAGCACAAGAGCGGTGGAGAAGCTGAAACTGATCAAAGACATCCAACGGCTGGGAATCGACCACCGGTGGCCGATTCCCAGCCGAGGATTGGAGGTGAAGTACGGCGTCGATGGTGTCGTCAAAGAGGTGACGATACCATCGACGCCGTACTTCACCTCCAATCCTCAGCTTTCTCTAATTAGGAAGACCTCTTTACCACGGCTCTCCGCTTCCGCCTGCTCCGCCAAGCCGGCTTCCACGTCAGCCCCGGTAAGTGACGTCATACACATGCTACAAAGTGAAAATGACTATTCTAACATGGTGATTTCCAGATGTGTTCTTGAGATTCAAGGACAAAAGTGGAAAATTCAAAGAATCGTAGGGTTACTGAGCTTATACGAAGCGGCAAATATGCGGGCTAAAGGAGAGGAGATACTGGAGGAGGCGATGGAGTTCGCCTTGCCTCGCCTAAGAAGGTCGCTTGCTGAGGTGGTGCCGCCTCTTCACGGCAAGGTTGCACAAGCCCTAGAGATGCCGAGGCACATGAGGATATGGCTAGGTTGGAAGCCAGATGGTTGTTAGATTTTTATTATGGAAATTAGATTATTAAATTAATTAATTGAAAGGATGCGTTGGTTCTTAGATGAATGGACACGTTACTTCGTGGAATGGACATATTATTTCATAAATTAAATGATGAACGAATGTGTTGATTCATGAAGAGATATATTGGTTCATGCCAAGAGGTACTTGGAAGTTGAACAAATGCAACCATTCACAATTCATCTTATTGTGAAGAGTTGTGTCCATTATGAAGAGTTGTGTCCATTACGAAAAGTTGCGACCTTTGTGAAGAGTTATGTCTTTTATGAATGGGTGCTTCAAATCTATAAATAGACCATTCTATCCAATTATTAAGCATCAATTTTCCAATTTATTTGTGTTTCCTTTCATCACATACTTTCATTTCCTTAGTCCCAAATATCAAGTAGTTCGCCGGAATTACGAGAAGTAGTGCAACTACTCGTAATGAAAAACCGTTGTATCTTGGAGACGAGTGCTATAGACCGCTTGCACCAAGTAGCGGAGCATTATCGTCTTGCGGAGAGAGAGTCTAACTCTCGCCTCGGTTTTCATTTCGTTATTTTCGCTAATCAATTTTTAATATGTTGTTTGTTATGTTGTTATAGTATTTATACTAACATTTGGTTTTATTGTCGTTATTTCTATACACCTAATTTTTAATAACAATGGTTTATGGAACAGTACGGTAAGCAAAGAGATCATGATGAAGACATTTTGGAGGTTGCAATCTTGGAGTATAACAAAGTCCAACCTCAGCACAAACCGGAACTCAATGAAATTACCATTTACCAGGTTATATGTAAACACAAATTAAGAATAAATCGGTTTTGTCAATTTTTCACAAAAGGCAAAAAACATCATTTATTCGAAAAAAATAATTCGTATTATGTTGCAGAAAAACCCTTCCTAGAGTTAAATTTTGACAGGAGGGGGATTTCGTGTAGTATTTTTTTTTTTTTTTTAAAACGCACATATTTAGAGTAATTTTATGGATTTTTCGCTTAAACACATAATGTTTTTTTTAATCCTATTATTTACAAGGGTAGGTGGTGGAAGCAACTTGGTTTGATGGAAAAGTTAGGGTTTGGTCAAGACAGACCATTGGAGTGTTTTTTATGGACCGTTGGGCTCCTACCCGAGCCTAAGTACTCCACTTGCAGAATAGAATCGGCCAAGGTTGTGGCTATTCTGCTAGTCATCGATGATATCTTCGACACCTACGGCAAAATGGATGAACTAATCCTCTTCACCGTTGCGATACGAAGGTATTTTTTAGAAATAACATTCGCAATAAAATTATTTTTCTCGAGATTAATAAGGTTATGCATTAAAATGTATATATACAGATGGGATCTCGAAGCAATGAAGAGTCTCCCCGAGTACATGAAAACATGCTGCATGGCGTTGTACAACACCACAAATGAAATATGCTATAGAGTGCTCAAGCACAATGGTTTAATTGCCCTCCCATACCTTAAAATTGCGGCAAATACTACTTCCGTCAAAAAAATTCGGCATGATAATTAGTAAAGTGGTGTTTTGTAGTGCATATTATTTAATTGATCTTTTGGTAGTTAAATTTAGTTTACACATTCTTTATCTTTTTTAGAATAAGTCACTTTTAATATGACAGCTCAAAATGAAAAACGAGTCACTTTTAGCGGGATGGAAATAGTACAAAAGAAGAATACGACTAATTAAAATTCACTACTACGTACAAGAATGAATGAATTTCTTAACACGGCGGTGTGCAGTGGATAGACGTGATTGAATGCATGATGGTGGAGGCGCGGTGGTTCAACGGCGGCGGAAGTCCACCGAACTTAGAAAAGTACATAGAGAACGGAGTGTCGACTGCAGGTGCATACAGGAAAATTCTATCCTAGACCCGGTCTTGTAGACCTGTGGTGTAGGATTAGAGTTGTGTGTTTTTTGGATTTTTTTATTTTAATAAATCTTATGTGGCATGTTTTATAACCACCGGGTCCACAACTTAAGTTGTGGACCGGGTCTAGGATAGAATTTTCCGTGCATACATGGCTTTTGTACACCTCTTCTTTATAATCGGAGAAGGCGTTACCACTCAAAACGCCAAACTATTGAGCCGAAAACCCTATCCCAAACTTTTCTCTGCTGCCGGCCGGATTCTTCGCCTTTGGGATGATCTCGGAACCGCCAAAGTATATTACATATGCGTACATATAGCCCTAATTTCTTCTACATTTAGCATTAAAAAAAGCCAACAAGTGTTTAGTGCATGACTTGAACTCAAACCATTTCTCAATTCCATGGGAGATTTTTCCACTAGGACAAGGCTATATAGATTGTAACTTTTATATAATAATATTTTTCTTTAAGCCTCAAATTGTTTGATCATCCCATAGCGCATTGGACAATTTTGGGTCAGTTTTTGACATTTGTATTCATTACTATATATATGGAAGATGCATTAGTTGTTTAGTTCTATGCAATAAGTTTTATATAATGTGTGTTGTCCAATGATATAGGAGGAGGAAGAACGATGCGACCTGGCGTCGAGCGTACATTTATTTATGAAAGAGAACAACTTGTCGACGGAAGAGGAGGCTACAATTCGCATTTTGAATGAGATTTCATATTTATGGAAGGATCTAAATGAAAAGCTCAGTTCAACAAATGAATTACCATTATCGATAATAAAAGTCGCACTTATATGGCACGAACTTCCCAGATTGTGTACAATCACAAACATGACGCATATTTTTCAAGTGTCGATAATCATGTGGAAGCTCTCTTCTCCACTCCTATTATTTCATCTTAATTTATCTTCCCTTGTAACTTGATATTTGAATTTTAGCAAATAATTTTCAATTCGAATGTAATAAAATCGTTAAGGCAAGCATATTATCGTATATAATCGGTGGAGTGCAGTTTATACCTACCTATTGTATAATTTGTATGCTATCAAATATGAATGAAATTTGCTGCGATACTTTTCACTTTCGTATCAATCAAAGATTGCCTTAAGTATTTCTTGATTGAAAAGTAGTAGAATAAAAATAAAAATCATGATATCAAAGAAAAGGGAGATTCCGTGTAAAGAGAGGTACAATAAAAATAAATGGGAGATCCCTATCTCAATAAGACACATTAATACATGTACCATGCTAAATTTAATTATAAGACCTTAATTAGCAATTCTTTGGGAAACTCTGCATGCTTTGCTAATTAATATAGCTGCATGCAATATCTTATATATATAGCCCCCTATATAAATAAGACTGTACCATGTTAAATTTAAATTATAAGAAAATAGAGAGCGTTTGGTTCGCAGCCTAGAATCGGATTTGGATTCGAAATCCTTTCTTCAAGTGGACTGATTCATTCCAATATACCTGTTTGATTTTTAATTTTCGGAATTTGAATCATTATTATACTTGCCATTTGTTTTTCAAATTCTTTTGAATTATAATAATAAGATAAATTCTCAATTTTACCCATAATTAATTAATTATACTATAAATTATGTAAATTGAAGAATAAAATAAAATTGAGAAAACAAAAAAAAATAAAGAATGAAAGCACAAAATGGAAAATGATAAAATTAAATAAGTAAAAGAATGGAAGAATGAATAACGAAAAATTAAAAAAGAAAAAAATGAAAACATGGAAAAATGGAAAAAATGGAAAAATGATAATGAAAGTTGTTGGCTTATTTTTTTAATATATTATAGGAAATTAAATTTGGGGTTTTGATCAAAACCCATTAAATACTAAGGAATTGGGAATTTTTATAATAATGTCATTTCAAAATTTTGATTCGAATACCCTTAATTAAAATACTATATTTGTATATCATGCATACCAGTATTCTAAAACTCTCTTTGATAAGGGTTTTCTAATTCTTTGGGAAACTCTGCATGCTTTGCTAATTAATCTAAGTAATCTTTGAAATTTCATCGTGATGGGGATGCGATCCGTTGAGTTATCATGAATCATCGTAGCAACGGATAGAGCCCTTAATCCTATTCCAGCCTGGTCCGGTTCTGTCCCAATTTGTGAGGAACACTACATGGTCCACCAATCAGGTAGTGTCATGTTTTTTTTAAATAAACACTATAATATTAACTACATGGTCCACCAATACACACGTGGCACTGCGTGATTGGTGGACCACTGAGTGGTCCTTGCAAAATTGGGCCAGAAGATCCTGGCGCTAATTAATATAGTTGCATGCATGCAGTCACATCTTCTATATATATATATATATGCCCCCTAAATCAATAAGCAAAATTAATATTGTACCATGTTAGGTTTAAATTATAATTTAGTATAAATTAATTAATCTAATGATATTATATGAATATATTTTTTCCCCGCTGAATTTTGACCAATATTCGGATCCTTAATTAATACGACGGCTGCTGTCTGACCAGATTCTAAGTTTGAAAAATTAATCTCAACTTTATGTATAAATAAATTGAAAAGTTGCGTAAATATAACTAGCTGGATTATGTTCTATATATAGCTAGGTCTGCAGTTGCATTTAATTTTAATATTAATTTGCTGCGCACATGTATATATTTATATATGTGTGTGATATATGTGTGTTAGCTTGTGCGTCGTTTACCAGATAAAACATTTTAGCTTCTGAAGGTACACAAATAATTAACCATGCAGCTTTCTTGTTTTATGCGATATCATAATTTGCTATATCAATATTCAATATATATGTCTATATTTGGTTTTATTATTATGGACATTGTGAATTAATTGTGATTATGTTTGCTTTTGTTTTTGTGGAATTGTGGGGCTTTTTCGTAGCAGACTAACAAGGTTTTTTCAAAATGATAATACTCCTTTCATCCCATTTCATTCGTCCATTTTCTTTTCGACGCGAATTAAGCGGATTGGTTTTATATAATAAATTAAGTGTGAGATCTATATAGCTAATTAATTATTTAAAATTAATTTGTATGGTAATAGTGTGGGATACATATAATTATTCAATTGTTTAGAGTTTATTTGAATTTGTAAAGGTGTATGACTTATTTCTTTATTTAAAAATTAGATAAGTGAAATGAGATAGTTAGAAAATGAATACTTGATAAATGTAATGTGACGGAGGAATTATGAAACATCTAGGTCGGAATCTCTCAATTCTCATTCTGATTAATTCTCATTCTGATTAATGACAATTTGGTATTGGATGTCATTAGTCTACTATGCATATAATCAACAGTTTTTTTTATTAATGTTCTGTTATTACACAGAATTATGAAACATTTTTTTGGTTGTTTCATTATTATTATCTTTGTTTAAAAAAGAAAGTAAAGTGGACCACAATTAATATAAACAGTGGATTTCATCACTTTAACACATCCCCGTCTACTTTTACCACTTTCTTAATCTTCACTACAAAATATCTAAAACATGAATAGCGGAACGGATCGAGGGAGCTTTTAATTGCTAAACGACCAAAAACACCTTGGCATATAATTAAAGAGTGAAATGAAATGAAAAATAAAATTCTTGGTGAAGGCCTTTCCCTTACTAGATCATGAGGAGAGAGGAGAAAACGGCGAGAAAACGGCGGAGAAGCACGGAAGCGGCGGATAAATTGAAACTGATCGACGACATCCAACGGCTGGGAATCGGCCACCTCTTCGACGACACCATCGCCGCGGTACTTCACCTCCAATCCTCGGCTTTCTCTAATCAGGAAGACCTCTTCACCACGGCTCTCCGCTTCCGTCTGCTCCGCCACAACGGCTTCCACGTCAGCCCAGGTACGTGTATGCAAAACCATGCATGATTTTATATTTTCATAATTAAGGCAATGTGTAATTACTATTTAAACATATGTTCACTTATCTCATTTTTCAGAAGTATTCTTGAGATTCAAGGACAAAAGTGGAAAATTCAAAGAATCGGACACGCTAGGGTTACTGAGCTTATACGAAGCGGCAAATATGGGTGCTAAAGGAGGAGAGATATTGGAGGAGGCGATGGAGTTCGCCTTGCCTCGCCTGAGACGGTCGCTTGCTGAGGTGGCGCCGCCTCTTCACGGCGAGGTGGCACAAGCCCTAGAGGTGCCGAGGCATATGAGGATGGCTAGGCTGGAAACCAGGCGGTTTATCGAACAGTACGGTAAGCAAAGAGATCATGATGCAGACATTTTGGAGCTTGCAATCTTGGATTATAACCAAGTCCAAGCTCAGCACCAATCGGAACTCACTGAAATTACCAGGTTTAATTTCCTTCTTTAATTAGTTATATGTAAGCCTTTGTAGCACGGACAATTCAGAAAACCTCAATGTAACGTGGTTGTACATGTGTCAGACATTCTGACACGATACACTCTAATTTTCGTGTCTCATATGTTTAAGTATGCATTGTACCTAATTTTACTGGAAAACACAAAATTAATTTATTTTACACTGCAAACGCCGTGTCCAATCACCGTGTCGTATCCCAAATTTTTAGAAAATATCGTGTCTCGTGTCCGTATCATGTCGTATTTTGTGTTACGTGTCTCATGTCAATGCAATATAGATGTAAACCCAAATTAAGAATAAATTGGTTTTGTTAATTTTTGAAAGGATGCAAAAAATATCATTTATTTGAAAAAATAATTGTGTTCTTAAAAAATATACTCCATCCGTCCCACGAATAATGTCCACTATCTTTCCGTCACGAGATTTAAGGAGAGTGGTTGGTTGTGAGAAAAGGTGGTGGGACCCTTAAAAAAGAGTGATTGGTTATGTGTAATAATTTGTTATTTTCGGAAATGAGGCATTATTTGTACGACATCCCAGAAAAGAAAAAGATGCATTATTTGTGAGACGAAGGGAGTATGTTGCAAAAAACCCCTCCTAGAGTTAAATTTTAACGGAAGGGGAGTTTCGTGCAACATTTTTTAAGAACTAGGTATTTTTTGAGAAAAAGGAACATAAATAAATAATTTTATGAATTTTTCATCTGAACACATGGTATTTTTTTAATTAATATTCACATTGGTAAAGAATGAAGGGTAGTGCATGTTTTTTTTTTATTTTAGGTGGTGGAAGCAGCCTGGTTTGGTGGAAAAGTTAGGGTTTGGTCGAGACAGACCATTGGAGTGCTTTTTATGGACCGTTGGGCTCCTACCCGAGCCTAAGTACTCCACTTGCAGAATAGAATCGGCCAAGGCTGTGGCTATTCTGTTAGTCATCGGTGATATCTTCGACACCTACGGCAAAATGGATGAACTAATCCTCTTCACCCATGCAATACGAAGGTTATTTTTAGAAATAATATTTGCAATTAAAATTATTTTTCTCGAGATTAATAAGGTTATGCATTTACTGTACATATATAGATGGGATCTCGAAGCTATGGAGAGTCTCCCCGAGTACATGAAAATATGTTACAGGGCGTTGTACAACACCACAAATGAAATATGCTACAGAGTGCTCAAGAACAACGGATTAATTGCCCTCCCATACATTAAATTTGCGGTAAATACTACCTCCGTCTCGTTCAAAGCGATTCAAAACTTTTCGGCATGAAAGTTAAAAAAGTGGTATTTTGTTGTGTACATTAATTTAATTTTAGTTAAATTTAGTTCACAGATTCTTTACTTTTTTTTTTAAAATGAGTCACTTTTAATGAGATGGTCCAAAATGAAATACGAGTCACTTTTAGCGGAAGGAAGGTAGTAAATAAGATTAATTATACAGTTAAACCTCGATAAAGTAATAACCTTTGGACCGAGAAAAAATATTCAGTTAACGAGGTTATTACTTTATCGATATTATTTTAGTGCATTGACCCATATTGGGACCGGAATAAATTATTATCTTAACGAGATTATTACTTTATCGAATATTATTTCATCGAGGTTTAACTGTAGTTCACTACTACGTACAAGAATGAATGAATTTCTCTTAACACGGCGGTGTGCAGTGGATAGACGTGATTGAATGCATGATAGTGGAGGCGCGGTGGTTCAACGGCGGCGGAAGTCCACCAAACTTAGAAAAGTACATAGAGAACGGAGTGTCGACTGCAGGTGCATACATGGCTCTCGTACACCTCTTCTTTCTAATCGGAGAAGGCGTTACCACTCAAAACGCCAAACTATTGAGCTGAAAACCCTATCCCAAACTCTTCTCAGCCGCCGGCCGGATTCTTCGCCTTTGGGATGATCTCGGAACCGCCAAGGTATATTACATACGCATGCTTATAACGATCGGATCAAAGAACTCATCTACATATTTTAGAAGTTTCATATATATATTTGTTGTATGAAATGTTTCTAAGCTTTTGGGTTCAAATCTTTTTAACTTGCAATGCTTGGAACATTTTTACCTTAGTTAAAAGTTAAACTAGTGGGCTGTCAAAATAGCACGAAACCATGGGCTTTTTGGCCCAAAATCCATTTGGCCCATTGGGGTCAACTAATTTGGTACTTTTTCGGGCACAAAATTTGAGTCCAGTCCAACCTTAATTATGCATTGTTCGGGTCAGCTAGGCCTGCTAGGGCATGCTTTTGGTCGCCAAATAATATGGTTTTAGAAAGACAAAAGCTCCTGAAGGCTTCATTTAGACACTTGTACTCCATTCGTCACATTTAAAGCAACTTGTTTCTTTTCGGTCCGGCCTATATATCAATATGTATATAATATGTGTTGTCGAATGATATAGGGGGAGGAAGAACGAGGCGATTTGGCGTCGAGCATACACTTATTTATGAAAGAGAACAACTTGTCGACAGAAGAGGAGGCTAGAAGTCGCATTTTGGAGGAGATTTCACGTTTATGGAAGGATCTGAATGCGGAGCTCAGTTCAAAGAATGAGTTACCATTATCGATAATAAAAGTCGCACTTAACATGGCACGAGCTTCCCAAATTATGTACAATCACAAACATGACACATATTTTTCGAGTGTTGATAATCATGTGGAAGCACTCTTCTTCACTTCTATTATTTCATCTTAATTTCTCTTCCCTATATTGCAATGTAATTTGATACTTGAATTATAATAAATAATTTTCAAATTTTTAATATAAACAAAATTAATAAGTCAAGCATATCGTATATAATGAGTATAGTCCAGTTCAAACCTACCTATTGTATAATATGTATGCTATCAAATTTGAATGAAATTTGGTGTGATACTTTACTTTCGTCTCAATCAAAAAATTGCCTAAAGTATTTCTTCATTGTAAAGTACTCGTAGAATTAAAAATATATATATATGATATCCAAGAAAAGGGAGATTCCGTATATAAAGGTACAATAGCGTAGATTGCACGCCTTTATTTTCCTAATTTGAAGAAATAATTGGAAAATAAAACAAGTAAGTACAAAAATGAGTAATAATTCAGTACTTATTAATTTTGGGTCAAAATTTTCTGGAATATTATCCCTGGACCCCCACTTTATATACCCTTCTAGAAAATTCTCCGCTCCTAGTTTACAACCCGTTTTTCCGTTTCTGTTTCTCCTCTCTTTCTCGGCCAATTTTTTTCTGCTTGCTTCTCCCGTGATAACGAATCTCTCTCTCCACAGTTTCTACAGGTAATTGCTTCCGCTGATTGTTTTGACGTTTCTTCTGGTTCGTTTAGATCACCGGAATTGAGCCTTGGTGTTTGATTATGTTTCAATTTTCGTTCGATTATCTGGTTTATTCCGTTTACTCGTGAGCGACAGTTTGTAGAGATTCTGAGGTGTTAGATTATGATTTTGGTGAATCTGATTGGTCGACTGGTGTGGTTAGGTTTTTGCTGAAGGCTGAGAAGAGATTCTGATGGCGTCGAAAAGGATACTGAAGGAGCTCAAGGATTTGCAGAGAGATCCTCCGACGTCGTGCAGTGCTGGTATGCTTTATTTTTATTTTTATTTTTTGTGATGATTTCGTGTTTACTCTGAGTAAATATGGTGAAACAGGCATGTCGGTTTGGCTAGTAATTTGTTTCTTAGAGTGTTTTTAGCAGATATTTGTAGTTGAAATAGATATTTGCGTGATCTAATGTATGCTGGATATCCGAATGCTACTAATTTGTAAAAACTTAGATTGGTGGCTAATAAACAATTTGAGTTAATTGTACTTTAACTTAGTTAATGTTTTTAGTACAACCTAAGAGCTGGGTGACATTTCTCTGCCTGGAAAATTACAGCCGGATGCAACATCTATTAGTGATATTTATTGATTTTGCGATTATGAGTGTTTGGATTAATCATCCAATTGTTAGCATTATCTATCTGTCAATCTGCTGTCTGCCGGTGTTACTGCTGAGATGATATATCATACAGCAGTTGGATATTTGTTTTATATGTTATTGTTCTATCAGCTCTTGTTGCTCTTGGGTGCCTGTTTCCAACTTAGACATGATTCCTGCAATTTTGTGTGCTTACTTTCTGATTATTTCCCTATTATTGTGATTATCATATCCCGATTGGTTCCAACTTAATTCTCATTCACATATAGGTCCTCAAGGAGAAGATATGTTTACGTGGCAAGCCACAATTATGGGGCCTTCTGATAGTCCTTATGCTGGAGGTGTATTTTTAGTTTCAATTCATTTCCCGCCCGATTATCCTTTTAAACCTCCAAAGGTACGCGTCTACTCCTGCTTGTAGTTTTCTTTTACTGTTGCAACATGGAACATTGTGTATCATGACCTCGTTAAAGTACTTTGAAGGTTAACGTGGTAGTTTATCTTAGAATTGTGAGTGAGACAACAATTACATTGGTAATTAGTAAATATTGTGAATCGTACTATTTAACAACACTTGGTTTAAGAATTGTGTTTTTTCTGTTTCCCTGCAGTTTGTTATTAACTTAATTTTCAGAATACTATGTGGTACCTATTGATAAGTCGGTTAACAAATATCCTTAATTGTAGTGAAGACATAAAAGCAGAAATTAAATTTATTTTGTCCATTTTTAATTTTCGCTCTGCAGCTATTAAAAAAAAGTTCAGTTTCTTGCTTGGAGTTGCTTGTGCTTTGCATTGTTCTATAACTTGGTTCATTTTCATTTTCCAGAATTTGTCGACCTTTATTCTTGTCGATGATTACCTCTAGGAAAATTTTCAGAAGTTTTTAATTGTGCTTTTGAAATTTTAAAAAGTTGTCTGTAGTATCCACATTAGTCGTCTTATATGCTCCTATAAACTTAGCATAGTTCATTCATATTAAAACCTTTAGGTGCCACTTCTATTGAATGCTGATATAGATTTTCCTATTCCTCGTTGGTCTCAAGCAATGATTTCATTGATGCAGGTTGCATTTATGACAAAAGTGTTCCACCCTAACATCAACAGCAATGGAAGCATTTGCCTTGATATTCTAAAAGAACAGTGGAGTCCAGCATTGACTATATCCAAGGTATCAACCAAAATTGCATTATTTAATCTAAACTTGGATCATTGAAGTCAGTTGCGAAATTAAATGTGAAAAAAAAAGTATCATAAAGTAAAATAGTTAGGATAGCAGGATAATAACATTTCCTGCCTTTTTGCTTCACATATTAGAGAGAGAAATTCATCTATGAGGAAAATATGCCCCTATTATTTTACTATCAGAAGAAAATTCTTTTATTTTACTGTCAGAAGAAAATTCTTATGAGAGATGAGTAGAGTTCTGCTGCATATGATGATATTGCTTGAGTCTTGGAATGAGGTGTATTGAAACTCTGTTTTTCTATATGTAAAAAGGCCGTGTTATGTTTTATATTCCCTGATGTTGTTCAGATGATTGAGTCTTAATTTAGTGTATATCGACTCCACACTTTAATTAAATAGTTGTATGACTTATATTTTGAATCCCTTTAATGTTGATGGCAGGTCCTGCTGTCTATTTGCTCTATGTTGACGGATCCGAACCCTGATGATCCCCTTGTTCCAGAAATTGCTCATATGTTTAAGACGGACCCGGCAAAGTATGCGTCCACTGCTCGCACCTGGACCCAGAAATACGCCATGGGGTGATGCTCGATCTGTTCTTAGTATGTCTCTTAGACTTTGCTTGCTTAGTGTTTTTCTGTCTATGTTTGGATGAAAATCCTCAAGTATTGGTTATATTTCTGCTCCAGCACTGAGGGTTGAATTGGAATTTCATTGCTTTCATGATTTAACTTGTGCTGTCAGTTTACTAAATTCAAACCACTATTTTTGCCGGAAAATTTTCTCCGTCACACAATTTGTGCTCCTATGTGTCGTCCCAATAAGGGTGCACAATGTGGGATTTAGAAATATTTCCGTGGTCATGAAAATGAGTTGTCTTAAGTTAGGTACGTGCCAAGCAAGGTCTGACTTTATCTAGTTAATTTCTATATTTGTTTCCGTTAAAAGTGGCTCACATTCCGACTGAACGTCCCACTATAAATGGTCCGAACCTTATTTGGTAAAACTTAATATCTTCTCTCTTACTTTGGGTGTGATTGCAAGACTTTATTTTTTATCACTTAATTGTTGATCGCGTAAATAGTTTGTTGATGTTTGTGAAACTTGGTTTCTGTGTTAGCTTCTTTAAAATTAAGCAGTTAAATTGTTTAATTAAGTCGTTTTTTTAAGCTTTTATTGAGATATTTTTGGTGTTTAAAGCATCATAATTTTTGAAACTATCAAAATTATTATTTTCTATATTAATTACATAAATTCCATAATTGCTTTTGCTTAAGCAAAAGTAAATAAGAAATATTTATAAACAACAGTTGCAAATACACTCTTTATCCTACTTTACAAAATCTCATTTGTTATTTTATTCATCTCATCTATCCTTCTTTCTTATTTTATACTTATTCGCTTAATTTTTGTGTCGAAAAGTTTTGGAGCGTTTTTAGTGGGATTGAAGTAGTTCAAATGTTTTTCTTGCTATGATGGTGAATGAGCAATTAGTCGGTTACCGCCACGAAAGAATGGGGTCCAGAAAAGTTTGTCTGGTAAAGTATAAATGTCTACATAGATCAATGGGTAGAGGTTGAACATTCATTTTCATGGCCACTTATGTATTTTCAATTTGAGATTAGATTTCATGGCGTTTAAGCTTAATATATTCAGTGGAAGGCCCAAGCAACCGAAATAGACATAGTTAGCAAATTGTTTAGTCAATGCTTTTGGTTGGCACGTGTAATTTAATAAAATAGGTGAGGATTTGTATGTGTATGAAAATAGCAGTGGTGGATTATAAAATAAATGGATATTGTGCATAAAATAATATTGGATTGATTTTGAAGCAATAGCAACAGCACGTGAGGGCCCAATTATATCTTTGCTTCGTATTCAAGCTTGTGCCCATTGGCCAGCCGTTGCATACTTTTCAATGCCACCACCAGTTGACTTTTAGCCCTCTCTTATCAATAATTCAATATCAATCAATTTCCCCACGACATACTTTTACACGTTCAAAAGAAAATAAATCTACTGAAGTACATATTTATGAATTTTTTAAAATAATATTTCCTTCAATCTTGTCAGGCTAATCTTATTTATTTTTGTTACGGAGATTAATATGAGTAGTTTGTTGTATGAAGGGAGATAGGCTCCATAGAGAAAAATTAAGAGTTTGTGTAGTAATTTTTTTCATTTTAAGAAATAGAACAAGTTAAACGAGATAACCAAAAAAAACAAGACCAGTCAAATGAATTTCATAAAATAATTAAAAAGAGAATATACTAGTATTATTGATTATGTGGCTTCCTTGAATTCACCCTTGAACATTATGTAATCCACTAGTGATTTTATTTAATGACAAGAGATCAAGACATTGATGATCGTTATTAATATGCTATTGAGAGTTAGATCAAGTACAAGTGGAGGAGCTAGAGCGGACTAAAGAGGTGTTATAATAAGTTTCTCTTTCATTCCAATTATCCATTATTTTTTTTCAAGTCTGCCTCACTTCAATTGTTGGTTTTCTTTTTATTTTTGTAAAATAATACTCTACGTAATTTAATGAATTTACTACTTTATTATTCATCTATATATAACAATTTTATTAATCTTCGTATGAAAAATAAACTAGACAATTGAAATGAGATGAATGAAGTATAACATATGTCAGATCTTATATACTATTTGTTTTAGTTGTATGGAAAATACAACAACAACAAAAAAAAATTATCCATCGGAACTATCCTTTGTTCTTTCATGGAGTGTGTTTATTACTACCGATGTTATTTTATACTCTTGAAATTTAATTTTTGGCTCTGTAATATTGGATACATTCGATTCCCGAATGACAAGCAATAGTACTCCCTCTGTCTCATTTAAAGCAACGTGTTTTTCTTTTCGATGTGTCCCATTTGAAGCGACACGTTTCCTAAAAAGGAAATAACTTTTTAAAAAATTACAAATTCGTTCATATTTTATAATTTATCTCTCTTATTTTATCAACAACTCTCTCATTATCTCACTTATTTTTTCTCTCATACTTTATCATTCACTTTCTTAAGTACCGCGCCCAAAAGAAACTCGTCCTTTTAAACGGGATGGAAGGAGTATATTTTATGAATTAAAAGTTTATAAGTAAACCAATGTTCAAAAAAGAAATAATCCATAAACACAGTCTTAACTTAGATTTCCTCGCATAGTGCCAGCATCAACTACATGGAATTGTTGCTTAAATTTTAAAAAAAAAATTAAACCAATGTTTGTAGATATTCTAGAACTATTAGTTAAAAACCTCCTTTTGGTCGTTTTTCAGCATATTAAAATCAATTCAATAGTGTTAAGTTAGGTCAAACGTAAGCAAGGGGTCCCTACGACAACACATACTAATTTTCCAAATTCAATTTCTTAAATCATTACTTTTCATGCAAGCAATATTTATTATAATATATTTTTACCCGACCCGCGTAATAACTCATCAAATTCATAAATCGGAATATTTTTAGAATACCAAAATCAGTTTTAAGTAAAAAAAAAAAAACAACCTCAATGTGGGAGAGAAATCAATTCTATTTGTTCGGATTATTGTCTATCATAAATTATGATTATATATTAATTTATTACCAACTGAATAAAGAAGATTGGAAAATACATGGAAACTCAATTCATGAAGAAGATTGAAGCTGCTTTCCCGTGATACGGTCGAAGAAATTTTGTGATAGTTGGTAATTATTGGTGAAAGTTTGGTGGAAAGGCGAAAAATATAATAGTAGAATTTTCAAGAATTGTAATAACTATAGCGCTAGTTGTATGATATTAAATGAAATAATGTGACACGTTAAGGCGAGCCCATCAACATCATGTGAAAATGTTGCACCCCAGTCCCACATACATCAAATTATGTCACGTCCTCACAATTGTGTTTTCTTGATTGGCTACAAATTCTGTTTGTTAATAATTTTTATTTAATATTATTCTAATGTGTAGGCTCGCCTTACTTTATTACATTCCTTCTAGTTTCATTTCATTTTATACCGATTTTAAGAATTGATGCAGTGGTGGTACATATTTAGTTTAGTATAGTTTATTTTTTAATATAATTTACATGTAAGAATGAGATTTATTTAATGCGTATAGCATGTACGGAAGTAATTACAAACTTCTCTCCAAACAAGAAAGTCAGGATGAAATTAGACGGTAAAAGCCATACCTTTTTTATTATTTATTGGTTAAAGTCATAATTCGTAATTACTTAGAATAGGAATGATATGGATAGTCAATTGGATCGATTCTTTAGGGTAAAATTTTGTACTCATATATCGATTAATTCGTTTTGAGTTATAGCAGAAAGTTCATATAACACCGCTTAGACGCCTATAACCTATTTTGAGTAATAACAATTATTAATTGGTAATATTTGGACTACCATCAAGGGTTTATAAATCTCGGGGTCTAAATTTTTTAAATTTAACTAAGATGTAAATATTATTATTCAAACTTTAGACCTCTTAAAAATCCATGTGTATTATTTTTGCTAAATTAAAACATTTGATTCGTGGAACCCACCGCCGCTATATTCGTTGCGCACTGGGTAAACTTCACTCCTTGTGCAGTAACCTACAAACCACATAATAGGTTCAACCACCCTTAATGTGATAGAGTGACAAGCAAATTAAATAATGGTGTTGATGAAAATTGAACCCACCTTCACCTTCACCGCTATAGCTAATAGTTTTAAGTCGAATCTGTCGTGTATATAATTACACGTACGAACGAGAACTACCGTCCGTATTATGTAGGTCCCATTAGAAAGGATCTACTAGACTCGTGCTAATCTAACTTTCCACACACATTCGTTTAAATTTATTGGAAGAAGCAACGACTGAATTAATGGGAGCGGGTGTGGATCATTGTTTCCCGCCAAAAAGAGCGGTCTGACCACCGTCCCCCGCCACCACCACGCCCACCACCGGGCCCCACCCATCCCTTTCTCCAAACCAGTGGACCAGATATACATACACGTAGCAATATTCGTATACGTATACGTGTACATTGTGCATAGGAGAGGAGACCACTCTTGTCCACAACAACTCTTGTCTTTCTACTTTAATGCTCACTCACTGTATGCCACTCTCTCCCACTTCATTTTAAATCCCTCCTCCTTCCTACTCTCTCTCTCTCTCTCTCTCTCCATTTTAAATCTCTCCTCCGCTCTTCTCTTTCCCACCCCCAAGATCCTCTCTCCTGCCCCCCTTCTCTCTCCCACTTCATTTTAACTCCTCCTCTCTCTCTTCCACACACTCTCCTACTTACATTTTAAATCTCTCCTCTCCTCTCCTGTCTATTCCCTATCTCACAAGTCACAAATATCTTCTCACTCTCTCTCTCTCTCTCTCTCTCTCTTCAACACCTTACTACTTTCAACTGGGCTATACTTCTTAGGTAGAGGAAATCTAATCTTCTAGCAAAGAAAATTTTAAATTTTGTATTTTTGTTGCAAAATTAAAAATATTTGATTTCTTGATTTTCTTTTTGCTGAGCTTCAATCGAGTGGAGCTCTACTGATCTCATGGAAGATGATCAGCTACAACCCTCTATCAAATTCACACAACAAGTCGTCACGACTAACAAGATCGCCACCCACGGCGGAGCCGCCAACGGCCTCAGCCGCAAAGTCGTGAGAATCGTCCTCACGGACGCCGACGCCACCGATTCCTCCGGCGACGAGTCGGACGGCTACACGCACAGAGTCCGGAGACACGTGGAGGAAATCAAGTTCAGAAGCTCGCCGCCGCGGCTGGAGATTTGCCGCAGCAACAAACGGAGGAGAAGCTCGCCGGAAGACGACTCTTCCCGCCGGAAAAAGTTCCGCGGCGTGAGGCAGCGGCCGTGGGGGGAGATGGGCCGCGGAGATCCGAGATCCGACCCGGGGGAAACGGGTCTGGCTGGGGACCTACGATAGCCCGGAGGAAGCCGCCGCCGCGTACGACAAGGCGGCCGTTAGGCTGAAGGGTCCCGCCGCCGTGACCAACTTTCCCGAAGCGACGGCTCCGACGGAGTCCGTTACGGAGAGTGACGCCGTGTCGTCAGGAAAGGACACCGCTTTGTCCCCGACGTCGGTGCTCCGTTACGAGGATTTCACGCCGTTTGATGGCCTTGACGTTGACTTCGGATTTCACTTGGACTGGCCGTTAAGTTTGCCGGTTGTCGGAATGTCGGGAGATTTCTATGGGAAGGATGAATTCGGCGAGTTTGACTTCGACGAATTCATTAATGAGCTAAGGTGACGTAAGCATGTCCGGAGTGGCTTCACTTGATTGGTCAGGGGGCTTGTGACGTGGCGAGTTGGCGGGAATGCGAGGGTGTATTTATTGCTACTAGTAGTTAACTATTGATTATTAATAGCCAATATACGGCGATTTTGTGAGGGGACAATTGTTGGGTTTTAGTGTTTTTTTTCTTTTTGTATATTTAAATGTTGAAATTTGTCAAAGTATGATACTATTGTTTATTGTTATTAAATTTTATATAGTAAAATCTACAAGAAACGGAAAATGTTTGTTTTGGACTACCAAAATATATTGAGTTTCACGAGTGATTTGCTTTATAATTTTTGTTGTTACAAATAATATACTTTTTCTCATCCAAAATTGCATATTTCGTTTTTTAATTCTTAATCTTAGATGTGCCATTGAGTGATTACACTAAGTCAAAATACAAGTAAATTAATATAGTACTTAATAATAAATCTCACCTAGGATACTAGATATCATCTAATGTACCATGTGATCTTTCAAGCGAGAATATGAGACACATGGAAAAATCTACGAAATTGTAAGTTGAAAATGAAGGGTATATTTTATTATAGTTGAAATTATGTTGAAAATGTCACAATAAGGAAAAAATGAAGAGAAGGGTGGCTTCTACTGAGTCTCGTGGTTGAATGAATCTTCCTAGTTGTAATATTTTCGAGTGATTAAGAAAATTCGAGAAATCTAGGTGAAATTTGATTACTTAATTATTGGAATTGGGTTCAAGCCTGTATCATTCCATGAGATTTTGTAATGGAATTTATAAAAGAGTTATTGTTATTAAAATTTAGGTATGAAGAAATGTAGCGACAATAAACCAAATGTTAGTATAAATACTACAACAATATAACAAACAATATATAAGAATAGATTAGCGAAAATAACGAAATGCAAACCGAGGCGAGAGTTAGACTCTCTCTCCGCAAGACGATAATGCTCCACTACTCGGTGCAAGCGGTCTATAGCACTCGTCTCCAAGATACAACGTTTTTTCAATTACGAGTAGTTGCACTACTTCTCGTAATTCCGGCGAACTACTTGATATTTGGGACTAAGGAAATGAAAATATGTGATGAAAGGAAACATAAATAAATTGGAAAATTCATTCTTAATAATCGGATGGAATGGTCTATTTATAGATTTGAAGCACCCATTCATAAAAGACATAACTCTTCACAAAGGTCGCAACTTTTCGTAATGGACACATGGACACAATTCTTCACAATAAGATGAATTGTGAATAGTTGCATTTGTTCAACTTCCAAGTACCTCTTGGCATGAACCAATATATCTCTTCATGAATCAACACATTCGTTCATCATTTAATTTATGAAATAATATGTCCATTCCACGAAGTAACATGTCCATTCATCTAGGAACCAACACATCATTTCAATTAATTAATTTAATAATCTAATTTCCATAATAAAAATCTAACAGTTATGGACAAAACTCACCAAGAGTTTAGAATTATCGATTACAATAAACATCTTATATGAAATTTATATCACAAAAACATAGGTGGTCGACCTTCCCTGAGGACATGAGGGCTCATATTTTTTGAGTTAGTAATTGTGAATTAGTTGGATTAATTGATTAATAAACTCGAACAAAAAATTTAATCAAAATGTTAAAATAAAATACAATCCGACCTTATTTAAGGTCGACTTAACGAAACACTACCTGAATTTATATCTCATTACTAACCCCATCAGAAATGTTCATCGTGTTATAAAAATTACAATCTTTATTGACTGTGTCGTGATTTGGGAAAGTATTAATAATATTTGTAATAAAGTGTAATTAATCGAGCATTAAAATCATTATTTGCGAGCAGTATCATTATATGAAACGAGTGTAAATTAGAACCCGGCGGCTGTGGAGTGCAGTCCTAAATGAATGGGGTCAATTAGAGAATTAAAGTTGGGAAAAAAAATCATAATTAACAATAACATGGATAAGCATGAGAATTGATTGGATTGGGTGGGTGGATATACTATACAGTTAAACCTCGATAAAATAATAATCATGTGATTGAAAAAAAAATATTCATGAGGTTATTACTTTATCGAACATTATTTTAGTGCATTGACACATATCAGGAACAGAAGAAATTATTATCTTAGCGAGATTATTAGGGGTGTGCATAAAAACCGTCCAACCGCCTCCGCCCGCTTGACCCGCCCGTTGAAAATCGTAACCGCCGGTTAATTTTTTTCAAAATTAACCGCAGTTCAATTTTTTAGCAAACCGCCATTGAGCGAGTGGGTCGCGGTTTGCCGGTGGCGGTTAACCGACCCGCCCGCCGCCCTAATTTTTTTCTTTTCTAATATTAGTCTTAACTTTTCTAAATTAAAAGCTTTAAATTAAAGCCAGATTATAGATACAACATGACTCAACAAAGTGGTATTTCAAAAATTCATTTTCCATATGAATGTGTCTTAGTGCCGTGAATATTAGAATATATTATCACACTCATTTCATTTGAAGTTAAATACATTGTCTGATTTGGACTTTTTGTGTATGTGGTACCCCAAAGTGTTGTCTCATACTTCATGTTTAAAACAAATAATTATCTTCCCGTAGTAGGTTTTGTTCATTCTAACTAAATCAACTTACAA
This sequence comes from Lavandula angustifolia, assembly GCA_028984105.1. Lineage (NCBI taxonomy): Eukaryota > Viridiplantae > Streptophyta > Magnoliopsida > Lamiales > Lamiaceae > Lavandula > Lavandula angustifolia. The sequence goes on from CM054826.1 coordinate 3,197,347, forward strand.
AATTCGTCAAAGTCGCTATAGATAATAACGAATTAAGTAGTTAGGATATCTAATTATTTGACCCGCAAAACCGCCCGCAAACTGCCCCACCCGTGACCCGACCCACAACGGTTTTGAAAAAAATAAAACCGCCACAGTTTGTAAATTCATGAAACCGCCTATGTGTAGATCGGTTAATTTTTACTCCCGAACCCGCCCGAACCCGCCCGCGCACACCCCTAGAAAATATGATAATAATTTTTTACCAAATTAGGAAAGTGGCCACAAATAACGGGACACCTCTTTCAGGAAAGTGAGCCACAAATAGCGGGACAAATGGAATATTACTTTATCGAGGTTTAATTGTATAATATTTTGAAGGGGCGTTATAGACCCTTTAGTCTTCATGTAATTTCGCTCCGTTACTTATATCGAAATACCGTAATTACAAGCATAATTAATTACTCCTCCCATCTAATTATTTATGTTCCATTTTTTTTCTTATATAAGATATAAGATTAAGCACGTAAAAGTAAAAAAAGTTATTTATTTCAAGCCAATTTCATAGATTATTATATGTGCTATTACCTAAAAATGAAACAAGGAAAAAAATTATAAGCCACCAAGTAAAAAATAAGCTTTTTATGATTTAGAATCATGGGATTAGACTCTAACAAGGGCAAAATTGTCCGGTAACATAATAATTAATAAGTGGCTAAATGGTGTATATTTTCTTATTAGATTCTAAACTATAACATTTGATATAGTTGCGGGGCGAGGGAGCAAATATAGAAACTTCCCTGATCGGGCTTTGTAGCAGAGCCCATCAAATATTACGGCCCAGCCCAAAATATATCTTGCTCCATATACCATTCCCTCCTTGAACTAGGGCTCCACAACAAAGGATTCCAGCGGAGAAAAGTTTCATCTCTTCATTGCAGCATTCAGGTATTTGCTATTATCTTGAATTATTAGCAATTTATGTTTCGCGTTTATCGCAGATTAGTGGTTAAAGAGACTAGAGAAGCAGTTAGTATCTAAATCTGTAATTTAGGGACAAAAAAACCGGGAAGATTGAGTGTAAGAGGCGTAGATTTGGCTGTGGCTTGCGAGAAATCGAGACCTAATCTATTTTCGCGTTCTTCAGTACTTTGTGGATTTTGAGTTCGGCTAAGTTGGAGAATCGATTATTATAAATGTGTTGAGGGTTTTTTGTTTTATGAGATGTGTCTCTAATTTTTTGTTTGGATTCGGGCGCAGATCTAAATACAATCATGGCGGAGGTTGATAGTCAGAATGATGTGAAAGAGGAGGTTAAGGATGATGCAGCAGATGTAAGTGTTTTTTCCTTCCTTGCACTATGTGTCGATTGTATTTTTTTTTTCTTTTTTTTCTGTGAATTGTTTAGGCTTATGACTTCCTGGTGCGTATCTTTATTAATGCAAAGCTAGTTGAATAGAACCACCAAGACTGTAGTCTGGTTCCACCAGACAGTGATTTAAAGAAGCTAATGGTTTCTATCTGTTGGTGGCATTTCGATTATGAAATATAAGCTGTGTTTGTAAAATATAGTTCTAAGCTTTTCAAGCATACCATAATGCAATACTGAGTTTGACCATAATTTACAAACCCGAATTTAATGTTTTGTAATTTTCTTTTGGAAGATACCACTTTCCAAGTATGCTGTGCTTTATGCTAATTAGCCCTTAAAAACTTTGTGTCATTAAAAATGCAGATAGCCCCATTTGACCCTACAAAGAAAAAGAAGAAGAAGAAGCCAGTGGCCCAAGAACTAGCTGACGATGATTCTGTTGATAATCTAGCTGAGAAAACTGAGAGCTTGTCTGGTATGGAGTGATTCTGTACATATTATGTTGCAACTTGATATTTCTCTACTTAATATTTGTAGTTCTTAGTTCTTACATATGTATCTCATCTTTATCCAGTTTCTGATGGTCTTGAAACATTTGCTGGTCTGAAAAAGAAAAAGAAAAAAACAAGTGAGTGATATTTTAGATCTTTTTCATGTGTTTTTGAGGAAATATTTTGTGCTGTTAAATAATGTGTCATTATGCACAACTCTTGCAGACACATACTGATTTGACTGAAGAAAAAGAAAATGTTGGTGATGATGTGGATGGTAAGAATTGGTCGTGTTATGCCATCTTAAAATTTTATTCTTCATCACTTGGATTCGTGATTGAAAATTTTGTTTATGAAAATTATAGATACAGTTGGAGAGGATGAGGAAGCAGAAGGGATTGTGTTGCAACAATATCCATGGGAAGGAAGTGATCGGGATTATGAATACGAGGAGGTAATCAAGGCTTTCTTATTTTTGTGCTCTTCTTGCATTTACCACCTCGCTGATCTGTTTGTTGTTTCGCTAGAATATTAATTCTGTTTTAACATTTGTAGCTTCTTGGGAGGGTGTTCAACATTCTCCGTGAGAATAACCCTGAACTTGCTGGAGATAGGCGCAGGACAGTTATGAGACCTCCTCAAGTACTTCGTGAAGGCACAAAGAAAACTGTTTTTGTGAATTTTATGGATCTCTGCAAAACGTATGCCGTCTTACTTTTCTGTTGAATATTAAGTTGTATGTACTTAAGATTTACATATTTGACTTTTTAATGTGGCAACAACTCTACCACTAAACTTCAATTTTATTATCATTTTGGTGCATCATTCATGTATTCAAAATGCTGCTTTATTTTGTTCTGATGCTCACAAATTTTTCATTCTTCTCAGGATGCATAGACAGCCAGAGCATGTGATGACTTTCCTTCTTGCTGAAATGGGAACAAGTGGTTCTCTTGATGGGCAACAAAGATTGGTTGTTAAAGGGAGGTTTGCTCCCAAGAATTTTGAGGGAATATTGCGACGCTATATTAGTATGTTTCGCATTTCTATTCCTAAGCTTTTTTTATGAATAACTGGTTTTCTCATATTATGTTCTATCCAAAGTCCAGCATATATCTGTTTCCATTCACCGATTTCTTGAATTTGAAAATTCATATTGCAGCATATTAATTTTAGATTGTTATTTATATCGTGTCTTCTTTGTATGGACTGTGGATTATAAATGCCTCTATTTGACTTGCTAATCTTTTTTATGCTATGGTGCAGATGAGTACGTCATATGCAATGGTTGCAAAAGTCCAGATACTATTCTTTCAAAGGAGAACCGCCTCTTCTTCCTCAGATGTGAGAAGGTAGTTCCCAACTTCTTGAAATATATCTGTGCTTCTTTTTGTTAGCAACTCAAGGCTTGTCTTGCAAAATGTATTCCTTCTTCGGGAATTTAGTGAACTAAGTTTTAAGGTGCTTTATTTGATTTCCATTCTGGGTCGGTGGAACCTTTTGCCTCCTATTTGAATACATATCTTGAATGTTCTGAGGTCTCAGGTGGTAAAAGGGTAACATGGATGCTTAACATTTTATTTTATCTTCCCTCACCCTTCCCGCATTGACTTATCGAGACAAAATATTCGGCATTTGTGCTCAGGGGGGTCTTATTGTTGGGTGTGTGAAATGGTAGGAATGTGGAAATTTATCCAAGGGCCTGTGATGATCAACATATTTGCCTACATTGTCCGATCTCGTTAGTTGAAGAGTGTTTCTTTATTAAATCTGAGGCCTTTGGGGAAGTTTATGATTTTTGTTAGTATCTAGCACTTCAGCTTGCTGGATGCTTCATAATAACATGAATACCACGTATTCTACATATCTTCTGGACTGCAGAAGCTTTTGGTTTTTATGGGATTCTGATTTTATAAATTTCCTAGTGTATCTTTTTCATAAACTTTACACAATTTAATTCATGTTGCTATGGTCCCCATATCGTCTTACCCTTGAATTGGTGATGGAATTTGATAGTTAGTGTTCTGTCATGTGGAGGTTCATTGGTTCTTAACTTAAACTAATGTCATCATTTTCTCCTCCAGAGGCCTGTGATGATCAAAATATTTGCCTACATTGTCTGATCGAGCTAGTTGAAGTGTGTTTACTGACTCTGAGGCCTTTGGAAATTATTTTCACATGCTTCTTTTATCTCTTGCAAATTTTCAAATGCTTCTTTAATCTCTTGACACGCTTTCTCTTGGCTGGTGCTGTCCATTTATTTCGTACTGTCAGTTATATATACTTGTAGATTGCAGACCCGAAAGTTAGTTTTGAGTCTGGATCTCGCCCTGTTGAAAACGTGCTCTGTTGTTGAAAAACTCGTTCAACTTGAAATTTATTATTAGGAACTTCCTTCTAAGATCTACAACATTCTTCGTGCTTTGTCAATTGAAGCATGTATCGGTTTATTGGTTCTAAACCGAGACTGTTGTCGTTCTTTTCTCTTCCAGAGGCCTGTGATGATTAAAAATATTTGCCTACATTGTCTGATCGAGCTAGTTGATGTGTGTTTGTTTGACTCTGAGGCCTTTGGCAGATAATTTTCTAATATTTCTTTCAAATACTTGCACATTCAAAAGTTACTTTCGAGTCTAGTAGGCCTGTGATGATTAAGATATTTGCCTACATTGTCTGATCGAGATAGTTGAAGAGTGTTTATTGACTCTGAGGCCTTAGCTAAATAGTTTTCAAATATATCTTTGGGTTTATTTGCTACATCCTTCTACTTGGAAGTTTATTCTTGGATCCTTTCTTTGGCTTTTAGAAGTGATTTTGTTGGAAATGGAATAATGTACCTGCTTCATTCAAAGATTGGATTAGCTGTGGAAATAATAAAAATCTTTTATTTACTTTCTGGGATGTATCACAGTTTTAGAGTTATAGCTTAATAGTTTGAGTATCCAATCATATTCAGTTACTTATTCATTATTCCTTCATTTCTTGTAGTGTGGTTCTGGAAGATCTGTAGCACAGATCAAGGCTGGATTTGTTGCTCGTGTTGGTCGCCGGAAGGCCGGAACATGATGAACTACTGTTGTGCTTTCCAGAATGTTTTGTTGTATACTTGAGAGGTGCTTGGTTGAGGTTTTAGTTGGCGTAATCCTGTGGCACTATCTTTTTCTCAAATAAGAACAGCTTTTACTTTGTGAAGTTTTTGTGTAGTCTACATGCACTAGTTGAAAATCTAGTGTTGCAGATGCCCCAATACATTTGGTTAGAATCTATCGATCTATTTTAGCGGCCCAAATTATTAAATTTCAGTAGTCGTATTGTGAAAATATGAATATCTTATTTTTAAAAAATAACTTTTTTTACACAACTAATTACTTTTTTTTTTGGGGGATTTACCCTTTATTTACAACTAATGACAACCAATAACTTTCGTTAATACACGTCTCAAAAAGTAATGAGACAAGTTCAAATGAAAGGAGTTTATTTGACTGCCCAACATTTTTGCACATAACCAATAATTCTTCTTAAAATCCGTGCAGAAAAATTTTGGAGCAAGAATTGAGGGATGGATGGAGTAGTAGATTTCGAACGGATTTGTCCGTTTATTCATAACTATTGACTTAACTAACAATTTTTTCGTTAATACATGTGCCGAAAAAATATGAGACACGCGCAATGGAATAACTTTTTCGTTAATACATGTGCCGGAAAGAAATGAGACAAGCACAATGGAATTAAGGGAGTATGATAATAGATTTTGAACCTAAATCCAATTCCCTGTAACTAACCAAACGCCCTCTAATTGTTACCATAGATTAAAATTATAATCTTGTATCTAGACTAGAAATAGCTTAAGAAGATTATGATCTCTTGTTTTACTACTTCAAATCCGGATAGCTAGGACTAGGAGCAACCTTAATATAGATGTCTCTCTCTCTCAAGCAGGTATTTAGCTCCAAAGGCCACAAAATTAACATATCTGGTCATGATTAATTTAGCCATGCTGGTAAACTTTTAGCCACTCTTCTTAAAAAGGAAAACACTTCGCAATAACACTATTCTCGATCCAACATCCTCCGGCAAGTGTAATGTGAACGGGGTTCGTTGCATATTCATGATTTCACATAAACACTAATCGATCCACATTCTCTTCCATGCTAATCTAATCCAATCCAATCCAATCATGTCGACCTTAAAATTAACAGGCCGATCATCGATCCCAGAAATGGATCACAACGTCAAGCGGATGTTAAAACTCATAGAAGAGGATGCAGATTCGTTCGCCAAGAAGGTGGAGATCTACTACGAGAAGAGGCCGGAGCTCATCAATCTCGTCGAGGACGTGCATCGGATGTATCGATTATTGGCCGAGCGCTACGATCACGTCACCGGCGAGCTCCGGAAGAATATTCCGTCGGATATCCAATCGCAGTGCTCCGGAATCACCGATCTCGGATCGGATCCGCCGTCCGCATTGCCGTCCCCGGGGACGAGCCGCCGCCAATCCGGCCACCGCGCGGCTGGATTCGATTTTTTCCTAGGGCAAAACGGCGGAATTGGATCGGATGTCTACAATAGAGAAGGATATGATTCGTCGCTGGCGGAGTCTGAATCGGAATCTGACGATTCCTCTGTTAATTTCTACTCGGAGGAGCAGGGGTTGCGCCGGAGGATTGTGGATCTAGAAGCGGAGCTTCGTCAGGTCAAGAAAAAATTCAAATCGCAGGAGGAAGGTTCTAGGAGTTGTGATGAAATCGCAAAGGGTAGTCATCTCGTCGGCTTGGATCCGCCGATTGAGGTACAAGACTGCAACAATTTCTCCGCCGGCGGCGAAGTTTTCGATTCCGATCGGAAAGTTCTCACGCTTTGGGAAGAACATAGACTCACAAAAGAGAAGCTTCTAGAATCGGAGCAGGAAGTCGCAAGGCTGAAGCAGGATCTCACAATCAAGCAGAGTCTGCAAGATCAGCTAAAGACGTACAATATCAATCTATCGAAACGCGATCGAGAGATTCAGATCTTGACCGAAGAAAATGAGAAACTCCGATCGGAAACAGCTCGATTCTCGGAATTAGGGCTGAAGCACGATCTGCTGCTTGACGAGAGAGATGATCTCGAGACAGAGCTAACTTCGAAGGACGATCAGATCGACCGAATGAGCCGCCATATCCAGCAACTACACATGGAGCACGTCGAGCTGATCGCAGGAGCAGAGGACGCGCGGCGAGCGGCGGAGGAGCTCCGGTCGAAGAAAAGAGATCTGGAGAGGGAGGTGGAGAAGAAGCAGCAGATCATCGTTCAAGGAGCGGATGAGAAACGCGAAGCGATAAGGCAGCTCTGCTTCTCGCTCGAGCACTACCGCAACGGCTACCATCGCCTCCGGGAGGTCGTCGGCGGCGGACATAACGCGGCGGCGTAGCCTCCGTGCTGCTCACGCTTGGGGCTATTTTTGTCAGTCTCGTTCGTCTTTAGATATTTGTAGACGAGTCTTTTTGTTAAATCGTGCTTCGTGTTTTGTGGTTCTGTTTTGTTTTGCAATCTGAGGAATAAAATCCCATCTTGTAGCCTTGAAAGCTCTGATGCTGACAACTGTCGATAAAATAAATAATGTCGATAAAATAAATATTTTAGTATGACGTCATCAAGTAAGTCATTCGAACCTACTGACATTTTAGTATGACGTCATCAATTACGTCATTCTCTGATGTTCAGTCAACTACAATTCACCAATAAGTCTTCCTCAGTGAGAGGGACACAACCGTTACGTGATGTGTACTACATATATTACGACTCATTTACGACAAAACTATACTTCAATCAAGTTACGTGTAAGGGAAAGTATGACAAAAGAAAATCTTAAATTTTTAGTGGTATGAATTGATCTTAGATTATATAAATTATTTTGAGTTATATTATAAGCTATTTTTAAAGGTTATATGAGGTTTAAACGACTAGCTATTTTAAGCTATTATTTTGAGTTGTATTATAAGCTATTTTAAAGGCTATTATTTTGAGGTTATATGACAAAATCATGTACTACTGATTTTGTACATGATTTTAAAATATTTGTAATTACGAGACTAAGATGTTATTTTGGCATAAAACAACATCCATGCCTTCAAGAGAGACTCAATTTGGGAGTGTTTTTTTTCACTTGTGTACAATTGGCATATTGAAATATCGTGTATTTACACGAGTATTGTGAAAATAATGTACAAAATCATAATCCATTTTAAATTCTCATATTTACATATTTATAACTCTTGTTTTACTATATGAATATATAATATAGGAGAAAATTTTTGGACTAACTAGTGAAGCACATTAATATAAGTGTCACGGTACTCCCTCATCCATGGACAGACATACGTGTAGCCAAGGGAAGAGTGTCATCCATTGATTTTTGCTTTTTTATTAATTTTTTTTATTAAATTTAGTTTGTATATCTTAATAATTCTATTAAATTATATAATATTTTATATTCTAATATATTTACATAATAAAATTTCACAATAAATTTATATTATATTTGACTCAATTAAGGTGTTTTTCCAATCAAATAAATTTGTATTATATTTGACTCAATTTGTATTAAGTTTTTTTCCAACCAAATTCTAGGTAATAATCTATTTTCTTTATATATATATAAGTATTTGCCACTATATTTTCATATTAGTTCTTCTTTTCTCAGCCAAAAGTTAAAATTTATGTAATTTAAATTATACTAGTGCAATTGGTTTTATCATTTTTTACAATAATTTAGTTGTTAGTTTGATATTTATACGTAAAGTTATGTAACCTTTTTTTTTTTAGATTTCGTGTTTTTGGTATAAAAAATTCATAGGTTTCGTAGATATAATGGAAACATGAATTTGTGCCCTTTCTTACCTAAAATTCTGCATACATCCCTGCTCATCCCACCATTCCTTTTTCATTTTTAATGACACGGTATTTTAGGATAATTATTAATTATGTATAAGAATGTGTATCCTCAAGTAACATGTCTGTAATAACTTGTTATTATAAGAAATGAAATAAAAATGATGAAATGACTATAAAAGAAAAATGGGACAAACATAATAGAACGGACAGAGTATATTGTGATTTAGTATATACTCAGTGAGTGGTTGTAAAGGCTGCGACGATTTAGATTATTTAATTATGCTTATTTTATTTGATAATTGATTCAATAATAAAATAAAAATGGAATATTAAGAATGAAATTTAGAATGAGGACCGGTAGGTATATATAGCATGACAATTGCACGTGCATGGCGCAATGCAAGTGTATTGTGCCAAACCAACTGGGCACTGCATCTGGAGATTGACGACTCAATTCAATTCAATATTTTCTCTTTTGTCATCTACTGTCATGGTTGATGAGAATAGTTGAGGCTGTTAGATTTTTGTTATTGTTTTATTTTTAATTATTTTATAATTAAATAAATAAGCTAAAGTTTTCAAACAATTAACAATCGTAAAATTTTTTAGTTCGAAATGGAACGAGATCGTGTAAGAAATAGAGTATAAAAATGTGTAGTTGGTAGTGAGTAAGAATGAGTTCATTTCAATTTAGAAAAATGAGTCAATTTTTTTCATTTTCAAAAAAAGAACAGTAATAGCGGAGTAGCCCAACAAGAAAAATATGACAGTTATAGTAGGAAGGATGAAATACTTTTTAATATGCATTTTAAATACTACCAATTTCAGATTTTTTTATTATAAAAGTAATTTTACGTAATGAATGATGCTTTATTATTATTTATTTTATTAATCAAGTCTTGTACATAATTACTTTTATAAGTAGGTTGCTGATAGGCTGATAGCGAATAACTGTGGGCACGAATAGCGCGTGGTTTTGCAATACGTAACATTCTTTTGATGGCCACACAAGTAGATACGGCGTGCACGTCTTAATAACTTTCTTTTACTATTTTTTCTCACATTTATGTATTGGAGATTATTCCTTTTTTATGTATTGCATTTATTTCCCTCTTTTGAGTTATAGTTGGGCCGCTCCAAAATTAATTAATACTCTCTCCGTTTCATTATTTATGACACATTAGAATTAGACATGGAAATTAAGACGGTGGGTATAAAGGTATAAAGTGGTGTTAGTGTAAAGATATAAAGTGGTAGTATTCATTTGTCTAAATTAATTGTGGTACACTCGTTTTATTTCTAAAGTATGAAACATAAATAGTGAGATATCTCAAAATGGTGTATGAGACATAAATAATGGAACATCGAGAGTACGAAATTATGAGTTTTTATATGCATTTTGAACAAAGTATTTTTCAAATTATAGATTAAGCCTTGTGATTCATAATTCCAAATGTGCACTTAATTTGAGTTCAGTGTTTTCATTTAGTCAAAGACTATATATTTACGCACAATTTTAGATATATCACATTTATATACTCGTATAACTCATAATGCAAGGGTATTGATACGTAACACAGGGTGCCACATGATATACGAATGTAGAAAGACCGAACTATTGTATTGTTTATTATAAAGACTTGTGTGTCACACAATATACTCCCTTGTATGTCATACTTTATAAGGTGTTGACATGTGGCATATGTGGTCCACCATAATTGATTTTGATTTGATTATTTAATTAAAATGTATTCCACATGTCAAATGATTTGTGGAAGTGACATATAGTTAAATATAATTGTGTGACACTAAAGTCTATCCGATTAATTATGGAGTTCAATCTTACGAATATTAATTACATATACAAGTCTTGAATTCAAAATTCTCATCATTTGGGAAAGACATTTATAGTGATTAGTGGGCCATTATCCAAAATTATACCTTTCAGTTTTATAATTTTGGTTAAATTTTTTCTTGAATATATTTTGGGAGAGATGAAAACTAACTAATTTAAATTAACAGATACTTTCTCCTATCACTTTCTGATAATATCCATTCAATTTTCCACACAAATTAAGAATATAGTATTTAATAGAGTTAAAAAATTTATTATGAAAAAGTTGAATGAAAAGTTGAATAAATTATCAAGTACTAATAAAATTTGATTTAAACATGTTGAAGTTACTATAAGACATTTAAGGGGTGTTTGCAAATGCTTATTTTAAACACTTATCTGCTTATTGACAGCATACGCAGTTTTTTTTGTGTTTGGTAAATCTGCTTACTGCAGCAGCTTCTCTAAAATTAAGCAACTAACCTGCTTAATTAAGCAATTTTTTTTAAGCATCTATTGAAATGCTTTTGGGTGTTTAAAGCACCATAATTTCTGAAACTACCAAATATATATATTTTTTTATTATTGATACAAAAAACTACCTGCTTTTGCTTAAAAATAATTATTTTCAACTTTAAGCAAAAAAAAAAAAAGGTTTATGATAAGCAGTTGCAAACACCCACTTAATAAGCACAAAAAATACATTAAGAGACATAATATGGGATAAAGAAACGAAAGGACATATATTAAAAAAAGACGGAAGGAGAAAGTTTTGCAACCATTTTTAATAAAAGTACTCTCTCCATTTCATAAAAAATATCTTCTTTCTATGGAGTACGGAGATTAAAAAAATATAATTGTGTAATGTATATTATTTGACTTTTTGGCTTATTAATTTTGATTTACATATTGTTTGTCTTTTTAAGAAATAAAACACTTTTATCAGACGACTCGAAAATGAAAACAAACTATTTCTTAATTAGACTAACTATATAAAAGTATATAGATTTTTACCCAAATTGTAATTTCTTGTCCAACTATTTCTTAATTAGACTAACTAAATGCTACAAATGAGGTATATAATAAGTGAATTTATTGAAGTCATTTTCGACATTGATTAGTGTCTAGTGATCTAAACAACATATTTTTCTATATTATCCATTTAAATTTAATCCTTAGAAAAATGTGACGCCATTCAAACCACCAAACCCGCTTACCTACCTCCGCGCCACTTCACCAAATCCTTCCCACCCTCCAATCCACCGTCAACTTTGACGCCGTTAAAACCGCCGCCCCCGCCCCGGCCTACCTACCCCCCTCCTCTTCTTTAAATATTCGCGCCTCGCCGTATCACACATAACAGCACCACTGCTTCCCTCGGATTCTCCGCCAACCACTTTTCTCCACCTAAACACTCAACCAACCATGGATCTCCTCCTCCTCGAGAAGGCTCTCCTCGGCCTTTTCGCTTCCATCGTCGTCGCCGCCGCCGTCGCCAAGCTCCGCGGCAGGAAGTTCAAGCTACCGCCGGGACCCATGCCGGTGCCGATCTTCGGCAACTGGCTCCAGGTCGGCGACGACCTCAACCACCGCAACCTCACCGACTTCGCGAAGAAGCTCGGCAACATCTTCCTCCTCCGGATGGGGCAGCGCAACCTCGTCGTTGTCTCCTCGCCGGAGCTCGCGAAGGACGTCCTCCACACGCAGGGGGTGGAGTTCGGATCGCGCACGCGCAACGTCGTCTTCGACATCTTCACCGGCAAGGGGCAGGACATGGTGTTCACCGTCTACGGCGAGCACTGGCGGAAGATGCGACGCATCATGACCGTGCCGTTCTTCACCAACAAGGTGGTGCAGCAGTACCGCCAGGGGTGGGAGGCGGAGGTCGCCGCCGTCGTCGAGGACGTGAAGAAGAACCCCGAGTCCGCAACCACCGGAGTCGTGCTGAGGCGGCGATTGCAGCTGATGATGTACAACAATATGTACAGAATCATGTTCGACACGCGGTTCGAGAGCGAGAATGATCCTATGTTCATGAAGCTTAGGGCTTTGAATGGGGAGAGGAGCAGATTGGCGCAGAGCTTCGAGTACAATTACGGCGATTTTATCCCCATTTTGAGGCCTTTGCTGAAAGGTTACCTCAAGATCTGCAAGGAGGTTAAGGACAGAAGGCTACAATTGTTCAAGGACTATTTTGTTGATGAGAGAAAGTAAGTTTCATTTCGTTCTACAGTTGCTTTTCCTGCTTAATTTGGCTTTACAGTTGCTTGCACTGCATATTTATGCTAAACATTAGTGATGTTTTGCTGTCAATTTTCTCCTATTTAAGGATCATAGCATTAGACTAGTTGTAGATTAATTTGAATGATCTTAGATTCTATTTGAAGTACATTGTAGTCTTGTAGTGATTAAGGAAGGTGTAGAATCTTAACCATCCATATTCTAACATTGAAAATTCTTGATTTCAATGAGTTCGAAGTTATGCTGGATATCTTGCTGTCTTTCATCTATTTCGTCTAGGTAGTTATTCTTGTTGGAGCTCTTCGAGTCACTGCTCCACCGGCCTAGAAATTTGGCCTCCTTTTCTGTTCTTGTTTCTTTGGCAGAACTGAATTCTTATGTTATGATTCTTAGTTGTTCTTTGTTCAAAATACACCTATGGGTATTGAATCAGCCGAATATGTTCTCCATCCTCTGTTTCATCGAAATCGTTTTCTTTAATCTTGCACAAGATGTTTATATGGGAAGTGAAAGATATTGAGTGATGGTTTGATGTTTGCAGGAAACTTTCAAGCACAAAGCCGATGGATAAAGATGGCCTAAAATGCGCCATAGATCACATTCTTGATGCCCAGCAGAAGGGAGAGATCAGTGAAGACAACGTTCTCTACATCGTTGAGAACATCAATGTTGCTGGTAAATCGTCAACTTGTTCTTCCTACAAAATCCAATCCTATTCCCTTTGTATTAATGAATTCTTGCAAGAAATATCGTGCTAACCTACTAAGTGGTAATCTAAATTACCTCTGACCCCTGTAGCAATAGAGGTCTTGTTTGGTTCTGATACATTAAGATGATGAACAGAAAGTAAGGAGTAATGAGGGGGCTAAACTATAATTGAGGGGAGGAAAACTAGGACTCTTAGTTCATCTATATTTGGTATTGATAAAAAAGAGTTCAATTGCTAGTCAATTGCCTTGGAAAGACTAGCATAATGATAAATCGTAATTGAAATTACAAGAAGAACAAATTTACAAGACTAAAACCAATTTGAGGTCCAGCTGAAGGATTTAGTCTATCTGATCAAATCGGGCAATTCTCAGCACTAGTTTGGTTCAATTTATGCACATTGGTCTGTTTAACATGTTTTTAGTTAAGAGATGCTTAACGCACATCTTGTTGATCTGCAGCAATCGAAACAACACTTTGGTCTATTGAATGGGGCATTGCCGAGCTAGTGAACCACCCGAATGTCCAGAGGAAGCTCCGGGAGGAGCTAGACCGTGTGCTAGGAGTGGGAGTACCCGTAACAGAACCCGACACCCACAAGCTCCCATACCTCCAAGCCGTGATCAAGGAAACTCTCCGTCTCAGAATGGCCATCCCCCTCCTAGTACCCCACATGAACCTCCATGATGCCAAGCTTGGCGGCTACGACATCCCCGCGGAGAGCAAGGTCCTTGTCAACGCGTGGTGGCTGGCCAACAACCCGGAGCAATGGAAGAAACCGGAGGAGTTCAGGCCGGAGAGGTTTCTAGAAGAGGAGGCTAAAGTTGAGGCCAACGGGAATGATTTCAGGTACCTGCCTTTTGGCGTGGGCAGGAGGAGCTGCCCGGGGATCATCCTTGCGCTGCCCATTCTCGGCATCACGTTGGGGCGACTGGTGCAGAGCTTCGAGCTCTTGCCGCCTCCCGGGCAGTCGAAGATTGATACGACGGAGAAAGGCGGGCAGTTCAGTTTGCACATCTTGAACCACTCCACCATTGTGATGAAGCCGAGATCGGTCTGAAGGAAGTTTGGTTAAATGAGGGCATGTTGTTATTCATATGTTCTTTTTGGTGGTGGTGTGTATCTAAAGGGTTCACCGTGGAGTTCTTTGTATATCTCTTGCTGGCTTAGTTATGAGCAATCGAAATTATGTTCTACTTCATTCTTTCACAAATCACTTGCCTCTTAGGTTGCATGTACACAGGAACATGATATTTTCTAAAAGCTTATAAAAGTTAATTAGAATTTAGAAGTGTAAAAGTGTTATTTGTGAGATTCGAATCCGCAACAATAATTTATTTACATGCACTTATGCTGTTTGAGCTAATGTTCACATTTGTTAATATTTTACATGTATAGTTATATATAAAAATATGACGTACTAAAAAAAAATTAATACATCTTACAAAAAATTAGATTATAAAATATAAATATTAATTTTATAGATTTCAATATACTATATTCAAATTGTAATTACGGACATGTATTTCGAAAATGAAATTAATATTTTTATTTCTAAAATTTAAATTTAAAATTATTTTTCATTTCTAATTTTTTATTCTTTAATTGAAATGGATTATATGTAAAATACAATTATGATTAATGAAAAATTACAATTGAAAACTTTTTATAACAAGTGAAAATACATCTAATAAAAATACAATAAATATTAACTTTCTAGATTTCAATATCTTATATTCAAATTTATAATTTCTAATCATGAAAATGTATTTCGAAATTGAGATTAACACTATCTACAATAAGTATTCATGAACTAATGAACTAATGAAAAATTTTAAATTCACAATTTAAAATTCTTTATGACTAATGAAAAATTACAAATTTACAATTGAGTTTTTTTTTTATAACAAATGAAAAACTACACTCTTATTATTCATGAACTTCATTCATGAGTTCATAAGAATCATAACATATACATAAGAAATTCATACTTTAATAAGAATCATAACATATGAAAGTATATTTAAAAAAATTAAAGAAATATGATGAATAAAAGCTACATAATATATTTGAAAGATGATTTTGTTTTTGTGTTTTATTTTTTTTTCACATGAAATATTAGTCATGCTTACTACAATCATTATATTTGATTAAAATTACTACATTTTTATTTATGTTTTAAATTAAAATTAATAAAATAACAATTTAAAATTATATATATTTTATGTTTATCTAAATATAACAAATAAGTTGTTGGTCTAGAGGTTAAGAGTGTTTGTAAATTTTCGGATGACATGGGTTCGAATCATTGTGGAAACATAATTTTAAAATATTAATACCTAAACTATTTACGGCTCCGCACGGGTCTGGGGCCGGGTCCTAAATTTTGGACCCGTGCGGGTCCACGGGGCGGGTCCGGGTCCATTTTTTAAGGCGCGGGCGGTTCCGAGTCTAATAATACCCGGCCCCGACCCGCAAAATTGCTATCCCTAGGGCCAACCTAAATTTCTAAGTTGGGTTAGATTTGTCAACAAATGGACTGGGCTTTACACATGTTTGGGAATCGGGCTCAACCAGCAAATGTATACTAAGTTATATACTTTTTCCATCCGTCCCGATGAAATATTTTATATTCTATTTTAGGTTATCTCACACAAATATCATCTTTCTTAAAAAGAAAACAAATCTCTCACAAAAAAATACTTTTTGGTGGATTACATTCATACCATTCTCTCTCCTAACACACAAAAGTTCACCGCATAAATTACCGTGCAAAAAAAAGGACGTTTTCTCAGGGATGGAAAGAGTAATTATGTAAATTTTTTTATACTATTTTTGTAGTATATAGATTTTGCATGAAAAGTCTCGGTATAGGGAAATAGACTATTTGTTAGACGATATGTAATACTCCATCAAACTACTTAAGTTTTTAATGAATTAAAATTAAATTATTAGGCGAATCATCAAACTTTTCGTACCAAAATTCTGTAGGGCTGTTGGGTCTAAGCCCAACCTGATCTTAAGTACAAACAGACTTGATCGATATTTTTCAAATCAATTTTGATAAAAAAGAATAAACAACTTTAAATAAATACTTTTAGGATTTAATAGAAACGTTTTAATCCTGTATTTCAGAAAATAAAAGAATCTATATTTGAAAAATTAAATGAATCTATACTTGGTATCTTGTTTTAACTTTTAATCTCACGTGCATTCCCGCCAATTTAACTCTTGCTTGTGTTTCAGTCGTTCCCAAAAACCTTTCCCGAGTTCCGACCACGCGTCTTTAGATCCTACATTCTTCTTCTCTTCCGTCTTCGTTTACCGGCGATTCGCTACTGAAGCTGGTAATTTAGATATTTTTGCTATTCTGACTTATGAGTCCGTACATGCCTTAGCACTTTGTTTAGCGGTTTCTTATTCCTTTTTCTGTTTTTATCGGCAATTTGATTGTGGAACATGTTTTAGGGTTTGCCGGCAGATCTTCAATTTACTGTTTAGAAAAGCAATGCTTCTTCTCCTATTCTTCATGCAGCCTGATGCAAAAGCAATACGCGATTGATTTCATCATTTCTATATTTGTTGCAGTTTTTTTAATATAGAATTGAGATTCGGTTAATATTGATATTGGAGTATTGAAATTTGAAATACCAAAATTAATTTAGACCACATATTCCCCTTCCCGACTCACAAGTCTCAACCGCCCGCAGCCGCCCCTTCCCGATTTCCGCCTTCCCCCCAGCATCCCCGAACCGCGGCCACTCCGCCACCCTCCCCGCGTACGGCGGAACGCCAGTACCGCCTATTGGCCATCCTCCCCTAGACCCTCCCCTCTGCCTTCTCGGCGCCGGCAAGTGTAAGTCCGAAATTACTCAAATTATTGAGTGTTCAATTTTTTTTATATCACTATCTCTAGCTAGTACTATCAGTCATTATTTCTCTTGACCTTCAGTGGCTTCATATTGACTGCTAGATATATCTTGAACTACACAATGCTACAATGGATGGGTGGATCACGCCGGAAAGTGACTGCAGTAAGCTTTTTGTGCAACAACTGTCTCTTCATTTTTATGTTACCTCCTCGAACTGAGTAGCACAATCATGATTCTTCTGTATAAACTTGTTGGTTTGTTTAGCATCCTACTTTTGGGGAAAACTAGTTTCATGAACTTGCCTTTGTTTCTGAAGTAATTGTATGTGTGTGTTTGTTTGGTTTCTTAAGTTAAAAACAATTAAAATGTATGATTCTTTTTGCTTTAATTGTTTCAGTACATTACATCCTTTATTAACTTCAGAAACTTTATCTTTATGTGGTATACTTAATGGTTTTTAATTTTGCGGGGATGGAAAAATTGCAGTCAAGAAAATCAACTCATAAAAGGTATAGAGCTATCTCAATTTTAATATAGAATTGTAAGTTCAATTTCTTTCTCATCTACTAAATGAGATGTGTGTCGAACTTACTAGGCAAAAACAATATTTTGAGCAAAGGAAACGGCAGCAGCATACGACTGATATAGAGAGCTATTCTGATGGAAAACGGTTATGCAACCTGCAATGTGAATATAGTAGATCACTTGATATTCTTAGTCTTGAAAACGTATCAAAGGTAGCTCTCGAATGCAAGACCAGTTGCATCACCGGTAAGTTGTCTCAACTTTTGAAATCTTGGAAACCGGAATTTCTGGATATTCTTCTTCCTAAAATACATGAAGGCTGACTAGGAACGCAACCCCTTGTATTCATCATAAGATTATGAAGTCAAAACTTCAGATATGACAAATATTTTGATTCCATTTTTATATGTAGGTGTCATCTTTTGTACTTATGTCAGATCTGCTGGTTCTCTCAAACAAATTATTATATATCAGGGCACTAAGGCTTTTTTTTCCATACTTTATTCTGTTGTAAATGTTAGTCTGATCTTTGATGTGTATTCCATATGTTCCATATATTCTTGACTTGGAGCTTCACTCAAGAGAGCATTCACTTATAGGTCCTTCCACGGGTATTCATGATCAAGTTGGCCTTGGGGCCGATTTTTCTTTTTAAGTTTCGATATTCAGCTTTACATTTAAAATGCTAAATTTCTCTTTCAATTCACTCATGTCAGTTTAAGTTGAAGAGTATCTCAGTCAAGGTACAACATATACTAAGAGCTGTTTTTTTTGCTGCTTGTATCATAAAAATATACTACTAATTACGTAGACTTGCTTCTTCTTTTTCTTACAAGACACTCGCTATTTTTCTAATTAATATTACTTAAATTTTCCATTTCCTTCTCAACAGATAGGGATAACTCTGAGCATGAGGATTTCACTTTGAGCAATCAAAATGCAGTCCCTTCTCAAGCTATTCTTACCGGCGATGGCATTTCTGTGGATCAATCTGAGATAAATGAGGAGTGTATGCTTCTTATCCTAAGAAATTTATCCTTTTGATCTTACTAAGCCATTCATTTGCCGGTTGAATAGGTAGCTTTTTATGTTGAGAAGGGCTGTGTAACACATCCTGTTTGTTTCAGGGAACCCATATGCCACAGAGGCTGAGTATCTGGAGAAGTAAGCTCGTTTCAGTGTGAAATTTCATTCTTTAAAGTCTTAATTTGATATCATTCTGTTATAAATCTCTTAGCATACTAAAGAGAGAAAGCAACACCACTGAAGTGGCTTAGTTTCACTTGAAAATTCACTCAAATTGGGGGATTCACATGTTAGCTTTATCTGCCTGAGTCTTTTTTTCCCCCTTCATACACTGCTCTATTGTTGTGAAAAAAGAGATTTGCCTGATTGGTACAACATTTAACAACCACAGTTTTGCAGGGTTTCAGTCCATTCAGTTGGAACCCTCAACAAACTGGATGCTTTTAAGATGTCCATGTCACACCGTAAGTACTAAGGCTATAGAACTGCCTTTCTTTTTCTGCTTCATTAAGCTTGGATGTCATTCCAACCACACGCATCCCGTTTTGATAGTGAATCATTATTAGGAATTGTGTTTCTCCCTTTCCTTATCAGTTACTGCCTTTTTGGAGCAGTGGTTATGATTGTAGATCTAATTACTAGTTATAACACCTTTTGTTTTTATATTTCTATAGAGATATCTGTCATTGATTTACTTGGTGATAGTGGAGCAAACACTAATGCAGAAGAAAATTCATTACATGAGCAGGAAGCCCATGTTGCATTCTCGGTGGAAGGTTTGTTTTTTCTTGTTTTTCTAAGTAATCTTATTCATTTCTAATAAATGATGTTTCCTGAACTAGAGATGCAGTACAAATCTATGCCATTGCAGGAATATCTTTCAAGATAGTATCCTTGAGTACTTGACTGATCCAGTAATAGCACAAAGAAGTCTGCAGCATGAGTTAATGAACATTAATTTGAAAATAAAAATAGGAGTTATATAAAATGTGAGAAAAACCTAATATAGTATTGTATATATGCTCTAGTTCCATACCCTTTTCAAGGAAACTAGGAAAATCGACAGATAACGGTGCAATTTCTTTTGTTGTGAAACCTTTTGTTAACTTTATAAAGATTTTGGAACTTGCACATTTAGTAGCACCAAGATTACCTTTATCCTTTTAGTTTATTTGCTTTTAGAGATTATTGGATGCATTTCAGGTTTAGGGCAAGTGGAAACAGAAACTCCAGTTAACTCACCGAAGATACCTGGAAGGTAAATTGGATAAACATGATTCATAAAGTGGGCATGTACATACATTAGTCCCTTGAAAGCACGTCCTTTCATTAATAGCTTAGGATTTGCATGCAACCAAACTAAAACTTTAGTTGTATGTCAATAGGATCAAGGGCCCTAGATTAAATCTGAGTTCCTTTGTTGTTTTTTTTTACGTCTATTTGTTTGGTTGATCAACTGTATCAGTTACTCCTCCCAGCTTGTGCTTTTGAAGTTCAGATTGTTTCAATTCTTTAAACCTCTAAATGCAGTTCTTGTACAGTTGTACCTGACTCCATTGGTTAGCAGTGTGATATTATCTAGACTCTGGAATAATCAGATGAAGTGGTGTTTTACGATATTAAAACAATTACCATGTCATGATTTAAACATTTTGCCCCCACCAAACAGAAAGCAATGGAGATCTCTTTCATGAATTCTTTTGTCTGTACGCTACATAAGAGGGGTTACCACATCATACGGTTGAGTTATGCTACTTGCCTACTTCCAAATAGACTAATCCTACATTCTCAGTATCTTAACTGCTTAATACTTGCAAGGTATATTAATTAACATTGACAGTAACTTTACTCCGCACATAACTGGAGTTGGACAAAGAATCTAGAATACATACCTCTAATTCTCTGTTTTCTGCCCTATCCCTCAGTACCCTGGAACCTATTAATTTTATATGTATATAGTAGACTTCCAAAAAACATCTTATCTATTATGCATTTGTTATTGAAAGAAATAAGTGATGGCCATTTCCAGTCAATACTCTTTTCAAGGCAACACTGTAATCTTTATGCACAAATCCTTATGTTCGGTATCTGTGTTCAGTGGTGCTCTACATCTATCACATAGGATTAGTTAAGGAGTACTGAAACTCTATTTGATAATCTCCTATTTTTTAAAATGGTGATAGATCCTTTCTGAATTGTTACTCTCCACCAAAAAAGGCAGGGAGAGTACCTGTTACATCCAAACGCTTGGATTATGGCCTTAATAATCTGGGGTCTGGATTGGTAAGGGCACTTTTACTGCATCTCAATCATTAAGGATATTTTATTGGACGGTTTTAGCATTAGATAACTAGTATAATGCCTCATATTGTTCCATTATATATTTCTTAGTTCATGTAGAAAGTTTGTTGGCTTGAAACATTGGTTTAATTTAGTCATGAGCCGAGTTGATTTATCTTCCATGTTTACATCATCTGGACAATCTCCAGGATGTTCTGATGCAGGATATTGATTTATCACCATGTGAAAGTACAATAGATGAACCGTTTTACACCAGGGATATGATGAATGTTTCTCATGGCCCAAACCAGAATATCAGAAGACCCTCTTCATACAATTGGAACTGTTATAATGCGCAGGGAGTTTCTGGGAATGACGAACTCCTCTCTTATGACCAAGATAATAGCAGAAACATTTGGAATGGTATGTTCATCTGAGCAAATATTTCTTTTCTATGTCTTAATTTTTTTAGTTTATTATGTGGTTCATCAGAAGTTGTTTGATTTTCACCAAAAACTGATGATGATCTTGAACCAAATTTTGGGCATTAAGGGGCTATACGTTTCAGTTGTTTCTTAGATTAATGTAGATGTGCACTCAGGAATTTCTGAAATTCTAGTGAACTTGATATATGTATTAAGTGTTAAGATTAGTTATGTGTATATCATAAGACAATTATGCTATTATATTATCCGACTTGAGTTTAATAAACATTTGTTGGATTTTGGTAGTCAAAAGCATTTAAACGTTTATTCTTCTTTTTATAGTTGTGTCCTGATAAGAAGACCTCTTAGTTATATTATGTGATCATATTGCTTGAGGATGCCAATTCAGAAGCTCAAGTAGAACAGTCAATACCAAGACCCCTAGTAGCATGAAATATATCATATGCATGAAAATATGTGAGGTTTTCCAGCTAACACTTCATGCAATATCCGTTTATTGCTCCCTTCCCCCCTCCTTTCTCTGATAAACATCGTCATTAGTGAAGGTTTATGTTAGCTACTGTGTAGGCCAAAGATTGGTTACTCATTGCATTTGATGATTAGCTTTTGAACTTTCTTGAAGATTATGGCTTGTATCAGCTATTTTTCTTCTGTTTGCTATGCTGAACCTTTTTGCGACGGTTATCTACAGTTTATGATGAAAAGACCAACCAAACCTATAATTCCTATATATTGAGATGCTTCTTCTCTATGTTGTACTGAACTTCTTATTCTTTTCCCATCGGCTAGGTCCTAGCTTCTTAGATGATGGCATGGATTACCTGGGAGAGTACAAATCATTTTGCCCAAGCTTAGATAGAAGAGATATTGGTTTTGATGATTGTTTTCAGCCCAAAAATCTCTGGAAGCAGGACTTGAATTTAGAATTGTGGGATCTAAATAAGAAAAGGTCTGCTGCAGGAATTAATTGCTACTAAATCATCCTTTTAATTAAGACTGCTTCGTTACTAACAGGATTCTTTTGACTATACAGGTCCAGCATGAAAAGACCTGAAACTTACAATGTGAAAGGTGCTACCTCTTTTGCGGAGTATTTATGATTTTCAGAAATATTGTCATCTTTTTTTGTATTCATGAACAGATGCTACTAGTTTGTTTGCATTCCTTTTTCTTTAGTACCATAAAAAAATCAAAGTTATATGCCAACTTCAGTTATTAATACAATAAGATTTCCCAAACGAAGAGGGTTAAGTATCAGTTATCTTTATTCTTTAGCATAACTCTGCCTTGAGGGAGGAGATAATAGATTCTGGAACTTGTTTTGGCTGATGATTGCTACCATTTATCTTTCAAGTTCTTACTAATATAAACCTGTTCTCACATGATCAGCGTCACCTAGTCCCTATCCGAAGCATCGTACTATGGATGATCTTCGCGGTATCAGAATCCCAGATATGAGGTGGTAAGTAAAGTAAAGTTTGCAGAGAGCTTCTTCTCCAACAATATTTATATTTAGTCATTGTTTAATCCTTTTTATCACGGCAGGCGTTCAAATATCGAAATCAGCAATGATGATAAAGATGCTGTTGACAACTCTCAAGACAACCTGAGTCTGCTTAGGTTCAAGATTTGCATTTTGGCTTGCATCTACCGTCTTTCCCTTTCTTCTCAACTGATTTCTGTTCTCCTAACTTATCTTGATTCCATGACAGTGAAGAATCATGCTCTTCTGCTGCAGGTTAACTTTTTTTATGTTTTATTACAATTGAAGTTCTAGCAATTTGTTAATAGTTATTACATAGTTGTAAATGTCAAGTGTTTTTGTGGAACAGTGAGGGTTGATGCAAACAAAAAGTCATGATATCTGGGGGCATGCAGAAAACCAAGTAAATAGATTTTGCTACTCTCTCTCTCTCTCTCTCTCTCTCTCATCCTTTTTAGATTAGTTAAGTACTGCTGCTTTGCATTCTTATCAGGTCCAAGCTCATTGGATGCAGCTTTGATGCTAAACTGGATAGCAAGGTAATTTCCAGAGTTTACTTAACTCATAATCTCCTCCTCTTCTTGAATTGTAAACTCCAAAAAAAAAAACTCTGAATATGGCTCATAGGGAAAGTTTATCACTTAGATCATAGTTTCTACGATTTTTTTTTCTTGATTTCAATTAAAGATAGGTCGATATCTAAATTTTTGGCCCAATTCGAATTATTGATGATATTGAAATAGCATAACAGTGTTATGTATGCGTCTACATGTGTAAAAACATGAAAGAAGAATTTTATATATATATATATTTATATTTATATATATATATATATACCACTTTTCGCAGGATCGATAAAACTTTGCGTTTTACGCAAGGAACATTGCTCCTTGATGTTCAAAAGCTTTCAAGCTTTTATATGCCCTCTTTAATTCAGGACGAAAATATATTTCTTTTGAAGATTCAGGAATATCTTGACTAGCAATTTGCTTCTTCAGATAATTTATTAACAGATAGGTTGATTTAACCTTGCTTCTTAATTTTTGTTTATAATTTGGTTGATTAGTAATATGATAATCCAATGGAGGATTCCAAACTTCATCATACAAGTTTAATCTTCTAACATATGAACTGCTCATAAATTATAAACAGCGAAGAGGAAGCACGAAATAAAACTTACATAAAACTTCTTCAAGCGGATTCTACAAGATGAGGGAGGATTCTAGAGAGAGGATTTTACAGTGCTAGAATTCGATACCATACAAATGAAAACAAGCTCACTTAAATAGACGAGAAAAGTAGGAAAACGGTAGATTACATTATTGAGGCTTTTAGCCTTTTCTTGGTATGCTTCTTTGTCGTAATGGCTTACGTCTCTTGACATTGTCTTCCTTTAATGAGGCAAATTATCTTCCCCACTCATTAATGCCAAAGTGAATTTTTCAATCTCATCTTGATGATTGGCTCTTGGGCATCCTTCATGAGTTCGTCTTCTTTTGTTGAAAAAGAATTAGACGAAGATGGGTTGTCCACCATCATTTCTTTCCGAAAACTTCTTTCCACATTGTAGAAATAGATTCTTTATCCATTGTTTGAAATAGATTTTTTAACAAAGATGAATGGGAAGGAGTTTCGGCATTAAATGCTTTATGAATTTCTTGAATTTGGTTTGATTGAGAAAATTCCTTTTCTATCAAACACTTTTCCTTCTCCAAAGAAGTCTTCTTTAGGCCACCATTTAAGGAGTATTCTCGTTGAAGCATATTAATGGTGAACCGTTTCCTTTTTCTCAAATCTAGTATTACGTAGGATATAATCCCATCTAATTATCCATGAAATCCCATAATGATTCATGAATTGAAGAACAGCTGGATGACTGTCAAATTGATTATTAGTTTCATGGAAATTTTCCCATACTCTTTTAATAACTCGGGGGAAAATGATAGGAGATGCCCCCAGGAGAAAAAGAATGATAAAAACCAATTTGGAATAAATTGATTTACATCATCAAGAGTGAATTTTATCCACCATGAATGCTTACGAGGAGAATTCTCGTATATAAGGGTATTTTCCCATGCTTTGATATAATCATGATAATTGTAATAATTGGGTAAACCTTGATAGGTTTCAAGTTGTCTTCCTTGATGTAAAGGAACTCCCCAATTAGAGGGTAAGAGAATTCTTTTAATTAGAAATTTAGAAAAGGCAATTTCCTTCTGATTTTTCGTAGCATGTTGAATTTCAACAGAGGCTGTTTCCACAAGAATTGCTTCAAAATATTCTCGGGTTTTCTTTCCAAAGTGATTTGGGAGATCTTTATTAAGATGACCCTGGACAATTTGTAATGGGGATAGACCTTTTAGATCTGTTTCCACAGGAAAACAATTTATAACCCCAGAAATAAGATATGGATATTTTATCTCATCTTTATTTCCCTTTTGAAGGAAAATAGCATCTTTATAATATTGAAGATCATATGCTTCATCATCATCCTTGAATTCCGTATTAGGATCAAATTTGGATAAATCTTGACAAGGTTTATTTTTCTGCTGACAAAATTTTGCTTTTGCTTTTGATTATTTTTGGACAAAATTAACATTGGTCTTTTTTACGGCGCCATAGGCTTTTGCTTTGTCCTTGTCTCTTGACAATCGCTTCCATCGATTGTCCCTGCAAGAATTCTCGTGTTAAAAAGTACGGTAGAGAATTATTTTTCCAAACAATATGCTCAATATCAAAATCAAAACATGCTTAAAATAGATTGTCATCTAGCAAAGATTTGTTTTGAAGCAATGTTTTTAACATCTTTAAATAGTATATCTTTTGCGGATTTGCAATCGACTCTTATCAAGAATTTCTTGTTTAATATGTCACTTTCAAATTTAGTAACACATTTGACGATCGAAAGTAATTCTTTCTTGACGGTTGAATAATTCTTTTGAGAATTATTCCAGATTTCGAAGTAAATCGACTAATTCTTCTTTAGAATTTTCGGAATTCTTTTGTTTAAGAATCCCTCCGTATCCGATTTTCAGAATTCTTCTGAAATCGGATACGGAGGGATTCTTAAACAAAAGAATTCTGAAAATTCTAAAGAAGAATTAGTCGATTTACTAGATCTGGAATAATTCTCAAAAGAATTATTCAACCGTCAAGAAAGAATTACTTTCGATCGTCAAATGTGTTACTAAATTTGAAAGTGACATATTAAACAAGAAATTCTTGATAAGAGTCGATTGCAAATCCGCAAAAGATATACTATTTAAAGATGTTAAAAACATCGCTTCAAAACAAATCTTTGCTAGATGGCAATCTATTTTAAAGATGTTTTGATTTTGATATTGAGCATATTATTGGGAAAAATAATTCTCTACCGGGCTTTTTAACACGAGAATTCTTGGGCAGGACAATCGATGGAAGCAGATTGTCAAGAGACAAGCAGTGCTAAAAAAGCCTATGGCGTCGAAAAAGACCAATGTTAATTTTGTCCAAAAATAATCAAAAGCAAAAGCAAAATTTTTGCAGCAGAAAAATAAACCTTGTCAAGATTTATCCAAATTTGATCCTAATACGGAATTCAAGGATGATGATGAAGCATATGATCTTCAATATTATAAAGATTCTATTTTCCTTCAAAAGGGAAATAAAGATGAGATAAAATATCCATATCTTATTTCTGGGGTTATAAATTGTTTTCCTGTGGAAACAGATCTAAAAGGTCTATCCCCATTACAAATTGCCCAGGGTCATCTTAATAAAGATCTCCCAAATCACTTTGGAAAGAAAACCCGAGAATATTTTGAAGCAATTCTTGTGGAAACAGCCTCTGTTGAAATTCAACATGCTACGAAAAATCAGAAGGAAATTGCCTTTTCTAAATTTCTAATTAAAAGAATTCTCTTACCCTCTAATTGGGGAGTTCCTTTACATCAAGGAAGACAACTTGAAACCTATCAATGTTTACCCAATTATTACAATTATCATGATTATATCAAAGCATGGGAAAATACCCTTATATACGAGAATTCTTCTCGTAAGCATTCATGGTGGATAAAATTCACTCTTGATGATGTAAATCAATTTATTCCAAATTGGTTTTTATCATTCTTTTTCTCCTGGGGGGCATCTCCTATCATTTTCCCCCGAGTTATTAAAAGAGTATGGGAAAATTTCCATGAAACTAATAATCAATTTGACAGTCATCCAGCTGTTCTTCAATTCATGAATCATTATGGGATTTCATGGATAATTAGATGGGATTATATCCTACAGAATACTAGATTTGAGAAAAAGGAACAGAAGTTCACCATTAATATGCTTCAACGGAGAATACTCCTTAAATGGTGGCCTAAAGAAGACTTCTTTGGAGAAGGAAAAGTGTTTGATAGAAAAGGAATTTTCTCAATCAAACCAGCCCAAGAAATTCATAGGCATTTGAATGCTGAAACTCCTTCCCATTCATCTTTGTTAAAAAATCTATTTCAAACTATGGATAAAGAATCTATTTCTACAATGTGGAAAGAAGTTTTCGGGAAAGAAATGATGGTGAATAGCCCATCTTCGTCTAATTCTTTTTCAACAAAAGAAGACGAACTCATGAAGGATGCCCAAGAGCCAATCACTGAAGATGAGATTGAAAAATTCACTTTGGCATTAATGAGTGGGGAAGATAATTTGCCTCATTAAAGGAAGACAACTGTCAAGAGACGTAAGCCATTACGACGGCAGACATACAAGAAAAGGCTAAAAGCCTCAATAATGTAATCTACGTTTTCCTACTTTTTTCGTCTATTTAAGTGAGCTTGTTTTCATTTGTATGGTATCGAATTCTAGCACTGTAAAATCCTCTCTCTAGAATCCTCCCTCATCTTGTAGAATCCGCTTGAAGAAGTTTTATGTAAGTTTTATTTCGTGCTTTCCTCTTCGCTGTTTATAATTTATGAGCAGTTCATATGTTAGAAGATTAAACTTGTATGATGAAGTTTGGAATCCTCCATTGGATTATCATATTACTAATCAACCAAATTATAAACAAAAATTAAGAAGCAAGGTTAAATCAACCTATCTGTTAATAAATTATCTGAAGAAGCAAATTGCTAGTCAAGATATTCCTGAATCTTCAAAAGAAATATATTTTCGTCCTGAATTAAAGAGGGCATATAAAAGCTTGAAAGCTTTTGAACATCAAGGAGCAATGTTCCTTGCGTAAAACGCAAAGTTTTATCGATTCTGCGAAAAGTGGTATCAGAGCCAGGTTAAGCTAAGAGGAAATTTCTCTAAAGAAAAGTCTGAAATAATTTAATTCAGAAGATCTGAAGCTCTACACGAGCTTTGCTCTAAGTCGAGTATCTGTAAAGCCTGTAAGTCCTTGTGTGAAGGCAAAAGGTAGGAATAAAGCTTTGACAGTATCTTCCGATCTAATGAAGAAAATGTTTCATACTTTTTATAAGGAGAAATCTCCTAAAAATGTTCTTAAAAAGAACAAGGAAATTGTTTATTCTGAAAACTTTGATAGAAGTCTTCAAGACTGGAAATTACCAGAAGTCTCAAAGTTTGAAGTTTACAAAAAAGGAAGCTTTGAATTCCAAAGCGATTATGTCATAAAAACAATTGAAGAAACTATTCCTCTAAAAGGAGGATATGATTCTCGATCACTTCTTTCAAAAAATGTGATTGAAGTTCATAAAGAAAATTATAAATTCCTGCATCTTGGAATGATCCAAATTGGAATTAAGCCATTAACTCGAGATGGGTTAAATGTTAGTGCCTTAATTATGGTCAGAGATCAAAGGCATCTGAATCTAGAAGATTCTCTTCTTGGAATAATTGAGTCCACACTATGTGAAGGACCAATATATTTCAGTTGTTTTCCAAATTATCCTTTATCTCTTTCAGATCCAAATATTTTGGATGCCCTCACTCTTAATATTAAGACTTCGGGGTATAAAATGAAAGAAGAATCAGAGAATATTGTTCTCGTTTATAGAATTTACTATAAAGTTATGAATACAACAATCTCGAGATTTAATGTTAAATCTCAACAAATTTGTTCTAAGAAAGGAGAAACTACTCTTTTCTTAACAGATATTACTAAAAGTAATATTGTTGTTCCTAAAACTATATTATGGAATCAAGTAAGTCTTCCAGAAACATGGAAGCTTGAAAATGCCTCTCCTCCGATTAAAAAAGAAAATAGAAAGTTGGAACGTATTATACAATACATTGATGGAGATGTTGAAATCAAGTTTGCTTCTCTAAGAAGATTTAAACTAAAAATGGATGAAGATGCTAGAAGCTCTACATCCTCTGTTCCTTATACGGAACATGAAAAAATGAGTATTTCTGGAATTAATACAACTCCAGGATCAAATCTCTCGACCGAATATAAGGTTGAAATACCTAAAAGTGAAAGCTCCAGAAATCCTGGATCACCAACTTTTTCAGATTTTGGGTACAATGTTTTCATGATAAAAGAAAATTTTATATCCAAAGCTATCCAAAGAAGTTTAAATAAAACTGAAAATGTTTATAAAAGAAAATGGTTTCTTTGCGACCTTTCTTTAAAACAAAAAACCTTATATTCTAAGAGATATGAAGAATGGAGAAAAACTACTAATTTAAAAGTAGACTTCTTTATCTGGCTTGAAAACATTTATTTTCCGGCAAGAAAAAAGGAATTTCCAAATTTTGCAGATAAAGAATTTATTTCTGTTCTTGAAAAAAGTTATAAAATTTTTATTCATGAAACAGGAGAAGAATCTAATGAGATTCATCCCCCTTTTTCGACATTACAAATTAAAAAAGGAGGAAAAGAAATTTATGCTGTTCCTATCAAATCGGAATCAGGAAAAGCCGATTTTGATCATATTGCTCAACAAAATAATTTTACAAATTTAGCTTTACATACTATTGGAAATCAGACCAATAGAATTGAAGAAATTTTATCTCCAAAAAGGACTGAGCTAAAATGTTCAGATACGATTATGATAAAACCTCCTCCTAATCTTAAGAAGGAAAAATTTCATTTAAATTCTAAAAAGGATGAAGAATTTCTTAAAGGATTGATCACAAGACTTCAAAAAATAAATATTAAAACTGAAGCTTCCAGCTCAGAAATTATCTCGATGATTTCTAAAGAAAATAATTCAGAAATATCTGAAGATGAGACTCAAGTTAATAAACTTGAAAAAATTTCAATTGTTAAGCCATATTATAAACGTTCTACCCCAATTGATCTTCAAATTGAAGAAGAAAAGCAATTGGTAAATTATAGTGGTGAATCCATCACTGAATGGAACCTTGATGGAAAATCTGAATATCAGATTAAAACTATGGCAAAGCAAATGCTTATTTATTCATCTGTCGCCAAATTAAAAGAAAATAATGATAGGCAGATAGCTCAGGCCATCATTACGGGGTTCACAGGCCAAGTTCAAGGTTGGTGGGATTTTTATATTTCAAAAGAAGCAAAGAATAAAATTCTTAATACTACTTTATTTGATCCTATCTCTCAAAGGGAAGAATCAGATGCGGTTAATACACTTATTTATACAATACTATCAAATTTTGTTGGAGCTAATACTCTTCAACTTGATAGATCTAATAAGCAATTATTAAATTTAAGATGTCGAACACTATCTGATTTTAGATGGTATAAAGATGTCTTTATGTCCAAAGTTTTAACTAGGAATGATTGTAATATGAATTTTTGGAAAGAAAAATTTATTGCAGGATTACCACCGCTTTTTGCGGAAAAGGTTTTAAACAAATTAAAAGCTAAAACAGCACATGGAGAAATTCTCTGGGAAAATCTTTCCTATGGTGATATTTCTGCAGAAATTACTGCAGAAGGAATGGTTCTTTGTAATGATATTAAGTTGAAAAAACAACTTGAATTACAAAGAAACGAAAATAGAAATATTATTGGCAACTTTTGCGAACAAATAGGACTTGAAACTGAGTCCTATCGCGATAGAATAAAGAAAAAACACAAGCTTAAAAAGAAGCAAAAGTTTTTTCCTACGTAAAATTTCTCTAATAGGAGAAAAAAGTCTACTAAAGGACTTCCCAAGGATATAAAGAAAAAATATCCTAAAGCCTCTAATAAAGAAGCCCAACCAGTTTGTTGGAAATGTGGTAAAATTGGCCACAAAGCAAACAAATGTTATGTTAAAAAGAAGATTAATAATCTTAATATTGATAGAGATTTAAAAGAATCTCTTTGCAATATACTTCTTAATGAAGAAGAACCGGATGAAGAAATCTTCATCGAGTCATCGTCGATTCTTTTGAATCTTACGAATCGGGAGAAAATGAAATTGAGTCGATATACAAAGTTGTAAATCAGATTGTGATTGCGATGAATGTCTCATAAATTTTATGGGATTAGAAATAAATGTTATTTCTATGGAAGAAAGTTTTATTCTTGATCTAATTGATCAGATTACTGATCCTTTAGAAAAAAGAAAAGCTATTGAACATTATCTCTCCTTTGCAATCAATTCAAAAGAGCCTAAAATAGGACAATCAAAATTGTCTGCAAAAGTCAATCAAGAAAAGGAATTATATTCCTATGTGAAAATACTTGATAGAGCCTCTCAAAAGGAAAGAGAGCCTACTATAAATGAATTACAAAGTGAAATCAATCTGATAAAATCAGAAATCAAGATCCTTAAAGATAAGGTTACTTCAATTACTAATTCTAGTACTTGGAATGAAGATTTCACTTCTTCAGAAGAAGAAGCAGATAACGAAGAAGATGCTTCTTGTTCTAAAGAAAAGGGTCATGAAATAAATCAAATTGATTTTAAAAATTTAGTGTGGATCAATAAAATTGATCAAATTAAATCACAAAAATGGTTTACAAAAGTAACTCTTATTATTAATAAAGAGTTTACAATTACAATTGACGCTCTTCTTGATACGGGAGCGAGATGTAAATTGTATAAATGAAGGAATTATACCTTCAAAATATTATTCTAAAACAACACGGTTTATAAGCTGCGGCTAATAAATGACCATTAATTGTTAATTATAAACTTTTCGATGTTGCTATATGTAACTCGAGAGTCCGTATTAATACTACATTTATATTAATAAAGAATATTTCTACGCCTGTTATATTAGGCAATCCATTTATTCAAATGCTTTTTCCCATTAATAAAATTAATGAAAAGGGTTTATTTACTACTCTTAAAGGTAGAAAAATCTTTTTCCCTTTTTCAACAACTCCTGTTGTTAAATCTATAAATATATTACAACAGGTTATTGACAATAAAATTTGTTTCATAAACTCTTTAAAAGAAGAAATTATTTTTAAAAAAATAAATGAAAGTATTAAAACCGACAAAGTTAAAGAAAAAATTAATTCTATTCTTCAAAAAATTACTATAGAAATTTGTGCTGAAGTTCCAAATGCTTTTTGGGATAGAAAACAACATTCTGTTGATCTTCCTTATACTGAAGATTTTGAAGAAAATAAAATTACTACAAAAGTTAGACCTATTGCTATGGGAGCAAGACTTTTAAAATATTGTCGTGAAGAAATTGAAAGTCTTTTGCAAAAGGGTCTAATTAGACCAAGTCATAGTCCATGGAGTTGCCCAGCATTTTATGTTGAAAATGCCTCAGAAATTGAAAGAGGTGCTCCTAGACTTGTTATCAATTATAAACCGCTTAATAAAGCACTCAAATGGATAAAACATCCACTCCCTAATAAAAGGGATTTGTTAAATAGAATTTTCAAAGGAAACATATTTTCTTCTTTTGATCTTAAATCAGGATTTTATCAAATACAGATAAAAGAGGAAGACAAATATAAAACATCTTTTACAGTTCCATTTGGACATTATGAATGGAACGTTAAAAATGCCCCTATGGAATTTCAAAATATTATGAATAAAATTTATAATCCTTATATGGATTTTATTATTGTTTATATTGATGATGTCTTAGTTTTTTCTGAAACAATTGATAGACACTTCAAACATCTTAATATATTCATCAATGCTACAAAGCATGCTGGATTAGCAGTTAATCCTAAAAAGGTTAAGCTATTCCAAACAAGAATAAAATTCTTGGGTCATTATATTGAGAATAGAATAATTACTCCTATAGAAAGAGTTATTCTATTTTCAGAAAAATTTCCAGATAAAATATCTGATTTAAATCAATTACAACGATTTCTTGGTTGTCTCAATTATATTGGGGATTTCTACCAAGATTTAGCTAAAGATTGTAAGCTATTATTTCAAAGATTAAAAAAGAATCCTCTTCCATGGACTGATGCTCATACAGAAGCAGTTAGAAAAATTAAAGAAAGAGTTAAAGAACTCCCTTGTTTATCATTATCTAATCCAGATAATTTTGAAAGCTTCTGGATTAGATAATGATAAACAAGGGAGTTCTTTAACTCTTTCTTTAATTTTTCTGACTGCTTCTGTATGAGCATCAGTCCATGGAAGAGGATTCTTTTTTAATCTTTGAAATAATAGCTTACAATCTTTGGCTATATATATATATATATATATATATATATATATATGTTCGTAATATTGTTATTTTTATTAGAATTAGTGATGTATGGAAATACTATATAATTACCCCTAAGTAAAGAACAACGATGATTAAGTATATTCGAAGACAATATTCACTTTAAACACAGAGTTATGGACACTAAAATAGTTTATTCTGTATTCACTATTTTATCCCAACATTGTCCCTATAATAATAACATACCTGTATTTCCTTCAATTTATGATTGAAGAATTACGTGTGGTTGTGACTTTTATGTGCGAGGGAGAGGGAGATAGAGTTGTTGGAGATAATTAATAGTCCCTTTGTCAGATTCTATTAACTCAATTTTTCTTTTCGGTTATCTCATTTTATTAATTTATTTTTTTTAATGTTTTTCTTATTGGGATGTTCCACCAGAAACGACGTGTTTCTTAAAATGATAAAGATTGTTTGGATTGTATTTAACCGCTAAAAAATCAATCAATCCACACTACATAACACCACTTTCTTGATTCTCGTGTCCAAAAGAAATATGTTGTTTCTAGTATGACAGAGAAAGTATATTGTAGTGGATCTCAGTACTTAATACTTCATCCGTCTCATAATTCTTATTCCATTTTCCTTTTTGTTTGTCACACAATTCTTGTTCTAATTTATAAAATAATTGTTGTTACCGGGGTGTGTCGAAAATGACGATTATAACATTAGCCGAGGCAAGAGTTGGACTCTTTCTCCGCAAGACGATAATGCTCCGCTACTCGGTGCAAGCGGTCTATAGCACTCGTCTCCAAGATACAACGGCTT
The DNA here is from genome assembly GCA_028984105.1 of Lavandula angustifolia. Lineage (NCBI taxonomy): Eukaryota > Viridiplantae > Streptophyta > Magnoliopsida > Lamiales > Lamiaceae > Lavandula > Lavandula angustifolia. The sequence goes on from CM054826.1 coordinate 3,231,799, forward strand.
ATCAATTACGAGTAGTTGCACTACTTCTCGTAATTCCGGCGAACTACTAGATATTTGGGACTAAGGAAATGAAAGTATAAATGTATGTTATGTATGAAACATGGAAGCAAAAGGAAGAAATGAATTAATTGTTGGTGTGTTTTATTTCTCTCGCTTGGTATCTATTTATAGGCATAAGATGCCTTTTCAAAGAGTTGCATGCGTGGCCAAACGTTGTGATTTCCATAACGTTGCCTTTTCATGCTTAAAGCGACGTGTATGAATGCATGCCATGCATCTTCAATTTTGTCTCATATCACCAACCGATGCAAGGTGAAGTCATGCATCCCTTCAATTGCCAACCTGTCGCATGCAACAACCAATGCATGCAACGATTAATGAAGACTACGTGCCTCTTCATTGCCATGCATCAATTCCACATTTTAACAAATTTAATAATCAAAATCTAACAATCCCCCACATTAGATTATTAAATGCAAATGCAAATGCAAAATGTTATGCAATTCCTTAGTCCCAAATGACCTATTATTGCATCGGGATATGTAGTTTTTGCTTTGAACCTTCCTTAGTATAATGCTATCGGATTTACTCGCTTGCTCGGTGAACGCGATGTCTTGAACCGGTCGGCTTTTGTGTAAACCAAGACAATAACATATACACAATAATAGATACAATATCTTTCGTTCTCACGTTGTGTCCATTTTGGCCTTGGACCATATCTTGGATTCATAAGTGTTTTTCTATTTGAAGCGGCCACACTTCTCACTTATATAGGTGATCTCCTATAAAGAGTATCCTGCCATACTCCACCAATAAGGCTATAGGAATCATTAAAAGCTCATAGCTTACCCTTTTACCACAAGCTACAGGTTTGCACTTGGGGCAGCTTCGAGAATGGATTTTTAGTTATGTTTCCAAGTGCACAACTTGAACATTCTTAACTTAGTTGTCTCTTTGAACCATGTTCATGGGATCTCCAATTATCATGGTAGAGTTACCATTAAGAGCGTTCTTTTAGTGTGGATTTTAGTCCCATTCCCCTAACTGCATTGTACAATTGATCACGGTTAATACCTTTAGTAAACGGATCCGCAATATTATCTTTTGACTTCACATAGTCAATACATATTATTCCACTAGTGATCAATTGTCTAATGGTATTGTGTCTTCGACGAATATGTCGAGACTTACCATTATACATACTACTTTGTGCTCTCCCTATTGCAGACATACTATCACAATGTATTAAAACGGGAGGCACGGGTTTTTCCCAACAAGGAATATCCTCTAAAAAGTTGCGTAGCCATTCGGCTTCTTCGCCAGCTTTGTCTAGAGCAATGAATTCCGATTCCATTGTAGGCACCGAGCTATACAAGTCTGCTTAGAGGATTTCCATGACACTGCTCCTCCACCTATGGTAAATACAAAACCACTTGTGGACTTGGAATCTTTTGTGTCGGATATCCAATTTGCATCACTATATCCTTCTAATACAGCGGGATACCTTGTGTAATGCAAACTATGAGTTAAAGTATGCTTTAAATACCTTAGAACTCTATTTAGTGCGGTCCAATGATCCTTTCCGGGATTACTTGTGAACCGACTTAGTTTGCTTATAGAATATGCTATGTCGGGCCTTGTACAATTTGCTAAGTACATTAGGCTTCCAATGACCCTAGCGTATTCCAATTGGTAAATTGGATCTCCTCGATTTTTGGCTAAGTGTAGGCTTAAATCTACAGGGGTCTTAGCCGGAGGTAGATCAAAAGCATTGAATTTCTTAAGCACATTCTCTACATAGTGAGATTGTGATAAAGTAATTCCTTCGGATGTTCTAGAGATCTTAATCCCTAGAATTACATCGCCTATTCCCATATCTTTCATGTCGAACATTCTTTTCAACATTGCTTTAGTATTCATAATTATATTATGATTACTTCCCATAATAAGCATGTCATCAACATACAGACATATAATGACAAAGTTGTTGGGTGTGCCTTTAATGTACACACACTTGTCACACTCGTTTATTTTAAAACCATTTGATAACATAGCATGATCAAATTTCTCATGCCATTGTTTGGGAGCTTGTTTAAGTCCATATAATGACTTAACAAGTTTACAAACTTTCTTTTCTTGTCAGGGAATAACAAACCCTTCGAGGTTGTTCCATGTATATTTCATCTTCTAAATCTCCATTTAGAAATGCCGTTTTAACATCCATTTGATGTATCTCAAGATTGTGTAAAGCGAAGAATGGCAATTAGCGTTCTTATGGAGGTTATCCTTGTTACGGGAGAGTATGTATCAAAATAATCATACCCTTCCTTTTGCTTGTAACCCTTGGCTACTAGTCGTGCTTTATACTTGTCAATAGACCCATCGGCCTTATATTTCTTCTTTAGAATCCATTTGCATCCTAAAGGTTTACAACCGGGAGGAAGGTCAACAATCTCCCAAGTGTGGTTGTTCATAATTGACTCAATTTCACTATTGATCGCTTCTCTCCATAGAGGAGCATCAGGACTTGACAATGCAGCCTTGATTGTTTGTAGTTCATCTTCTAATGAATAGACTACAAAGTCTGGACCAAAAGACTTTGCTATTTTCGCTCGTTTTCCTCGTCTTGATTTTGGTATTGACCCATCACTTTGGTCAATCTTTTCAGGTGAGCTTTCTTCATGAGTTCGTTTCTTAGAACTCACATCATTCTTTTCTTTCTTAGGGAATATAGATTCGAAAAATACAGCATTTCTGGATTCTATAATCATTCCCTCATTTATGTCGGGTATTTCCGACTTATGTACCAAGAACCTATATGCGCTACTATTGCTTGCATATCCTATGAAGATGCAATCAATAGTTTTAGGTCCTAGCTTTACTTGTTTAGGTTTAGGTACTTCAACTTTTGCTAGGCACCCCCACACTTTAGTGTATTTGTAGGATGGTTTCCTACCTTTCCATAGTTCATATGGAGTTTGATCTTGTTTCTTTGAGGGCAACTTATTTAAAATTTTATTTGCCGAAAGAATAGCTTCCCCCCACATGTTATGTGGTAAGCCCGAGCTTATCAACATAGCATTCATCATTTCTTTTAGTGTTCTATTCTTTCGCTCAGCAACACCATTTGATTGTGGTGAATAAGGTGCAGTTGTTTGATGGATAATGCCATTTTCACGACAAAAGTCCGCAAAAGGTGCAACATACTCACCGCCTCGATCACTTCGGATCATTTTGATCTTGGTGTTAAGTTGATTTTCAACTTCATTTTTATAGCTTTTGAAAGCATCGAAAGCTTCGTCTTTGCTTCTCAAAAGATATACATAACAAAATCTTGTGCAATCATCTATAAATGTTATGAAATAATTCTTTCCACCTCTAGTTTGCACAAGTTTTAAATCGCATAGATCGGTGTGAATTAATTCAAGAGGTGTAGTCGATCTTTCCACGAGAATGGAAAGGTTGTTTAGCCATTTTGCTTCAACACAAATTTCACACCTTGAATGATTGTCAAAAGACATTTTTGGCAACAATTCTAAATTCACTAATTTTCTTAGTGTATTTAGATTTACATGTCCTAATCTATCATGCCATAAATTAGGAGACTCAATCAAGTAAACAACGGGGGTCTTTTTATTATCACGGATAGCATTTACATTGATACAATTTAGCTTGAAAAGGCCGCTATCAACATAGCCTTTTCCAATAAATTGTCCATTCTTGGACAATACAACCTTATCCCCCTCAATAACTATTCTAAATCCGGCCTTGCTAAGAATAGAGCCGGAAACCAAATTCTTGCGAATGTCGGGAACATGCATCACGTTTTGGAGAGTCACATTCAATCCCGACGTCATCTTGAGTACAACTTTTCAATTCCATAGACCTTGGAAGTAGAGGAGTTTCCCATGTATAACATTTTCTCCTCCTTGACAACTTCATAAGTTGAAAACATAGATTTATCCACACACACGTGCTTGGTAGCGCCGGTATCAATCCACCATCCTATCGGATTACCGACCATGTTTACTTCATCTACGACCGCAGATAGGTCGAGTTCAGACATGCTGACGGGAACATAATTTTCTTCCGTCATATTTGCTTGTGGACGGCCTTTGTATTCCTTCTTTGGCTTGCGGCAATCCTTTGCCATGTGGCCAGTTCTTCCACAATTGTAGCAATTCCCTTTGATCTTTTTCTTCCTTTTTGGGTCTTGCTTCTTTTCAAAGAACTTGCGTTTCTTTGGATTAGTGCTAGTGCTGCACTCGGCTAGATTAGCCCTTGCCTCTATAGACGGCTTGTTGGTCTTTCGATCTGCTTTGCGATAGTCCTCTTCAATTCGGAGACGGACTATTAGATCTTCGAGACTCATCTCTTTACGTTTATGCTTGAGATAGTTCTTGAAATCCTTCCACATAGGTGGTAGTTTCTCTATCACAGTTGCAACTTGAAATGATTCAGAAAGGACCATACCTTCGGCAAGTATATCATGTATGATCAATTGAATCTCTTGCACTTGTTCGACTACAGTTTTGGCATCCACCATCTTGTAGTCTAAGAATCGTCCAACGACGAACTTCTTTAGACCGGCATCTTCGGTCTTGTATTTTGTCTCCAAAGAATCCCACAATTCCTTCGACGTCTTTGCAGTCGAGTAGACACTATAGAGAGTGTCGTCAAGTCCATTTAGGACATAGTTGCGACATATGTAGTCGCTGTGAGACCATGCATCATATGCTATGCGTTTCTGCTCATCAGTTTCATTTTCCCCCAAAACTGGAGGTGATTCTTTCAAGAATCGAGATAAATTTAATGCATCATATGTAGTCGCAAGACGATAATTGTGTTGAAGAGATGACGACAAGTAACAGTGATGTACCCGATCCCGTTGTCCAAGTAACGACAAGCAATAGCAACATGCCGCCGAATTTTACAACATCAACGAACAATCAGATTTCAAGCGCCCCTGTGCATGCGGAAAGGCCGGAAAAATTCTCAGGTTCTGAATTTAAGCGTTGGCAATCTAAAATGCTGTTTTATTTAACTACTTTCATTTCCTTAGTCCCAAATATCTAGTAGTTCGCCGGAATTACGAGAAGTAGTGCAACTACTCGTAATTGATAAGCCGTTGTATCTTGGAGACGAGTGCTATAGACCGCTTGCACCGAGTAGCGGAGCATTATCGTCTTGCGATTGTTGTTACCGGGGTGTGTCGAAAATGACGATTATAACATTAGCCGAGGCAAGAGTTGGACTCTTTCTCCGCAAGACGATAATGCTCCGCTACTCGGTGCAAGCGGTCTATAGCACTCGTCTCCAAGATACAACGGCTTATCAATTACGAGTAGTTGCACTACTCGTAATTCCGGCGAACTACTAGATATTTGGGACTAAGGAAATGAAAGTATAAATGTATGTTATGTATGAAACATGGAAGCAAAAGGAAGAAATGAATTAATTGTTGGTGTGTTTTATTTCTCTCGCTTGGTATCTATTTATAGGCATAAGATGCCTTTTCAAAGAGTTGCATGCGTGGCCAAACGTTGTGATTTCCATAACGTTGCCTTTTCATGCTTAAACGACGTGTATGAATGCATGCCATGCATCTTCAATTTTGTCTCATATCACCAACCGATGCAAGGTGAAGTCATGCATCCCTTCAATTGCCAACCTGTCGCATGCAACAACCAATGCATGCAACGATTAATGAAGACTACGTGCCTCTTCATTGCCATGCATCAATTCCACATTTTAACAAATTTAATAATCAAAATCTAACAATAATAAATTATTACACACACTTTAGTTGATAGTCTCATTATTTTACTTACTACCAACTACTTTTCTAAATTCATGTGTCTAAAAGAAAGGCGAGTATAATTATGTGATGTAGGTAATAAGTACTAAATAACTTTTTAATTCTCGTATCTAATAGAAAATGGAATAGAATGGACGGAGTATTACCTTTCAAAGCAGGAAAGATGGAAAAACCAGTAGGCGGCCGGACCTGGCCAATCCTAAACGTTGCAAGCAATTTGCATTACACATGAGTGCATGCATGTTTGCAGTTTCACAATATTCAACATCAAATTATTCAGCTTTCCTATTTTATAATCCAATTCATTGCACCCTTTTCACTTTCCATTTTATTCGAGTTTGTATTAACACTTAAATAAAACCCAAATGCATAAATCTATATGTCAATCACACCAATGATATAAAATTAATTCAATTACAACTTACTTAAATTTCTTGAGCGATGAAATTAAAATTTCACTGCAGACAGCTGCATCCGTCACAACTGCATCTTGGATTATTGTTTAGACTTGGATTGTTGCTGGTAATATTATTAATTTCTCAATAATGTAAAAAAAAATTAATTACATGTTTCCAAATACTTTATGCTTATTGCACTTGCAAAGAACTGAAAATAAATAAAAATCTGTTGTGTTTCAACGATATGACGCAGTAAATATTATCCAGATCAGCGCCACGTATTGCCTACATTCAGCGCAAAGTGAATAATGAATAATAACGTTGTAAAAAAAAATACGAGTTTAATTTGCAGGTAGCGCAAAGTGAATAATATCGTCGTTAATTTAAAAACAAAAAAATGAGTTTAATTTGTAGTAGCTACAGATTTCCATATAAAAAATTCATTAATTAGGGGGTTTATATATTTTTAGGTAAGTTTCTTTATTAAATATATATGGATATGGATTGTCATGCATGCATTGCTTAGGTAATTAAATTTTAATTATTGAAATATCTAAAATTAATTAGGTATCTATAAATTGCGTGGATGCAAATATGCACTACGATGTAGTATTCAATATATAAACTAGGAGATCACCCGTACTCCGTACGGAAAAATATTACAATTTTATGATACAATAGTTAATACTACTTTAAATAATAATATCATATCATATATCATATTATTAAAACACAAACTACTAAGTGGGATACGAAGTAATATTCAAGTCATATATATTATTAAAACACAAACTACTAAATGGAATACATAGTACTCCCTCCGTCCCACATGAAACGTCCTGTATTCTATTTCGGATTGTCTCACACAAATGTCTTGTTTCCTAAAAAGGAAATAAATCTATCTTACAAAAAGTTACTTTTTTGTGGCCCCATTCACACCACTCTCTCTCCTAACACACAAAAGTCAATCGCATAAATTACCGCGCCGAAAAGAAACAGGACGTTTCATCCGGGACGGAGGGAGTATTATTCAAGTCGTATATATTATTAAAACACAAACTATTAAATGGAGTACGTAGTAATATTCAAGATTTTGAATCATGTTTCTCAAAGATCGGGTGAAAAATGTACTATATACCTTAAACATCTTTTTTTTTTTGTGAAATAAAATTTAAATTAGGTGACGCTAAACAGCTATAAGCACGGTATTTTGGTGAATAAAAGTTTTTTTCACATCATGGAAAATTTTATTAATATTAAAATTAAAATTAATACTTTGTATCTTCAAGTTTGATATTGATTAGCCTCTTCTCTGATCCATTAGGTATAGTACGGATCTCCACATTGCCAACCTCTGCAACCGCTCCTATGATATCTGCAAGCATATGGTAATTGATTATATATGTTATCTCATGCACATTTTAAAACTATAAGCACAATCATATATTTGTAACCTACCAAACGGTGTGACTTTGTTAATGATTTCTATGTTGTGAACATCATCAAAGTTCTTGAAGCAATACCGTGTGTCAGGAAAATCCTTTTGCAAGAGTTTCAAGACTCGGGTTTTATCATTGATCAATATCATATATGTACATGTGGTGACCTGGTGTGTCCTACTATCATGCACAACTATAAAGATTTTTACATCATATATCTGACCCTCCTCAAGTTGTGGTTTTAATATGCGAACCAAATTTTTTGGTATTGTTGCTTCAATTCTCTCATCCTAAAACATTTGAATATGAATTCAATGCAATATGTGTTACTTGAAATATTAAACTGACACAACTACTGAATGAGACATACATTTGTATCGTGGAAAACACACTCTATACTTGATACATCTTTTTTTTGTTGAATGAAGGGATCTCATATGCACGGATCAGTCGAAGTTTCATCGCAAATGACTCATTGAATTCATCCAACTCCTCAATGATGGACCAAATATTAGGTATTTTGTACTTCTAAGTTTTTTTTTCTTTCAAATATGTGAGAGTTTTGAAATGATGTGAAAAGATTTTAGACTATGACTTATTATATATGTGAAGGTAAATATATAAGATAATATAATCTAATTTGTTCCTTAAAATTATTATCATATAATTTTAATTTATAATTAACCTTTTTTAACATCATTATACGTAAATTGAGGAACAGTTATTCAATATAAAACTTTTAAAAAATCCTTGTAAACAAATTATAGATTCGAAATTGATTAATCTTATAAAGTTGTGATTTGAATTTCTTTAATTATATTTTATAAAATGTTATATTTATATATTTTTAGGTAAGTTTCTTTATTAAATATATATGGATATGGATTCTCATGCATGCATCTGTTTAGGTAATTAAATTTTAATTATTGAAATATCTAAAATTAATTGGGTATCTATAAATTGCGTGGATGCAAATATGCACTACGATGTAGTATTTAGTGGTGTAAGTGGTTCCGGTCCGAGCGAAACCGACGGAACCGAACCGAACCAAACTGAAAAGGCGGTTCGGTTTGGTTTCGTGGTTCGGTTTGGTTTATATTTTTCGAAACCGTTTACAATCGGTTCGGTTCACGGTTCCAAAGGTTTAGAAACCGCTCAAACCGAACTGAACCAATGGAACCGAATGAAATATAAAGATTTTTGTTAATACTACCTACGACTTACTAGGTAGTATACTCATATGTGATTACTAGGAATATAGTAGGTAATTGATACATAAGTAAATATGTAATTAAAAAATTAAAAAAGAGATGTTAATACTACTATTACACTAGGGCAGTAGGACACGATGCACAACTGAGTTCTGACTACACCACTCTTCTGTCTTCTCAATTCTCATTTCCATCTTCTTTCTCATTTCTCAATTCATTCTCAATACTATTTTCACTTTTTCTACCAAAACGTAAATGTTGAACAAGTCCTCCATCCGTAGGAATTTTTTCTGGGAGTTCTTAGTTCATCCGTGTACGCGGAGTCATGAAGTTGTTTCATTTTGCTATTGCTTATGTGGATTGTGGAGTCATGAATTTGTTTCCCCTAGTTGGAGATTAACTATTGTAGTTATGTTAAGTATATTTATATTTTGTTAATATTTTGGAGCCCTAGTTAGAGATTAACTTTTGTAGTTATATTTAGTACATTTATATTTTGTTAATATTTTGGAGTTGTCGTGCTTGAATTTCATTCTCGTTAAGCATGTATGGAATATTATGGTTCAAAAAAATATATTTAGGATTTAAAAAAGGTAGAACCGATGAACCGAACCGAACCGAACCACTTGGTTCGGTTCGGTTCGGTTCCAAAAGTAAAGTACACCTTAAACCGAACCGAACCAAACCACTTTCATATGTTCGGTTCGGTTCCTAAATTGTACTCCCTCCGTCCCGATAGTAGTGTCCCAAAACTTTTCGGCACGGTTGTTAAGAAAGTTGTTTTAAATATAGTGCAATGGCCCACATGGATTAAAATACTTGAATTAACTTCAAGTTTCTGCTTTCCCCATAAGTAATTGGAAGCTATATAATTTTTTTTTATTAATTTATTCTCCATTTTTGTTATATGAAAAAGCAATAAAATAATTGGAAGCTATATAAAATGAGATGTACAGTAATAACAATATTCAGTCTGCGGCTATATAAATGGAGATTCCCTCCAAAATGAGTTTCGGCACAGTAAATACAATTGCTAAAACATTCCCTCCAAAATGAGTACACGAGCTTGCTAAAACATTCCCTCCAAAATGAGATTCGGCACAGTAAAAATCCCTCCATAACAGGCCTAAAATTCAAGTTTTAAAGTCAGTAGATACACTTATAAATACATTCAAGTGTTTACAAACCAAAACACACTAAAAAGCAACAAAAATATGCCACCAAAATATCGAAATCTGACAAACGAAGAGCGGAACAGCATGGTCCAATACATCCTCCAGAACAGCCGTAAGGGTAAGCCATTGAGGGGCACAGTCCCTTTCTTGGCTACGAAATACATGGTCGATCGACGCACCGTCAATCGGCAATGGGCTGCAGCAAAGAAACAACAAGAAAGCGGGCAAGTAATATATTTATGTGGGAAGAAAGCCAATGTTCCAAGGAAGAAAAGAGTGCATATCAACATCGAGTTAATTTAGAGCTTGGAATTACGCAAAAGAGCAACAATAAGGAAGCTTGCTACTGGAATTAATTGCAGCAGGAGCACGGTTGGGCGTTGGGTAAGTAAAGGCCTGATCAAATCTCACACTAGTGCAATACGACCTAGCCTAACTGCTCCAAACAAATTACTAAGACTACGGTTTTCTATTGAAGCTCTAGAATTTGACAGAGTTCTAAACATGATTAAGTTTAAAAGCATGCATAATACCATACACATCGATGAGAAGTGGTTTTATATCACTAGAGCCTCCCATCGATTCTATCTAACACCCGGAGAAGCAGAGCCTCATCGGACATGTAGAACAAAAAATTCATCACCAAGGTGATGTTTATGTGCACTGTTTGCAGACCATTATTTAACCCTGATGGTAGTGTGCTCTTTGATGGAAAGATTGGGATTTTCCCCTTCACACAACAAGTGGCAGCACTCAGAAAAAGCAAAAACAGACCTAAAGGCACCTTAGAGATGAAGCCTATCGAATCAATCACAAAGGAGGTTATAAAGGAATGCTTGATCACCCAGGTTTGTAGATGTACTCAAATATTTATGCAATGTAATAATGGTAATGTGTAAGCAATTTAGTTTTTATATGCAGTTCAGTTTTTTGATGCATGTAATGAGAGACAGTGCAGAACATTTAAGACAGTTTACAGTGCAGAACATTTAAGACATTTTACAGTTTACAGTTAACAGTTTACAGTTTACAGTGCAGAACATATATGCAGTTTACAGTGCAGAACATTTAAGACAGTTTACAGTGCAGAACATATATGCAGTAATGTGTTTAATTTCAGATTATACCATAACATTTAACAGACATGTAATGTAATGTGATGTGTTTAATTTCAGATTATACCAGCCATAAAAGCAAAGTGGCCAAGACAGTCAAGCAAACAGATCTTCATACAACAAGATAATGCGAGACCTCATATAAGAGACAGTGATGAGGATTTCGGGGACGACGGCCTAGCACGAGACGGGTTTGATATTAGAATAGTCAATCAACCACCCAACTCCCCAGACACGAATGTGAATGATTTGGGGTGGTTTAGAGCTATTCAAAGCATTCAAGTGGAAAATCATTGTGTAAATGTTGAGCAATTAGTCAATGCTGTGATAAATTCTTTTGAGGAATTATCTCCTACAACCCTGAATAAAGTGTTTCTTAGTCTCCAAGGTTGCATGATGGAGATCATGCGATTTAGAGGTCAAAAGCTGTTATAGAATCCCTCACATGAAGAAGGACTCTTTAATAAGACAAGATGCACTTCCAGTGGATTTGGAAGTGCTGTGCAGTTGGTGAGAGAGACTTTGAATTACATGGGTGAAAATGGAAGTATTGCGAGAGATAGAGGTTATTGAGAACGAGACTTGGATTGATCATACAAGGCTCGACGGAGAAGACGATATGTGTACATGACTTGGGTGATCATACAAGACTATTTTGTATAGATGCATAGTATATTTGATGGCTGTATATTTTGTATAGATGCATAGTATAGTAGATGCATAGTATAGTAGATGCATCATACAGTAGATGCATAGTATTTTGTAGGCTGTATGTGTACATGACTTGGACTGATCATACAGTATTTTGTAGGCTGCTGAAGACAGTCAAGCAAAAATATAATAGGGACAACATTAAACCGTAGCCAACATACTGCTCAACACAGTCAACAACAATCAAATACAGTCAATAGCAACCATCAAATACAGTCAATAGCAACCATCAAATACAAGAAACACAAAAAAGGGACACAAATACATATCTCATTGAATCAATCAGATCATTGATATGTTTTCTAGTGCGAGTAAGATATTATCATTTCAAGGCCTTTGAATTAAACCGTAGCCACAATGCATGCTCCAACCACATACAAGAAACACAAAAAAAGGACAGAAATAGAAAGGTTTAGATCTAACCCAATGCGGATAACATAAGATTCGCAACATCATGTCTGTTGTTGAATCTAATGGCACCCTAAGCCCCATCGCTCCCTCATCGCCCCCAAGATCTGGCCCCTCGCTGTCGGTAAATCCACCATCGTCGAGATTTGAGCTCGAATAGGCGGAGAACATTGTCTCAGGGACGCGAGAAGGGGTTTCATCGCTCAGATTGATGGCTTTTTCCTCCATTATCAGTGACCATTCGACGACTTTGGAGATCGAAGGGTCGAAAGGTATTGAGTCGGCGCCCAAATCTACTGCCTCACTCTCGGTGAGGAGTGTTTGCTCCTCGATTTGGCGACTGTAGTCCACTGTTTCGGAGTTGGAAGAGGTGTAAGGCAGAGAGTCGGCGACTCCATCTGCCCCATCACAACAAAAATCTTCAACTTCGTCGACCCAGTCACCAAGATCAGAATCAAAATATGGATAATCGAGGGGATGATAGGGGCCAAACGGAGGTAAACGAGGACTGAAGACCAAGAAATTCATCATAGCGATGAGATCTTGGGAGGGAGGAGGAAAAGAGAGGCGGCGGCGAAAGATAGGGTTTTCGTTTGAGAGAGAGAAAACGAGACTAATGAGGGGAGAGGGGGGTAGGGTAGTAAGATAGATTAGTTTTTAGTGTTAATAAAATTTTAATTAGGGGAGTAATTATTTTCCAAAAAAGGAAATGGGACACTTGTAATGGGACGTCCATTTTAGGAAAATGGGACACTACTAATGAGACGGAGGGAGTACTAAAAATCGAATCGAACCGAACCGTTACACCTCTAGTAGTATTCAATATATAAATTGTAGCACATAATTTAGATATATTGATATTGACAATATCAAATTTTACGATTATTTATATATATAATTCGCAGTCGTTATTTTTAGTGTTTGAATACAAATAATAATTTTTGTGAGTTGAAACAAGAGGAAGTTGTAAATAGGCAGATTTACGCGGTAAAAAAAGCGGTAGGTGAAATTTACCAGCATTGACTATTTGACTTACCTAAAGAGAAATAGACCGTATCTTTTTAACCCGATCCAATCCATCTCCTTATACGAAACCCTCGGGTCATCAAATCAATGTCCGAACACCTAGAGAGAGAACGAGAAAAGAGAGAGAATGACGAGAAATCAACGAAGTAATTGAGGAGGCGAAGTATGTATGCATACAACTATACATACATACACACATTCAGCCTTTGTCTTCAAGTGTCGTGCATGCATTTTGTGCACTTCTTCCGCCTTCGCATGCACACGCGCTTTTCTCTCTCTCCTCCATCCCCCTCTCCCTCTCTCTCTAAACATTTAAGTACATGTATATGTATCTATACTAAGAGCGCATACTCATCCTTTGGCCTCCGCCCATTTAATTAATTTCTAATTTAATTCTCGCCTCTACCAGAAGTGCTACCCCCGTCGCCGGGGCCACCAACTCTTCAAAATCAAAACCCCTGTGTTTTATTCTGAATTTTAAATCCGAGATTTGGAGTTGATTGCTGTGAGCAATTGGGCGTGGGTTATCATTTTTGATTGAATATGTTGTAACATGCGGACGTTGGGTTGGATTGATTTGATTTGGGTGAGTAGAAGATGGGCTTTTTGTTTTTGTTATTGTTAATGATCCTTTCCTTGGCTTTCTCGATACGCTACTTTTTTGAATTTTATGTGGGTCAACTTGATTTCTTCGCTTGCAGATTTAGGGATTGTTGTTAATTTTAGCGTTTGGGGGTTTAGAAGGGAGTTTTGAGTTCAATATTTGAATTTGCGACGAATGGGGTCAAAGAATTGCATGAATGAGGGTTGCCGTGGGAAGACGTCTTCTGAGTGGAAGAACGGCTGGAGCTTGAAATCAGGTGGATTTGCCACGTTATGCTACAGATGCGGGTAAATTTTTCTTGAATTTCATTTTTTGTTGGAATTGAGATTGCTGCCTCTATCTGCTGTTGTTTTCATTTGATTTGAAGTTTAGTGAGGGTGGGTTAATATAGGGATGTGCAATTTGGTTGTGGTTTCTTGGGCATTTTCTATATTTAGGATTAGGATTATTGGTTCTAAATTTTAAGGATGGATTTGTGAAGCATTCTATAGTTAGTGCTTGAATGTAGGGATATTCATCTGTATGAAGAAGAGTTGAAGATGTTGGAATTATGAAGACTGAAGTCAAAGGGTTACAATGTGCATTTCACGGGCTCGTGGGTTCCTAATTTTGCTTATCTATCCAACTTCTCGTGGTGGTTTGTGTTGTTAAAATAGGATGTGGCTATGACATGATTCTGATAATGCATATAACTCTATGCAAGAATTGAATAGCCTTGTGTTTTGCTTGCAACTAACACTATTCTTCCACTTGCATATGTAAGCAATATCCTCTCTGGTGGACTAATGCGTTGAATTTTCAATTAAGTTCGGTTATTTCAATTGGTCATAAACTGCTAGTGTTCTTGGTTCGAGTATGCATGAGATGATGTTGGAACATTAGTCTTCTTTATATTATTAACTTGGAGATAAAACTTAATTGAAACTTGGTTGTTTCTTCCACTTATTTTCCCATGCACATGCATGTTTTTCCATTTTTTTCCCTAGTTTGACATGGTGGGAGTGTGGCTTTTCAGATCTGCCTATGAGAACTCAGTTTTCTGTGAAACATTCCACTTGGAGGAATCCGGGTGGAGGGAATGTCGGATATGTGGGAAGGTGAAAATAGTTTTATATTACAATCTTTTTAAATTGTCATTTTGTTTCGATTTTCTAACGATTTTTTAAACTTGTTATTGCCAGCAAATACACTGCGGTTGTGTTGCTTCAAGATATCTACATGAATACATGGAGTTGGGAGGTGTTGGCTGCATAACCTGTTTAAAGCGTTTGGAAATCAATTCTGCACCATCACTTCAGGTTATATTGATCACTAAAGCTTTAGTTGAAAATTGACGTTACGGTCTTGTGTTTATATGATTTACTATAAGCTGTTAGAGGTTGATTAGATCCTGTACCCGTTTTCCTTCTATCCATTTTCTCTCTTACAGTCTTACTTCCATTGACTGGTGATAGACCTCTCTAAGCTTATTTAGTTTTTTATGCTGTGCATGATGCATTTCTGCCTTTCAAAATGTTAGATATTCCTCAATATCCAAAGGACTTCCAACATGTTCTAGTATGTTGCATATTTTTCAATAGTATTTAATACTCCCTCCGCTTCCAGTCCGATTGTCCACCTTTCCTTTTCGGGCCGTCCCATTTCAATTGTCCACTTTCCTTTTCAACTTAAAATAATATTCTAGTATAATCTAGTGGACCCCACTACTTTATATACAACTATCAACTTTCTTAATCTCCGCGCGGGAAAAAAAAACCCTGGACAATTGGAGTAGGATGGAGGGAGTACTTTTAAGAAATCAACTCGTTGGAGTTCTGATTACGTGATATTTATTTGGTTGCTCATTGCATAGTGTATTTGGTTTTCAGATGCTAATACTGTAATATCTTGCAGATTCCTAGTGATGTTCCTAACAGCACAGTTTTTACAAATGGTGTTAAGGATGCCCGTCCCGTAGTTGTGGAGAATCGAAGTGATGACAGATTTAGCACTAGTAGGCTACTCCAGTTGACCAAAGCAATAGCCGCAACTGATAGTTCATGTCTTGAGCAACGAAAACATGAGGATCTGTTGCTTAAAGCTAGTCAAAGCAGCAAGCGTGTTCCAAATCTCACTCAACAAACTCCACCATCTACTTTCTTTAAAGCAGATAACAGCAGACCAAGAGAAGGGGCCAAGAATATGTATGAATCTCTAGCTCAGCCATCTCTAAATTTCTCATTGGTACCTTCCGGTAGTTCGACCACTATTTTGCCTTTTCCCGGTGGGATTGCTGAAGGGAGTGAACCGAGCAGAGGGTCTTTTCAACAAGCACTCCATAATACACCCAAACCTCCCAAACCTAGCTCTACAGTAGTGCCCGAGACGAATAAAGGAACCGCTTCCGAAGCACGTGTTGCTAGGCCTCCTGCTGAAGGCAGAGGCCGTAATCAGTTGCTTCCTCGGTATTGGCCGAGGATCACAGACCAAGAACTGCAGCAATTGTCCGGAGAGTATCCTTGCTGGTTGTTTTTGTTTTCTTCTTTTAAATTCTATCTGCAATTTTGTATGTTTACTTGAAGTATATCTGCAATTTTCCCTAACAACAATCTCTAGTTTAAAATCCAATATCGTGCCATTGTTCGAGAAAACTCTGAGCGCTAGTGATGCGGGACGTATTGGTCGACTGGTCCTTCCTAAAGCATGTGCTGAAGTATGCCTTTCATTTTGCTTCTGCAAATATGTTATTGGAATTAAGCAAGTTTGATGAAAGCTGCGAAACTCATCAAAAGTTATTTCTTTATGCAGGCATTCTTCCCTCTGATTAATCAATCGGAAGGTATACCGATAAGGATTCAAGACATAAAGGGGAAAGAGTGGACTTTCCAATTCAGATTTTGGCCCAACAATAACAGCAGGATGTATGTATTGGAAGGTGTAACCCCTTGCATCCAAAACATGCAAGTACAAGCTGGCGACACAGGTATACATACACGACTCTTTGTAATCATATACACATATACTCTTTAAATTTATCAAATAAATAAAAAGAAATGTTTAATTGTATAAAAAAGTATTTTTGGATTATATATTTGAAACATGCATTTTTATTGATGGGAACTTATGTATTTTGTAGTTGTTGATAGAGAGACTAATTTTCTTCTCATACATTCTTATTCTTTGAATAGTGATATTTAGTCGCAGAGAACCTGGTGGTCAACTTGTCATAGGCTGCCGAAAAGCAATAAACAACGGTGACGTGCAGGTCCTATTGATTGTGATTGCCTTGCCATATCTTACTTCGATTCTTCACCTCTACATTTCTCAATTATAATTCGTAGCTCATATATGTTGCTTTTTGTAAATAATCAGGACTCCCAAACTGCTGCCTCTACAAGTGGGGATTCTCCTGGGGAGACATCATTTACAGGCGCTAGTGACAATATACTTCCGGTACGTGTTATTTTCTATTTTACAACGCTCAATATATCTTGATCTTTATTTTAAATGAGATAGCTTGATTTTCCAAATAATGTGAAGAATGGAGGTAAGGCTTTGGATAATTCACTCCAGCAGCCCATATCAGAGAAGAAGAAGGCGAAGAACACTAAAAACAAGAGGCTTCTCATGCATAGTGATGACGTTATGGAGCTGAGAGTAACTTGGGAAGAAGCACAAGAGTTGCTTCGTCCGGCTCCAACTGCTGAGCCAACCGTCGTCATGGTTGAGGACCATGAATTTGAAGAATTTGAAGTGAGTTTCACTCAGCCATCCTTATCCTTTCCTTGAATGTTGTTCTCACTTTTATTACCGTGTTAAATGCCACTGCTTGGATCCTTTTTGCTTTTAATGTGATTACTCTGTTACTCTTTTTCAATAGTTACTTTTTGTTTAGGAACCTCCAGTTATTGGAAAGAGGACAATATTCACTTCCAGACCATCAATGTAAGTGTTATCATCTTTGATCTCATAAGAATCTCACCATCACTTTTCGTATTCTTGATCCTGCTTATGGAATTTGAAAATTATAATTATCAGATATTAATGCGATTGTCATAATATATTAGGACAAGATTAGAGAACTGGATGGCTGGATGTTGCGGAATCTTCTAACGGATAGGTGTAGCCTTAGGATTTATGATCTCCTCTGTCATATTAACTCAGCATGCATTGTGTAGTGCAAATGTTTCATCATTTTTTCGAACATACACATTTCAGGAAGAAATTTGAAGCCGTTTTTCAACTCTTGCATGCAGTATTAGAGTAGGAAGGAAAACTTTCGAACATCGCTGAGAAAGACTCTATTTTTTAGCGATTCATGATATACTTAACAGATATTATAGGAAAAAACTAATTTAGTTTGAATTTCATGAAAATATTGGATATTTGATATTTCCAGACTAAAATAATAAGTTTTCAGTGAATGTAAACTCAATAACCTCAAATATTTGTTGTCCACATAGTATTGATTAGGATAGTTTAGTAGCTATGCAGATAGATGACTAGTATTCTTTTTGTGTTATCTGTACTGTAAACTTCTTTACGAATTCTTGCACGCTCTGTATCTCCACGAAAACCACGGTATTGGTGGCTTGGTCTACTTTATACGCTCTGTAGCCCCAAATATATAGAGATCTGCTCTTTCTAGAGTTGCATAAGAAAGAGTAGTGTTTGCTTATGTTTCTTTTACAATGATTTGTCCAGGCGTTCTTGTTCTACTCTACACGACATAAGCCCGGACAATCTCGAACCTTTCACTCCTACTTACAAAGGTATGAGCTCTCCGCTCTATTTCCATATGAATACTTTTTCTCGCCCATGTGCTTTAATGTACTCCATCCGTCTCATTATTCCGGCTCGCTTCCAGATTGGGAAGTCCCACTAAAATTGGCCTATATAAAAAATGGCAACAATTAGCGGTAAAAATGATTCTTTCGTTGCTTTAATAAAGTGGGGCCCGCTAATAAACCAACTATTGTAAACACAAACTCCTAAATTCCCGTGCCAAAAAGTATTGAGTTGGAAATAATGGGATGGAGGGAGTATTTGCTTGGTCTCCTTTGTCGATGTGCGTTTAATTTCCACATTGAGTCGATTATTTGTTGCGATTTTGATGTTTACTTCCCTCGGGCCTTCTCCAGATTCTAAGAAGAGAAAACTTTCTGAAAAACCGGTGGCGAAAGAAGGCGAGCCTTCGGGTTTAGATGCGTTGGCAACTGCCGCAGTTCTCGGAGACAACATAGTCGACATAGCGGAGTGTTCGGCCGGAGCCACCACGAGGCACCCTCGCCACCGCCCGGCTGCAGCTGCATTGTCTGCATCCAGCCTCCGAGCGGGAAGGGGAAGCACGAGCCTTCGTGCAAGTGCAACGTGTGCCCTAACGGTAAGGCGTCGGTTCAAGACACTTATGATGCGCAAGAAGAAGAGGCAGTCGGAGAAGGAAGCTGAGGTTGCTCGAGGGAAGGATAAGGCCGGCGTTAAGATTAGGTTGGCGAAGGAAGATGCTGCATTGGGGATGGAACAGGCGGATAACGAAATGAACGGAGCGGAAGTGGAAGAAAAGAGTAAAGGGGGGTTAGACTTGAACTCTGATCCTCGCCGGGAAGAGGATGGCGTTGGGCAGACGGACGGAGTGGGGTTGACGGCGTTAGTGAATGCCGCTGCTCTGCCGTTGGATGTGTCTCTGATCTCCCTCTCACAAACTGCAGATCAGAAGGAAGAGAAGGGAGGCTTCATGACTACTGAAACTGATGGGAGATGAGTAATGCTCTTCTCTCTCTCTCTCTCTCTCTCTCTCTCTCTCTCTCTCTAAACTATAAGTTTTTGTCTTGTTACGTTTGGAACCACAGAGCAATGTTTTTTCTAGGTTATAGATAGGTTTATAGTTTGGGACATTACTCCCAAAGATGAGAGTTTTTTAGTTGGTCTTGTTCGTCATAACAGCTATAGATTGCAAGCTATGATTCTCTTTTAATATATTATCCTTAACATGATAAGTTTTAACAATTCATGGTCTCATTTGGAAGAGCTTATTAATAATTTATTTGAATTTATGTTAAAAATAATCGTTTAGCCCTTCTCAATCTTCGAAATAGTATATAAGTTTTCTAAAAATCTCTTTTGGCATATTTTTGAAAGCACGTATATCATTAAAGGATTGTTTGTTTAAGATATTTTTCCAAATGGAATCTCAAAAGTTTTAAAAAAAATTGCTTTTAATCAAAAGTATAGAGTTTTTTATATTTATGGTAGTTTTCGAAATTATGGTGTTTTAAACAATAAAAGTACCTCAATAGATACTTATGAATTTAAGCAGATTTGCTGCTTAATTTTAGAAAAGCTAAATCAGAAAATAGGTTTTTCCAAACATTAAAATCTGCGTACGCGGTCAAAAAAACGAGATAAACAATTAGAATAAACTTTTGCAAATACACCCTTAATATAAAAAATCATAATTTCTAACTTGAAAATTAACCTTTAGATTTATGACCCATGAATCTTGAAATAAACAGTAGATAATGACTTGATGAAAAATATATACAAATCTAGGATCGGAATAAGTCAAAAAACAAAGCCAAAATGCAGCAACCAATGCAAGCATTGGGCCTGCCCCCAGCTCCCATTTGTTTGTCTTAGTTTTCACAGCCAAGATTTAATAATACTCTACCCTCCAAAAACAACTACGTTATAACTAACATAAACAAAATTCAACATTCAAACCAACTACACATGCAAAAACAAAGACCAACCGGCCTAGCATCTCCATATCTTTCATATATCCCTTCTCTCTCCCCATCTTTTCTCTCACATACCCAATCCTGCTGAAGATGGGAGAGAGAGACAGAGCAACACTAGCCAAGGCCAAGAAGGAGCTAGAAGATCTCTACTTGGGAGTCCCAGATGAGTCAGTCAACCTCACCTTCCAAGACTTTGCTCAAGTGAGGCAACAAAATGCTGAAACAAACAAACCCTCCCCATCTCCAACCATGGAGACTATCTCCGAGAAATCGGACAGGTCTCCACGGTTGTCGCCCTTGGCCAAGCTTCCCAGCTTGGACTTCAGCAAGGGCTTTGAAGCCTCCTCCCAGAGCCACCACCACCACCACCCTCCTCCTCACTACGACCATCATCATCACAACCGCCACAATCTTGATCACGGTGTAGAGCAGATGAGTATGGTGTATGATGATATGAGCCATGTTAGTGGTGTGGAGCAGAGGAGCGTGGCATATGGACCGGAGAGAGGCGGGAGGCGCCGCCCGGGCATCCCACACTCCAATATTTGTGCCCTTTGCTGCAACTACATATATATCTCACGCCATCGCTGCCTGGTAGTCAATTTAATTTAAATTAATTTGAAATTTTATTCACTACTTTTCTATGTGAAGTATGCATGAGATTTGTCTACACGTGTGTTTCAGGTGTGTGGGAGAGTTTATTGCAGGCAATGCGTGAGCATTGGAATGGGGGAGATGAGTGAAGGTAGAAAGTGTATTGATTGTTTGGGGAGAAGATTCAGCCAAAGGTACACCAAATATACTATCAAAATCTTCACCTGCAGTCCAAAAAATTTGAGAAAATATCGATTTTGGTCCCCTATCGATTTTGGCGAAAAGGATAGTTTGCGTGCCTTTTCCAGTTCGACAATTTTGTTGGAGAATTAAAATCTAATACTTTGTGAAGTTATAAGACCAAAATTGGACACAACCACATTACGGAACTAAAAACGAACAAAGGCCATATTAGAGAACCAAAAGCGAGAAAAATAATGAAATTAAATCAAGAACCCTAGCTTGATCAAAATCATAATCTGTTTCTCTGATAAAATGATTGTTATCCTTGTGATAGTTTGAATTGAATCACTGCCTAGCAAACACAAAAACTGAAAACAACAAAGTCTAAATCAAATCTATTCATATCGTTGAAATCGACAGCCGGTTTCTAATATAAAATAGAAATTGCCGGCGATTAAATATATCTACAATACAGAGGCATTGTTCCTATCGACGATCATAAAACAGACAATTAGGTCAAATGATTGCAAAATTAACGCAAAATTGGAGTTGCAGGTACATACACCGAGCAGGGAGCGTGGGGTGCTGCATCGGATATCCGTCGGCGGTGAAGCAACAAGAGCTCAAGTGGGCAGAGAGAGGAGCGAGAAGGAGCGGCGAGAACAGATACGGCAACAGCGTGATGGCGTCGAGATCGAGACAACCGGCAGGCCTAGCGACGCCTCCTCGGCATCAAGCTCCGGCCACTCCGCCGTCGTTCGTCATCAGCTCGCCTTACTCGCCTTATTCTCCGACTAATCACCATCCCATGCCATTTTAATCCAAGTGTTGGTTAATTAATTAATCACTCGTGCTTCTTTTTGAGAGAATGTTTTATTGCTTGGATGTGTTTTATAGCAAAGCGGATCTTCTGGCCCATTTTTTAAGAACCACTCGGTGGCCCACCAATCACGCGGCGCCACGCGTACATTGTTGGGTCATGTTAGCATTTTAAAAATATTTGAGTTATAAAAGGGTGGTCCACCAATGCACGCGTGGCGCCTAGGTGATCTTTTGCCGTTTTATAGTAGGGGTATTGATTTATTTTTTTTGTTAGATTATTGTGTTATGCTACATAATACTAATTACATTCTTATGTTATTCGTCATAAGACAAATGTCTTATGATCAAATACGACTTTCTAAATAAAATTGCTAATTTTTAACTTTTCGAGGAATTTAAATTTAATTAACTTATTTTTTATTTTTAGCAAGCCCGAAAGATTAAACTATATGATTTATAATTCAATCTCAATAATCATGAAATATCTTAGAATGATGTTTGTGTTGATCGATTTTCATATTACATATACTTATTACATTCAAATATCAATCGTGGGAAATGGATTGTCTTGTGATCAAATTCGAATCTTGAAATATTGAGAAGTGGAATGAAGTAAGTAGCATCTACACTGAGAATTCAAATACAGTATACGCCATTAAGTCCAAATCTTCACCACCCAAAACTAACCGTGTAACAACGAACTTGGAAAATGGAATTTAAGCTTCTAAGTAACATACAAGTTCCCCCAATACAAAACAACTCAAATAAAAAAATTCTTAAAATCTTTTTCATCTCCAACAAATTTAAACCTAATATATAAACACACTGACACTACATATATTCCAATACCAAAAAGTGCAAAACTTATCTGATTTCAACGCTCGTACAAGGCTCAACCAACGGCTGCCTGCAAACAGGGCAGGAAGAATGCAAAACCAACCACTTATCTATACACGTCACGTGAAAGCCATGACCGCACCGCGGCAGAATGCGTACCTTCTCCCCCTGCCTCAACTCGCCGAGGCATATGGAGCAGTCCGCCGCCGGAATCTGCACCCCCGCTCCGTACACCGCCACCGGAATCTGCTTCAGCGCCGCCTTATCGAGCCCCGCCGACGGTGGAGCTCCCCGATCGGAAGCCCCGACCGACGACCGCCTCGCGCATCGCAGAGCGAAACGCGCCACCGAGTTGAGACCGATGGCGCATATCAAAGCGCAGAGGAGAGCGACCAGAATTATCACCATGTTGCCGTCGAAATTGTCGCCGGCGTCGGTATTGTTAGCGGCGGTCGCGTTGCTGCCGTTGGTTGGGGTGCCGGAATCGAGCAGTAGGCGATGCGGATTGAGATTGTACATTTTGAATCGGCGAATGAGATGCGGAATTCTGGCCAACTAGGGTAAGATTGGTACTGTAGTTGGACGAAACTCGAACACTTTGTAGAATTTCTTCGTTGAATTTCTAAATATCATGGAGAATTAGACGAAGAATCGAAGTAGAAAGAGGAAGATGAAGCGTTTTGGAGGAGAATTTGGAGGATTGCTTCATGTTATTTTGAAGAAAAAGAAAAAATCCGTGTTGGTTGCGCCTAATTATTAATGAGTGAGTTGTGGATTGAGGGGAGGTGGTACGCATTTGAGATAATGCAAAATGACAAAACAGATATTTTCTAGAGTTGAGAGACATAGTTTGATTTTTTTCCCATACTACATTAAGTAGCTTCATATATTTTTTATATCTTAATATATGTTCCACCAATAATACGATGACATATATATTTTTATTATAATTATATTTATGTTTAAATTAAATTAACATTTATTGGTTTACCAAAAGTGTATGATAGGGGATCCTCACTGAACGTGAGAGAATAGGCTACAAATGGTAGTAAATTATAATTATGCACAATAAACTCCAATTCTTGATTAGTAAATATGTGGCATTTTAATCACAAGACAACAAATTTATATTCTCCAACTCAATATATATATATATATATATATATATATATATTATCTTTATACATGCAGTATATAATAGCATCTTCAACGTGGAAGTGTGATACTCTTCATGCAGTATATTCTCAACGGTACGTGTGATACTCTTCATGCTACGCCATAATTTTAATTGGTTTTACTTTATTTCATAGTTTCTTATGCAGAACGTAATTATATTATGTATTGTTATATAATCATAATTATTGTATAATAAATTATAATTACTATATATAAAATGCTTACACTAAAAATAATATATAAATTATATTAATTCATGTGAATTATATTCCAACTCTAATTTGTATGAATTAATGTATTTGTGCATACAATATTCACTATAGTTGTATTATTTATTTAATACTAGTAATGATTTTATTTTTCATAATATAAAAAGATAATTCTAAAAATAGTAATATCTAAAAATATACTCCATATTATAAAATATTTGTTAAATTAATTTCAATAATAAAAGCATCAAAATATAATATTTTGTTATAGTTTAAAATTTAAAGTGAATGGTTAGAGCACAAAATGAGATTACAACACATTTTACACTAAAATTGTCTAAAATATAGTGTTTTTCTTTGGAGATGTTCTACACATATTTGTCAATGACACGGGGAGACGTGATGATAAATGTAAAGAGCTTATTATTGGTAAAATACAAAATACTATCTTAGTATCTTTTTAAAAGCTTAGAACAAACACTAATTCAAAAAAAACAATTAAACAACCACAAACTAATAAGAGGGTCTAATGAACTTAAGAAAAAGTTGAATTTCGATTTAAGACAACTTATATTATGCCTTATATTATGGTGTAAAGTATCATGAGTTGAATTTAAAATGACGATTAACTTCTTAAGGTATTATAAAGATGATTTTAAATTCATTCAAAAAGTGATGCCCATTATTTTTTTTTTATGATGATGGTAACTTGCAGCCGCTATTAAAGTACGATTCACACATAGTCATGACATTCCAATAGGACAAATTATGCGCACTAAATAAATCTCACTCTTGTGCTCTAGCTTGTAAATAATTTAAGAGGTGATAACAACCTTAAATTAATCATAAATGACATGATTCCAAATAAGCGTCTTGATGAATTTAAATGCATAACCTTCAAGTACATCTTAAACACCTTAATAGCTATGTCATATGCCAATGGGAGAAATTATGCTCATTTTAGTTTATGTAACTATAGATATGCATATTGTTCCATGTCAATAAAAATATTTAGGAAAATGAGAAACGTACATGATATAAGTAATGAATGAAATTGGTGCAATAAAATTAATTAGAACACAAAAATAATGAAAAAAGAAAATGAAAAAGGAAATAAGTATAACCCCCATTAGGATTGGAAGACGCGGAAGGCGATGCTCTGCTCCGCTGCCCCCATTCCCACCCGCCTCTATATAACCTCCCAAAACCACTGCCGCAGATACTTTTTCAAAAGATTTGTTACTTCAACTTCCCCTAAAATCAATCTATCGTCACTCCCAATCCCTCCATCATCGCCGCTGCGAGCAATGGCGGTCGGCAGTTGCACCCTCTCGTCCGACGACGTCGTCGTCAAGTCCCCTACTGACCGGCGCCTCTACAGATTCATACAGCTGCCTAACGGTCTCTGCGCGCTGCTCGTTCACGACCCGCAGATTTACTCCGACGAACCTTCTGGCGACGGTAGAATGGAAATCACCGTAGACGAGGATGAGGATGATGAGGACGAAGACGAGGATGATGACGAAGATGACGAGGAGGACGAGGAGGATGAAGACGAGGATGAGGAGGATGAAGGCGAAGGAGCTAACAAATCGAAAGGCTCGGCACAGAAGAAGGTCAGTTTGCGTTGCGAGTGGTGATGCTTTTAGATTGGAATCATAGATTTCGTTACCGAGTTCCGTTGAGTAATCGAACGTTGTGGTTGCTGATGGCGGTTTCATTGTCTTGTGATTGTTTTTTCAGGCGGCCGCCGCAATGTGTGTAGGACTTGGGAGTTTTGCGGATCCTTATGAAGCACAGGGGCTGGCTCACTTTCTAGGTTTTCGAGATTACATTGATTTGCAACAGTTTCATGCATTTTGAGTAGATATTTTAGTCAATTCCGTAGTTTCTTAGAGGGAATGGAATAGTTAACATGATAACTTATTCTGAAATTGAAGCTTAACCTTTAGCATCTTAACTGAACAACCTGGGAATCTCAAAGTTTAAAAGTTATTCAGATAGCATTCTGTGAAGTAGCTATAGATAAAGTGTGAAATGCTGGTTAACAGCAGCAGTAACTAACTTTCATTGAAATGAATAATGATGCGGTCAAGTCTTTCTTTTTAATTGATATGGATTGAATTGAATGACTTGTTAGTTGATTATGGGCTGAAGTAAGATTACACCTATCTGTTTGTTTATTCCATACTCGTAGAGAGGTTTCTGTATCGGTTCGTTCGTTGTAACTGTTCTCTGTTTCTAATTAGTGAACATGGAAGACCTAATAGTTGGCCAGATTGACACTGGAACTTGAATTTTTTTACTGGTATCCTTAAAAACATGTTTCTCATTGCATGAAAGGGCTGTCATGCTCTTGTTTTATACTGATAGTGGATACAGCCGACAATTTCGAAAATTGCGATCTTGACACTCAATAAGACAACTAGGAAAGCCAAAAATGCTACGATTAAGGAAGGTCACAATTTAATCTAATTGTGTGGACTAACACTGCATGTTTTTGAGGGTGCTCTTTTGAGTGTAAAGAATAACTATTGTTTCACCAAGCATGACCAGAGTGGCGAGTAGCCTGAGACTTATTTCACAAATTTTATTGCAGAACATATGCTTTTCATGGGGAGTACAGATTATCCTGATGAAAATGAGGTATGCGAGTTGATTTTGACCACTCAAGTGACTTTGTATATTGGATTAGAAGTTTTTGTGCTTTGTAGTTCTTGAACCTCCCACATACTCCTCAATTAGGCCAAGGAAAAGAAAATCGAGAAACCTTATGGTTTCATTTTCATGGATTATTTTTCAATAATCTGTTACATTAGATGAGGCTGTGAAAATATCCTCAGAAATTTTGTACATGGGCTGGACATTTCTTTGCATGAGCACTATAGTGCTCTTTATTCAGCTCAGTACATGCTAATAGGTAAAAAGACCGGAGCAGGAGAGAGATTTGTGAAGGTTGGTTACTAGTCAGAAACATAGCCAAACTCATAAGATAATACATATTTATACATCGGTCATGATTATAGAGTTTGGGTAGTATGACACATTTGTTTGATCTCCTTTTGATGAGTATTGGTAACCTTTACTATCAGATGTGATCTTTTATCTATTTTTAAGTGCTCAAAGATAGAAATTTGACTATTGTTTTGACTCTTCTCTTTTCTAGTATGATAGTTACTTGTCTAAGCACGGAGGCTCATCAAATGCTTATACAGAAACCGAGCATACCTGCTATCATTTTGAGGTTAAAAGGGAATTTCTAGAAGGTGCTTTGACAAGGTAAAATGCAAGGGCGCTTGCAATGATTTTTTGATTGTTTGCTACTTTGCTATCATATTGACTAACCATATAAACATTTTTATCATTCCCCTAGTTATTTACTTGACATACTTTTGATTCTTTTGATTCATAATAATTTTATTAGTTCTTATAAAGATGTTTGTTTGGTAAATTTCTCTTTCATTTCATTCTGATTTTGGTACATCTTTGGTCTTTCAACGACTCCGAGTCTTTGGTTAGAGTATAATTATCACTATTTGAGATGCTTCTAATTTCTCTGAGTTCAGAGCCAAAAGGAAGCGTCTGAACTGAGTTAGTAGACCGTTTTCAAATTAATCTAGGTTGGACATCTAAGGCTGACTAATATGCATTTTGTAATAAATTAATGATTGAATCACCAGTTGTACATTTTTAAGCTTGCCTGAGTATAAGATTCTGGATACTATGATAGAAGAATATAATACTGTACTCATTATTGTTTATCCTTTTTATTAAACAAGGTTTAGCTACATTTTGGAAAGAAGCAAAGTAAAATTCGATATTCAAATTGTAGATGGAATTGATCCTAATCTTGCTTTGTATTTTTAGTGTCCCTAACCTGGAATACTTTTGTTTTTTAGTTATTTTTCTGTGTATCAGAAATGTTCTGTTTCTCATTATGTAGTCTGATGTATCTTTTTTACTTGGCACTGTCGTGCGTCCACTGTTATAGAGTACTAAACTTTCCATATTAAAACTGCAAGGAAGCTGTTTAGCTTCTCCTTTTCACTGTGGTTGTGTTAGTTAATGAACGATTAAGAGTGTGATTATTCTTGATTCACAGGTTTGCTCAATTTTTCACTTCTCCTTTGGTAAAAGCTGAAGCCATGGAAAGAGAATTATTAGCTGTAGATTCAGGTTGGTTGTCATCCTGAAATAAATTTTACTTTTTTCTCCTCTTCCATCTTGAAGCTCAAAATTTGTTTTAACCAGATATCTATTGCAGAATTTAATCAGGTCTTACAAAATGATTCTTGCCGCCTGCAACAACTACAGTGCTATACATCAGCCAAGGGCCATCCTTTCAACCGGTTCTTTTGTGGTATGTTAACATGCCTACTAGGTGGCATTCTGTTCTGCACTAAGTATTCATGTGTCTTCTATATTGGTTACTAGATATTCCAGTTAAATCTTTTTAGGGAATAAGAAGAGCTTGCCCAATGCTGTGGAGAAAGGTGTTGATTTAAGAGAACGTATTCTGAAACTATACCATGATAATTACTATGGTGGATCAATGAAGCTAGTAGTCATTGGTGGAGGTAAGGATTCTTGTATTATTTTGCATTAACAGGTTTTTGATACTAATTGACTTCATTTATCCTACTGAATATTCATTATATTTTTTGAGAAGTCTGCGTAATAATATTGTATGTAGTGACTTATCCTTTGAAACTTCACTTTTTAACTGCATCTAATTTAATGTCCTAGAAAAAAATCCAGTAAGACACAGAAATGTGTCTGCTAGCTTACTTCTTTTAAGTATTGAATTTATTTTCTGCAGAGCCTCTTGAAGTACTTGAAAGTTGGGTTGTTAAATTATTTAGCAGTGTCAAGAAAGGCCTTCAGGTTAAGCCAGAGATTGGGTTAGACATTCCTATTTGGAAGACCGGCAAAGTTTACTGGTTGGAGGCTGTTAAAGATGTTCATGTCCTTGATTTGTCCTGGACACTGCCTTCACTTAGGAAAGATTACGTGAAGAAAACTGAAGATTATCTTGCTCATCTTCTTGGGCATGGTAAGATGATCTTCTGCTTTATACGTCTTACATATTATGGTTAATTTCGTTGCTATGTTTCTTTATCTCTTCTTTTCTTTTGGCCATAGGATTAGATAGGGATTAAATGTTTCTATTGCAGGTTTTACGCAGTAAGCATCTTGAAACTATTAATATAATTATTATTCTTTTTTGTGTTGTACCATGATTGAGTTTGCATTAACCAATGGGATTTTCTTACCTTTGGATGTGATTAAATAGATCCAGTGAGGATTTTTATAGGTTTTTATTTTTATTTTTTAATATTTCAGATATGTCTAACATGCAAATATGTAGACCATTATCTGCCGAGCCTTATCATTTTGTGTTCATAGATGTGTTCCTTCCCTTAGTTTGAGAGTGCATATACTGTTTACGAATGCATGAATGTGCATCTGATAGTGCATAACACATTCTGACATATGAGGATAATAATAAACATGATTGCAGAGGGCAGAGGAAGTTTGCATTTTTTCTTGAAAGCTAGAAGCTGGATAACTTCCATATCTGCTGGTGTTAGTGATGAAGGGATGCATCGTTCCTCTATAGCATACATATTTGGCATGTCTATCCACCTCACTGACTCTGGCATAGAGAAGGTAAAATGACACTGAAAAATACGCGTTAACGATCATGTTGGGATAGTTTTGAATCTTATCCATGATTTTGTGTTTATTCGTTCTAGAACCGCAGTAAGAATAATGGAAAAAGAAAGCAGGAGACTGATAGATTATGGTTCGATGCTTGAGATTTCCCCCAAAATGCATAGGCGCCGCCTTGCCCCAGATTCTATTCAAAATATTATCCGATGCCCTAATCGTCTCCCATGGGCAGAATAAATATGGGACTAGGCCCACATAAAAGTGCTACATCAATTACACGCTTACAACTTCTCACTAATGAGGATAATAATAAAATAGACTAGAAATAATAATATAATAGACTAACAACTTCCATTCTTCAATCTGCATTCACACGTTAACAACTTCCATTCTTCAATACGTTTTCTTCGAACATACACACGCCATGGATGCGCTTCTCCTTTTCCATCATCGGCTTGTTGTTCCGCTGCCTCCTTGGTCATATCAATTTCTTCCCCCTCCGCAATGGCCTTGTCCTCAAGGCCGAACGACGGAAACTGAGATTGGAATTCGTCAATGGCCACCCATGATGCTTCCTCCTCGGGCAGATTCTTCCAGCGAACTAAGACTTCGCGAATCAAGTCAGCCCCAACGCGTCTGTTACGGATTTGCAGTACTTCTTGTGGATCAAATAATATGGCTTCACTACCAGCCAAGGATTCGGGTAGAGTTGTTTCAACCGGGTGTGATCCCACCACACGTTTCAATAGGCTCACATGGAAAACCGGGTGAATACGACTCCCTAACGGTAGGTGCAGCTCATAAGCAACTGTCCCAACTCGCCGAGCGATTGCGAAGGGCCCATAAAATTTAGGTGCGAGTTTTGTATAACCACGACTCGCGAGAGTCGACTGTCGATATGGGCGGACCTTAAGGAAAACACGATCTCCCACCGCATACTCCACATCTCGCCTATGCTTGTTCGCTTGAGAACGCATGTAGTCCTGAGCCCGACGTAAATGAAATTTCAGATTTTGAAGCAGCACATCTCTATCTTGGAGGATTTCAGCTACTGCTGCCACCACAGTTCCATCCGCTGTATAGCGTTGTAACAACGGGGGTGGGCGTCCGTAAACAACTTCAAAAGGAGTGATCTTGGCCGCAGTCTGGAACGAGGTATTGTACCAGAACTCGGCCCACGCTAGACAACCAGCCCACTTTGTTGGTTGGTGGGAAGAGAAACACCTCAAATATGTTTCAAGGGTCCGATTTAACACTTCGGTCTGCCCATCCGTTTCTGGATGATACGAAGTACTAAACTTGAGTTGCGTACCTTGAGACTGGAATAAGGCACGCCAGAAGGAGCTTAAGAAAAGCGGATCCCGGTCGCTTACGATCGACCTCGGAAATCCATGCAACTTGACAATCTGGGGTATAAATTGGTCAGCCACCCGTTTGGCAGTCACGGGGCTCTTCAAGGGCACGAAATGTCCGTATTTCGATAGTCGGTCGACCACCACCATTATGGATGTGTACCCGAGCGATGAAGGCGGACCCGGTGATAAAGTCCATTGATATATCTTCCCAAATCATCTCGGAATAGGTAATGGTTCAAGCGGCACCGTGGCGATTGTGCATCATACTTTGATCGTTGACAAGTCAAACACGCGGCGACATACTCCTTAACACTCGCTCCGCATTCCTTTCCAAGTACACACTCGCCGCAATTCGCCGATAAGTCCGTAACTCCCCTGCATGTCCCCCGGCTGGTGTATCATGGAATTCATGAAGGAGACGCGGAATCCATGATGAATCAGCTGGTATTACTACCCTTCCCTTAAAATACAGACGACCATCTGTCACCGTATACCCAGCTGGCGGATTTGAATTTTCCTGCACTCTTCGCAACAGATTTTGTATCTCCGGATTTAACCTTTGTTCTTCCCAAATAGCGGGAAAATCAGCCCACACCACGGCACTAACAGCATTACACTCCACCTCCTCTTCATTACACCGAGAGAGAGAATCAGCCGCTCGGTTTGCCACTCCCGTCTTGTATATTATCTCAAAATCATACCCGAGAAGTTTAATCATCCAATGTTGCTGCGCGGGTGTCACAATTTTTTGATTTAAGAGGTGGCGAAGACTACTATGATCAGTTTTAACAATAAAGTGCCGTCCCAAAAGGTATGGCCGCCAGTGTTGAACCGCCAATGCCAACCCCATTAACTCTCTTTCATACGCCGATTTGGAAGTCACTCCGGAACCGACTGCCTTGCTAAAATATGCCACCGGTCGCCCTTCTTGCATCAATACAGCTCCAACTCCACTTCCTGACGCGTCACACTCCATAATGAATATTTTCTGAAAGTCCGGCATCACCAACACCTGGGCAGACGTCAAGGCTATCTTAAGGTGTTCGAACGCCTTAGCGGCAGCGGTTGTCCACATGAACCGAGTAATCACGCCCTTCTTAAGTAGCTCAGTAAGAGGCTTAGCTATCATCCCGTAGTTTTGCACGAATCGCCTATAATACCCGGTTAAGCCTAGGAATCCCCGTACACCTTTAATGGACGTAGGAGTTGGCCAATCAAGGACCGCTTGAACCTTTGTCGGGTCCATCTTAACTCCGGCTGCTGAGATTATATGTCCAAGGTATTCCACCTGAAGACATCCGAATGCGCACTTCTTCCTATTTGCCCGCAGCTTATTAGTCCTCAACACCGATAGTACCGACTCCAAATGCTGCTTATGATCCCTCCAAGTACGGCTATAGATTAAGATGTCGTCGAAAAACACCAAAACAAATTTCCGTAACCATGGGCGGAAGATATCGTTCATGATGGATTGGAATGTCGCCGGCGCGTTCGTCAGCCCGAAGGGCATGACTAAGAACTCATAGTGCCCGCTATGAGTCCGGAAGGCAGTCTTATATACATCTTCGCGGTGAACCCGTATTTGATGATACCCGGAGCGAAGATCTATTTTTGAGAATATGGACGCCCCCGACAATTCGTCCAGCATCTCTTGGATGATAGGGATGGGGTATCGATCTGGGATGATAGCTTTATTGAGTTCTCTATAATCCACACAAAATCTCCATGACCTATCTTTTTTCTTCACCAACAAAACCGGGCTTGAGAATGGACTCGAGCTGGTCTGAATAATACCTGCTGTAGCCATCTCATTCACTAGATTTTCTTTTTCATTCTTTTGGGCTTGACTATATCTATATGGTCGCACCGAGATTGCATTCACTCCTTCTCGAAGATTTGTCCTGTGATCGGCTGCTCTCCTTGGTGGTAGGCCGTCGGGCTCCCCAAACACGTCCCAATACTCCTCCAACGACTTCTTGAGCACTCCTTCTTCTCCCCCCGCTACCTCCGACTCTCCAGTTGCTGCCCAACAATCTACTGAACTGATCACGATTGCCGTCAACTCAACTTTATCTAATTTTAACATGGACTTAAACGACACAGCCTCACGCCCCGACACCCCCTCTCCTTTCAACTCCACCCTAACTCCTTTAGCCTCAAATTGCATCCATTTGACCTTCCAGTCGATCTGCATTAATCCCAATTTCTCCAACCATGCCATGCCCAAAATCAAGTCTACTCCCCCTAATGGAAAAACATGATAATCCTCTCGAAATGCTATCACTCCCAAGTCCAGTAACAAATCCCTACAAATACCTAAAGCTTTGGTCTTTCGCCCGTCACCTAACTTCACATCAACGTTCTTACCATCCTCTACCTTCGCGTTAGTCATCAACACCAACTCTCGTGCGATAAAGTTGTGGGTCGCCCCACTATCGATCAACACCGAAACCTTTCTGCCCAACATTAGCCCGCTGAGCCTTATTGAGCGGGGCCCCGTGATTCCCACCGCAGAACAGAGTGTTAAAGACGCCATCTTCCCTTCCTTAATTAACTGAGCATCCGTGAGTTCTTGTTCCCTCTCCAGCTCCTCTTCCGCCACCAATTCTTCCAACTCCACTGCAGGTCCGTCCTCATCTGAAACCAACAGAATACGCAGCCCTTTTGAAGGGCATTCGTGCTGCGTAGGGTGGTATGGTGTTCTACAGCGGAAGCACAATCCGCGTTTGCGCAGATTTTCCCTTTCCGAATCTGTCATTCGCCGATATGGGGCACGGTTAGGAGCCCGCTCTGCGACGGTTGGTCGCTGATTTTGAGCAGTCGCTACAATCGGCGGAGCCGGGAGGGCTAATCTCGCTGGAGGCGCTTCCAGCCTGGGTACTGGTGAAGCCGTGTAAGATGGCTTCATTACTTGGTTTCGACCAGCATACTCCTTCCATCCGATGACCGGTAGCCGGAGATTCGCTTCCGCCATTCGCGCTATCTCTACCGCGATCTCCATATTCGCCGGCGTAAGGATCCGCACTTGCCCTTTTATGGCATCGTCAAGCCCTTGTATGAACAGCCCCAAGAACCTTTCTTTTGCCAAGTTTGGCACTTGACTCGAGAGTTGCATAAATTTGTCAACGTATTGAAGTACCGTACCAGATTGCTTAAGAGTTGTCAATCTGCTGAACGCGTCGCCATTTCCTGTTTCATCGAAGCGTTTAATTAATGCTTGCACAAAATCTTGCCAATCAAACACCTCCCGCTCCCTTTTAAACCACCTATACCAATTTAGTGCTTCTCCCTCCATGGCCACCATTGCGAGTTCTAGTTTCTTCCTCCCGTCGGCGCACTTATGTATTTCGAAATGCTGGTCAGCCCGTGTGAGCCACCCAATGGGATCCCCACCGTCAAACACCGGAAGCGGCGGAATCACAACCTCCGCACGCATCGCCTCCTGACCGTCTTCCCCATGCGGTCCATCCGCTGACGAAGAGTCTCCCGTTTCCCGTCCCTGCAATTTTTCGATTAATACTGCCAATTGTGACTCCAACTTGTCGAACCTTCCTCTCGACACTAAACGCTCTTCCGACAAGACTCCCAAGGTCTCTTCAATTCCCCCCAACTTCGATTCCACTGTTGTGATTCTAGGCTCCATGTCCACTGATCTAGTCACGACCATCGAACCCCCAAGAAATCCACGTTCACCGCACCAATTGATAGATTATGGTTCGATGCTTGAGATTTCCCCCAAAATGCAAAGGCGCCGCCTTGCCCCAGATTCTATTCAAAATATTATCCGATGCCCTAATCGTCTCCCATGGGCAGAATAAATATGGGACTAGGCCCACATAAAAGTGCTACATCAATTACACGCTTACAACTTCTCACTAATGAGGATAATAATAAAATAGACTAGAAATAATAATATAATAGACTAACAACTTCCATTCTTCAACCTGCATTCACACGTTAACAACTTCCATTCTTCAATCTGCATTCACACGTTTTCTTCGAACATACACACGCCATGGATGCGCTTCTCCTTTTCCATCATCGGCTTGTTGTTCCGCTGCCTCCTTGGTCATATCAGAGACACTATTAGGGTGTGAGCGAGCCAAGTCGGGCTAAGTATACCCATGCTTGACTTGTGACTGCAAGTTCGCGAGGCTTGAGCTTGGCTCGAACTTAAAATTTCTTTATAATACCAATTTTAGTTCAAACAAACTGCACACCACATTACAATTAAACTGATTTAAGAGATATATACTTGTGTATATATATTTATGCATATGTATTTAGAATATCATCATTTTCAAACACTTTGAAAAGCATTGATAAGCTCTAAAATAACATATAAGCTATTTCAAAGTGCTTGCAAGCTTTCTGGTCCTATTTGTTTATTTGTTTTCGAGATGTAAATGTGTAGCTTCTCATGGTTTCTTATGCCTGTCAGTCTTGTGAATTTGTGATCTTGTTGTGACAACTGCCTTGGTTTTTATGCTAACTATTTCCTTTTTATTGTCTATGATGTAGATCTTTGAAATCATTGACTTCATCTATCAATATATCAAACTGTTGCGTCAAGGTTCTCCTCAGGAATGGATATTTAAAGAACTCCAGGATATTGGAAACATGGAGTTTAGATTTGTAGAAGAGCAACCTCAAGATGATTATGCTGCAGAACTTGCTGGTATTTATAATGTACTTTAGTTTCTAGTGTTTCTGTTCACATTGTCCATCTAGCTGTTATCTGCTGTTATAGTGATATAGTCAAGGGTATTCACGTTGAGAACAATTTTATTTGAACTCGATACAAAGTAGTAGAATTGAAAGGAATAGGAGATTAAGAAACAAGAGCGACGGAGGTTCCCTGAGTGCATTTGTCAAATCGTTTAATTTTGGAAAAGATGATATGCAATGTAAATATGGATGGAAGCAGTTTTAAGTAATATTATGTATTTTCCCCTTCAAAAATTTGGAAAAGAATACACTTTGGCTTCTTTAATCGTCTTAAATTAGGGATGTTAAATCAATAATGTCTATGGTTGCAGAGAATCTGCTTGTCTATCCTCCAGAGCATGTTATTTATGGTTATTACGCGTATGAAGTCTGGGATGCTGATATGATAAAATATCTTCTGGATTTCTTCAATCCTGGAAACATGAGAGTTGATGTTCTGACCAAGTCCTTAAAGAAGCCACATGGTAATGTTTTACATCTCGTGCATATTATACCCTGTATTAATTGTATATTTATGTGCTTCACATCACCTAGAAATTGTTTGTGTATATGCACACAGACACACACAATAGAAAAGTTTATGGATAAGGCATGGTTTGTACATGGCAGTATGTGAACGGATTGGAGTAAGGTTACTTGATTGTGTAGAATTGAATTCGCGCTCTGAATCCGCTGTCGTTTTGATGACAGAGCCTTATTTGGCTCAAAATGCTCCTCGGTTGTTGATTCTAAGGAGATTTTCTTGTGAAAAAATATGATGTTGTTAGAAGCAGCCTTGATCATAATTTAATGGCCATGTTTTCGAATCACGGATGCCTTTATAAATGCTAGTATGAAGTACAGTTGATTTCTCATTAGAAAAGCAATGCTAGCAAAGATGGAGTAATCCATGGTATAGGAGAAAATAACTTCACTTCCTCAAGTCATGAAATATCTAGATCTTCCTTAGATGATTGGACAGATGAAGATCAAAGTTGCTATTAACCTGTGCATGACACAAAACTATGGAGACTCCTGAAAGAAATGTGAACTGGTGGTCCAGTTAACTTCAGTTTCTTATGAATGATAATGTACTTCATTTTTTTGTAATAGATGCTTAGCAAATTAATTGTGCCTAGGGTTAAACTTTGCTGATGGCATGGGCCTTCATATGCTTTTGAGATTCTCATCTGCTTCTACGTTCTGCTACTTTTCTTTTTGCTTCACTCGATCATGGTTTGATCCGTATCGCTCTAGTAAAGTATATGGACTGCTTATTAGTTTGCTTTCTCTTTCTGGGTTTCAGATTTCCATCAAGAGCCATGGTTTGGATCCAAATACCTCGAGGAAGATATTCCACTTCATCTGATGGAGCTATGGAAGGATCCTCCACAGATAGATTCCTCTTTGCATTTACCATCGAAGAATGACTTCATTCCACGTGATTTTTCCATATGTGCTGAGAAGGCATCTGGCCTGTTAGAAGATGCATCATCTCCAAGATGTATACTTGATGAGCCTTACATGAAGCTGTGGTATAAGCTTGACAAGACTTTTAAACTTCCTCGTGCTAATACATATTTCCGCATTACCTTAAAAGGAGGATACAGTAATATGAGGAATGCTTTATTGACTGAATTATTTATATTGCTCCTTAAAGATGAGCTGAATGAGATTATATACCAGGTCATTGCTTTGCTCTTTCTTACGATGTTCTCTGCTTTTTTTCTCCTTTTTTTTATAAAAAAATATAGTTTTGTCTCCTGTAAATTACTGCTTCAATATATACTCAGATGTCTTAATCACTATATTTCAGGCCAGTGTTGCAAAATTAGAGAGTTCTGTTTCTCTTTATGGCGATAAGCTAGAGCTGAAACTTTATGGTTTTAATGACAAGCTTTCAGTTCTCTTATCTAAAGTTCTGGCAACAGCTAAGTCATTTTTGCCAAAGGTTGATCGCTTCAGGGTACGTAATATATTTACTCTTTTCCAAGGAAAGGCGAATCAGTAGGAAAGAAAATAACATATGCGTTCTTGTATTTGAATTGCTGTAAAGACAAAACTCGGACTTTTTTAATTCAAAAGAAGCACGATCTTTGGTTATACAAAGGATAGGATATATAATTGTGGTGAAAACACACCTTTTCATGTTTCTCATTTTTCTTCATCTGGAAAAGCTTCATAACTGGATCTCTTATAATTTCTCCTATATGTACAACATAAATAATGTCTTGTAATTTAAGATACAGTTACTATTTTCATAGTTATTTTAAATGTTTGAATCTTGGGGTAATCTATATATATAATGTGTGCAGCATGCTTTCCAGTTGGGCTTTCAATTGACTGTGCTGTTCTACATTTTTGAAAATATGACAATATTCACTCTTCAGTCTTCATAAAACTATGGTTTTAGTCAATAAATTGTGTCTTAATTGTGTACACTTTGTAACAGGTCGTTAAAGAAGATATGGAAAGAACTTTGAGAAACACGAACATGAAGCCTCTCAATCATGCCTCCTATTTAAGACTGCAAGTTTTATGCCAGAGTTTCTGGGATGCAGAGGAAAAGTTATGCTTGCTAAATGACTTGTCTCTAGCAGATTTGCAGGCTTTTGTTCCTGAACTTCTTTCTCAGGTTGGAAAACTATTATGATATTTGTGCTCTCATTCTTTCCGAGTAAATGATGCGTAGCATTTGTTGTCATTTATGTCACAGTTGTTTTTTTTTCTTAAAGTGGTTATCCCCTTTAGCAGTCTATGCTCACTTCAATTGCTTGTTTGCAGTTGTATATTGAGGGTCTCTGCCATGGAAATTTGCTTGAAGAGGAAGCTCTTCGAATATCAGAGATATTCAAAAGTAATTTATCAGTGCAGCCACTTCCATTTGATTTGAGGCATAAGGAGTTTGTTATGTGTCTTCCCTCAAGTGCCGACCTTGTTAGAGACGTCAAAGTGAAAAATAAGCTAGAAACAAACTCTGTTGTAGAGGTAACATAGAAGCAAGTTCAAGCTTTGGTACTTATTGTTACTGATTGGTCTATTATAATTATGGTTTCTCTCTTTTGTCCAGCTATATTTTCAGATCGAACCAGAAGAAGGTACAACATTGACTAAATTAAAAGCATTGACAGACCTTTTCGACGAAATAGTTGAAGAACCACTCTTTAATCAACTCAGGTACGTGAAGCGAGTAAACATATCAAAGTAGACAAAATGTGATAATCAGAATACCGTACCTCTCCACTTCCTTCGTGTAGGCAATACTATTAAATACACCAACAGTTTGCACTTATTCACGACAGAGAAACACGCTCACGAAAGCCCTCACTAACACCAGCATGTATACGCTCTCTTCTGCCTGAATCTGATAATAACTCAATTCACTGTTGCTGTTCTTACAGGACGAAGGAACAACTTCGGTTATGTTGTTGACTGTAGCCCTCGAGTAACATACCGCATCCAAGGGTTTTGTTTCCGTGTTCAGTCTTCTGAGTATGATCCTCTCTACTTGCAAGGGAGGATTGAGAATTTCATAAATGGCTTAGAAGAGATGTTGGTAAGTAACCAGCAATACATTCTAACTGTAAGGCCTGATTTAGCTTTTAGGGGTGCAATACTCAGAAACAATATATACATAAGGCTTCATTTAGATGACACCATAAAATTTATGATTTGGATTTTATGGTGTCTTCTTTTCATTTATCATTTCCATGTTTCCCCAACACCATTCATATTTGCAGAATGGACTTGACCATGACTCCTTCGAGAATTATAGAAATGGTTTAATGGGGAAGCTTCTCGAGAAAGATCCATCTCTTTCATACGAGACCAACCGCTTTTGGGGTCAGATAGTCGATAAAAGGTAACACATTCATTTCTTGGGTGTAACCTCAAGATAGTGAAAATGCACAAGTACCTAACTATTCTAGTCTTGAACTTCGAGTGTAATTTTCCCCCATTTCTGCTTGTCATATTGACAATTTACGAACTCTGCACGAGCGAAAATCATCCTGCTCTACTGCTGGTTTCACAATCTCTTAACGTTCTTACAGGTATATGTTTGACTTGTCCAAGAAGGAAGCCGAGGAACTCAAAGACATTCAGAAGGAAGACATCATCGAGTGGTACCGCACGTACTTAAGACAACCTTCTCCCAAGTGTAGGAGGCTCGCGATCCACGTCTGGGGTTGCAACACAAACTCGAAAGAAGCAGATAAACAAGTGGCGAATAAACAGGTGATTGAAGACGTTGCAGAGTTCAAGAAGAAGTCTGAATTCTACCCCAGCCTGTGTTGAAGAATAGGTTGATCGTTGAACATTTCATTACCTCAACTCGGCTACAAATTCTCTCTCCAAAGGTACGGAATAATAATTTCATACCATAAATCCAAAACATACATATATGATGTTATCATTTGTTACATGTAGTTTTACCTTATACAGACTTCTCTTGGGGAAGTCAGATATTTACCCAAACTAAGTGGAGTTGAGATTTTAGTGCACTACTACTGGATTTACTTCTTTCCCATGTTTGGAAATTGTTGCCAAAATTCTGCAAATTTTGTTGTTTCTATTCATGACTAATTGTGTTATGACTTTTCTGTTTTTATTTTTTTAATGACTTGGTACTCCCCCTTCCATTATAAAAGTCATCTTACCGGCGGTATCTAGTGTAGTTGGTATTCCTATTTTTGCGTAAATAATTGATTTAGAGGTCATCTAGTGTTTGATTTCCGTTATGGTCGATTTAAATTAATAATTTAAAAGTCATCTTTCTTTTCGGCGTGAAGTTCAAGAGAATAGTATTTTAAAGTGTATATTGTTTGATTTTTGGCTAAGTCATTTCTTTCCTACATTCTTGCTTTTTAATGGGATAATCCAATTAGAAAACGAGGATACTTATAATGGGACGAATGGAGTACTTCACAAGATTTTCGTATTATTTTTGTGAGCATTTCTCAAGGCTCAAATCAATGCAAGTAATGAGCAATATCAGTAAGTAAAAATATGATATTCTTTTCACCAATGGTAAGCAATTTCAGTTTTGTTTTTTTGTTTTTTTTTCATGACGAGGAACCGCAACAGCTACCTCCACACATAGTGTATCCAGTGGGAATTAAACTCATGACTTTTCGATCCCTGACCACTCATCTTCACCATTACGCCATTCCATGGGAACAACAATTTCAGTTTTTCCTAGATGGTAGGCGATCTTTAATTAACGCCATAAAAGCAGGAAATGCCATGTGCATGCAAACATGGTAGGCCCAAGTTCTAACTACATCTTTTTATCTTTTACGACAATTAAAATCTACCTTAATAGAGATGAAGGAGAATCGAATTTTAGAATATAGATCTATTTTGTTGTGTGCGGACTCAAAAATTAAATCGATCATCATATATTTCTAAATTCAATAAATCTTCACTCCTCTATTTTATTAAGAACGTTCTCTTTTCATTATTGAATTGTTTCATTAAAAGTGTGATATTTTTAAAAAAGACAAAGAATATGTGAACATAAATCAATTATCTAAAAATCAGAAAATATACACAAAGAAGACGTTTTTAATGAGAATCATGGAGTTTAAATTAATTGTACTTGACATTTTAACTTGAGTTTCAAGTACATTCAATTGCTAATTAAAGAAATATTCCTTAAAGAATTGAATTACAATTAATGACTCAAAAATAGGAAGATTGATGTAAAATGTCAATTTTAGGGAGGTAAATAGAAAAAAAAAACAAGGGGCGCTGCGCCATTTGTAGCGAACCGGATCCCATTTGCCCAGCCGGCCCGGCTCCGCAAGTCAATCAATTTTGAGTAATGCCACACTAATTTTTGAGT
This sequence comes from Lavandula angustifolia, assembly GCA_028984105.1. NCBI lineage: Eukaryota > Viridiplantae > Streptophyta > Magnoliopsida > Lamiales > Lamiaceae > Lavandula > Lavandula angustifolia. The sequence continues at coordinate 3,273,821 of CM054826.1, forward strand.
AATAAATAAGTTAGTGTTACATTACAGCAGAACTTAAGAATATCATTTTCTTTTTAAAAATGAAAAATCAATTACGACTATATTTGCCAATTCCGCTCCCCACAGGTTATTTTTACACCGCACTCTGATTGGGGAAACAGATTTGATCGGATTTCAGATACTTTTGATTTTATTCCTGCTCTACTTCATCAATTTCAGTGATCTGAAAGTCGGCGTTTCAGGTATACTCTTTTTTTTTTCTGTGCAGAAAATGTTTGTTCTGTATGTATGTACACGCAATTCGTGTCTGTAATGGCGTATTGTTGTGTTGTATAAGCATTGTGCGGACGGATTTTTTTTACTGCGGTTGATATGACCGGTTGTTGGTGGAAATGGAGCAGATCTAGGGTTTGGTGTCGGTGCTTTTGTTTCTACTGATTGTGATGTTTGATTATTTTAATGAAATTATGCGCGTTTTTGAAATATTGTTGCGGTGTGCAGCTCAGCTGGATTTGGTGATCTGCGTCGGTATCACTGCTGAGTTGAGTGGAAGATCCTATTGAGGTAAACGATGTTGCTTTGTTTCCGCGTTAGTGGTTAGTTTGGTGGAAGCGTGAAGTTTTGTGAGATTTGTGTGTTTGATGAGTAGATACTGAGATATTGGGATCAGATAGTGGAGTGTGAAGATGAGTGAAGGCAAGAGGTATCAGCTGGGGACTATTGGAGCATTGGGGCTTTCAGTGGTTTCATCCGTCTCGATCGTGATATGCAACAAGGCGCTTATTAGCACTCTTGGCTTCACTTTTGGTGAGATTTTAATTGACCTAATTCATCAACTTGTATTGAAAACTAAGGCTCCCTTATGAGCTTGAGTGTGGGCTCAGTCCATGTAGTTACTTATCTTTTGTGAAAATATCAGCTTAGAAATGCAGATCACTACTTTACTGTTAATTGTGTGAACTTTGATGACGTTGAGATTTGGGTTGCTGAAAATGCTCTGTTTTTTATAATTCTTTCATACATTTCATTATGTTTTTTGTGGTTTTAATCCATCTCATTGGTTATAAAGAGACTTAGTGATGCTTGATTTTATTGTTCATTCGGTTGTTTTCCCTCCGATTTGCTTGTTCTGATCATCTGACTTAATTTCACATTTACTTTCTTAGAGTCTCTAACTTCTGTGTTCTCATGTTACTTTACTTTTGCAGCTACAACTCTGACTAGCTGGCATCTTCTTGTTACGTTTTGCTTTCTTCATGTTGCTCTATGGATGAAATGGTTCGAGCACAAGCCTTTTGATCCAAGAGCTGTCATGGGATTTGGAATTCTTAACGGAACATCAATTGGTCTTCTAAATCTTAGCCTGGGTTTCAATTCCGTTGGTTTCTATCAGGTTAGTTACCCTTGCTCAAAATTCTTCTCTGTTTAAAAAAGTTACATCATGCAATTTCGTATCCAAATAATGTATATTTGTACATGAAGATTATTCGCGGGGCTCTCGCTAGTTCACACAAATCCCAAAGGATAACAAAATCGTTTTGCAAGACTGGTTTTCAGAGTGTAGAAGTAACTATGCAGTTACATTAAAGCACTGCCCCGTTCGAGACTACTCTTTTGAAATATTTCTTCGGTGTAGTATGTAGATAAAAGCCTTAAGGAGAGCATTTTCTTTAGGAGAAACACAAGTCTGGTGCATTTATATCTCATTATAGGTTCTTAAGGCTAAAAGAAAATTTGTGTATTGAAGAACACTGCCCCATTCTCTTACCATTCTGCTAGTGGCCGATCATTATTTTTTGAACATTCTGTTATAGCTAAAGAATATTATCTTTTTAATATTCGTATGACATTATTCTTCTTTTGCTTTTTTCTCTGTTCTATCTGATTCAATTTCACAATAGTTTCAGTTTACAAGCCTTTTTAATTTATTGTCTTACGTTTTCAGATGACAAAATTGGCTATCATCCCGTGCACTGTCCTTTTAGAGACTGTTTTCTTCAGAAAATTATTCAGGTAAGATTTTTTATTCAGTCTGTTTTGCGTTTTGCCTTAGTCTTTCAAATTTATCGATTGTTTATAAAATATGTTCTGTTTACTATCAAGAAAAATAAAGGAAATGACAGATGCAGATTAAATTGGGTATCTGTTGGATCTCAAGACGGTATTTCTAATTTGTTATCATAGTTGGTTTTCTATAAATGGGTAAGATACTCACAGCTCAATGGCAGTCTTTCGGTTAACTGATTAATATACTACATATAATGTTCTTGAAATACGCAAATTTTTAGTGGAAAATTCACTGACTATTGAATACGATGTATATGATGGACTTTTCCGCATAATTCGGATTTATTTATTACATGTTCTTGGTTTTCTCAAACAATGTCTGGAAATTGGTTACTAATATATTCTGGACCTCTGTTTGCAGTAGGAATGTCCAGATCTCACTAGCCGTTCTTCTCATGGGTGTTGGCATTGCAACAGTGACTGATTTGCAGCTTAATGTCCTGGGTTCTGTCTTGTCTCTGCTTGCAATAATCACAACTTGTATAGCACAAATCGTATCCTCAGCTATTCTATTGCAATTCTTTTTTTTTTCTTTCCTAACTTTCGTTTCAGAATCTTGATATGAATTTGGCTTACAGAAGTATCTGAAGTTTGATTCTCATCTCTAGGCAATTTTCTCGGATAAAATGGCTACTTCGGTTGCTCAAATATTAGTCGTTTGAGTTTATTATGTTCTCTTGGCAATCTTGGTTATCAAAAGACTATTTTTCTGTTTGACTTATTGATTCTTGAGCCGTTTCGTTTTGAAGTCCTCACAGCAATTTTGAAACCTTAACTTCGAAAACCATCAGATGACAAATACAATCCAGAAGAAGTTCAAGGTCTCTTCAACCCAACTTCTGTATCAATCTTGTCCGTATCAGGCAATCACTCTTTTCATAGTTGGACCTTTCGTGGATGGACTTCTGACTAACATGAATGTGTTTGCTTTCAACTATACGCCTAAAGTGCTGGTGAGTCCTCTAACTCTTTCCTGCAGTTGGTAGATAATATACAGCGTTTAACTTTGTCGTTTTCCCTTTATGACAGGCGTTTATCGTCCTATCCTGCTTAATATCAGTTTCTGTGAACTTCAGCACCTTTCTTGTAATCGGAAAGACATCACCAGTCACTTATCAGGTCTTGGGACACCTGAAAACATGCCTTGTTTTAGCCTTCGGTTACATTCTTCTACGAGACCCCTTTAGCTGGCGAAACATTCTAGGAATCTTGATTGCTATAGTCGGCATGGGGCTGTACTCGTACTGGTGCAGTATTGAGAGCCAGCAAAAAGCCAGTGCTGAAGCAGCTCAAATATCCCAGGTACGAACTTTATCTTCTCTCTCATTCACATATATATATATATAGATACAAGGAGTTTATCATGTAGGAACTCTCATTTATAAAGAAACTAGGAATCAATTTGCATGCTTCATTTACATAATGGATGATCTGAATTAAATATGCTCTGGAATATTCCTTATTTTTTATGCAAAAGAATAGAAGTGTAAAGTTACGTGTTTTTATGCATAGTTTCTAGTTCTACGTAAATGTGGGTTCCTAGCGGATCCACACCCAATATATACATATGAGTCGCTTATTATCTATTTCTGTGTATGATGAAGGCTAAGGAAACCGAGTCCGACCCTCTCCTAAATGTTGAAAATGGTGCTGGAATCCCAGAGGCGGGTGGTGCAAGGGCTCCTGGATGGAACTCAAACAAGGACCTGCACGCGTAAAAAGCTCTGCGATACCAACTCGCTTTTTGTGGTTTGGTTGGAAGAAGGCATGGCAGCATTGAAAATGTTGCCGCAAGGACTATTGATTCTGTGTTTGGATGGATTGGAGCTTTATTTACTAGCGGTAGTAGAGCTTGTCATTTGGATGAAAACAGTTTTGTATACTCTAGGCGTGCCAATAGTAAAAGATTTATCTTTCAATCATGGCTTCCTCGTTGCGAAGCTAATGTTCCACCTTATTTGATATATTATATGCAGTTTAATAAGATTCGATTAGTATGAATGAATAATGTCACTGTGTTAGTCCTACCTACCATAATAATTCTTGGTAGCTTGATTTTATTTGGATATATGGCTTTCGATGGTTAAGAATTTCACACATTTTTTTGTATGATAGAGAGAAAAATGCACTTGCATAATGTTGGAAAGCGAATAAACCAAGCTAACTTTAATGATACAACAAGAAAAGCTAAACAATCCAATTTTAATGGAATAAAAAAAAGAAACAAGCCATGTTTATTGTGACGGTGGGAGTATTAGTTTACATGCAAAATATAATTTTCTTAATTCTTGTGTTTGAAACCACTAATATAAGTACAAAAGATATAAATCATATTGCTAAGTTTATGTTACAAACTCGTATTAAAAACAATAAGATTTGAATTTATGTTATCCTTGCAATCTCTGTCCATTTAATTTAACCAAAAAAGAAAGGATTTGGCCAGTTGGACATAAATTCTCGCATCCTTCTTTCTTCTACTTCTTCGGCTACGGAGTATTAAACCCTAAATCCGGATTTGGCGCCTCCACTTCCACAAGACAAAACCGTTTAATCAACCATGTAGAGTTTTCTCACCGTTCTGCTTATCAAATGCTCAGATTTTGAATGCCACAATTCAATAGTGTGGAGATAATTTTTTACACTCATATCCCGATTACATAAATTTTATACTCGAAGATAATTTGTAAGGAAGTAAAAATGAAACGATTATAGATAATGACCATTATGTTTATGAAAGTAATTGGAATTGAAACATATTCCAACTTAATTTGTGATTATTTTTTAAACGTTAAAATTACTTCCATTTTTAAATTAAAGTCTTTTTTCTTTTATTGATTAAATTAAAGTCTTATAGTATCGCATTCGTAAGCAAACTATTTAAATAATATACTAGTTTATATATATACTTTCGAATAATCAATTAAGTCAAAGTTCAGTTCAAAAATGTAATTAAAACAGCCACACCATCCACAAATATGAAAATTCCTTGGTGACTGATGAGAGAGAGAGAGAGAGAGAGAGAGAGAGGAACAGAACAACCACCAAATAAACATTTGTTGAGAAAGTCGCAGTTTATGGTACAGCACTTTCCGTTGGAATAGAAGACGTGAAACCCACACAATACTACTGAGTCACACTCGACTCGGACTCACCCTTTAAATACTCATAACCAACTCCACCAAAAACACAAACAAATTATTAATGGCTCTCAAACTCGCCTCACTCAAGCGCAAGCTTCTCAAACCATGCAGAAAAATCGTCCACCTCCTCTTCAACCTCCGCCGCCGCAAGCCACTCTCCATTAAACCCCTCCACCGCCGCCGCAAACCCGCCCCCGCCGCCGCCTCCCCCCGCCGAATCAGCCGCTTCTCCAAGCTGAAGTCGCTCTTCCGGCCGAAGCGCGACGAGCGGGAGATGGACCGCGTCACGGAGCTTACGAGCTTCTCCGACCAGAAGGCGCCGCATCCGTCGCCGCTCACGCCGGCGTACGTGACGATGACATTGACGGCTAAGGGCGGAGCGATAGTATCGGACGATCGCCGTGATGACGTGGAGGATGCTTGTAGAAGCTTCGAGACGTATCTGATCGACATGATCGTCGACGAGGGGAAGATGAGGGATCTTGCTGACGTGGAGGAGCTGCTCTACTGCTGGAGGGAGCTCCGGTCGCCGGTCTTCGTTGATTTGGTCTGCCGCTTTTATAGGGAGCTTTGCACAGATTTGTTTTCTAATTAACTTAATTAGAATTAATTCATTTTGTAATACTATCATTCTTTCAAAAATAATTCCTAAATTAGTTTCACTTCCATTCGTATTTTAGAGTATCTCGTATCGATAAATTAAAAGGTCGAAACGCGATACAAGAGGTGGGACCACCATAAAACCCAAACTCGAGTATTTATGTGTTTTTAAAAAAAAAATTACTATTTTATCCCCTAAACTGCATTTCCACATCCACAAAATCATAAATTCAAAATTCTCAAACCATCAATTATTAATCCGGGATCGATCCAACGGTTCACATTCCCTATTAACGTATCGAAGTCCCCTAAAAGATGTCGTTTATATTACATTAGTTCCTAGTATGATGTCGTATATATGATTGTGATATAAAAATATATACAATGTATAATGTAACTAGTTTGTAATAGAAAATCTCGTCAAAACTCTAACCCGAAAAAAAGATTAATTATTAAAAAGAACAACATTAAACAAGAATTTGGTTGGAAAAATCTATAAGGAGGATAAGATGTGGATGTTAGAGTGTTAGGTTAGACAACAGCCTGTTCATCTCTCTCTTTCAAGTAATTCTAAGCCTTATTTGCCATGTGCCTTAACACAAGTTTGCTTGCTCATTTTTGCTCTCTTTTTCTCTTCTTGTATTATTAAATATTAAGTATGTAACTCTAATTAATTATCTCATTGTTCTATTTAATTTCTAAAATCATACATTCACAATAATTACATACTAATTTAACTAAATACTACATTAGATTAACTTTGGTGCGACAATAATGGCATTTGGTTCGCAACTTGAAATTGAATTCGGGTTTGAGATTATTTATCTAGTATTTGAAATGGAATCCCCACCAAGTTACCATCCCAATTTTTTAGATATAATCCTAAAATTTTGCTTTCAACAGACGTAATCGAAACACCTTATATACTGGTTAATTCCAATATTTCATAATTCTGAAACTCTCTTACCAAACGCCTCTAAACTTCAAAACTTGGCACCAAAAACCCTGTTTGTGTCATCTTTTTTATGTACAATATATGCTTTATTTTAATGTTTTGTTTGTTTCTTTTTGCCTTTGGAATCTAACAAAAAAATGTTGTGATGGGAAAGAAGAAGAATGGGAAACTGTCATCCAAAAAAAAGTGTTTGCCCTTGCTTTAATTTAGGCTCTTTTTTACTATACTGGAATACATCACACTACAATTGTACTGTCTTTAATTGGGCAATGTAATGTTTGTTTCAATCTCGTAGTTTATTTCGATCAGATATAACATGACGTATTGCACTACATATTATATAAAAAAAAATAGTAAAATTGAGAGTTGGTGGTGGGGTGAAAACATTTTCTATAGTTTAGAATTACAGCCAACCAAAAAGCCTGCTACATCAAATCTCACCCCCAAACATGGCAAGGCTTAGGAATTGACCATACTATTCCCATCCCCATCTGCCTCCCATTTCATTTTACATATCTTACTCCCACTTCTTCACTTGAGAGAGAGAGAGAGAGAGAAGAGGGTTGGTTGCATGGGGCTGCAGATATCAGATTTCAGGAGGGTCTGAAAGACATTTCTGCTGCTCAATTATTAGATAGATTTTTCCACTGTTTGAATAGCTATGAATTGCTCCTGCAAAACTCTCCATCTCTTTGCTCTTTTCTGCTTCTTCTGCTTATGCATTTCTGCTGCAAACAACTTCTCTCTCTCATCAGGTGAGTTAATTTAGTTTCAAGAATTATTAGCCCTTTAATTTATCTCTCTCTCCTCTTGAATTCTTGTCTTTGTTTGTGTGTTTGTGTTTTTCAAGTTTGTACAAAGTGAGATCTGATTAGTATAATTATAGCTAAACCCTTTTCTTGGTTTGCTTAATCATATGCAGAAAACAAGTTGGAATTGAATCTTGAAGCTCGTAAAAACTTCAAGGTAAGCAAATTAATCCACCCCATTTTTCTCTTGGGTTAATTACGGGATATTTCTCGATTCATCCGTGGCATCCTTGCGTACGGGTCATGCTAATCTTTCCCGTATTTCGCTAATTCTTATGTTTATCCAGATAAACCCTAATCTTGATCCTAACGTAGCATTGGCATGATCAAGATTCAAGAAAATTGAAATTCTTGAATTAATTTGAAAACTATGATTTAATTTGTTTTCTAGTTTGCTAGATATAATCTTGTCAAACCGATAATAAGTAGTGTAGTTGATATTCTTACTTCTGCATATTTTCTTAATTTAGAATTGATCTAGTGATCGATTTACTCTAAAGTCGATTTAAATTAGTAATAATTAGATATTATCTTGTCAAATCCAATTATTTGCTTTCCACTATCTACTCGGACTGTTGGAAGTGACAAGTCTTTGGAAAAATGTGTTCGAAGCTATAAAAACTTTTTTTCCTAGAAAAGTTACATCAAACACCATTCAACCTTAATTTTGGCAAATTTGCAAGAAAGAGGTGGCAAATTTAAATGAGTCCTGTGGTGAAATGTTCATTTTTATATTTAACTACACCATATACTCAAAAAGATTAAAATATTCTTATTTTTTCAATAAAGTCAATTTATGGGATGGTCCTATTACGGTCCGATCGGAGGGTCCGATCATGGTCCGACCGGTCAGACACATCGGACATGGTCCGATCATGGTCCGATCGGTCGGACACATCGATCACGGTCCGATCACGGTCCGATTATGGGTCCGATCATGGTCCGATCATGGGTCCGATCATGGTCCGATCATGGTCCGATCACGGTCTGATCATGGTCCGATCATGGGTTCGATCACGGTCCGATCATGGTCCGATTACGGTCGGACATGATCCCGACACTTTTCAGGTCAGAAAAGTGAAAAAGTAGGGGTATTTTAGACAATTTGAATATATAATGGATAATTTTTATGGAGTTGGGTAATTTTGTATTTGATATAGGATAGGTGGGTAGATTTGTATGTATCACTTTGTAAATCATACTCACTCTGTCCCAACGAGCTATGCTCGTTTTCCTTTTTAGTTTGTCCCACTCATCTGTTCCTGTTTCCAAAAAAAGCAAATTTTTACACACAATTACTCACTCTCTTTTTATGGGATCCACCACTCCACTCACATCTAACAACTCTCCTTAATCTACGTGCAAAAAAGAAATGAGCACAGCTCAATGGGACGGAAGGAGTAGTTTTCATTAAAAATCACCCAATTGAGTGGGCCCACTGATCATGGCAGTCAACAGTTCCCTCCCCCCCACCACACCCAATCGAAGGCGCTGCTTAGCCAACTTGGCTTTCCTTTGCTACCGGGAACAGTGGGGGAGGGGGGCGCACGTTTGTCGTCTTTCTTAAAATTTAGATTGCGCAGCGCAACGAGCGGGACTGCGCGGGGGCATGTTTTTGCTCTTTCCTGCTTAGCCAACTTAGTCTTGCTCATTGACTATCAAAAATATCTCTTCCACACTTTCGAAAACCTAATTTTTCTAATCTTTTATCCCATTTTAGTGTTTTTCAATATTTGATTAATTAGTATCACTAGGGTTAAAAATATTATACACCTTAAATTATTATTATTACTCCCTCCGTCCCATTATTAATGTCCCACTTGCCTTTTTCGGTTGTCCCATTATTTATGTCACATACCAAATAAGGAAATAAATAAGTGGACCACAATCAATCTAAGCAAGTGGACCCCACCTCTTTATACTTTTACATCATAATTTTACACCTTTACCTCCATTATCTTAATTACCGTGCTCAATCTCAATGGGACATAAATAATGGGACGGAGGGAGTATTTTTTAATTTGCTTCCTAAATTATTAAAATGTACAATTTATTCCTAAATTATCTAATTTATTATTAAAGGGTAAAAATTATGATAGAAATTTTCGATCGAATGTGATGTTAGGGGTAGTATCGTCTTGAACTGGTAGTTTTGCGAAGTTCAAGATGATAGTATCCCTAGCTTCACACGTATAGCTGGAAATTGTTGTCAGGACTTCACTCTTTTACGATAAATTAAATAGTTCGGGAAGCAAATTGTACATTTACATAGTTTGGGAGCAAAGCGTATACAAATCCAATAGTTCGGGGAGCAGTTTGTATATTTTTATAGTTAAGAGAGGTGAAGTGCAAAAAAGCTTTTTCTTATTACTATTATACTTCGATTCCGATTACATTTTGGGTGCAGATTATGGAGAGAGAAAGTATTTTGGGAGGACAGAGAGGGAGAATGAGAGGGTCGAGAAGGCTACTACTTGGAGGACCGGGATCGTCACCGCCACGGTGCGCTTGGAAATGCGGCGGATGCACGCCGTGCAAGCCGGTGCACGTGCCGGTGCCGCCGGGAACACGGCTGACGACGGAGTACTACCCGGAGGCTTGGAGGTGTAAATGTGGCAATAAATTGTACATGCCATAGCTTTAATGTTCAATTAATAAACATCTATCTATCTATGCCAGTTTCTAGTCATATATTATTTGCTTATAGGTAGACCTTCCAATTAAACTTCTCTAGTCATATATGTACTTAAATGTTTACAAGGTTTCTATATATTAATTAGTTAAACCAAGTACAAGATATGGTATATGCCCGTTGCCACAATATTGGAATTAATAATTTTTTGTTTTACGAAGAAAATGAATAATCATAAATTTTATTTCTATGGAATAGTATCCTTATCACGCAATTTTAATGATGTGTGACGGACTTGTATCTAACAATTTAGTGAGCCTCAATGTCTATTTGAACGACTTATGTGATTATTTACAAATTACATAGTAAATAAATTAGAATATGTTCGAGTGAAAATATGTAGTTGAATTTTTACAGACGAGCAAAAATACAGCTAAATGTATATTATGACGTAAATATGTTCAAATTTTAAATTAAACGATACAAATATGGCCTTACTATAAATTTTGATTATAGTAATATACTATTTTAGTTATAGTACCTTACCCTACATATCACTACTACACGTTAGGTTAAAGTGACTAGAACATATGGTATGTACACTTGATAATATTGGAATTATTATTAATGGGTTGATATAAATTTGAATTTTGATGTTCTTGGATCAAATTTGTATATTTATTATTAATTCCTTAAATAATTTAGTGTTTGATTAACTTTCCTAAATAGATTTTCATAAAAAACCGCGCAAAACTAAAAAAGAATCAAATCTCATCCTCTCTCTCAAAAATAACCAAATATAAAAGGCGGGAGGGCACCCATCGCTTATCCTACTAATACTCTCCTTCCAATATCAACATATATTCCTTCATTCCCGGCGAATTTCAATTCAAAAATATCTTCTTTCCGCCGGCGAAGTTTCTAGAACCACTGACATTTCGCCGGCGTTTGCCGCCTTTTCCCTTGACAGCCAGCCATGGTTCTGTCATCGGAAAGCGCTTTGTTCAACAAGTACGAGCTCGGCCGCCTCCTCGGCTGCGGCGCCTTCGCGAAAGTCTACCAGGCGACGGACGTCGCCACCGGCCAGGAGGTCGCCATTAAAGTCATCCACAAGAGCAGGCTCAACAACAATGCGAATCTCATCGGAAGCATCAAGCGCGAGATCTCGATCATGAGCAAGCTCCGCCATCCGTACACCGTCCGCCTCTTCGAGGTGCTGGCGACGAGGACGATTATCTACATCGTTCTCGAGTACGTCAAGGGCGGCGAGCTCTTCGCGAAGGTTGCCAAAGGCAGATTCGGCGAATCTGTTAGCCGGAAGTACTTCCAGCAGCTCATCGCCGTCGTGAGTTACTGCCACTCGCGGGGGATCTACCACCGAGATCTGAAGCCGGAGAATTTGTTGCTGGATGAGAATGAGGATCTGAAGGTCTCCGATTTCGGACTCAGCGCGCTCACTGATCATGTGCAGGCGGACGGACTTCTCCACACCCTCTGCGGCACGCCGGCGTATGTTGCGCCGGAGATTCTCGCGAAGCGCGGCTACGACGGCGCGAAAATTGACGTGTGGTCGTGCGGCGTAATCCTGTTCGTGCTCACAGCGGGGTATTTGCCGTTCAACGATCCGAATTTGATGAACATGTATCGGAAGATCTACAAAGGGGAATTTCGTTGCCCTAAGTGGATGTCGCCGAATCTGAAGAGATTATTATCGCGCCTCCTCGATGCGAATCCGAGCACGAGGATCACCATGGACGAGATCAAGCAAGATCCGTGGTTCAAAAAGGGGTACGACAACGTCAAATTCAAGGAGATCGACGATTTCGGCTTCGCGGCAAGGGAGGAGGAGAAGAAACCGGTGGATCTGAACGCTTTCGGCATCATTTCCTTCTCTTCCGGCTTAGATCTCTCCGGTATGTTTCAGGAGAAGCACAAATCGTTCGAGGACGTGGAGCGGTTGACGGTGGAGGAGACGCCGGAGAAGGTGATGGAGACGGTGGTTGCGGCGGCGAAGGCGGAGAATGGGCGGGTGAAGATGCGGAAAAAGGAGTGGGGCGTGGAGATCGAGGGGCTGAATGGTAATTTCGTGGCGGGAGTGGAGGTTTACCGGTTAACTGATAGATATGCGGTTGTGGAGGTGAAGACGAAGGCTGGGGTGTCCAGCTCGTTCAAGGATAAAATTAGGCCGCTACTTCTACAGCAGACGAATGTCCCGGTGGCCGGTCATTAGGAATTATTATTATTATTTATTATTTGGAAATGTAACTACAATAGATAAGGGTCAAACGATTAACATAGCCGCGATCGCTGCAGGTCTCCGCCGGACCGCCATAGCCGCTGTCGAGGATGCGTGTTGATAGGTGAATTGGTATTTAGTTGAACTACTAGAACGATCGATCTCTATCGGATTGATATTTTACATTGTCAAAATTATATGTATTACACATTTTAAATAAATTACGATTTTATTTCAATTGATATTGTATTATATAAATATGCCTGCCAGCCTACCCGAAAGCCCGGGGTTGGGCTAGGTTTCACATTTTTTAGTCCTGGAGAATTTTTGGGGCATCCTGGCCCTGCTCGGTAAAGCAATGAAATCCCAGTGGGCGGGCCAAGGCAGGTCCAAACTGCTACTTGCCAGCCCTAGCTATCATTGTTCTCATTTACTAATCGGGTTATCCGCTAATACTGTCACATTTTTTAAAATGATAAAAATTAACTCATTATAATTTTCATCTTTCCTATAATAGTAAAAATTAACTTTTAAACCTAAAATGAAGTGGGTGTCTGTCATACCCCGGCCGGAGGACGGAAAAGAATTGGGTGCTCCGGGAGATAAAAGTGGAATCGGATAAGGAGTTGTTATTATATCGTGGCTAGATGGAGAGAGTGGGAAAATGGCGAGCGTGGACGACCCGAAAGGATCCACGTGTTATCTTAAGTTTAATTACGATTTTTAGTTTAATTAGCGCTAATCTATTAGGTAATGATTTGTAGCCTATAAAAAGCATGTTCTGCAAAACTTAATGGATAAGAAAATTCCCAAAAAACTCCTCTCTCGTTCTCTTCTTCCTCAACTCTTCTCTCTCAATCAACTCTCTCTCTCCTTCTCAATCATACTTCTCAATTCGTCTCTCTCTCACTCCATTCTCTCTGAATCGTCTTCCAATTACGGTTCTATTGTTTCTTACTCTAATTTCAATCTCAGATCCGGCAACTACAGTCTAACAATCCGGCGAATCTGCACCGTTTTGTTACAATGGTATCAGAGCAACGATTCTGCGACAATGGGCAAGCACTCCGGCAGAAGGCGCTTAGATCGGGATTTTCGGAGCATCAACTGAAGGCGATCGAACAATCGATGGCGGCGGCGTTCGAGCGATCCACTACTCTCTGTATCAACGAGATGAATAGAGTGTTCGATAGCTACACTCGTAGATCGGAGGCTCGTCGACTTGCAAACGGTGGAGTTTCTACGATATCGGTTTCTTCGCAAGAGCGTAGCGGCGGTAAGGATTCCGTGTTGATTCCGGTTGCGTTTGAGGGTGATTTGGCTGGTGTTGTGTCTCTTGTGAAGGAGAACGGTTGTGTTCTAGTGTCCGGGCAATTGAGCTCCGAGCCGAGGCAATTCGAGTCGATCGGCGATTTGGGGAAGCTTCATGTTGCGGGTGAAAATCTCAATTTCGTGGAGGGGTATAAGAAGGATGTCTCTCGGTGGAGTTCAGTTTCCGATGTGGGAGTTAAGAAGCCTGCAGATGAAGGTGTTGATAATGAGGAGTTGATGAAATTTCCAAGTGGGGAGGATTTAGGGTTAAATCCAGTTAGTCTAGATGGTTTGGAGAAGGACAAGACAGAGAATCCTCGCAAATGTCCGAGCAGTGTTGATGAGGTGGAGGCGGAGTATGAGGCGCGACGATACGGAATAGCCGATGAGGTGAAGGAAAGTAATGAGGAAAGTGAAGCGGTTGGAGAGAAGAGGAAGAAAATGGATAACGGAGAGGATAAGATGGTAGTGAAGGAAGGTTTTGGTGACGAAGTAGATACTAGGTTGAGTATGTCCGTTGGTGTTAGGGATGAAAAAGTTAGTGCATTACCGGTAGGAAGGGTTGATGGTGTCGATAATGAGGCGAGAAATCGCGGAATTGGTATAGTGGATGAGTCTTCAACAGAACCTATGGAGACTAGTGAAGATAAGAGAGGTAAGGATGAAGCAGTTGATATGGATAGTTCTGACTTAGTGACACCTGAATCTTCGAGCCGTACTACAGAAGTGGTTTCTGATGATAAAACTGATACAACGGAGGAAAAAGAAGAAACACAGAATGGTAACGGTGGTGGTGGAGAACGTTTAGTCGGTACTCAGAAAGATGGTAGCCTTAAGGCCAAAGTCGAATCTCCAAGCACTGATGGTGATGAAAAAGATGTTCGAGCTGCAGAAGGTAAGGTATTAATTCCTAAATCGGATGCCCCGATGTTCTGGATGAGGGTCAAAATTGCTCGGACAAAGCTCATGATGCAAAGCTTGACCAAAATGATCAAACCGCTATTGCTTCTCATATTGATTCCGAATCCATTCATGATAGCTCTTGTGGCAGTTGAAAAGTTGAAACCAAAGGTAATGATGAATGCGCAAAGACTGAAGGTGAATTAAAAACTCAAAAAGCTCAAAATGATGTTTTCTCTAGCTCACCTATCCAGCTTGCTGATGGAGGTGATGCTACTGTGATAAACAAAGATGAAAGCCTCAGTTTCGATGATAGAGATGATGCAGACGAAAATGTTCAAAATAAGGCAGGCATGAGTTGTTCAAATGAAAAGGAAATTGTAGAGTCAGACCAACCGTTCGTTGCCACTACGATGGGAGCGAAAACGAGTGACCAGAATGTTGGATTCGGTGAAAAGGGAATGGAGATTGATTCAGAAATTTCAGAGAAGTCGATAGGTAGCCATGTAAGTGCTGAAATTCATGTTCAAGATGGTCTTGTTGAAAATATTCATGCTCAAGAAGAAGGTGTATCTATGGAGGTTAAGGCTGCTGATGTGATGGAGACTGATACTATTCAAGCCTCCATCGTACAAGAGGGAACCGGAAATGGAGACTTGCTTGTATCTCCTACTGATACTTCTTTGGTTGATGGAAGTGTCAATCGAGCAAAGGATATGCCTAAGGAATCTAATGGATTTTGTGTTGCGGAGGCCGTGGAAGGCCATAAATCCGAGGTGAAACCTATGGCTGTTGAGGAGGAAAGAGAATCTCACGGCGAACAGGAGGCGGATGCAGAATTATCAAGTGAAGGAACTTCTTCCGAAAGTGAAGATATCAATTGAAAAAATGGTGAAGTATACGGGGTCCTTGAGAATGAAGCAATTAGGTTACTTGATGTCTCCAGAGAATGAGGGTTGTTTTGCACCGTCGGATTTGGTGTGGGGTAAAGTCCGCAGCCATCCGTGGTGGCCGGGACAAATATGTGATCCGGCATATGCTTCAGAGAAGGCTGTTAAACATCATAAGAAAGACGCCTACCTGGTAGCATATTTTGGAGATCAAATTTTTGCTTGGAATGAATCATACTTTTCCCAGATTGAGAAACAGAGGAACTCCGAGTTATTTCACAATGCAGTCTACTGTGCCTTGGAAGAGGTGGAACGACGAGTACAGCTATGGCTTTCGTATTCTTGCACTCCGAAAGATGCCTATGCTAAGATTGAAACCCAAGTTATGGAAAACACTGGGATAAGTGAAGAATCGAGCCGAAGATACGGTGTTGATCAGTCAAGCTGTGCCTCTTGTTTTGAATCTGGTGAGTTTCTCAAGTTCATCACATCTGCAGCATCTTGTACATCTTCTGGAGCTGATCAACTCGACCTTGTGATTGCTTGGGCGCAGCTATCTGCATTTTGTTCTTTTAAGGGATACCGTTCGCCAATTGAATTTCCTTTATCTGGTGAATTGGTTGAAGTTGATGGAGATACTATACGCAAACACAAACACATTCCGAAAGAAGGTGATCAGTCTAGGAAGGAGAGAAGCACGAGGGAGCATCCCTTGATAAGTTTAAATGTTGAAGAGGTGGTCATCGCTAGCTTGTACACGTCCCAAGGCCAAGTAGCAGCCCTAGCGTTGTCAAAGATCCGAGTCTTGGGGACAAGACTCTCTAAAGAGGGGAGTATTGTCATACCCCGGCCGGAGGATGGAAAAGAATTGGGTGTTCCGAGAGATAAAAGTGGAATCGAATAAGGAGTTGTTATTATATCGTGTCTAGACGGAGAGAGTGGGAAAAGGGCGAACGTGGACGACCCGGAAGGATCCACGTGTTATCTTAAGTTTAATTACGTTTTTTAGTTTAATTAGCGCTAATCTATTAGGTAATGATTTGTAGCCTATAAAAAGCATGTTCTGCAAAACTTTATGGATAAGAAAATTCCCAAAAAAACTCTTCTCTCTCGTTCTCTTCTTCCTCAACTCTTCTCTCTCAATCAACTCTCTCTCTCCTTCTCAATCATACTTCTCAATTCGTCTCTCTCTCACTCCATTCTCTCTGAATCGTCTTCCAATTACAGTTCTATTGTTTCTTCCTCTAATTTCAATTTCAGATCCGGCAACTACAGTCTAACAATCCGGCGAATCTGCACCGGTTTGTTACAATGTCCCTCCTGACACCACATTCTTATACTTTCGCTCTCCAAAAATCTTTTTGTTATATGATTCCGTTCCACCCAAAACTCAGAAAATTATGATGTTTAACTTTGTGAACTAGATTATTTCTTTTACAATATGGAAAACATAGAAAATAAATAAATTGATTGCCTCGACTATGCATTGCAAAAAATTATTGAATTCTTATTAATTCCCCCCAACCACTTCTCGAAAATTGTAAAATATATATTTAAATAAAAATTATTTTTTTATTTATGAACACATGAGAAAGACATCAGCAGTGAGGATTCATGATCAAAAACTATGAACAAGACATATTTAATAAAAAAAATAAAAATTGCGAGTATTTCTTAAATTTAAGAACTAAATTTATAATTTTTAAAGTAAAAGTATTAAAACTCAAAAAAATTAGAAAGTTTAGACATTAAAATGACTCTTCACACATTTTGAAATGACGAGATAAAATACCCATATAAATAGTTCATGCCAAGTACAACAAACATGTTTAGCAACAATATGATGAGCATGATCAAGTTGGAACAATCACTTTGATAGCAATAAGGGTGAAACGATTAACATAGTCGCGATCGCCACCGATCTCCGCCGAACTACCCTAGCCCGGTTCCAACCATCTCCAGCTCCGCTGTCGAGGATGCGTGTGGATTGGTATTTAGTTGAATGACTAAAATAGTTGAACGACCAAAACGATCGATCTCTATCGGATTGATATTTTACCTTACCAAGATTTTATACATATTATACACATTTTAAATAAATTACGATTTTATTTCAGTTTATAAAAATTCAATTTTCATATTTATATAACTACAGAAACTCAGTAACCATATAGGTGCAAAATTAGATCGGTTATATGTTTATTGTCTAGAATACTACTCCCTCCGTTCCACTCCATTAGTCCACTTTCTTTTCGGCACGGAGATTAAGAAAGTTGTTTGTTGTGTGTAAAATAGTATAAAGTAGTGAGGTCCACTAGAATATATAAGAGTGTTATTTTAAGTTAAAAAAAAAAAGATGGACTTGAAGATTGAATTAAGGAACGGAGGGAGTATTAAGCATAATAGAAAATTATTCGGTAATCGAAAATGATAGGTATTATTATTCAAACGAAAAATGAAACTTATAATAATATTCTAAATCATTATATACAAGCAGGCTCTGAGGTTGGCGAACTCAGGCGACTGCTCGGGACTCATAAATTATGGGGATCCAAAATGTAGTTAGTATGATTCGACCTTTAATCCTTTTAAGAATTCATATGTATTATTTACAGGGGACTAAAGTATTTTCATTGATTTTTTATGCAAAATAATATAAATCTAAAATTTTAGAGTTTTAATTCTTATCTTGGGGGTCCCGTATTTCATTTTCGCCTGAAACCTTCTTACATGAGGAGCAACCTGTATATACTTACCAACATGAGAATGATTAACAACCAAAATGGACACAATATAACCATCGAATATCAAAGCCAAAGCCAATTTGTAATTCACATTCCTAAGAGGTACTTTCATGTGATATCAAAATCCAATTTGAATACAAATAATATTCTTTAATACTAAATGATAGTACTACATTATTTGAATTTAGATAATTTTTCTTCAATAATTAAAAAATGTCAAACATATCCACATAAAAAAATTCAACTACCGCCACTACTTTTTAGTGTATTTAGTAGTAATTTTTATCCACTAGTAATAATTTTAATTGTGTTTTTAGTTGAATAATCCGTATTTTTTCTATCTAGCAAAATATATATAAATATTTCATCAAAAAGATAGTATTTGACTTTAGACTACTTCTCTTTCTCCTGGTAAAGAAAACATTAGTGGAAACAATAATTGGAAGAACGTAATTAATGAAAATAGATCAACAAAGCTCAACTACTGCCACTAATAATACATATTATCATTTCATATTCTCTTCTACACCCATTCAACCGGATATTTCTCTCTCTAAAGTGAGAGGAGAGAGATAATTCCGAAATGTGTCCGCTCAGAATAATCTTGATCTTCCTCTCTGCTACCCTCGCCGGATTATTCGTTCTCAGAAACCTCAATTCCTCGCCTGCCCCCGAAAACGACGCCGTTAAGGAAGAAACCGAGTCTCCTGAATCTGTTACCCTTTCCTCCAAGGTATCAATCTTAATTCTCTCCTTACTTTTGGTTAATTGAGTAGTTCCGTTTGAAGATTGTTGAAATTGATGATTTATGTAGACGCAATAAAGTATTTTAACTTAATTTTTCGCTGCGAGAGCTGGTAGATTGAATTGTTGCATTGAATTTGGGATTGAAATTTAGCTGATTTTCGTTTATTTATTTACTTATTTCCATATGCGAACAAATTATTGAGGGAAAAAAGTGCAGTAAGATGATTTTGTATTGCAATTAGGTTTGCACGGCGTTAGGGAAGGGGTTCTGGACCTGCGTGGATATGGCAAGCGGAAGATATCTCTGGAGGAATTTGGTTTTGTCAGGATCTTCATCTACAGCTAAGCCTTCTGCTGATTAATCAAATCGGTAATGTTGTAATTGGAGGTAGAGGTTATATGGCCATTTCTTGTATTTCCTTCTAATTGTGTGATAATCCTCATTACTGAACCTCCAAAATATAGATGATATATTTGTAGATTTTACACTACACGCTGTGTGAAATGTTTTACGATACTGCTGGTATGAATCGATTCATTGTATAGTTTCAAATCATACATTGTTGTATATCTAATATCCCTTTTGTTTCTCTTCTCATTTTGAGTCATATATTCAACACTATATTCAAAATGTAGAATACATTATGCGGTAGTTTGAAGTGTTCTTATGTTTCTACTTGAATTTGGATTATGGACTACTTAATGCTTTGTCTCTGTGCAGCTAGCAGGTTTGCTTCTTTTCTGTTAAATCCAGTATTTTCTTGAGTTAGATATTTTCCCATTAGGATCTTTGTCGGCTCTCTCACGCCATTCCAGTCCATGTGATATTCAGAATCAATGGTTAGTCCACTAAATCAGATCTGAAGGTACTTTCAACTACACTAGATTTAGAAGGTTGAGAAAGCATGCATCTGGCTGAGCATGCATTCTTGTATTCATGATGACTTTGATGGTGAGAATAACGTTGTGAATGTGTGCTCGCTGCTTATTTTTCAATAAATTGGCTCTTATAACATTTGAGGCAGCTTGATTACTTGGTGCTATAAGATGACTTTTTGAGGAAATTGAGTTAGAATCGCAGCAGTAGTATGTCTTCTCCAGTAAGGCAAGAGTTCTTTTAAACAGACTGCTTATGATTGGAGCTTGTTTTTTCAGCTACAACCTATTACATTAGTTTTGTCTGCTGGTTAAGCCTTACAAAACTGTGGGTGTGAGGCTTCTCTAGGGGTACACTGCTATACATGTGTTATTTACCAGGAGTGCTTGTTATGAATAGGTTTCAGATTCGTGGAGAATTTGTTTGAGGGTACCATATGACTCTTGAATCAATTGTCACTCAAATTGGTATTGGCAAAACACTCATGGAATGAGACCTTAGAAGTGATATAGTTGTCGAATTCTGTTATGGCTGCTGATCTCTGTTAAGTTGGTACCTTGGGCCTCTTTAGCTTTCTTGTAATGAGGAAATGTCCTGCTATTCAATTCTAACCATCCACTTCTTTGTTCCGTGCTTTGGCCCATCTTACCTGATGCCTACCGACTCAATCGAATTTGGGTTGTGTTATGGATCACCTCTCGAAGCTCTTGTAGGCGGTTTAAATGTTATAGTTTAGTAAATGAAGAAAATGGTTTCAGTTTTTTCCAGCATGTCTTATACTTGATGCATTCCTGGTCTGTCATATCATATGGTATGTAAGACCTAATGTAGGGAGCCCTCTGGCTGCTTGAGTTGATGGTTGTTCTCTCTCTCTCTCTCTCTCTCTCTCTCTCTCTCTCTCTCTCTCTCTCTCTCTCTCTAGGGTGAGTAGGGTCTTGAAGGACAGAAGTGTCAACCCTGAGTTGTATGAGTTGAAGCTTGAAAGACAAAAAATTGATGTCAATTTGGGCCCGAATACTACAACTATTAATTAAGCCTAAACATCATATATCTTCATTCTTCTTTTACTACTACCGTTTTGATTAAATTAGATTATTCATTCATACAAACATAGGAGAACAAAAGGATCAAAACATAGTTTAAATTAATGACTTCAACCATTCAGATTTTAAATCGATGATTCTCTTTAAGGGTTTAAATTAATTCAAAATAATTAGATTTTTTAATTGAATCTAGATAGTATAACCATAAAGAAGTCCATTTCACGTCAATTAAGGTGTCAAGACTCAGTCAAATGATGGGGAAAAAAACAAAAGCAAAAGAATTAATTAAATATACCAAGTCTTTTTGTAAAATCTGTTGGCAATGAGAAAAAATAGCAACCGGCCCAACATTATGTCCTTAAAAGCAGCCCAAGTCGAAGTTCAAATTTCTATCGCAACGGTCGAATTTGAAGCAATCGATCAACCCTCAATCATGGGGAAAAGAAGGGGGAGAAAAGAGGCCAAAGAACCCCAAATCCAATCCGACGAAATCAGCGAAAATGGCGAAGATGAAAAGGAATCTGGATTCTTTGCTTGCTATCTGCTGGCATCGCTCTGTCCTCGATTCAAAGGCCACACCTACATCGGGTTCGTATCGATTCAATTACCTTCTTGGTCTGGGGTTTTCAATTTATTGATTGTATAAGCTTGGAATATTAATTAGTGGATTCATTTTGATTTTTATGCAGGTATACTGTGAATCCGCGGCGGAGGATACGGCAGCACAACGGGGAAATAGGGAGCGGCGCGTGGCGGACCAAGAAGAAGAGGCCATGGGAAATGGTGATGTGCATCTACGGCTTCCCCACTAATGTCGCCGCTCTTCAGGTTTCTCTTCGCCTTCTTTTCTAATTATCAAATTAGAGAATAAATACGTGATTTTCCCCCATATTTGTGTGGTTTTGTAGTTTATATTTTAAATCGAGCTCATACATTTATTTTAGAATAAATTGTTGATGTGTGTTGTCCCACATCGACTTGTAATGATTCTGTTGTCTGGATATGGTTTAAGAGTATTCCGATCTCGGTATAGGGATTGGATTGTTTTGGATTGTTTGTTGTCCGACATCGACTTGGTATTGATCTTGTTGTCTTAATATAAAGTTTGGAGAATTCTGCACAATCTTCTCCTTTTATAGGCTTTCAAGTGTTGAACAACCCAATTCTAATATAAATAACCTTATTAAATCTAGAATTTCGACTTCGTATTGTTTTTGTAGTTTCATTTGCCTGTTGATTTATAAGTATAACTCAACATTTTGTAATCCCTACGGCCTTTCCAAATGAACTGGAACAGTTGTTTTGGTCCATAAGTAAATCAGTTTATCTATCAAGTTACAAATAGTGCTGGTTTTAGTTAGATTCTTATTCACTTCATAAAGATATAACCGGAGTCTGGACTAAATATACCATAAAGAGTTGAAGCAACAAGAGGGATGACAAAATTTGTTTTCGACCAGTTTGAATGGGCCTGGCAACACCCAGTAGAGTCTCTAGCAGTAAGGAAGGCGGCCACAAGTTTCAAATCTCTATCCGGACTTGCCAACAAGATCAAACTTGCCTACACTATGCTAACTCTTTCTCCTTGGCAGAGGTGAGAGATTCTACTTCTAATATAATACCAAAAAGGATCCAAATCATTTTATTTACTTTGTTTCTTTATCCGGTTCGTTCCATTCTACAGTTTGGACCTCACGGTGAATCTGTTCTCAACAAAGTACCAGCAGCACACCTCCGTTTGTCCAGCCTTGCCCGAGCAGATGGGTACCCAAGTCTCTTCCATGGATGAGCTACCGTGTTACAATGAGAAGGCCGATGATGAATTTGAAGGCAATTTTCAAGAATTCAATGATAAAGAATCAAGAGGAGAAGTGATTCTTGAACCATACAACTATATCCCAGATGAGAATTTTGACCATCGTATAGATGGGGCTACTAGTCTTGAATCATCAAGTGGGTCCTCCTACATTGCTGAAGAGACGCAGAGTCCCCGACCAGCCATGGTAGAGGACGAAGATGAGCCATTGATCAAGAGTCATGATATTGGTATCCATGGAGCTGAGATCATAGATGTTTTCACTCATTCACCTTGCTATCTAGAAAAGGACAGCAAGAAGAGAAGGCCGGATATGTGGCCGGAGGTGATTGACTTAACCAACTCTCCCATATATGTATAATTAGTGGTGTGAACAAGTAAAATCTTGAATAAGGACGAGATGGATTATCTCTTGAGCTGGTGAGAAGTGAAATCTACCATGTAATCTATTTGTTTACATTGAGGATGATTTTACATTAAAATGGCCTAAAGCTTTTACATTTAAAATCTTGTACTCTGCATAAATGTGAGAGGGGGGGTAAACAGTGAAATTTTGGAGAAGGGAATGGACAAACAGTAAAATTTAGGAGGTAAATATCACATATAAACATGGGCGGATCCAGGATTACGAGGGAGGGGGGCGAAACTAAAAAATTCGATAGAGAAGAGGGTGAAGTGTACATTCAGAGGAGCAAAATATGAAATTTCTTAAAAATTACATAAATAAAATTGCGTTTCGACATGAGTTTGGGGCTGCGCCGCCGCGCGGCCCCTTGGATCCGCCACTGCATATAAAAAAAGGGTTTCGAGACGATCAGGGGTGGCCAAAAAATGTAGAAATTTGTACTTAAAACTTGATTTTTATGTATAATTTTGGAAAAAGAAATATGTAATTCGTCCTCACAAATTTTCAATTTTGCTAGATTTTTTCGAAATTTCAATCCTGGACCCGTTCTGTATATAGAAAATAGCAAATTGTAGAACACGATGAAGTTGAAAAGTAGATAACCAAGAAATGTTATTTTCTTGACCTTATACTACATTAATTAGTTCGTGAATAATTAATTGTTGAATGTATGTGAGGGAATGGGCCACTTTGATCTATTTCCGGAAGTTGTGGGTCATTGGAGAATATTAAAATAAATAACCGGCCACACTTTTTAGAATAAATGTAGTTACATTATTATTTTGGCAAGTCAACTTTGCTTCACTACTTCAAATCAAGATTCTATATTTGAATTCTCATTAATTGGTCTTTAGATTTACAAGGAAAAAGTTATTGCAGAATCAGAGATAAGAACGTGAGCATGCAGCAAATTCCGCCACAGATTCCCTTCTAAATTCTTCGCTTACTACTATTGCATTTATGGGTATTAGGTCAGAGAATTTCATAAACCAGAAATCAGTATAAATTATATTCAAGGCGTTTGAATAATTGAATTAGATTTATCGAAAACAAAACTTTATAATCAAATCCAAAAAGTTGTGGATTTTTCAAATCCTAGTAAATTAGTGAGTTTTGTTCAAAATCCACATCCGATTTCTTGATAAAAGATTCCAAATCTAAATTCAAACCCGGTTCCAAAACTTGATCGGAGCGGCTTGTATGTACCACTTTCGTATACCCTTGTGTGTACCACACCACAAGGGTATTGACATGTGACATTTCTCATTAAATCAAGTGGGTCATATTTAACACATGTCAATACCCTTGTGATGTGGTACACATACGAAAGTCGTACACACAAGCTTTTGTAAAACTTGACGGACCTTTAATTGATCAATTAGCGAGCAACACATAAACTTGTCATGCATGTCAGATTGCCCAATCACCCCACTTTGTTCTCAACTAATTATTACTAAGCACATCACTTAATTACTATTCTTAAGTTGACTTCACATTTTTTTTTGAATTTTAACAAGTCTGATTTCCTCTAATTTCGTATTTGTATCACATGATGTCCACATGATTCAAAATACATTCATATGTTTGTATGTATATATTCTTATCATGTTTAATTGACAATAACATTGGAGAAAACGTAGAAATTAACTTAGGTCATTTTACATCAAACAACTACGGAAATTAATTTTGAAAAACCCATTAGACCAAACTTTCATATTTTATGTTTGCATGATTGAGAATTTCACATAAAAACATCAAGAATTTCAAAATCACAAACCTACACATTTATGAGACTCTAATTAACAAACTGTTCAAATACACCATCGACCGGTATGTTGCATGTGAAACATTTAATAAATTAATCACATACATACATTTATTAATATATTCGTCTAACCATATATACACACATAATAGCCCCATTTGGAAGTCATAGTTGAGATGTTAGCATTTCACTTTCAATCCCAACTACCCTAAAGTTTCTTCCAAAATATATTTACATGCTTGCAAACCCTAGAAACTAATCAAACCCCGATGTCGTCGATCACGGATCCCGAGAACGTATCGTTACACCCGATCCGAACTCGGCCATCCGAGGAGTTCAGATTATCCTCAAGACGGCTCTCTCGGGAGTTCCCCGTGGTAGAGACTCCTTTCGATGTCTACTACGGGGAAAGCACTGTTGGAATCCCGTTCCTGTGGGAGTCCCGCCCCGGGACTCCCAAAATCAACGTCGGGAAATACCCTCTCCCTCCTCTCACACCACCACCTTCATTCCACTCAATCCCTAATTCAAGAAAGCCATTGAAGAAGCAATCAAGAAGCACCAATTTGATCATTCCGAAGATCAACATCAAGAAGGGTAATCCCGACCAATCATCACCATCGGAGTCAACGAGGTCGTCTTCCTCATTGTCGCCGTGGTCGTCGAATCGACATGGGGTTTCGAGCCCTCCGAGGATGTCGATCGATTCGAGGTACCGCGGGAGGAATGAAGAGGATGAGTGCGAGTCGCCGGTTTCGACCTTGTGCTTTGGCGGCGGCCGCCGCCACGGCGGCGGGAGGTCGCCGGGATGCTCTTCGAGCATTATAAGGCTATTGCTTCGAGATTTTTCTTGATATTCTTATGTCTGGTTTAATTAAAGACTATTTTCGGAATCAATAAATTATGTTTTCTTTTTTTTTTTTCTCATGATCGGATGGGAAAAATGTATTTGCGGAGATGAATGAAAATCTGTGCTAACTTTGCAGAGATTTCACGTTTCCATGACATATATTTGCTTATACTCCTCTCCAGGGGCGGATCCAGCCCAATAAAATACTTTGAACTGGACATGAATCGAAACAAATACATTGGGCTGGACTATTAATTTTAATCTATATTTCAAATAAAAAATATAAAATTATTATTAATAAAAAAAGAAAAAAAAATTTCTTACCGGGGCTGGAGTCCACCCCAGCCCATAGTGTGGGTCCGCCCCTGCTCCTCTCATTAGTCATTTCCAATGTTAGTTTACTTTTATTTTTATTAGTTATATTCTTGTCTTAATTCATAGGGAATTAATTACTTGGTACGTAACTAAAGTGGTTCGAGTAATAGCTAGAATTCATAGTTTGAGATTCTTGATTAAAATTGCATACTAGATAAATCTTGTTTTTGCTCGTGTATAAAAATTCGTGCAATTGCACAAAAAAAAAATTTAAAAAAATTATTACTATTGCTCGATACTAGTAAAATAAATTGTGGTGGACTACAAATGAAGTTTCGTGGACGTACGATTTTTACCAAACTAAACTATAATATAATTTATATCTGATATAATAATAATTATTATTATTTTTTTATTATTTTCTGGGTCTTAGCACTAATCCATGTGTGACGCCATGCAATAGGCTATTCCCACGTTCTGAAATTAATTAATTAAAATAGTTATGGAGTTGACTTTATAATCTGCTTCAGTGGGCGAATAATAGCACGTGTCATCTTATTAATTTTTGCACAGAATTGTCTATTTGCATGTGAGACCATTCTACGCATCTCGTTTAGTGAAACGGGTCTTATACCCGATCCATATCCAAAAGTCAAATTGTACGATTTGCCCCGTGAAATTATAAAGTTCATCTTTTTTCTAAATTGTTGATCTTGCTCCCTAGTTACGAATTTGAATCTACCCCTAATACGTATGTTGGTTATGTATGTATTCTCTCTCTTTAGCTCATTAGTAACGTAGTGTATTTTTATTCGGAAAAAAATTAAAATTAAGTCAAGTGGGATGAAATTCATTTACACAGAAAAATTAAGTTTTCTAATAATCGTGCTCAAAATAAACATGATGTCAAGGTAGAAATTTATAATTTTAGAAGAGGGCGAATCCCAACTTTTAATTAGCAAAATAATATAAACATTTTTTTCCTAAAATATAGACGAGAAATAAGAAAAACTCGGAATTCTACACGATTTAGGGGAATAAGTCTGATACAATACAAAAGGCTAAATTGTGCTTCTCATATGAAAATATTGAGCATGTTTCATCGAACGACAAACCTTCTCACATCAAGATCAAGA
This sequence comes from Lavandula angustifolia, assembly GCA_028984105.1. NCBI lineage: Eukaryota > Viridiplantae > Streptophyta > Magnoliopsida > Lamiales > Lamiaceae > Lavandula > Lavandula angustifolia. The sequence continues at coordinate 3,301,039 of CM054826.1, forward strand.
TATGTTACAAAATCAAACAAAATATTAATAACACGCTTAATTATTATGCTACAACTTTGTTTTTCCACTTATTTGAACCCTTCCATTAATAACTTCTAAATCTTGATTAATTAATTAATCTTCCTGCAGTTGGTTCTGATCTCACCGTCGGTTCCGGTAAGGGGGCTCAGCCCTCCCATCTTGATCATGGCGGCGGCGAAGTCGGAGAAGAATGCCGGCGGATTATTAGTGTAGGCCGTGACGAGAGAATCCGTGGAGGCGCCGCCGCCGTAGAGCTGCTGGTCGGAGTGCATTAGGCCCTTGTTGTTCACCAGATTCTTGAAGTAATTGGTGTCGAATGAGAGAGGGGAGGCGGCGTCGATCGGGGAGAGATTGTCGTCGCCGCCGTCGAAGGGGCAGTTGGATTTGAGCGACGTGGCGAAGGAGGCGTGGATGTCGGTCTCGTTGTAGATGCGGCGGCGGAACACCGTGCACCTCGCTTGCCCTATTGTATGACCACCTGCACTTGCATATGCGTATATATTATGAGGAAAACTGATAAAAACTATTGAATTGAATTGTAAAGCTCAAAGTTTGTATTTGTATGTACCATTATTATTGTATACCCACCCGCGACAATATAGTGTAGTTAGTATTTTCACTTTTATACAAATGGTGGTTAATCGATTTAAATTAATAATAACCTTATTGTATTTATATATACCACACCACAAGGGTATTAACACGTACATACAAACAACTCTGATTTATATATATATATAATAATATAACCTTGCAAAATTAAATCATTCATGGTCTTATATAATATTTCATCAAATCTCAGCCGTCTAATTTAACGTTGCATGAATGTCACATGCTTAAAATTCTTTCATATCATTGACTATATGTCAAATGAAATTACATAATTGTCCGGTTAGAAGCATGCATGTAATTAGTTATATTACATCAATTACCTGATAGGGCTACCAATTCTTTGGCAGAGAAGCCTTTATCTGAGAAGGCGGAGATGAGGTCGGCGACGTCCGCGAACGGCGACGGCAGGTCGGAGTTTGCGGCGTCGTAGCTTGCGGTGGTGGAGTCTCTTCTTCCGAGCTCAACACCCCAAGAAGGTCCGCTCAGCTGAACCATCCACATATAATATTTTAAAATTAATCATCCATATATATATAACGATTTTTTTTTATTATTGTTTTTTCCAATTTGTTTTAGTAGATATATATATATATATTGAATACCACGACGACGGAGTCCCGGGCGGCGACGGCGAGAATATCAGCGCAGGAAAAACTCCGGCACAGAGTTTCTCGAGGTCGGCTTTAATGGAGTCGATGACGTCGAAGCCCCTAATGGAGTTCTGATTGGGCCCCGCCGTTTTCTCTCCGGTGAAGTTTTCAGTGTCGTCTAGAAGAACCGATGCATCACAACCCTACGCGCAGTTAATTATTCATCTTAATTACACATTAATTAAAGATTTTTTTTTTTGGCGTCGGTTAGTCACAAATGATCAAATGATGACATATATCCTTATTTAATCTAAAATACTTAATAAATTCTAATTAGAGTATATGACTGTAAATATACCCTAGTTAGCATGGATTTGTTTTTTTACGGGACAAAAGTTATTTTAGGTATAGATAAGGATATGTTATCGTTCTATTGGTGGACAAAAATTTAACACAAATTGGACTTCGATAAATTGGACAAATATGCGATTTGCATGCATGCATGTGTGTGTGTGTGTGTGTGTGTGTGTGTGTGTGAGAGAGAGAGAGAGAGAGAGAGAGAGAGAGGGCGTGCATTGACGAAGCAGTCGTGGAAGTGGAGGCGGAGCAAGGAGGCTCCGATGCGGCGCTCCTTGAGAATAGCTTTGTAGACTGCAGATTTGATGGTGGTGAGAGCGGCGGGGCAAGATTTGGAGTAGGGGTTGTTTGAGGATAATTGGGCGGTACCGATTAGAAAGTGGTGGTGGAGTAAGATCGCCGCCACCATTGCGACTGAGTAAAGCTTGGCTGCCATATATTATTAGCTGTATGAGAGATTTTGTTAATTGATTGATCGTCCAAGGTGCATGCATATATATATATATATATATATATATATATATATATATATATATATATATATATATATAAGAGCTGCGGCAATGCAAGTAGGAGGATTTGAACTCAAAAGAGTTGTGCCAACTCCACCAGGCCAAGAATTTTTCATATAAAAAAATGTAGTATAAAATTTGAGGCGGGTTATTTAAGCATTTCTCAAATTTGTTAGTATATATTTTTAATTTAAATCGATAACAAGGATTGAATGATATATCAACCACTTGTGTAGAAGTGAGGATACCAACTACATTACATGTTGTCGAATCAAATTTATCAGTATAATCTAAGTAACATTGTGTCATTCATCATATTGGCAATGGACAGGATTTAAGATTATTAGGGTCTTGTAGTTTTTTGTTAATTTACATGATAATAACTTCTAGAGGAAATTTCTCCTTAGCAGAGTTTGAAACTTCAAACCATTAACAGGGCTAGTGGTGGTTGTTTTCATGTTTTGACATTTTATGGATATACATCGTGATTTCTGGCTAAACCTCACTATGTTGGGATAAATATATTTATTATATTGGTAAGCACTTTGTATAAAGATAATATATAACAATTAGGATGCTTATAAATGAATTAATTACTGTTCGGTAGATTAGGATGAAATATCATCCAAAATAAGGTCCATGTAATGCAAATTACTGATAGAGGTATGCATATATTTGTGTAATTATGAAAAATGGACAGAATATGAGATGCATGAAACTACTATAAAACCTTACTATAAAACCTTGTTTAGTCAAAGATTCCCAATTTGCATGGTTAGTGGAGCTCAAAGCTACACTTGAGTAATTATAACAGAAAGTTCTACAGAATGTGGATTTGGTACGGACTCATAATTACGTAAGAATCAGGAACTATGTATAAGATTTATATGTTTTATGCATGATTCTTATATGTTTTATGCATAAAATCATGTGATTTTAAATTTTTGTCATTCTGCATAAAATATATAATCATTATGCTAAAAAGAATATCCAAAACATATATATTCAATCTGAGTCGTATATGGAATAAATGAAGATTGCAAATTGATTTCTACTTCCTAGACAAGATGCAGTTCTTACATGATTATGTGTATATATATATATGCATGCATGTAGACATGTAGTGTTTGACAGTATGATTCTTTTGCATTTCAATGTGAACAAGATTTGTATAGGTATCTGATCACTATATTCTCAAACCTATGCGTTCTCCCTCCCCTCTCTCTCTCTCTCTCAATGTGGGGTAGTTGGAAAAGAAATTAGTCATAGGGTTGAAATTAATATCAATAAAATTTATTTATTTTTACAAAAAAAAAAAGTCAATAAAGTTCAAATCACCTAGAAACTGGTATTATGAGAGTTGGTTGAAGTTGGAGAAGAACTAATTACATTGAAATTTAGGCTGCTGATAAGTAAATGGCATCCAGCTACCCCTGCTGCTTTACTTTCAAAACAACTTCAATTGAATACAGCAAATGACTATTTTGCCACCAACAAAAGTGAGGACATACTATTAAGCTAACCAATACAGCAGCTGAAAGCAATTTTACAAATCGATGAAATACAAGAATTTTCACTCTGCTCAAACGTAATTTATGCTGATAAAGTAGACAAAATTGTTAACTATTAGCATTGCTTGATATCAAACTCTGACTAGCAAACTTCTAATGCTAAAAGTAACATTTTAAGTTCAAAAAACAAACTCTTGCTCAGCTGCTCCATTTGGCGACCCTCCATCTTTTGCAGCTCTTAACGCTTCGGCTGTTGAGTCGCTTATGTTCAGTAGATACTGCACTCTGGCTACCTTCTCAGCCGCCTGGTCGCTTTTCAGGTACACGAGGAAGAGGTCCGCCAGTTCCTCCGGTACCTCCCACGACAATGGAGTCGAGGGTACAGCCTTGTCGCAGGCTAGCAAGTCATTCAGAGAGTTCACCTACAAGAAGATAGAAAGAAACTCAAGTAAGCAAACATTTTTTTTACTCTTAGAAGATAGCAGACTGTAGATAAACTATCAATACTTACCACCCCTTTATTATTTCTCTGTCGTAGAAGCGCCACTGCTTGTACGAGAGAATTCGACAGTCTAGTCTGAGCGAGTTCATGCACAACTTGCTTGGCTTTGTCAACATTAATGTTGAGATCTTTTGGGATTTTCTCATAAACTTCTTCTTCATCAAACTCACCAGTGCCAGATGAGAAGATATCATCAATGGTCTTCTTGAAGAGATTCTCACGTAAGCTTCCGGAGATCATGTTGTCTACGTCGACTCCATTCTCTTTCAATTCCCGAATTTCCTTTACGCTGAGCCTTCCCCGGCCAGCAGCAGTTTCAAGTGCTGCAGACAGTTTTGTTGTGGTTATATTCTTGATGATCTTCTGTGCGTAAGGAGGTGGCAATCCGACTTTCTTCTGCAACTCGTTTAATTGCTCCATCCGACTTTTGGTCAACTGTCCATCAGCCAAAATAACCTCAGCTTCTTGTCTGAATGCCTGTTCGGCTAAACCTCTGTGAACTTCGACAATCTCCTTGTCATCTAATCCAAGTATCCCACCAAGCTGGTTTAACAACACATACTCTGAATCGTCCTTCTTTGTGGTGATTTGAGCCCCAAAGGGTATTCTGGTAACTTCACCTGTTAGACAATACATTAAGTATGTTTTGTAAAGGTCAGTCCTATCCCTTTCAGGAAGATCATCTCTAAGGTTTATCTCCTTCTGACTAGGTTTCCCACTAGTAGCGGCCTTGGTTGGTCGAGCTTTTCGGAGTGACTGCAAGGATTCCCATTCCTCACCATCCTCTGTTTGTTGTTCTTCCTCCTCCTCTGTGGTTGGTTCTTCAGGTGGACTTTCAGAAGACTCCCCTTTGATATCAGCAACAAGTTCAGTAACAACCAAACTATTGTAAGCGATCATCTTTTTCAGTTCTTTTGCAGACTCAGTGCGGCTACCAGCAGCCCTTGCACGTTGGATATAGTTGATGAATATCCTACGGACCTGAATATAACCAATTAAAAGAAACCACACACAAACACTCAATTATGCATGTTTAAGACTTAAGAAATCTGTGATCTCAAAAGTTATTGGGAGTGATCAGGTTTGTGGGTACTTACGGCTTTACTAGCAATAGATATCGCAACCTCCCTAGTTAAGCGCAGACCAAAGGCAGCTTTCCTGACAGCTTTCTTAATCTCTTGATCATATCCATCTATACCAGAAGCAATTGCCTCCTTCACAACCTGTAAAATTGTAATAGAATGAAACTGTGAATAAAAGCCGACAATCATGACATCCAACAATTGCATCATATGATCACAAACTGCATGTACTCGAAGAATTAGTAAACAGAGCAACCCAGGTCTAAGCTACTCCCCCTGTCCAATATTACTATCTTGTTTCTTTTCAGCACAGGAATTAAGAACTTAGTTTTTGGTGTTCAATTGGTGGGCCCACTAGTTTCCAGCACGAAAACCGATAAATGTGGGGTGGGTTGAGAGTGAAAGGTGGGGTGGTTGAGAGAGAAAAGTATTATTGAGCCCACACAAGATAAATAAGTGGTAAGTATATTTCCGTTTTTGGAAACAAGACCGAAATACCGGGACCCCTATTAGGAAAACAGGTCAGTAATAGCATTACTGGACGGATGGAGTAATAAACAACATTAAATAATCTCGAGGAGAGCCCATGTGAAGATGCATATATGCAAATAACACTTCAACCCATGACCAGATTAAGAAGAGTGGAAGGAACAGGACAAACGGATATTACCTTCTCAAACACACCACCACAGATATCTGCATGAGCTGCTTCGACTGTTTGCTTTGGAATGCAGAACATAATTTGTATCTGCTCCAAAGTTTTCACATCCTCATCACTGAGTTCACCTTTGTCACCTACCAGTTGCTGAAGTTTTCTCCGGTATATTTCTAAATGTAAAGAAGATAAACTCTTTCAGAAAGCAGTATTTAATACATACATGAGTCATTTATGTCATGAAAATTAATAAACTACATACAGTATGAGAAACTAAACAACAATGACAATAATGCCTTTTATAAATAAAGCTCAATATAATTAAATAAAACCTTCATGAATCTCTATGGCCTTCTCTGGATCAAAGTACAGCTCTTCACATAGATTCTGAAGATAGGCAGCTTTACTATCTGCTTCCATTAGATTGCCACTAGATACAGCCTGCTGAAGACGTCTACGATAAGCTTGAGATGTAACTTCTAGAGCTACTGACTCTGCTTCTCGTTTCCCTAAACCAAATATATTCCTCAACTGACTCAGGGCAGCAAGCTGAAGAAAGAGCAAAAAGATGATGTAAATAGCCAGGTAAACAACAATAAAACGAAAATAAATGTAGTAAGTACAAATTCGGGACATCTGATACTATAAAGCAAGATAGTGCATTCATAACTGCAGGCAGCTACTTAGAGAACAAAAAAAAAGTGACCATTAGCAAGTATCTTATCCATGTTCAGGTTTTATTCAAGTTACCAAGTGAACCACCTTATTCGCCATGCATTTTATGAAATAATATGAGGTGATAACTAACATCAGCAAGTGTTACAAGAGAGACTGCTTTTATACAAATAATGTACATAGAAACTCAAAGCAAGTGTCTCAATTTACCTAGGTTTCTGTCATAAGTTAAGTGGTCCAACTAAATAATGCATATGTGGATTAAGAAGTAATGCATATGTGGATTAAGAAGTAGGGAGGAAAATCCTTGATAACCATTGATGCTGGGCAGGCTTCTCTAGGTGGCCTGGCAGGAATTTACTGGCTTTCACAAAGTTCGTTCATTTCTTATTCTCAATAAATTCATATCCCGTTTTCATATTTTCAATCCTTGAGCTCTTTTCTCTATTCAAAAGGCATGCACTACCATGTTATACCAAAATATCATTCATGAGGCTTTGAAAATAAAATGGATGAAGAGCTAAAAAGATCAAAATAAAGATTAAAATGGGATTTCCACTATTTTGAAATGTTGATGTAGTATGTAATTTAAGGGTTAAATCAACTGAGTATTCAATTAATATGGATTAATGGTTTCCACCTTTTCCTCCTCCATGCGACCCCCTGATAAAGCATCTGTCAGATATGCTCTGTAAAGAAGCTTCAAGTCATCCATCTTTCGGTCACCATCGTAATCGCCACCTGAACCAAATATACATCAGCTAAAGCAAAAACCGTTACACAGGGAAAGACCGTAGGCCACTATTTTGAAAAAAGAACAGGATTAAAGCAAAAAAATCAACAGCAATGGAGAGGAATAAATGAAAGTTGGATTACACAAACCTATTAAAGACACAGCACTAATTCCACGAGCAAAGCGACTGGCATCAGGATGGTTCTTAAGCGAGAGCAACTTATTATTGAAAGCCAGTATCTTATCAAGCTCCTCAATCACAGGTTTCCTGTTAAATATACAAATTCAGTTAGCTCACATCTGAAATGTATGGGCAAAAGGAGTAATTATCAGTAAACAATCTTAAGCTATTAGAAGTTCAAAAGATACGAGGAAGATTATATTTTACAACCCAACACAGTAAGAAGAAACATAATCATGTGACTGCCATCGCCACAAGTCTTTAGAGTAAATAGACTTTACACAAGGACAAAGGTAAAATATTGGGAGCAGAAAGTTTAACAAGATTAAAACTCCACAGAACATCATCTGATTTAGAATTGGGCTCAACTAGGTCTGCTAGCTTGAGTTAGCTCAGGCAATTGAAACCCTAGAAAAGATGGTCCGCATACTTCGATGCAAATACTGTTCTTCCCCATAAAAGTAAATTAAAGCCCGAGCACAAACAGTAAATAATAATGTTTCAAGACAGGCTCCACTCATCCCAAGAATTTGAAAGGGACATAGACAAGGAATTGCAAGCTACCACAACAATATTGTAGACCTTTCATGTTTAGCATTAAAACGAATTTGTCAAAACCAATAAATATTTCAAACAGATAGTGTTTCAAGTATATAATATTGTTCATACATTGCTTTAGTTCTGGACTTCAAGACACCTAGAGCGGCTGAAATACGTTGCTCCACAAGCTTTCTTGTATGCTCCCTAAACATGTCTTCAGCAAGCTACAAAAACAGAAGGGAACATTAAATAGTGAAACAAGTAGGTATCATGTTAGACTTAAAATTTAAAGGACACCATAGCATGTAAAATTTATAGTTTGCATATTACTAAGTCTTATCAACTTAAAATGTATGATAGTTATAATAAAATGATGGAGTTACCTGATCAGATAATTGATAAAGAAGCTGTGCTTCCCTAAGGCTGATAAGCTGACTCGCGTCAACATCTAGAAGAACAATAAAGTCAAATTAATGATGCATTTTTATCAACTTAGCACTTATTCAAGTATGTAATGCAGCCAAAAAAACTAAGTTTAACCCAATAAAGCTATAAGAGATTGTTATATGGTGCATGGATAGAGGTGTTACTACTAACATTTAAAGATTTACTAAGTATGGATTCAATTTCAGAATGGCTTTACAGAAGCTTAAACAGCAATATGCCACAAAGTCAGTGCATGCTTTTCGAGATGTTTTTTTACTAAAATACTCGATTTAGCATAATGTAGAAACTTGAGAAAAATCAAGACATGATGCAGAAGCAAGCAGACTATAGTCGAAAGTAAGACTTTTCTTTATCAAAATTGAAAAATGTTTGTGAATGAAACCAACAACATGCTACCTTGGGATATTGGTGCAAGCTTGAAGGCATACAATCTTTGGGCATTGTCTCGTACAGCAACCTCTACCTGATAGAATGGACAATTAAAGCTATACAAAACAAAAAACACGGAACAAGTTCTACACTACCATGGTCAATTTAATATGAAATAGAATAGCAATTTAGACAATTGACATTAAAAATAAGGAAAATAGAAATTACCTGAGAATCAGTGACCTTGAACACACGTTTCCAAGGTAACAAGAAACCAGATGCCTCTCCAAAGACAAGATTTGAGACATATACTAGCTTCTGAAATGCCTGCACTTGAAACATTAAACTCCTAAAGCTCCACATTTGCAAGTTTAGAGATATCATGATGTCACATTCAAGATACTAAACATCATACCCGACGTTGTTCCATATCAGCCTCACGATCTCCGGTTTCGAGTCTTTGCCTGAAAATTCCCCTGCCAATCTGACAAATAATGGATTAACACCTTGAAAGAATTAATCTCCATATATTGTATTAAGAATACGGAAATAAATCAAACAGGCTGATTTCAAGCATAATTTACGAAAAACATTCAATACTCACGAGCATACTCGAGCCTAAACACGTCAGCAAATATGTATTTAAAATTAAAAACTGTATTCTTTGATTTTAACATAAAAACATATACTCCTATATTTATTAATTCAATTATTTTCTCATTATAGAAAAGGTTAATCAGACAAGAATATACTTATCACTAATAAAATAATAAAAATATAAGTTAAAGATCAATTTATAGTTATACATTTCTGAGCTAGCTCACAAGTATATAAACGAGCTTGTTCTCAAGCTAACAAGTTTAGTAATAGCAACAAATGAGGACTACCTCCATGTGCATAGCTGCTGCATCCGGGTCATCGATACCCAATGAGTTTTTGAATTTGATAATAGTCTCAACTTCGTCACCTTTGAGATCCTCATTTGCAGGAGGAAGGACACTGGATACAAATCTATGAAGGCAAACTTTAATAAGTTTTTTAAATGCACAAACTGATTGGTATTAAGCAACATATAGGGAAATACTATTGCATAGTTGCTTACTTGCAGTAAATATCACAAAGCTCCGCATTGAATGCTTCGTTCTGCTTGCTAACACCATACCTGGAAGATTTCAAAAGGTTAAATGTAATAACACCACAAGTAAGAATCAGAATAATGTAATAAAGATTAGAGACCAAATAGCAGCTAAAAGGATACCAAAAAGGTTGAGCATGGAGACAGCAAACAAGGATTAACAATACCAATAAATGAAGAAAATACCAATACACCAGCACCCCCACAACTCACATGTACACACAAAAGAAGCTAAGAATATGTTAGTCTGATATGAGTTGTTTCTTTACTCCCAAAACCTGAAGTCTCATTAAGCTTTCAATTGTGTACTAGTTCAAAAGCTACATACCTGTCGCATCTATCAGTTTGTTCTACACTCATTTAAGACAATTTTGACAAACTCGTCATGACTCATTGACAGATTTTCTAGAAGTTCATCTTCTTGGTCTAACTCTCCTTCCAGACATAAACATGTTTCTTGCAAGTATTTGATATCTCAATGATTTGCTCTGTTCTTATCTCCATTACATGTGAGTACACTTGCATTCAGTTGGCTCAGTAGAGTTAAATAATCAACCGCCCAAAGACTAACAGATAAAAAAAACACATAAATACGAATCCAATTACTTTTCCGCAATGGCATCAATATCTTCCTTCTTAATAGCCCCAGGACCACCGCATTCCACCGCATAATTATGCAAGCTAGCCGCCGCAACCTCCGGCACACATGAATTCAACGCATAGGCCGCCCCAGCGCCGGCAGCACCGACCACAACGGCCCCACCAATGGCAGCATTCTGCGACCCACCAAACCGCGACCCGAGACCGTATCCAGCAGCAACCGCGGCCGCGCAAATTAGAACGGAGCTGGCAATTCTGACGGGCGGCGACATGCCATCGACGACGGACTGGACGACTGTAAGCTCCCTCTTATTTCCAAATACATCAGGTTTGACCACGGTGGTCGAGGATTGCTCCGAAGAACATCGGATACCGGAGATTTTGTAGCGACGGCGGCGGAGACAAATTGAGGATAGGCGGAGGTGGCCGGAGGTGGGGAGAAAGGGGGTGAGAGATCGAGCATTGATTTGAGGCGAGTAAGGAGCGGTTGTGAGAACAATTGATGGATTCATTGCAATTGCTGGATATACGCCTCTCTATCTCTCTAAACCCCTCCGAATTGGGAAAAGGAGATTGATGATGAGGGATGGTGGGGAGAGAGAAAGAGAGAGCAGAGAGAGAAACGAAGTTGATGGTCTGTTGGGGAGAGAGAGAGTGAAGACTAACTAGCTCATAGGGTTTTTCAATGCAATCATAGAAGTAAGGGATTGGGGGGCGAAGAAGAAGATTAAACTGATATGAACCAATTTAACCCGACCCGGAGTTTTGCGACGGGCCAGATCAGTCCATGTAAAATTGGCCCATTTTAAAGTCAAATAGCATAAATACCCACACCTGAAATCAAAGCCCAAATTAGGAAAACAGAAACATAGAACAATATTTATATTTTTACTATATTTTTAGTATTATAAATATAGACAATGAATCATATATGAAGACCTGAAATAGAAAGGAATCTCCACCTATTATCTTATTCGGGGTTTTCATTTAATATATTCTGAAAGATTCTGTGACATACTTTTATATTCTCTATGTTTTATAGATGTTATTTTTTAATTGGGGTGTTATGACAAAGTCTACGGCATGGAGTATGTTTTATGTTTAAGGGAAAAAAGTACAAAGTTATATAATTTATGCATAAAATGATAAAAATAAAATGTATAAAATATATAGAGATCATATATTTTTTCTATCAGATTTGTATTCATATAATAAATTTATAATAAGTTCAACAAGTTCAAATTGTGGATTGGGACATATAAATAAAGTAGTAAATGGTTAGTAATAGTGTGAATTTCTATTTATCACTTCTTATATAATTTGTTGATAAAGAAATGAGATATATTCAAAATCCACTTCCAATCAACACTGTATTTTTATTTGTATGAATTGGAACAAAGTATGATATAAAAAAAATCGAATTTTCCACATATTTTTATACAAAATTATTATTTCATTATGCTACATTAAAGTTTTCCTCCCATTCTATTTTGAAATTGGAAATTTTGCCGTCCTAATTATCAATCATAAATGTCTTGAGAGTGAAAGCAAAACTCAAGAAACGACGTGGTGGAGTATAATACTTTGCATCTCTCAATTGTCCCATTCAGAATCGGATATTAATAACGACGAATCTAATGTTTGACTTAATAAGGACGAGCCGAAAAAAGGGTGTGAAAACACTATAAGGCCCCGTTTGGTTGAAAAAAAGGAATGGAATCGAGATTAGGAATCAAACCCGAAGGAATGGAATCGGGGAATGATTCTTGAAATCAGTTGTTTGGTTTATCGGAGGAATGATTCCATTCCAATACATGTTTGGTTTAATAAGAGGAATGGAATTAAATTTACTTTCTCTCTCTTCACATTCATCGCCATGGTCGAAGCTTCTCCGACCGGCACACTCGCTTCAAGGCGCGCGGCCCCGTCCATCCGTACACCGCAGGCCGCTCCGCCATTACTCGTGCAGGAGATGAACAACAAACAAGCATTCGACGTGTTCAACCTGGTGTGTTCTTCGATTTCGACTTTTTTTCCCTTTTTTTGGCTATTTCGGCTTTGAGAATCTCTTTCTCTCTCGTGGATTGCATTTAATTTGTTGCTCAACCGGTGTGTTCTTCGATTGTTCTTGCTTGTCGAAACATCTAAATTTTCCGGATCCGAAATGGAGTGGTTATTTATTTAAAAAAATTAAGATAAACTCTATCTCTCTCCATTACTCGCTGCAGGAGATAAACTCTATCGCTCTTCCCCGGCGGTGTGTTATTCGATTGTTCTTGAAATTACAGAAACATAACATCTGGGAATTACATAAACAAAATATATTCTTGCAAAATTCGCTGTAACTGGGTTTCTTCGATTGTTCTTCGATTGTAGATCGACACTGGGACAGCAACCATGGGAGCAGCGAGACGGTGCGGCAACCAGCGAGAGAGAAGAGAGAGCTCGACGGCGCGGCGAGCAGCGAGACGGTGCGGCAAGCAGCGAGAGAGAAGAAAGAGCTCGACGGCGCTGTAACTGGGTTTCTTGTTTCTTGCCAAGAGAGAAAAAAAAATGAGAAAGAGAGAGGAGGAGTCGACCGAGCGAGTGAGAGAGAGGGGGGAATCTGGATGAAAGTGCCCAAATCTAAGGGTATGAAACAGTGTCATTTGGGAGGGATGGAGAGAGGTATCAGGAATGATACCTGTGCGCATTTTTTGAAACCAAACTGGGGGAATGGAATCATTCCGTTAAATTGATTCCTGATTCCATTCCCCCCTCTCAACCAAACGGGGCCTAAGAGTGTAGCACGGCACAAACTCGATCGTATTGATGGGACATTAAACGATACCATTAACCATAACGCTTTGTTTTGCGTGGATGTTAATCTCTGTCTTAACTTCACAACCTATACCAATAAATCTTGTCTCAATTGATACTATCACTACCATTAATGGTAAACACTTGTGGCTCATACAACTCCACAATTGTTTGCTACCTACCACATTTTTTGTACTTAATGTTGTTACCCTATTCTTTGATTTTTGTCATCCTAGTCTTAGATAATAATATTATAATATAATAATATTATAAAGAGTGGATCCATGATTTAGGATGTATTTGCAAGAGCTTACTTAAAATATTTTTATACATTTTTATCGCATAATTAGTTTTTCACTGTTTGCAAAGTCTGTTTTATGCGTTAGCTTTTTTAAAATTAAGCCGCTAGATTTTTTTTGGAGAATTTTTGGAATTACTTATTTTTATTTTTCGTTATGTTAATTCTAAAAACTCTTACTTTTGCTTAACAATAATTATTTTTAACTTTAAGCAATAATAAATAAAAAAATGTTTATAATAAGCATGTGTAAACCACAAAAGCTTGTGTGTACCACTTTCGTATACTCTTGTGTGTACCACCCCACAAGGGTATTAACATGTGTTAAATATGGTTTACTTGATTTAATGAGAAATGTCACATGTCAATACCCTTGTGGTGTGGTACACACAAGAATATAGGAAAGTGATACATACAAGCCGCTCCGTGTGTAAACGCCCCTTTAAGTCCGCCTCATATGAATATACAAGGTAATAATAAAACATAAAATATAATGCGAAAAATAGGAAGAAAAAGAAAAACCAACATCCGCACTCTATAACTAAGCCGCCTACAAAATTTTATTCATGCATTTAACCAACACTATATATTGACCTAACTCTCCGCCACCACCTCCACAAACACCTCCATTTCTCCTCTTTAATGGCGATCCACTGGCTAACCCTAGTCGCCGTCATCTGGCTGCAATCAATCAACGGCACAAACTCCAATTTTCCGGCTTACTCATCGCAGCTCAAGCGAATCCTCTCCACATCGCAGCTCAAACTCAACAATATCGCCTCCGCAAACGACGCCGGCAAGCTCTTCGGCTGGATTTCCGGCGTCGCCGCCGTCTATTTACCCCTATGGCTAGTCCTCCTCATAGGCGCACTACTAGGCCTAATAGGCTACGGCGTGCAGTTCCTCTTTCTGACAAACCAAGTGCCTTCTCTCTCCTACTGGCACATTTTTTTCCTGACTGTCCTTGCAGGTAACAGCATCACGTGGATTAACACGGTTTGTTACATTATCACGATCCGCAATTTCCCCTTCGATCGTCAGATCGCCGTCGGATTGTCGACGAGCTACGTCGGATTGAGCGCGAAGATCTACACCGACATCGTCGACGTCGCCGCTCCGACCTCTGCTTCCGAGAGAGCGAAGGTGTTTCTTCTCCTAAACTCCGTTCTGCCGCTACTGATTTGCATTATGGTCTCGCCATTGGCTCGCGACGTCTTCGTCGGAAAATCGAAGAAGTTGACGAGAGGTTTCTCCACGATGTTCACGATCTCACTCATCACCGGATTGTTCGCGGTGTTCACCAGTATGAGATCGATGACCGCCGGAGCTCTGCCGAGAGACACGATTCTCGCCGGAATGTTGGTGATTTTGTCGCTGCCGTTGATTGTTCCGGCGATGGAGAAAATCACGGAGACGCTGCAGCAGAAGTGCTTGATCGCGGTCCACGACGATGAGAGTTTCGCCAGCTTTGAGATGAAACCGGCGAAGGATTTAGAAAGCGGGAGGAATGTACTAGAAGTCGGAGTGGTGGAGGAGGTTCCGCCATTGTTGATGGTTCGAAGAGTTGAGTTTTGGCTGTATTTTTTCGTCTATCTCTTCGGCGCAACGCTCGGTTTGGTTTACGTGAACAACCTCGCGCAGATTGCTGAATCGCGAGGGTGTTCTGGTAATTCTTCCTTGGTGTCGCTCTCTTCCGCTTTCAGTTTCTTCGGCCGTCTTCTGCCATCTTTCCTCGACTATTTCTTCCCCAGGTAACTCTCTCTCTCTCTCTCTCTCTCTCTCTCTCTCTATCTCTCTCGTCTGATTTTCCTATACCAACATTTATTATCACGAATTATGTGACGTGTACAGTTGAAATGGAATGCGAAATAATTATGCTGTAGATTATAATTAATGCACATTACCTTAGCACAAAGAGTTGGTTGATGAATTTATGGCCCAACATTGATTTGATTTTGCATGTACGTTTTGCTCCCACCTCCCCTCCTATCACTACCTAGAAAAGTCAAATATATTAGGCCATTGATTAGAGGTGTGTCGTTTCCAATCCAAATAGCATATTCACTATATAGTTGCATGCACATATATAAATTAATTAAAATCTCCATCACAAAATCATAATTAAGTCTCGATCACAAAGTTATGGTTGAGTTCAAAAAAATAGATTGTTGAAGATATTGAATGGTTCTTGTTCGTAATCGCAGTCGAATCATGACCTCTGAAAAAGTTTGAGTATCCTGTTATAATTAGGTCTAGTACCACTTGATTAATAGTATTATTAGTTATTTTTGTGTAATACATGTTACGTATATCGCACCCCCAAATCCTTAAAAACATTTTTCGAAAATTTACCACCCTCAAATTGCATATTCGCTGTCTAAAATTATAAATTCTAAATTTCGTCTCCCGAAATGTAAATTCTAATGATATATCTTGATGTGTTGGATGCAGAAGCAAGAGGTTGGTAACGAGAGCTGGAGCCATGGGAGTGATGATGGCTCCGATGAGCGGGGCATTCTTCTTACTCCTCACTCAACATGACATCTCACTCTACGTTGGCACGGCCATTATCGGCATAACTACGGGCGCGATTACTTCAATCTCCGTCTCAACAACTGCAGAGCTATTTGGGACTCAAAATTTTGGAGTGAACCACAACATTATAGTGTCTAACATACCAATAGGATCGTTCTTGTTTGGAGATCTTGCTGCAGTTTTCTACAATGGAGCAAGAAATGATCATGATGAACCAGGAAAGCGGGATATTTGCATGGGTCAAGAGTGCTACCAAAGAACCTTTATTTTTTGGGGTTGTTTGTGTGTTTTGGGAACCTTTTTGGCCTTTATTCTTCATTTAAAGACCAAGAAGTTGTGGTCACGTAAGACTAGTAGACAGAGCGTAAGTAACTAACCATATACTCATATTATTATGTAATATTATTCTATGTATATACAACTTTAGGCTACATAGAGGGTATCAGTTTTGTTTACCTATGGAAATGACTTTTATCTTCTCTACAAACATTAGAAATGGAGTTATGAAAACTGCAGTTAAACTTCGATAAAGTAATATTTGATAGAGTAATAATCTTTTTTAAATAATAATTTGTTCCTGACGCAACATGGATCAATGCACTAAAATAATATTCGATAAAGTAATAACCTTATTAAATAATTTTTTTTTTGGTCACAAAATTATTATTTTATCGATGTTTATTTGTAAATTCTTTCTTAAGATAATGCATTCGTAACAAGAAAAATCTAAGCCGCTATATATTGTGCACTTGGAGTAAACTACAGTACACTACACTAATTATATACGACTTTTGCACGTCTAACAATGTGAAATTCAACCTATAACCTTTATTCTTAATTTAATCATCTCAACCGTTTGGGATATCGTAAAGGGACAATGCATAATCTTTTACCAATTTATTCAAATCCATGCATGATAAGAGCAGGCATGAGCCCATTCTTACCATGTCATTTCAAATCTTGGACATGCTAATTAAGTGATGTAGATTTTAATTCCTGCAAAGATAAGAGTAGAGGATAAGAATACTTTTATCTTTAGGGGATTGGTTTTATATTTCAAAAAATCAAGCCCATTGCTATCCCAGGAGATATAAATACTGTTTCTTGCTGCATTTGCACCAAACTGAATAGTACATGCTTATTCATTACAAGCAGATAAAATTTATGACATAAAAGTACTACAAAATGGGATAAGAAATATTCAATTGGACCAGAAACACATGTACTTTTCTAGGTTGTGAACAATCCAACACAAAAATCTGCTGCATCATACTATCTCCAAAACACATTAACCTCCAAAGTGATTTCCTAGCTCAAACAAAAAAGCAACACTTGACATCCTCCTCAGCTTCTTCTGAAGGACATACTTAAAAGGCGGACTGGGTTTTGCATCGAGCATGAAATATTAGCGCAGTCTTGAGCTAACCTCAGCCGGTAGTCTGTAGAGTTTAGTTGTTTCTCACCGCATGGAAGGAACTAAAAATCTCATCTCTGTTCCATTTCCGTGAGACAAGTAGCATATCTTTTTCCAGTTTTCTTCGGTAAATGCATCCCGTTTCACTAGTCTTTGCCTGTCAAACAGAGTGTTATTTGCAAAATGCACTTAGGAGTTAGCAGTAGTTAAATGCTATTCACAATTATGGCTGTGAAATTCAAGAAATCCTGAAATAATCAACCAAGAAATCAGAATTCAATAACACTAATTGGGTAACAGAACAAATTAGAAATGCAGGGAGCAGATAGTTCTAGGAGGCATTATTTGTATCGTCTTCCTAGTCTTCCGTACAAGAAAGTGAATTTTATGAATGTGAAGACAGTCATTAATAACTTCACTAGTATTGGAAGGTGTGTAATACAATTCTAAGATTAAGAAACAGAAAAGAATTGACTATTAACTTGCCAGATCTACTGAATCATAGCAATGCAATCATTTTAAGGTACAGATGCTACTGGTCAAAGTAGCAGATCCAATTCCAAAGTCTCACAAACCAATTAACTCAAACAATGTTGTAAAAACAACCTGCTATAACCTCATGTAGCAACTAGCAAGTATACTCATGCATTATCAAAATTATAATTAAATGAAGCACAGTGAACCACCATCTTCTAATTAAAATTTGACAAGATACAAACAAAAGTACAAATTAAGCCACATATTTCTTACTCGTAGGATCTTTGCTGCCTGCACCGGGGTATCCCAAGAAGGAGTCTCAGGATTTTTGTAGAATACTCCATGATGTCTCCAGTCTCGACCTCGAGGGGCATAAACCACAAGCCAACCCTCCCTGCTGGCCCAGTGAACAAGCATCGCCAGTGCAATACTCTTCCCACAACTCAAGGGGCCATCTAGTACATTTGCTTTATTACTTTAAGAACATTTAGAAATACTCTTTCTCGAATGAAACTAGAGCATCCATACATTGAGTAGCCTGTTAATTTGAAGGGAAGAAGAACACTAGATAAGGACAAATTCAAACATAAAATGACTGTCTTATGGAGCAAATCTCAAATTTTTCCAGCACCACTTGTCCATCATAAATAACTTAATGTTGGATACATCACCATATTATCAAAGTCTATATTAACTATGTCTGCCCAGTAATAAAAGACAACAAAAAAGGCAGAATCTTGAACAATTAAAATAACTCATTAACAACAATTATCATGTAGACAATAGAGTAAGAAGATCAGTTCACTTTTGAATTAAAACAGCTTCTGTACGAAAAATTGCCTTGAATCCAGTATATTCTTGACCCTTATTACAATATCGCTTTATCTCGATCCTTTATCAAAACAATAGGTGTTTATTTTGTGCTACAACAAACTGCTATGCAAAATGATAGAAAAACAACTGCATCCCAAATAAACACATGCTGACGACAATAACAAACAAAGGGGGGAAATTGACCTTTAGACTTAGCCACCAATGAAGGATCAGCAGCTTGCCTGAAATTATCACGAAGATCAATAAAACTCTGCTGTACCAACAAGGCACTCCTGCATGATTCCTCGAATTCCTTCACCATTCCCAACGGGAGTCCCTCCGGAAAAAGGGAAAAACCTCTCTTAACTCCTTCATACTACAAAGCATATTATTACATTTTATTTGAGGGGCCCACAACTTTATACAACTCTACACACAACTAACAACTTTATTTAAAAACCGCATCGAAAAGAAAGTTGACAAAATCAATGGGACAGAGAAAGTAAGAACGTAAATTTGTAATTTTAATAGTGTGCAAGTGCAAACATGTAGTTTGGAGGCAAACTAGCAAATTTTCAAAAAATATAAAGAAAACACGGATTAACAACATTTGATCATTGGATGGCAGTCAAGCATGTTCTTCGCTATCTCAAAGGTAAGCTCGATCCGACTGTCAGCATCCAATTTCTTTAGAATTCAGTGCATAACTCCGGATATACAAATGAGTCCCTGCAGAAGTGTGTAATACATTTTGCCTCAGAAAACAGTTCAATATCAGGAAATAAGGAAGTCTTGATAATACAAAGCAAATAAAACAAGAACATAACTGTCACATATTTCTCTTTTCATTACAAGAAACGCTTGGCATTTATCAAAGTAAAAGGACTTTGAGAAGAGATCACAATCTTACGGAAGTAAGAATATGATAGGATTATAAGATAAATTTAATTTTTCAAAACTGAAGAACTATCATCTCAAAACATTTATTACAACCATCACTTATAAGAGCAAGTGATCAAATTCATGTAGCAGAATCTATTGCTAAAGACAACTTGCTTGCTCATGATTCTTTAATGGTTCATAACTAAATGATGAAGAGAGATCCACAAGCTAGAAAATTGATTGACAATAATGTAAAAATTGAACTTCTTCCTAATAAAATTATCTAAATTACACAGCAAAAAACTACCATCAGGCATTTTAATTTATCTAACTTTACCTGATAATTAAGATCTTGGAAGCTTGACTGCTTTAGATCTCTCTCAAAAGGTGATGATCCTGTTTCAGCAAAGATAATCAACAATACATTAATAACCAGTTCCCCCTACATATTAAATGGGATTATCAGTTAGCATGTATATTCGCCAAGACATAAAAGAAGCAATGAGAAAAAACTAATGAAATCTTTAATCAATTATGAGAAACTTGTTACTCCCTCCGTCCCATTGAAGTTGTCCAATATACCTTTCTCGGGTCGTCCCATAGAAGTTGTCCAGTTTCCTTTTTTGACAAATTATTACACACACTTTTTTAGGGACTCACAACATTACACGACTCTACGCATAACTAACAACTCTCCTTAAAACCCGCACTGAAAAGCAAGTGAACAACTTCAATGGGACAGAGGGAGTATAAAAGACTAAATGCTATGTCTCATAATCTTGAGTACCTGGCTTCCAAATTCTGAAAACGCGGGCATGAGTATTTAACGGCAATCTGCAGATGAGGTTGGTTATAACTGGATTTTAGTAAAGACTACCAATTTCAACTGCACTGCAGCCAGGCAACTTCTTCGGCCCCATCCTAACCATTTTCCTCCTCACTTTCTTCGCATCTTCCCACCTACTTGCACTCGCATATATATTAGCAAGAAGTGTACGAGAGCTCGAATCACCAGACTCAATCTTTACAAGCTCCTTAGCGATACGCTCGCCCCTTTCGACATCTTCGTAGTTTCTGCACGCACTAAGCAGAGCACTGTAAAGCGGGATGACAAACTTTCTATCTTGATTACCAGCCACCTTTCTTATTATCTCCTCAGCTTCTTCTAACAGTCCTGCCCGACCTAGAAGGTCCACCATACACCCGTAATGCTCAAGCTTCGGCTGGATTTGATAAACCTTAGTCATGGAGTCGAAATGCATGCGGCCTTGTTCTACTAGACCTCCGTGACTGCAGGCGCTTAAAACACCAACGAAGGCGATATCATCAGGTCTAATCCCAACTCGTATCATTTTCGAGAATAATTGTAAAGCCTCGTCCGTATTTCCATTCATGGCAAGGGAGCATATCATGGACGTCCATGAAGCTTTATCTTTATTATTCAATTGATAAAAGATCTGCAACGACTTCTCTAAGCAACCGCATTTTGCATACATCTCTATAAGAGCAGTACCAACCACTGCATCGATTTTTATTCCGCTTTCTTTCAAGTAGCCATGAATCCATTCACCTTGTTCGAGAGCTCCTAATTGAGCACATCCGGTTAGTAGAGTAACGAGAGTGTATTTGTCGGGTTTAACTCCATCCATTTGCATGGACCTAAACAAGGCCATGGCTTCATCAACCTTGTTAAACTGTACGTACCCATTAATCATGGCCGTCCAAAGAACAAGATCTTTGACGGGGCTAATGTCAAATAACGCCCTAGCTTCATCTAAACGACCCAAATTCGCGTAAGATGAAACCATACTAGTCCAGCAAATAACATTCTTTTCTGGCATAGCATCAAATATCCCCCTAGCTATTTCTAAGTACCCACACTTAGCATACATATCCAATAATGAATTTCTAATAATCAAAGTAAACCCCAATTTGGAACTCACGTATTCGTGAATTTCACGGCCAAGATCCAAATTCTTTAGCGCTGTACAGGCAGATAAAGTGCTTACAACTGTGGCCTCATCAGGTAGCACACTCGCCTCTAGCCTCATCCGCCTATAAACATTTACAGCATCTTCAAACCTGCTGCACTTCACAAAACCAGATATCAAAACATTCCACGAGATTAAGTCTCTCATGGGGATTTCATCAAACACTTTGGCCAAGTTCTGAGCATATCCTAACTCGCCGTACAAATCCTGAACCGAATTACAAACATAGCAATCATGCAAAACCCCACTTTTCATTGCAAACCCATGAATCTTTTCCCCCTCATGAATCAACCTCAACTTCACCACAGCCTTAAAGACGAACGGAAATGTATAATTATCAGCCACCAATCCACTCACACGTAATTCATCAAACAACGAGAGGGCTCTTCTGCAACTACCAAATTTCACATGTGCCTTAATCATCACATTGTAGATAAACAGAGTCGGGAGCTCAATTTGGGAAAATATCTTGTCAGCGTGTTTTAAGTCGGTATCTGTGGCAAAGGCCATCATCTTGTGCAAGACATCAATGTTGCTGTGGAGACCGTTGGTGAAGACCTGCGCATGGATCTGCCTGAAATAAGTCATGGATTTGCAGCTCTTTATGAGGTCTACGCATGATTTCTTTGCCAGAAGAGTTGGCACTTCTGCAGAGGTTGAGAAGTGAAGTCTTGGAATGAGATGGACGAGAATCGAAGGCAACATATATCATCTGTTTGCTCGCATTATAAAGCGAAGAAGCAGGTGTAGATTCTACATGACCATGGGATATCCACAAAATGATGAAAGCATACACAAATACACAACATCATCTAACAGCCACCATCTTTAGTTGCTGCTGGATCACATGAATAGAAATCAGCCGCGAAAATATCAAGCCTATAAATCTTCTAACATTTGAACATACGGAGTTCATCCAAACAATGGCTCGGGAGTTGCCTGATCGTGACAAATCAAAATTAACCCAAACTGTAATTGCAATATCAATTGTGAATCATAACAAATAAAAAATAAATAACTTTGCAAGTAGTGAAAAACTAATTATGTATCCAGTTGAGAATCATAAAGAACTCATGAACAAATTAATACAGTCAGGCCCGGCCCCGAGGGTGGGAGAGCATGCGTGACCACCCTGGGCCCCAAAAATATTGGGGGCCTCTAATTTTTTTTTTTAGATAGTAATAATTTAAGGCTGTCGGTCGAAAAAGTCAGAAAATGCATATACCAAAGCTGATACTCCTTCGGTTTTCTGTTAGCCGAATACCGCCTAGGTTAACCGAGTTCGGAATTCGGTTATACCACAAAAACCGAAAATAATGTGTCTGAATCTGATCAGACTCTAATTCTAAGGCTTCATTGGGCTGATTAACATCCATTCCAATAGAGAATTACATACATCAATGATAAATCTTGATTCTTTTTATGCGTTCTTCCAACATTAATCCTAAACAAATATCCCCAAAGTGTTTTCTTTTTTAGCAATTTTACAAATATATCTTGACCTAATTCACATGATTTCTCCCGTTCTCCCTATTCCTTCAATTTCCTATCTACATATACTCATATAAAGATAACAAACTGAACCATAGAAATTGGCAATTTGCCACAATAAATGAAGAAACAAGAATCGGGGTTATACAGAAAGAAAATCCACCTTGTGTACGGCAGCAAGGGGGCAGAAGATGATGATGTAGTCGTCGCCCTATTCTAATTTGAGTAATTTCGGACTTACACTTGCCGGCGCCGAGAAGGCAGAGGGGGAGGGCCGGGGGGATGCGGGCGACTTAGTGCTTACGGCGTGGCGGAGGAGCGGCGGATCGGGGTTGCTGGGCGGAAGACGGTAATCGGGAGGGGGGTGACTTCGTGAGTGACTTGAGAATCGGGAAGCATTATGTGCCCTAAAATTAATTTTGCGGGAAATTTTCAATTTTACCCCATTATTTTGTAATTCAATTTTAATTATACTATTCAAAATCATGTATGTATGTCGGTTTAATGGAAAATGAATTAGAACAAAGTTCGAACTTAACTCTAAAATAAACAAAAAATAATTCATTTTTTTAGTAAATTGGCATAAATGATCCAAAAATATTTGTTAATTTAGATGAATTAGTCTTTAATTTTTTTTAATTTATTAATTTGGATGAATTGATCATTCTATTAAATTTTAAGTTAGTCAACTCGTATTAATTTATCTAAAGTAGCAAATATTGTGAACTAATAAACAATTAAAAAGTTAATGATCAATTATCCAAACTAACAAATATTTAGACTATTTATGTCAATTTACTAATTTTTTATTAAGAAAAACTGTAGTGCACTTAAATTACACAAACCTAAATTCTTTCGTGATCGTGTATACACGATGAATTTGATGAGGAAAAAATTTAGAGAGAGACTCAAATATCCACAATTTATAAACCAAAAAATTCAAGAGAAAGAGAGAGAGAGAAAAAAAAACAATAAATAATAGGGGAAACCAAACTAAAATTGCCACTAGTCTTCTGAAATGCTGACTAGATTAGGCCTCCAAACTCCGACATTACTTTTGCTCCGGTGATGCCGCCGGGAAGGCTTCTTCTTGTCCGGCGACTCGCCGACGACGATATCCAGCGACTTTTTCTTGGGCGAGGTCAGACTCTTGAGAATCTTTTTAGTCTTTTCGGCCGGCAGAGAAGAGGCCGGTATCAAGAAATAAATGGAGCCCCGTTTCAGCTCCGAATCGGGCGAGAGGATTAGGATCCGGCGGGTCATGCCGTGGGAGCTGGGCTTGGTGAGGACGTGATTCGGGTTGCTTTTCAGGACCTCCGCGACGGTGATCCGACCCGTTAACTCGTCCACGCACCCGTTTATGTGTACTATTCGGATCAAGTCTAGGGCCCCACATGGGAGAACGCATGCCAAACAGCACCTTAAGCTGATGCCCATTATTTGAATTTGGCTCGAAATGTGAATGGATGGGATTATGATTTAGTTGGGGTTGATGTTGAACTAAATCTCTCTCTCTCTCCCTCTCCTCTCTCTCTCTCCTGGCTTTTTTTTTATGTGTAAGAAGAGTTTGAATGTGATTGGAATGGAGTTTGTATATAAATATATAGGATGATTGAGTGCAGTGATTGAAGGATTAAGTTATTAAGAATCATGCTTAGGGATTAATTAAGTAATTATGAGATTATTGAATGTATGTTAATGTCGAGAATACCCTCACGTTTATGTGCCAAGCATGTACTCTCACGTTTGTCGTCTTACATCATGTTTTGAACTTAATCTCTTTAAGGGTGTTTGCATATGCTTATTTTAAGCATCTATCTGTTTATTATTTTTTTTAGTGTTTGAAAATTTTGGTTACAGTAATAACTTCTCTAAAATTAAGTATTTAAAGTGTTTAATTTAGTTAAATTTTAATTGAATTATAATAAAGTTCTTAGTATTTGGTTAAAAGATAAGTGTACTATAATAAACATTTTATGAAAAATAAAAGTATTATTATATTGAATTTAACTCATAAATAACTTCTCAATCCATGCCACTATCAAATTATAGATCCACTTCTAATCATATCAATGTGAAACACCTTTAATAACGCAAAATTGACAATTCTAAACATTTGGATGATTTTCACTATTATGTTATATATTTTTTTTATGTTGATTTAACCTTGTAAGCATGGTGGCTACCCGAGTTTTTGACTGCTTGAAGAAATTAAATAAATTAGATTATAAGTATGGCGACGGTTAAGCTTTGCATAACTTCTACCTTAATTAAATTACCTTAATCGTAACGATAAAATATGTTAATATACCTTTTATATTCATTTCAAACTTTTACTTCTTACAAGAAAGAATTGGCAAACATTATAAATTATTGGAATTTTAAATTGACGTAGGAGTTAGGGGGTGTTTGCAACAGCTTAAGCTTTTTTTAAGTGCTTAAATTAAGGAGAAGTTGGTAAAAGTGGCTTATTAGAGAATTTGGGGTGTGTTTGCAAAAAACTGCTTAAAAGCAGGAAAAGTTGAAAAAATAGTGTTTGCAAAATTTATACTGTAGTAGCTTAATTTGTGATTTATAAGTAAAATGTCAAATCATAGCTTATCCGAAATTACAAATATGCCATTAAGTTGGAGAAGTTGGTAAAAACCAACTTAACCAACTTCAACTTATTTGACTTAAATGTAGAGAATTTTTACGAATTTAAGCTGTTGAAAACACCTCAAAACAGCTTTTCCTTAAATTAAGCTATAAGTTGAAAAAGTTAAGCTGTTGCAAACACCCCCTTAGGCAACAATAAATGAAGTTTGAGAAATTAATTAAATAATTTTAGTTGATAATAATGGTCCATGATTGGGAGGCTAGAATTCCAACAATTAGCACTTGTTAATCTTCGTACTCCAAAGCTTCCAGCTGTCTTTGATCCAAACCCAATTTTTCTAGCAAGACTAATTGCATCTACCGATACATTTTTTATTACAAGAAATGTGTACATAAATAAAAATTAAGTTATATTATTATTATTATTATTATTACAAATATTATTTTGTGTTTGGCGTCGCGAATCGTGGGTTTTCCTACAGAATCTTCCAGTTTGTAGTGACATTTTAATTGCAATATATCTATTCTAGATCTACTCTATTATTCTTGTCTAACTATATACTATTAATGTAGTTGTAGGGATGCTATTTGGTATCATTTTTTGTTAAAACGTGACCCGTTTATAAGGAAATGATAAGAAAAAACATTGTGTTCGTGTTAAAAAAAAAGTCCTTATGTTCTATAAAACGTTGCACGAGAACCCCTTATGTCAAAATTAACAACGTGTTTATGTTAATCACTCTTAAATCTTTAACAGTGTTAGTATTTAAACGTAATTACTAAACTAGACGAGGCAAAAGCTGAAACACTAAATACGAATGGGGAGGAAATGTGCACTCTGAAAATCTAAGAATGAATTGATCCAAAATGTGAGCTACAATATCGACGTATATGCTTGAGAGTTCATTAAAATAAAACATTATGTACACATTGCAAGAGCATTTCAAACATATCATAATAACAAAAATGTAAAAATATTGTACAAACAATAACAAATCACGGATTTTCCTTAAAAAAAATAATGGACCTTCTTAAAAGCATAAAAGAGGTAAGGGAAAAAAGACCTTACTTTGAAGGAATCTCAAGCAACATCTCTATGAAATTCCTCGTGCCCTTTATTTCTCCAAAATGTATCCATGTTCGTCTCCCACTATAAACAAATTAAATAATGAGAATTTTCAACCCATTTCCGTTTCCGGTTCCGAATTTTTAAAAAATAATTATAATAAAATATAAAAGAATATTCAATTGTTATAAAAAAATAATTAATACGAGTTAGTGAAATTTAATATATTTATATATTAATCAGGAATACTAAACTTATGTTGTTCACTTGTTCTCAACGACGACGAAGCTTCGTCCTCAATCTAAATTATCTAATGCTTATTAAAAAAATAATAATTATTCAAAGAATTAATTGCTAACTTAAATTTCAATTATTAGCAGTACAGTACAGCCCAACCACATTAATCGTCATAACAATATTATATTATAATTGGAATAATTTTTTCATTAACTCCACCGTACCAATACCATTACCGGCTATTTTGTGCCTAGAGTTAAATTTCGATAAATTAATATTGGATAGAATATTCATTTAAATACTAATTTTTTTTCCGATATAGATCAATTAAAATAATGTTAATCTTGTTAAATAATTTTATTTTTCTATCCAAAAGGCTCGTACTTGTTTTTGTGTATCATTATTTGCAACACAATTCTACTTCAACACACAAAGTAACATTTAGAAATTTATTTTCAAAGTATTTTTTAGAATTATGATAAAAAATTGTCACTTTACTGTATTATCGAAGAAAATCTTGACTCTAATGCTTAACTCAAATAACTACTTCGAGTTTTTTTTTTTATCGGACACAAAAAATTCTATCATAATAGTCTCCATGTCATGTTTATTGAATAATTAAATTTATTTCCCTAATATTTAAATTGATTGTTTCAGATATCATATACCTCGGAACCGAACTTTAATAGCAAACTTTACTGATTATGAAGAACGTGGGCCTGCACATAGTGCCAGATTTCAAGTTTTGGAGTTCGAATTATTATTTATTATTTTAAGTACACTTTCTATTATTAAATTCAAATATATATATATATACAAGACCGTATACATCTCCGTACCCGTACGTTCCTCTTTTTCATAAGTCGAAAATCTTCGTACAAGTCTTAATAGACGGTCAACTTCTTGAAAGCGGTGCAAGCTAATTGGCTTAACATGGAAAGAAATGCAAGTTTAAATAATGAAATCAGCAGTAGATTCAAATAATTATTTCCGAGTACGAGTCAATTGTAAGTCATGTGCCATATCTTTTATATAAGTGTATTATTTTGACTGACAAGAGAGAGGAATGAAGTATCTTCAATTTAGCGACAGATTAGGAATTAGGAGACAGTTTACAATTCCGAAATTGAATTTTCATAATAAGATACAAAGACTAAGAGATTGTGCACTTATATGACCAATCTTTTACGTGATTTACAAACTATTATACAATCGGGTTATTCAGAGTAGTATGCAGGTTGTCTTTATTCACTTAAGAAAAAGTGGGAATAAAATTCAATAGAAATACAGTTTGTACATTATTAAGTTTTAAACCTAACCAACTTAGAAAGAATTTGCACAATTGTTGAATGAAGTAAACGACTTTTAACAATTTGATATAAATAGGCCCATAGCATTGAATGGGCCCAAGAGGCCTTGTACACAAATTGGACATAATGTTGTGTACAAATGGACAGAAATTTTGGGTCACATTTGAAAAATCCATATAATTTGTGCATGTTTATGTCTATATTACTGTTGTACGCTATTATTATTATTTTATAATTCTTTTATTGGATTTTTGAAGATAATTGGATATTTGAAGATAATACATATCCAATTATACCAATGCCAATGTAATAAAGTAAAAAAGTTAAAACATGTAATACTTTTAGCTACTTTAGCGGTTTGGTCGGTTATCCAAAATTCTCGATTATTTTCTTCTCGAGGTCTTTTACTTTTTCTTTTTCACGTGGGAGTTAGAATTAATTCCCCTTCATCTAATTGTATCAATGTAGGGAGAAAAAAAGTCTGATTCGGCTGCAAATATTATTTCTACGTTGCAGGGGTTCTATTTTCTTTTAATGGAAGCTCTGGGTGTCAGTTTAGCCAGGGAATCCTCGGCCCATTTATTGGTGGACCACTAGGTGGCTCACCAATCACGCGATGCCACGCGTGCATTGGTGGGCCACCTTTTTTCCAACATCACACCTTGTTTCAGGCTGAACGGTAATAGCCGTGGATAAATACCCTGGGGGGCAGAAGATCCCCATTGGAAAATTTCCATCTCTTTTGGAAATTCCCCTCTCTCTCCCCTATCTCACATTTTTTGTCCGCCCCCACTATGTACTCATCATTCTTGAGTGAAAATTTCAGTATATTACGGTTGGTTTAACACCAAAATCTGCACTAATAAAAATAAACAAGTATACATATATAATCATACATCTCAAGCCACAAAAACACTATACATGTGTGGCACAAGACCAAACCCCATAAAACACCCACAAACAACAAATCTTCACAAACTACACTAATGTGTATACGTCTGTATATATATATGGTATGAGAGAGAGAGAAACAGATCAAGAGAGAGAGTGTTAAATAAACAACACCCCATTCTCTTCATCTCATTTTCTTCCAACCCCAGTCCCTCTAAACAACTCTGTAATCCTTGCCTCAATATCCTCCACACTATACCTAATATGCCTATCTGCATGCTTCCCCACATCAGCAAGAGCCTGCAGTCTACCGATGAAGTTCCGGTAAGCCGGAGACAAATTCCCGGCCACCCAAATCTCCAACTCATCCTTCAACTGCTCATCAAAGATCACCCATGAAGATTGAACCTTGCATATCTCATCAAAGTAAGCATTGAACATCTTGAGCTTCTCCCTCAACGTTTTAGTTGCTGCATTTGGTGATGCATATTCATGATCAACTTTGAGGAAACTCAAAGCCTTGCCCCAAGAACTTCTTTGATACTTCACATGATGCTGCCTCACTTTAGCCATGTGTTTACGAATCCAATCGTCGCCTAAGAGGGATCCCAACTCGGAATCCTTCACCTTCTGCACAATGTATCTACCGTTGTTCATCATGAATACAGAGCTCAATGCTGCATCTTTGTAGATTTTGGATTTAGCTTCAAGATTGCTCTCTAGAAGCTCCATGGTGAAGGCTAATTGGATTGCTAGAGATGATGATGATGAAGCAAGAGGGGCTTCATTTCCTTTTCCATTTTCAAGACTATCATCTGCAAGAACAGCAGTTTCTTCAAACACCTGCTCTAAGGTTTGCTTTGATCTAAATGCTGCTCGGAGATAATTCATCACGTATCGAGTAATCGGATGCAATCCGCCGCCGGGGACAGTTGATTTGGCCGGATCACGGCGGATCAAATTCTCAAGCTCCAAGAATATGCCTCTAATTACTTCTCCTAATCTCTTCCTAACAGCTAGGGCTTCATTCCTCAATGATGAACACTTCTCATCGGAAAACAGCAATTCAAATTCCGGCGTTAAATCCCTCACCGCCTCATACACGTCGAGCAATTTGAACAATCTTTCCGGAGAGCGGCTGCTGATCGCCACCGCGTCGGCGAAATTGAGGAGGTGAGTAGTCGGAGATTTGCTTAGCTCTGCAAAAGAAAGGTCGGCGGCGGATGGGGAGCCGGAGAAGACGCGGTCGCAGAGGCGGCGCTCGCTTGGGAGAAGAACGCGAAGAGCGACGTTGATGGATTTAATCCATTTCTCGATCTCATCTTCGAGTTGAGTCCACGGCATTCTCTGCACCTCGTCAATGCTCAGCTTCTGTAACCCTAATCGAGATAAGCTTCGATTTAGGAATTCCCTCCGGCAAGCGCTGAACGCGCCACAGCATTCCTTCTCGTACCCCGCCGCCACCATCCGCTTCGCTATCTCGTGCAAATCGCCGACGGTCCCCGCCGGAAGCGCCTCGATTAAGAAATCGTAATCGATTACCGGTTGCGCCACGAGAACGGAATCATCGCGGTCGTCGTCTTCGTCACCGGAGGCGTAATCGTCGTCGTCCTCGTCGGAGTAGTCCGGGTGACGAGTTGACCCGCCGTCGAGTTCAATTAGGGCTCGGAACTCGTCCTCCAAGCGCAGCATAGTCTGCTGCAGCAAATCCTCCGCGCGGTCGAGGCAGGCGAAGACGCTCTTGTGTCCGGCCAAGGGAGTCCAATCGCGAACGGCGGAGATCAGTTGGTCAACCGAATCGAGGAACGACGACACCTCCGCCGAGTTTGACCAAATCGACGCCTTGGAAGACATGTGCCGCGATAGGCGGCGCTGAAGCGACTTCAACTTCTGCTCGATTCCGTCGTCGGAGAGCTTCTCCCGCAGCCTTCCATCAAAATTGCTGAAAATCTTCAGAATATCGTCGGTCATGGAGTCCGTGTGCCCCAGAGTCTTCGCGATGTGGCGCGCTACCGCGATGAGCTTCTCCTCGCCGTTATCCGCCATTAGAGTGAGCTTGAAGATACGAAATCTCAACAAATTTTATAGAAGTGGAGTAAATCGAAGAGTAGGCGATGGAAATCGGATGGGCGCCGTCGCGGAAGGTGGGAGGGGATGAAATGGGGCCCAGCGCCATAGATAAGACATCGGAAAACGCGGTTTCTGCAAGTGTGAATGCTGAAACACAATTATAAAATTAATCAGCTGGATTAGGGCAAAGTGCAAAACCTAAATTGGAAGAAAATGACTGGAGAAGAAACTCCAGAATCTAAGATGAAATCCTGGTGGTTGGAATTTATAGCAAGTTGTATGATTGAATTTCTTCAGTTAAAATTATGGTGGAATATAAATAGTTGGGATCTTTGATCCATTTTCTCGTGTCTTATTCATCTTTTACTAATATTTTAATTGTAAGTATTTAAAAGTTTACGACTAGTGAAATATGAATGGAATATGAAAAAATAGGACAAATATCATACTTACATTTGAAAGTGTTACAAAAATAATACGAATACAACATGAAAAAGTAGGACAAAATATCATGAATCATAAATATTTTGGTACTTACAATTGAAAACATTAGGAAAATAATACGAATGGAACAAAATACTTAAATAATTATTGTTGAAAATATTAATAAAATACGAATGAGACAGAAAAAGTAGGATGGAAGATGAAGCGGTTAAGATAAAGGCAATTTAGTTTGGTCAACTGTCAAAATATCAAGTGTGGAAAATTGGAATAGATTTTCCTTGTCGTGTGAATAAAACAGTCGGACGATCACTACTCGAGGTAGAAATAGAATAAATTTCATTTCTTTGTAGTGATAATTAGTAAATTACCTATTTTAAAAAGATTGTACTACTAGACTAATTATGTTATGTATTATAGTCATGTCAGAGTAAATTTAAGATTTAGATTAAGAGCGGAATTTCTAATTAATTTATCTTTGTATCTTTAAAAAATTTATACTATTGGTGTCAGGAAAAATAAAATCGAACCGATATTAATCGCATTCATAAAAGTAAGAACTACCAACTAAGTGAAATTTACAGATTGAGAAGATGCAAAACTACAAATGTGTTGTAAGAGATAATACTTCATTTGTTCTATAAATATTGTCTCATTTTTCTAATTGAGGTGTTTATAGATTTTATTCCGTTCTCAAATGATAAGATTTTGTGGTTAATATTCATAATTTGATTATTCACCATTTTATATACAACTAACAACTTTATTTAATAACCGTGTCGAAAAGAATTGAGACAATATTAAAATAAATATAAAGAATATTAAAATTAGTACACAATTTGGGAAAGTAGTGTACCCACACGTCTCTTGTATTCAGCATCTGACGATAGTCTCGACATGAAGTAATGTTTCTCTCGTTAGTTTTAAATTAAGTGCATAATCATCAACTGTTATTAAAATTACAACTGATAATCATAAATTTAGTCGCTAATTTGAAATGTGTTTATGGTTAAATTAGACATATTTCGTTAATTGTTTCCACTTCAATGACTCGTTCATGACTGAATAGAGATTATTATCCCGTGAATGATGGGGGCATATAGAACTTCGCCTCCAAATCATACCAAATCCCTTAATTTTGTACATTATTTATTTTTTTTCTTCCAAATAATACCCCCTCCATCTAATTAATAAACATGAATTGTATTCTTTTTTTCGTATTGTCCTATTATTATTATCTTATTTCTTAAGAAAATAAAAAAAAATTTGATCATTTAAATAAATAGACCTACAACTTTAATACATTCTTACCCACTTTTTTAATATTCCGTACTTGAGAAACAAACAATCATATTTATTCGGATTGAGAGTAGATTTTTCACATTAGGAACTTTCCCCTCTTCGATTCATCGAAACTCATGTAATCGACTAGCTAATTCTAAGCTATAGTCACCATTTAAGCTTCATTAAAACAAAATTCAGATTATAATTTACAGATTAAAAAACATTATTAATCTCTCTATTCCACTTTCTAAATCCAGTTTCTTCTTTTGAGTTGTCTCACTGGATTATCTATTTTTCTTTTTCTTTTTTAATTTATTTTAATATATTATAGTGGATCTCGATACTTTATACTATCTCATTCTCATATAAAGTGTTTTATTTCTTTTCGCCACGATTATTTAAGAGAATTGTTAATTATGAATAAAGTTGTGTAATAACTCTAAAATGTGTGTAATAATTTGTTAAAACATGAAAGATAATACTTTATATGTGACAACCTAAAAATGAAATAGACATATTTTCTATTGAACAAGAGGGAGTACAATTTACATATAATAAACAATTTTCTTAATATTTACACCGAAAACAAAATGGAATAGTCAAGCTGACGGAGGAGAGAGTATTATTTACAAAATTCCTTTTAATAATTAAATATAGAAGTAAATATGTGCTTTAGGTGTGGATGCTGGACATGAATATTAATTAGTAGTAGTAGTAGTTCATTGGTGTGTTCTTGAAATGAGTCGTCGGGTTGTGGGGGGCAGCACTCTTTGTTTGAACAAATGTCTGCAACTATTTCATTGACTCCAGTCTCCACCTCCCTTAATCGGTGCTTGATTTTTATTATTATTTATTTAAAGTAATATTAAATGAAATAAATCATCTCCATTTAGAGACAAGAAAACTCATTTTTGAAGCCGTCGTAAACTCACATAAAAAAACACCGCAATTTCGTTGAATCCACGGAATATAGAAAAACAGGTGATCATTAACATATTAACTATAGGTTCAATAGATACTATGCTAATCACATACAACGTTGAACTCATATACATTAAAAAAAATCCAAAAATTGAGAGAAATTAACTTAGTTTTTTGTATGATAATTGTTTGTTATTTTAAATTGACGTATTTGATCGTTAAAAATTAAAATCACTAAAATATTTTTTAATTTTTGATAAATTAAAATTATTTAAGTAATAAAAAAATTGGCTAAATTGATCATAATTTTTTAGTATTTGGATATTTTGATTCAAAATAAAATAAAATTAAAATTACCTTTTTATTTTTATTTATTTTTTAAATAATTGTTTACTAAGCGAGAATCTCGAATATATTTATTTTATCTCTCATTTTTATAGTAATATGTTCAAAATTATGACATTGAACTATAAACTTTTGCAATTATAATCTCCAAATATATTTCAATTAACAGAATCGATCCTCGATATATTTTAAATCGACGTATTTGATCCTTAAAAGTCAAAATGATTGAAATATCCTTTGGTTTTTTGACAAATTAAATTTTTTTCCAAATCTACTTCCCACTCTTTTAGTATTTGGATATTTTAGTTCTCAAAATAAGTATTTCTTTTCATTTTTTACTCATTTATAACATAAACGTTGATTAATAATTAAGTCATTGACTAACTAAACATAAACATTTAACATAATGACCAAATTAACAAAAATTCGATAATTTGAAAACTAAATAATTAAAAAAAATGATCAAACCATCATAATTGGGGAAAAAAATAAAATCTAATTTGTTTTCATTTTTGTATAATCTTTTATTTAATTAATTAAATCGAAACCCTCTTCTTCCTTGCAACTCTTTGAAACTCCCGGTCACGCCAGCCCCTCCTCCACCGTCACCCCTCCAGGCGACGTCATCTCGGCTGCTTCATTGCTGCCGAGAAAACCCAGCACGCCACCCAGACCCTCATCTCCGTCACCCGTCGCCTCCTCATTTCAGCAGAGGTCCGCGGCCGCCATCCAAAAAGGCGGCGTCGATGTGTTACTTCGTAAATGCTTGATGTTTTCTCAGTAAAAAAATTATTTTATTTTATTTTGGGGAATAGCTACAGCTTGAGTTGGGATTGAGAATGCAGAGCATGAAGGCATCAGTCACCTCGGCTACAGCTTCATTAACTTGCTTGAACCCTAACCGAGCTGCAGTTTGTAGGAAGCCTTTTGTTTCAATGAACATCAACATGAAGGCGTTGACGCTCAGAGCTCTTCAGACTAATTGCACCGCTTCGTTGGAAGTTCAAGCTTCTTCTTCCAAGTAATTTATTAGGATTTATTCTCTATTTGTTGCTTTTGGCGTGTTTTCAGTTTTGATGATTATAAATTTGGAAGTTGAATTTTGAAAGCAAGATTGAAGGGGCTATTCGGTAGTTTCTGGAATGTGGTTGGTTTCGATATACCTAATTTTCAAGCTTAAAAGTTTTTAATGTATGATATAGGTTTTGTATTGAATACTAATTTTGATGTCTTAGAAGTCTTATTGGTTAGAGGGGACTAATAGAACTATTGATCAAGCATTCAAAATGCATTTAGTTCAATTTGCAGTGTATTTGATTTCAGGAGTATGGAGTTAGCGGTCCATGGGTTGTCGGAGACAGTTGTGGGTGTTCTCGGTGGAGGGCAACTTGGTCGTATGATATGCGAAGCAGCTTCCCAGATGGCAATAAAGGTAGTCATACTAGATCCTATGGAGAATTGTCCAGCAAGTAATCTGTGCCATTATCATATGGTGGGGAGCTATGATGATAGTGCTACGGTTGAAGAATTTGCAAAGAGGTTGGATTGTACTTTGTTTCACTTTCATTGTGATGGGAGAATTTGATGTACTGATTTGGATTGGGTTTGTAGATGTGGAGTGTTGACTGTTGAAATCGAGCATGTTGATGCTGCAACTCTTGAGAAGCTCGAACAACAAGGGGTGGATTGCCAACCTAAAGCTTCAACTATTCGCATCATACAGGTTTTTGTTTTCTTCGATAGGCATTGAAGTAGCGATATTACATTAAGATTTAAGAATAATAGAAATGAAATTTCCATCACTTAATGTTACTATGTATGATTTAATCTACTTGAAAGCAATCTATTACGGGTTCTTCTTGCATGTCATAATCTTTGAATTATAGCTTATACTTTGAGTTACATGATTGTGAGCAGGATAAGTACCTTCAGAAGGTCCATTTTTCTAGACATGCAATCCCACTGCCTAAATTCATGCAGGTAATTTTGACTTCAGCAGATAAATTGCTCATCAAATTATAAGTTGAATATTTGATTTGAAAATGAGTAAGTTATTAACTGACAACAAATTATTTGTCCCGTGTAAAATGTTTCGGCAGATAGACGATCTTGAAGGTGCTAAAAGAGCTGCAGACCTATTTGGCTATCCTCTTATGATCAAGAGCAAAAGGCTGGCTTATGATGGGCGAGGCAATGCTGTTGCAAAAAGTGAAGAAGAGATTTCTTTGGCTGTAAATGGTATTCCAAAGACAAATTCATTATTATTATGTATTGACACTGAGATGAAACTGAATAGGTTATTGTCGAAAAGAGCATCTCAGTTTAATATAGTATATGTCTGGAATCAAGATGAAGGATTTGATCCATAGAATTGTTAAATATATTTTCAGTCTTTTTTCTGTGTCACTAATTATATTGGATTGCTATCTGTTTTCAGCCCTTGGAGGATATGCCCGTGGTCTATATGTCGAGAAATGGGCACCATTTGTAAAGGTTAGCTTACGTACAACCTTTCAACTAATATACCTTTCTCTTGTACAAGCGTTTGCTTCTCTATCTCTATATAATTCTATAAGCTGCAACTATATTTGGATCATTTGAAAATTTTAGTTCAATTTTGATGAATGCCAATTTTAATTGCATCTCAAGGATTAAAAATTTAACCTCAGGCAGATTTTCAATTCAGTATTATGCAGAGGCATGTATGCACTCATTATGTGCGTTCTACACAGTTGATTGAGCTATCGTCCTCTGTCTATATATTTTCTTAGGGATGTATATGGTTTGGGATTTTCTGGGAAAATGATATTTTCTATGTTCGTCCGACTCAGGAGCTTTCTGTCGTTGTGGCAAGAGGAAGAGATAATACTGTTCTATGCTATCCTGTTGTGGAAACCGTACACAGGCAAGCTTATTTTATCTGTCTCAGTGCCTAATAAAAATGATATTGTTTTGTTTACTATTGCTTCTAAAAAATATTATTTATTTACTTTTCCGTTCTTACAGTTTGACCCTAACATATTTTATCTCTTTTATGTGCAGAGAGAACATCTGCCACATTGTTAAATCACCTGCCAATGTATCTTGGAACATTCAGAAGCTTGCAGAAGAAGTAGCATACAAGGCAGTTAGTTTATTGGAAGGTGCTGGTATTTTTGCGGTTGAGTTGTTTTTGACAGCAGATGGCCAGGTTATTCTTTGACGTTCCATCTGCTCGGGATGCTTTTTGTGATTCGAACATCTACAATTAAACCTCGATAAAGTAATATTCAATAGAGTAATAATCTCGCTTAGATAATAATATCTTTCGGTGCCGATATGGATAAATGCACTAAAAAAATGTCCAATAAAGTAATAACCTCGTTAAAATGAATATTTTTTTCCGGTCCCAAGGTTATTACTTTATCGAGTTTTAACTTTATATGATGAGTCACTTCTGCAGTTCCACACCTTTTTCTTTCTGTACTTATCCTTGTTTGTCCGCAGGTCTTGCTGAATGAAGTGGCTCCTAGACCTCACAATAGTGGACATCACACAATTGAGGGTTGTTTCACTTCACAATTCGAGCAGCACTTAAGAGCTGTTGTTGGACTTCCACTTGGTGATCCATCGATGAAGGCTCCAGCCGCTATAATGTATAATATACTTGGTGAAGATGAGGTAATTCTACTATAGACTTCTCAGCCTAAACTTATGAGACTTTTCTATCAACTGCTTAGTAGAACTCCATAAAATAAAAATTGCCTTGGAGCCTAAATTATGACAGAAAATATTATAAAGAACAAACATAACTCTGTGATAATAAATGCAAATTTTAAGGAAACAAAATAGGGATCATGGAAAATTGACCTTAAAATCAACTGCATTCTGATCTCAGCCAATTGTATTGAGGATGAGTGGGTAACTATTGAAACCGTAAAATATAGATCGAAAGACAAATCGGTTAAAAATGGATCAGGTGTTAATTAATTTATAGAATATAGTTAATGAATCTGTGGTAGATTGCATTTTGTGCTAAAAAAGTCTGGATACAGGGAGAAGCTGGTTTCCTTATTGCTAATCAAATTATCGGACGGGCATTGAGGATTCCAGGGGCCACAGTCCATTGGTATGACAAACCAGGTTATGTACCGCTGTAGCCACTTCGTATATAGCATATTTGCTCTTTTGCCCTTTACGTATCATAGTAATAGTCATTATTTCAAAAAATTTAGAGATGAGAAAACAAAGAAAGATGGGCCACATCACTCTTGTCGGCCCTTCTATGGGCATTCTTGAGACACGATTACGAACTATGCTGGCCGAAGAAACAGAAGATGACCAGCCTGCAGGTCAGTTCATTTTCTAGCAATTTACTTTGTTCTTTAATAGTGACTAAGACCCGATATGGATAATATTTTTCCCATATACACATTCCTTTGCATCTCTTCTATGAGTCGTGCTATAGAATATTGGTATACCTGGTGTTATTTTCGTGTAAAAGGCAACTCTTCCTACTGCAGATGCTCCACGTGTGGGGATCATAATGGGCTCCGACTCTGACCTTCCCGTAATGAAGGACGCTGCAAAGATTTTAAGAGAGTTTAACGTCCCAGCTGAGGTGAACTACACGATCTCCTCTCCACAGTTCCTACTGCAACATAGATATACTTTCTTCATAATATGTACGGATTTTGGCCTTATAAACGCTAGTTCACAGGTAAGAATCGTCTCAGCTCACCGAACCCCTGAAATGATGTTTTCCTACGCTTCATACGCTCGGGAGCGTGGTATCCAAGTCATCATTGCAGGTGCCGGAGGTGCTGCTCACTTGCCAGGTATGCTATGCCTAAGATCGACATCTTTGTTCATTTAATTTTTTTAATAATATGATTTTTGCACTAAATTCTTTGTAACCTGTTTGTTTTTTATTAGGCATGGTAGCTGCATTGACCCCCTTGCCCGTGATCGGTGTTCCTGTCCGCGCCTCCACGTTAGATGGACTCGACTCCCTCTTGTCCATTGTTCAGGTATCATATTACTTAGCTTCTTTGTTGAAAAGACTATTCTGCCCTCACTGGATCAACGTAAAACGTACTTTGTTTGTGTTTTTTAAGATGCCAAGGGGAGTCCCAGTGGCCACAGTAGCTATAAACAATGCAACCAATGCTGGTTTACTAGCAGTAAGGTTGTTAGGAATTAGTGAGATAGACTTGCAAGCAAGGTAGGTCTATTTCGTCCTTCCGGATTCTTAATCTTCCGCAAGCCAGTATGTCTTTTACGACCACAGTGGCTTGTTCTGTTCTCTTAGGATGGCTCAATACCAAGAAGATAGACGAGACGAGGTTTTGGTGAAGGACGATAAGCTCGAAAAAGGCGGTTGGGAGGACTACCTGAACTCATGAGGAGGACATAGCAGCTTGTTTCATGAGCAGATTTTGGTTGAATATGATTGAAGGGTAAACTGTTTCTGAGGTGAGAAATCAAATTTTGATGTTCTTTTTCTTTCATCATGTAACTAATTGTTCTTACTTGTAGCTTTGCGTTTGGCCCTTTTCAAGCCTGTATTATTAAATTATTACAATTTCTTCAATAGAGTTTTTGGAAATTTGTGTTGTGGCAAAATCGGGACGGTACAGAAGCACATTCTTATTTCCAAAAAACTCAACTTTTTCTCCATTTTCACCATGGAAATGTGGCTTCATCCTCACTCATGAATCCCAAGAAGCCAAATACTTACACACTATTTTTTACATAATTTTATTGATTACATAGCTAAAAAAATGAAAAAAAAATATTAATTTAAAGGTCAAGATTCTCAAAACTCACTTCAATTAATTTATATTTTATTATTTTAATTCTAATAAAAATAATTTCATTAAATT
The DNA here is from genome assembly GCA_028984105.1 of Lavandula angustifolia. Lineage (NCBI taxonomy): Eukaryota > Viridiplantae > Streptophyta > Magnoliopsida > Lamiales > Lamiaceae > Lavandula > Lavandula angustifolia. Next base: position 3,341,288 of record CM054826.1, read on the forward strand.
TGAAGAATTCAAAATATTTAATGAAAATAATTATAATAAAATTGGTAATTAATAAGAAATATTAATTTTAAGGTTAATGATTTTTTGGGAATTAAAAAAATATTTAGAGAATAAACTGTTGCTGAAAACTGTTCTAAATTCCTTATATTAGCTTAAATAATTTAACAAATAGATAATTTCAGCTGAAAGTTATAACTGTTGTTGAAAACTGTTCTAAATTCCTTTAATGAACATATAAAAATAAAAATAAAAGCAAATGGCACAAAAGAATAAGTAAAACCACCTTAAAATAGAAAATCCAAAAATAATTAAATAACAATAGAATATTAAACGTCCCATTTGAGCCCAAAGTAACAGAATGTGGTTAACCCTTTCTTTGGTTCAAGAGAAATGAAGAAGAAAGAAATAGGAGGGAGAAGAATATAAGAGAAATATTATTTTTTGGTGTTTGGTAGAGAATAGAAAAAGGGAGAAAGAAAAAAGGGATGGTATCCATTTAAATTTCATTTCATGGGAAGAAAGGGAAGAGTGGGTGATAAGAGATATTACAAATATAACCTCAGGTTAATTTCTCTCTCTTTTTTTTTTTTTAATTTAAGGATATTTTTGTTTTTTATGTGTTTTTTATTTTTAATTTAAGGATATTCTCTTATTTTTGAATAAGTTAATTAAATAAATATAAATATTTCGATATTATAACATAGTTAATATCAATAGAGAGAAAATGAAATGAAGAGAAAGATGATTATATTGGATAAAATTATAATGTTTGGACTAATATAAATCAATTGAATTTAAAAAAATGGAGACCAAAATGTTGTTTACTCATAATTTTATAAAATTGGAGCAATTATACGCCCTGCAGCAATACTTGTACCTCAAATTAAACCCCAAAAACCCTGAATCACGCCCCCAACAGAGCTAACTTTCTCTCGATAGAAAATGCGAGCTCTTCTTCGCACGCTCACGCAGCTCTCCATCAATGGCAACGCTCAGAACGCGCGTCCAATGCTCACTTTTCGAAAGCCCTTTTCCACTCGAGGTGACGGCGGCGACAAAGAGGCGGATTGGACGGCCCATTTCGGCGGAACCGGGTGGGACGCCGGTCCCTCTTCCTGGTCCACCGGCCTGACCAGAGAGCATTTCGACGGCGAAGTTGTTGGGAAGAAGATGACTCCGGCCCACGGCCAGCCCGCGGACAAAAGGCAGGGCGGCGGGTATTCGGATGCAAGGTATACGGATGATGAGATGTTGATGATGAAGAAGTTGGAGGCCACCAATCGCTCGGCCAAACAATTCGTTGATAGCTGGGATGATAAAATGCATCAAACGGCCTTGTTGATGAAGCAGGTATTTCTAGGGCTTTTGCATCGCTGTATTTTTTTGTTATATGATTTGATTGGTGAATTTAGCATATGTGGGTAGATATTTTGTGAATTAAGGTTTAACCATAAAATAGAAAGGAAGAAAATTAAATCTGAGTATTGATCTCTAATTTTGAGCTATTTATGTGTTCACAATGATCAAGGGATCAAGCTTGTTGAGCTCTATTATTCTTAGTAGTTCATTGAGTGATTCACATATTCAAGAGTTTAAAGTATGGATTAGAAGTTGTGGTTGATATTGTTTTTACGACATAGGAATGAATTAGCATATTTTGGGGGGTTTTGTAGATTGGAGGTTTTGCATCGCTGTAGATTTTTGTCATGTTATTTGATTGTTATTCTTCCTTTCTTTAGCATTTGGACTTATTAATGGACAGTGTATAAATTAAGGTATAATCTTAAAATAAAGCAAGAACATTATATGATTATGCAGCTATTGATCTCTAATTTTGAGGACTGGACCGTGTGATTTATATGTTTTCACAATGATAAGGTTGAAGCTTTGTTGAGCTCTTTGATTCATAGTTGATTGAGTGATTCATAAATTTAAGAGTCAAAAGTGTGGTTTAGAAGTTATGTGGGTTGATATTGTGTTTATTGGAATATGAGGGAATCAGCATATCCTGATGTACGGACGATCCAAATTCCCATTCTTATGCTTCAGTTTACATAGTATTTTAATTTGGAACAAAAATGACAATTTTGGTGTGGTGAAATAAATTGTGAATGAAGGTGCGGGAGCCGGGTGCTAGGGGTTCATACTTGAAGGATTCGGAGAAGTCAGAGATGTACAAAAAGCACAAGGAGAATCCGGAGGTGTATACAGTGGAAAGGTTAGCAAAGGAGTACAGGATTATGAGGCAGAGGGTGCATGCAATTTTGTGGCTGAAAGAGGATGAAGAGAAAGAGGAGAAGAAGCGTGGGCCATTGGACGACTGTGTCGAGATGATACTTGACTCTTGTCCTGAGTGAGTGGATTTATGCATTGAGTATGAGAATTTGATGCATTTACTTTCCATTGTGATGCGATGCCCCTATTAGTTGCTATATTATTTGCAATTTTGTTAAGCATTTAGTTTTTTTGGATTTCTTTGTGGTTGTATTTAACATAATATGCAAGAGGTTGTATTGAGATGACTTACGTACAGGCGCTACTAAGCGTTCATCTCTTTTATTTGATTATATCTGGTGCAAGGTGCTTCCAAACACAGAGATAATATATTGATATATTAGCGTATCTGTGTATGATTGAGAAATTATATGATTTTCTTTCTTGTTGCTTCTTGCTCAGTGACTATTTATGGATAATGTTAAATGTTTAAGAACTTTTCATAAAATTGAGGTAATTTCTTAAGCACCCTGAATCCGTGAATTGTCTGAAATTCAAATGATCTGCTGTTGTAATCCCTAACAAGGTGGTATGCGTGCTATGTAATTACTTAAACAAAATTATGTTGTCCTTGCCTTTAGAAAAAAACTTGTCATTTTGTAGCAGTTTTTTCCTTTCCTCTTCAATGCTGGATTGATATTTGTTATGATGCATGTCTATATTACTCCCTCCTTCCCATTTATACTGTCATGTGGGGTTTCGGCACGGAGTTTAAGAAACTTGACTTTTGTGTGTAAATGATGCGGGCCCACATGACCTTTTGTGATTTGTATTATTATTTTATTTTTCTTTTATGAAAAAGTGACAGTATCGGTGGGACAACCGCATAGTATGCAAGACCGTATGAATGGGACAGAGGGAGTATGTATTTAGTTATTTTGTTGTAATTGTGGATGAGCTTCCCTACTTTTTGTGATTACTTTATTTGGCCTTGAGCCCATTTGTGTGTTGTATGAAGAGGGCATAAGTATCTTAATACCCTTAGTATTAGGGCAGCTAAGTATTTTGTGAAGAAACTATTTGGCTCTGGAGAGTACGCCCTACTCTCGAAAGGGACTTCGTTCTTGTTCATTTTTTGTTCTTCTAATCTATCTTATACTTGATTCTTGTTATCCTTGGTTGTCTTTGTATTTTGAGTATCGTTTCTGGGTAAATCAGTTATCTCGGTAACTTACGGTAACAATATTCTCCATGGTTTTATCTGTTTAGTACTTACGAGTTACGATGTACTACTAATTTTGAATCAGAACCCAAGGTTAGAAATGCTCATAAGAAATCATGCCTTCTGCTTCAGAACCTTCTGATTGCTTTAAAGTTTAGATATGTGATTCTTTTGGATGTAGACTTTGGATGACTTATTCATAACTTTTGCTGCCATGCAGGTTTTTCGTCTCCCACGACAGAGAATTCCATGTTGCTTCCCTCCCATACAAGCCGGATTTCAAGGTCATGCCGGAGGGTTGGGATGGTACCACTCGGGACCCCGATGAGGTGCTCTACGAGATCTCAATGAAAGAGGATGAAATGATCTACCAAGATTTTGTCCGGAGGATGGATTTCAACAAGATGCAGGTAATCATGCTATCACTACTAATATGCAACTCGAATCTTGGCTTAATTTTCGCTACCTCCACCCGTTCGGCCATCATCACCATCATTGTCGTTGTTGTCGTGTGTTTAGATTGCGAAGAAGGTGAAATGCCACAAGTACAGCAGGAGACGCCCGTCTCAAGGCTGGGACTTCACAGTCGAAAAACTCGGCCCTCACGGCAAGCGTGGCGGTGGAGGTGGCTGGAAGTTTGTCAGCCAAGCAGATGGCTCCACAAGGCCTCTCAATGAGATGGAGAAGATGTTTGTGAAGAGGGAGACTCCCCAGAGGCGTCGCAGAATCCTCCCATGATACTTCTTTTTTTTTTTGGAAATTAATAAAACATGCTTAAGTATTGGAGTTATGAGTATTTGCTCACTATTTGAAGCGGCCATTGAGTAAATCTCGTTTCTATTTAATAGTCTATGGAGTCGATGTATCTGATTTTGACTGGGAAAAGGAGTGGACATCTGCATTGATTAGATAATTAACTGATGATGGCCACTTTTCATTATTGAAAAGCAAGCCTGCACTGAAATTTAATTTTTCATCTTAAAAGCATAAAGCAACTGTGGAATTACCGGCTATTGCTTCATCAGTTTCAGACAGACAAACACATTTATTACTCTTTATCTCATCACTTTTTAATCTTCCAAATATACATAATTATTTGAATTGAAATGCAGACATAACCTAATAACAGATTCTTATTAGAATTAGACAATGCCTTGCGTGGTTTTGGAAATGACAAGAATCCAGTTTAAGAAGACAAAGCTAAGAAAACACACATATATATATATACATGCATATATGTATATATACAAAAAATATGGGCGGAAAAAGGTAGAACCGAAGATAGAAGTAGTGGGAAAATCCGCAATTACGTATGAAGGTATTTCTCGTTAGCAAGAAGAAGCCGTGAAACTCAGGATGGATAGCGCCACCACCTAACTCTAGTCAGAGTCTAGTGTTGGCGCTATCCCTCCTGAGCTTTACGGATCCTTCACACACTTAAATTCTTCCTACGTGGAAGAATTCCTACATTTTTTCCCTTTCTTCTTTGTTGGGGAGTGAAGCTAAAAATGAGAAAATGGAGTGTGTGTATATATAGGTAGGTGTTGGGGGTGGGGTGGGTTGGGGTAGGGTAGGGTGGGTGGACCAAGTATAATGTGGATATGGAGCATTTGGTTGGTGTACGGACACATATTGGAATAATGTGTTTGTGCTTCTGAAAATTATCAGTCTTCATAATTGGTTTTCCAACCAACTCTATTTTGGCTCCCGACTGTATCTTCTTCTGCCTTGTTCTATGCTTTTCCATACTACATATTCCAATTTTCTACACTACTCCAATTTAATTTAATTATATTCTTGTCAATACTGTTCAATCCCAACAGTTTTAGGTGATGTTTCATATGTTGGACCTTTTCAAAATTGAACTATATTGAGTTTTTGAGAAAAAAATGGACTTTTGTTCTGCGATCGTTTGCCACTTTTTATTTTTGATCCTATAACATGACGTCTTTTGATTTGGTCTCGTACTCAATAAAATTATTGTTTTTAAAGTTCTACTATTGGAGAATGTGCTACACTAGTCGTCGGACATATTTTCAGTTAATTGCAAAATTAATCGATTTTGTTAATGTAATTTAGCAACATTTTTAGTTTTGCTCCTATAATGTATTGTGTTGTTTTTACATTTTAAAGAACGGTTCATTTTGGTGTTGTAATTTAACATATAAGTTGCATATTTTAAAGTCGATAGCAAATAAACTTAACATTCAAAAATATACTCCATCCGTCCCAATAAACATGTCCTCTTTGATTTGGGTACGGTTATTAAGAAAGTAGATATAAAGTGTTTTATTGTGTAGCCTACCTTTTTAATCCTTTTCTAATTTTTCTCTCTCCTAGTTAATCATTTCCTTATTTTATCTTTATCACTTGTTACTTTTTATTTCGCAGATGTTCGATTTTTTCGGAATGCGACCTCGTGTTTGATTTTTTTTTTGTTCGAAACTGACAAGCATAATAAATTGGGATAAATGAAGCATAAAACCATGCCGATCGGAGGCAGTTTTCACCCTAACTCACCATTTCCATCAATATAAAATATAGATATAAATACAAGCTTAGAAGCATGCTACAAAATAGCCAACCATGCTGGATCAGCAGATTTCTCATCCAAACATCATTTCCAGCGAAATTGAAGTCACATCCAAGCTCTCAATCACAATTTCACCAAAAATTGGTGGGAAGATTTGGAGCCAAAATAGAAATTACAAGAGGATCAGTTCAACATAATCTATAAAAAGAAGAGGATCAGTTCACATCATTTCCACAACATCCTCTACACTTCTCTTCATCCTTCTCCACCATGACCAAAAAAGACCTCTCCACCAAGGAGATGAATGCAATAGTGCAGTTCTTATTGCAAAACCTGACTGAAAAGGGCAGGCCGAAGCAGGGGAAGATGAAAGAAATTGCAGTTCAGTAAAACAGGAGTCCACGTACAATTAGGCGACTTTGGGCTGCAGCAAGAAAGCAAAAAGAGGAGCAACAAGTTGTTGGATATGAGTCAGTAGATTGATACTCAGCTGTTCTAGGGTTAAAAGAAATTGGGGGAAATCATAGTAGTACTATGGAATTGAAGATCCCAAAACCGAGCTGATATCAGTAGATTAGTGTGTCGATAGGATTAGCTGATGTATAGGTTAGACTTGATGTAATGCTTATTATTTTGTCTAAGTCCTGTACGGGGTAGTTGTTGAACTGATCTTCTGCTGAAGATACTTTTCAGAACCCCACGTCATCAGTGTAATCGCTTGCATTCTTCGTCGCACGTGATATCAAACTCGGTTAAAGATCCCGCATCGACCGACCGGACCTCGCAGAAGCATTCTCTACAAGCCGATGGTCATCGGTAGAAGAACCAAAGGTAAGCAAAGTATACCTTCGCAGATCGACCAACCGACTATCGAAGCTCACTTTATCGGCCGACGACTCGACCGAAGAAGACAGACTTTCCGAGCCCATCGTATCCGACGTAAAAGCGACCCAAAGCACTTAAAGTCCCTTCAAATGTTCGGCGAGAAGACATACGAGGTAGTTTGAACGGTCAACTCGACACTCACCAACTACAAACCTCGACCAATGAGAAGCCGACAATGCTTACCTACTCTACACAGTAAAGTCGCTCTCATGAACAGCGCATTAATCGCCCGCCGCAACAAAGTTGAATAGTGGCCGTTTTCTTTGGACGCTTGTGACACGTGGCATCGTCGTCTCCAACGGACATATGCCACAACTCACGCCTATAAATAGAGAAGGATTTGAAGATTTCACACAAGGAATATACGCGAAATCAAGGGAAATCATTCAAGCTCACAACGCTCTAGAACCTTCAAGCTTATCCGAGAGACGAACTAGTTTTCATAGAACACTTCTTGTAGTTCATCTCTCTAGAGCTCTTTGATCCCTTTCTTCTCTAGACTAAGCTCATTGCTAGATTCATAGCTTAGATCCGAAGGAGTTCACATTTAGTGAATTGTTCTTGTTGTAAGAACTCCTTCTCGGTTGGAGAATATTCCCTCCCTTCTAAACTTAGGTTTGGATTGTAAAGTCGCTAATGACTATAACTTAGAGGGAACCGTCCAGGCAGTATCCCGCCGAGGCTTCTCGGAATAATCAACAAGTTCTCCCGCCTTGTTCGAGGACCGTGGACGTAGGATCTTGCGTATCCGAACCACGTTAAATCACTTGTGTTCTTTTCTTGTTTTATTGCATAGCATTCAACCGACTTGAAAATCATAAGCTTGCATAAAACGTATTTTATAAAGTGCACAAACCAAAAGATTTAACTTGCTAAAACGCGTTTTCAAAAGAGACGACTCCGGGCCTAACACTTATCCGCACTACAGTCTCCGACTGAGTTTCGTAATACTGACATCAGTCAGTAGAAGAGCTCAGAAGCTGACTCACTTTGACCCCAGTGATCGAAGGCTTACTTGGCACCGTTCATCAGTTGCAAACATCAGCTTCAGCTGACCTTCACTGAGAAAAAGAAACAGAGCTCATGTGTATTCACCCCCCCCCTCTACACCTGACTTTTCGTCTCCGGACCAACAATTGGTATCAGAGACACGGTGGTCAACCTGACGGCCGGTTCGAAAATACTGGTCCTCTCGAACTGATCCTGAAAACCGTTTTCACTGCATAAGCATCTTTTCAGCATCCTTATACTCTTACTCTTACAATGTCTGATATGTCAGGTATTAGGATGGTACCGATGTTCTCAATAGAGAACTACACGGTATGGCGCGTACGTATGGAGGCACACCTAACGTCACTCCACGACAGCATGTCAGATGTCCTAGAGTCAGGACCGATCATTCCCATGATCGACAGCGTAGTATTTGCTGTTGGAGGAGGCGTGGGAGCACAAACTGGTGTTAAGGTTCCCAAAGACAAATCGCCTTCACGCCTGAAGAAAAGAAGTTGCACAACCTTGACCGAGTTGCACGTAATGCCATACTGACTACGCTCAGTGACTCACATCTCGGAAGGGTACAAGATTGCAAAACGGCGAAAGAGCTATGGGACGCCTTGGTTGTACTGAGCCATGGAACCCCTCAGATCAAAGAAAACAAGCTCGAGCTAGAGCTTCAGAAGTTCGATGCCTTTGCAATGGAGCCTCATCGAAACCATTGACGAGCCGAGTGTCGATTCACCAATCAAGTCAATGTCATCAATGGGGCCGGGAGGTCGTTCACCAACAAGGAGATGAACACCAAGATCTTGAGAGCGTTGCCCCGACGAAGTGGCTTCCATTTGCTACTTATTTACGTCGCTCCGATCTAAATGCTCTAACTCCCGATGTTATATTTTCGTAATTAAAATCGGAGGAATTCGAGCATAGCCTACCCCAAAAGTGCTTAAGCGCTCTAGCCGACACACGGTTCGACCACGCCTTCAAGGCAACGATCAGCAATACCGGAGCCAAGCCTATTTCCTCAAGCAAAGCCGTGGCCACATCGCAGCAAAGTCTTCTCGAGACTTCAGGCCCCGACCAGCCTAGCACCGATGGCTCTCAAATATCGGAGGGAAAAGGAGAGAGTCGAAAGTCGAGGAAATACAACCGAGATTCTTCCTCGGGTAAGAAAGACTATCATAAGAAAGAAGAATCTAATCCTTCTACCGAATGCGGGAAATCGGAGTCTGGCCGCGTCCGTCTAAAGACTCGGTGGTAAGAGCAAAGCAGAACATCTACCGCTACAACCGCAAGAAGGAGGGACACTATCGCACGATTGTCCCGAACTCTCACTCGCTCAAAGAGCGAACGGGCAGCCGAGGAGAAAGAAATTCGCCGAGAGACGGCAGCCTATATAGCCGGAGAGATATCCGACAACTCAATTGAGGAGGATACATTCATGTATTCTTCGAAGACGAAGCGGCGTTCGTCGCAGTTGAGGTCGCAAAGACAGGTTCTCGATGAGTCGACCGAATCGTCTCGATGGCCGGAGAAGAGGCCGAGGTAAATTCTAAACGCATTATTACCTCTTCTTCACACAAAGACACAAGACACATGCTCGGTCGCGAGATGATCCTCTGAGATGTGGTACAAGCCTACGACGATCCGCTAGAGGAACAGATTCCGCCGAGCGGAGAGTTCAAAGCAGAACCATCCGAGGAACTTGAACAGTAAAGGCCGAGAATCGGAGACTTTCTTCTAATTGTCGGGTCTCTACCGAGTCGGTGGATCTAGTTACGAGACTCAAGGAAGAGATTGAATCTCTTATGACTAAGTCTCGGCTTCAAGAGACTCGGATCTCGGTTCGACCAAGGACAATTCGAGAAAGAGACCGAAATAGCCAAGCTCGGCCGAAGCTCGCGCACGTGCGGAATGACTATGACTCACTCGGAAGGAGTGACGAGGTCCGGAGAGGTTTGATGACCGAACAATACCGGGAGCGAAGGAGAAGCTTGAAAGCATGCTTAGAGCACAACGGCCAACTTCGTGAAAGAAGGCCTTGGCTATACCCACGAAGCTTCTACCTCCAAAAGCTCAAGCAACCCCGGGCCGATAGGTTCGTCGGAGGAAAGGTGCAAGCCTGCCGACACCACACCTCGGGCGAAAAACAAACGAGAAAATGATTACACCTCGGCCCGAGTAGCAACAAGCGGTGACCAAAGGTTCCGGCCCGAGGACACCACGATCAAATTCAAGGGGAACCAAGAAGGTCGGATGGGCGAACACAGTACAAGGAGCCACCGTATGAGCACCCGGCTCAGGACGGCTCGTACTACTATGAGCCCGGGTGGTCAAGAGAAGCGCTAAGACTCGGAAGAAGAAAGCGCCTGAACCCAAAATTATCGCCAGAAAGTCGGTATCTCCAAGTCCCGTGGAGAAGAAAGCCGATAAGGTTCGGAAGAAGAAGTCTAGAACTTCTAAGGTCCCGAGACAGATCCGGGTTCCGAAATCACCCTCTAACCCGTAAGGACCCAACCGAACCAAAGGGTACCTAAAAATGCCTCCGTTTTGCGGGTGCATAAGGACCCGTGGATAGTGGACAGCGGCCGCTCGAGACACATGACTTACCGGAAGAGCTCGCCGACCAACTACGTACAAGAAGATGGTCCCATAATTGAATTCGGTGACAACTCCAAAGGCTACACAAGGGGATACGGAACGCCGAACATTGGGACCGCCACGGTTCCTAAGAGTAACATATGTTGAAGGACTTCAACATAATCTCCTTTCGATCGATCCAATTCCGTGATAATCTTAACGAGTAATCTTTGACGCTGGTTTCTGTGATATTGTTGACAAATCTACAGGGAAAACAGTGTTGTCAGGATCGCGGAAGAAGAACATCTATGTTGCAAATTGGAAAACCGTAGAACCTGAGGCTTGCTTGCTCGCACAGACCAAATTAGGTGACAAGTCAGGTTGGCTATGGCACAAGAGACTCGACCACCCGAACTTCAAGACCATGAACAAGCTAGTCAAGAACTCTAAAGTCAGAGGACTGCCCAACGAATCGTTTATCAAAGATAGAAATTGTGAAGCGTGCCTGAAGGGAAAGCAAACAAAGAGGAGCAATCCACCTATTCCGTCACCTTCCACTGATGGAATCCTTCACCGCTTCACATGGACTTATTCGGGCCAGTCTCTTCCAGTGACTATAAGAGGCAAGAAGTATGCCCTCGTCGTCATAGACGACTACTCGAGATATACTTGGGTCATCTTCATCGCCAACAAATCGATGTTCGGGACCGAGTTACCTAATCTATCGAAGAAACTCGGTGTGGAAAAGAACATCAAGATTAAGAAGATACGCTCGTACGAGAGGAACATAGTTTCTAAACTCAGTAGTTAAGACATACTTGCGATAAAGAGGGAATTCAAGCACGAGACATCGGTGCGCGCACCCCTCGCCAGAACGGACTTGCCGAACGTAAGAACAGAGAACACTCAAAGAAGCAAGCAAGAACGCTCCTCGCAGATTCTCGGACTACCCTCAAAGTTTTGGGCCGATGCTACCGACACCGCCTCGTTACACTCGGAATCGCTCACTACCGACACAAAGAACACATGAAGACGCCTTACGAACCGTGGAAAGGGAGAATTCCTTCTATTTCTCATTTTCATGTTTTTGGCTGTCCTTGCTTTATCCACAACAATGGGAAAGATCGGTTGAAGGTCTTTGATAGCAAATCTCGATCAAGGAGTATTCTTAGGATACTCCCGAGTCGAAGAAAGCCTTCGGAGTTTTTAACTATCGAACTCTTTGCGTGGAGGAAAGCCCTCATGTTGTTTTTGATGAATTTGTTACCGAGAACGTAAAAGATACAAAGTCAAACACCGAGGATGTCGGCGCCAGCGAGCTACGGGATCTCGGACTAAATGACAAAGCTGAAAAGATCCAAGCATTGTTGGGATGATGAGTCGAGAAGATGAAGAAATTCGGACTCGACCAACAAGCAATGTAGCTAACCTAGTTGATTCTATCGAACGGAATCAACAACGAGTAACTTCGGTCGATGAGGAAGCCCCCGTGGTAACCGAGACCTCTACCGAGAATATAAACTCGGGGGGAACGATTAATGTTCCCGAGCTAAATGCCCCCTGAACCTCGAAACTCGGTAGATCCTAACCTTCTTACTCGAATTACTACGGTCACATAACGGTACTTACCGAAATGCCTAATACACCTACCGGTGTGCGAAGTAGTATCGGAAGAAGAAGCCCGACTCGTGTGTTCGTGGCTCGATGCTCATTCTTCGGATCTTATCATTGGAGATCCATCAAGCAACTATAAGGACGAGATCAAGATTAAGTCAAGGAGAAAGCTCACTTTACTCTTGTTTTTCGTCTATAGAAGAACCTCGATCGATAGAGGACGCACTTAAAGATGCTTGGACCGGGTCATTGCTATGCAAGAAGAGTCGAACCAGTTCATCGAAATGAAGTTTGGGAGCTTGTCGACGGACCTAGATATCAGCACGTGATGGGAACTAAGTGGGTCTTCAAGAACAAGCGAGATGAAAACAACGTCATTGTCGAAATAAAGCTCGACTAGTTGCTAAAGGATACAATCGGGCGAGAGGAATTGACTTTGATGAAACATTTGCTCCGGTCGCCGCGATTGCAAGCCATTCGTCTTTTCCTAGCTTATGCAACACATCGTGGATTTAAGGTATATCGGATGGATGTGAAGTCGGTTTTTTCCGAACGGCGCATCGAAGGAAGAAGTCTACGTGGAACAACCGCCCGGCTTTCAGCGGGGACATCGAGTGTACGAGACTTAGGAAAGCTCAGTATGGGTTAAAACAAGCACCCGGGGCTTGGTATGATACCCTATCGGACTTTCTACTTGAAAAGGTTTTCAAAAGGGGACGGTAGATCGCACCCTATTCAAAGCATAAAGTCGGAAGATGACATTCTACCGGTGCAAATCTACGTGGGACGACATCATTTTCTACGCGTAAACGAAGTCATATGTCGCCAGTTCGAGAAGATGATGAAGGAGAAATTCGAGATGTCCATGATGGGAGAGATGAATTATTTCCTTGGATTTCAAGTAAAACAATCACCGAAGGAATCTTCATCAATCAAGCCAAATACACTCGAGATCTTCTCAAAAGATTCGGTGTGATTCCAAAGCAAGCCTACCAAGATTCCCATGAACACGAACTTTAAAATCGATCTAGACAAAGAGGGAGCTTCGTTAACTCTACCGATTATAGAGCTATTATTGGTTCTTTACTTTATTTAACAGACTAGCCGACTCGACATAACTTATGCTTTGTAGGTGTATGCGCAAGATTTCGAGCGAATCCCAAGCGAAGTCATCTAGACTCGGCGAAGAAGATTCTGCGATATCTAAGAGGAACACCCGATCTTCGGGTTATGGTATCCCGCCGATGATAATCTAATACCGACGAGTTATTCTCGATGCCGATTATGCGGGATGCGGGATAGATCGAAAATCAACTTCCGGAACATGTCGGTTCCTAGGCGGCAAAGAAGCGATATTGTGGTTTTCAAAGAAACAACACTCGGTAGCTACGTCCACTACCGAAGCCGAGTACATGGCCGCAGGAAGTTGCTTCGTGCCCGCATCCTTTGGCTTCGACAACAATTGAGAGATTATGGTATAACTCGGGATGAAGTGCCCATCTACCGTGACTCCACCAAGGTCAATAGCTATAACTCAGAACCCAGTTCTACATACCAGATGCAAGCACGTGGATATCCGACACCACTTCATCAGAGACCATGTCGAAAAGAAGGACATCAGGATGGAGAAAATCCATACTGACAAGCAAAGGGCAGATATACTGACCAAACCACTAGCCGAGAACAAAGTTCGGAGAACTATCGGTTGAGCTAGGTTCGCTAGATCCTACCGAGACAAGTCGCAGTAGAAGCCGACTACTGATAATGATATACTTAGCAACAATTGGTATCAGTATGGAATCAGCATGACAGGTCAGAAAACTCCTTACAGTGACTCAGTTGGGAGAGACACACTGTACACAGCAAGGGGGAACATGGTCGTCAGCACAACCATCCTCCTGATAATTAATGATAACCGGTGATAAGTTCGATGAAGAGATTTCAATGGCGAACGTTCAAACACCGGACAACATTGAGGAGATTGTGGCTTCCAGGATTTTGTTTGAGCCTACTTTGGCCTTCCGCCAAGTGGAGATCTCTTTCCTTGAACCCGTGTTTGACGCTTTGGAGCGTTCAGGGTTGGAGACGCTGGTTTCGAAGCACCCCCGTGCTTATCTCCCTCGACAGGTCGCTGAAGTTTATTTCAACTGGAAATCTCTAGCGTCGGGAGGAGAGGAATCGTCCTTCTCTTATCAGAAGGAAGTCGACCAAGATGAGTGGGAGTCAGTTGTTCATACCTTCAGTATTCAAGATGCTCTAAGTCTTTCATTCGATCTTCCCAACTCCGGCATTTCTCCGATTGGATACAAGGAGAAGGAGATCAACGCATATGTGCAGAAATTATGTGGACGCAAGGATGTGGCGTTAAAAATAGCTCTCTCGAGGAATCTGTTGCTACCTCAGTACAGAGGTCTAGCTTACGTGGTATCGCACATTCTGACAAGTTCAACTGGATCGTATGATCAACTGTCCAAACCAAGGATTCAGCTGATGATGGCAATGAGACGATGGGGTTGAAGTGAACTCGGGCCGAGTATTATACTACTCGGTGAAGGCACGTGCTCGAAGTTCACCACATTACCCATCGGCGAGAGGAGGATAGCCAGTGTGGGTAAACTTCTATTCGGAACAAAGATGTTCTGTTTCGATAGAAAGCATGGTTCGAGGAACTCGGCTTTTGAGGACTCCAAGTACTTTGACAAGAAATCTATCAATTCCGCACGAAGGCCGGAGCCGAGAAATCCATAGGCAAGGGGCCGCCCGAGCCTAAGAGAGCGGCGTCGCCTCGCCCCCCATCAGCACAAGTGCCAAAGAAGAGGAGATTGGCCAAGACTCGACCCGCCGAGGTCACGTTGTTGCTCACCGCCGGCCATACTAGCGTCAACTCCCCGCTTCACCTCCTCTCCCGAGCGGATCCGGGATTCTCGGAATAGAAGGAGCTACTACGAAGGATAAGGTTCGGGATAATCAGCCTCGAGGAAACCCACGGACGGACAGAATACCGACCGAGGAGCCATCCGCCGAGTGGAACACCACCGATTCCACTCGTGCCCGTGCTACACCTGAAATTCACGAGCCGATACCCGAAATCGCCGGGCACGCGGACTTGATAGATATTGCCATCGTGTCACGCGCTCATATGCTACCGAGATTCCCCGCACCGGGACATTCTCATAGACTTTTCAAAGAATCGGTCGGGGACCGAGTTGTTGGCCGAGGAGCAAGAGCTGCAGAATGCCATAGGCTTTGGCGAGCCCGCCGATCCGGGTTGTTTTGAAGATTTACGAGCCGCTATGCTCTACTTGCTAAGCCGAGGGAATCGGCTCCAGTGCAACACTCCCCCGCCCCCTTCTCCTCCCGCCGATAAGGGAGATGATGATGATAAGGAGAAGGACGAGGCACCCAAGGATGCGAAATGGGAGATTCTGGCCGAGGGACAAACTCCCCGTGAGAAGAGCTCATCACCACCACCCGCTACATCCGGTGAGGCTCCTAATGCCCCTAAGTACTCAAGGGAGCAAGCTTCTCACGTTCTCCGAAAAGAGGCTCGGAACAAGCTCCTATCGGATACAACCAATAGGTTCCGTGTCCTCAAAGGCAAGCCAACAAGGCGATCGACGCCAAGGAGAGAAAAATCGCCTTCTCGCCAAAGATGTACACATTAAATGGGAGAAGTATACAAAGGCGCAGATCGAACGCCCGAACAAACTTTCGCCGACGTCTTCAAACCACAAGAGGCTCCTTCTCGGCCGATCGAAGAAGATGATCGAGCGTGCTCTAGCCGCCCGTAAGATTGATCCGCAAGCTCGAGTCGCAGCCTTCTTGAAGCTCAGCGCCTATCTTTCTCACAAGAGCTGACTCTAGCCCTCGAAAGCATTCAAGCTCAGATGGATGAGCGTAATAAGCTGGCTACCACCTCTCTCCAAACAGCCATTAAACAACAAGCTGAGGCTCTCAAGACGATTCAGAAAGAGATGAGCGAATCCCATGATGCGGCTCCGCCGAACCTTCGCAAAGAATCGCCCGCTCGCCTATCGAAATTCGGGAAAGAGCAAGAACTGGACTGGAATGGCTACACCAGGTGTGGTGTCGACTTCGATACGACTGTTGATGAAGTCAAAGTTTCTGTTGCCAAAGTGGCTGAAGAAGTGAAAGAACTCCGTACCTCCCTTGGACTTATTGCTGATGCCAAAAAGGGGGAAGGTAGTAAGGGGGAAGGTAGTAAGGGAGAAGGAAGTGAGAGAGTGGATGTTAGAAGGATTGAAGGAGTGATGGGGACAACTGATGTACCGCTTCTTAGCAGAAGGGTACAGGAGGAAGGACCCTCCACAACTGAAGGACCCTCACAGACTCAAAGGGAAAAGGCACAGGAGGAAGGACCCTCTACTCGAACTGAAGAAGTCTTAGCCGCTCAGGCAAAAGACAATACTGACGAGGTACTTCTCCTTGAATTTCCATTACAAGCCACCCCCATCTCCTCTTCTGCTGCACATATAGAAGAGATCGCTCAGTTCTTAGGCGAGCCAGCAGAAGAAGAAGAGTCACAACAGCTGCCGCAGAGGCCGGGGAAGGAGACTGCTACTGAATCTCCTCCTTCCTCCCCGGTCCGAAAATTTAAATCAAAAGCGGAGCAGGAGGCTTTCGACCTCAGAGTCGCCCAACAGCTGCAGGACAAACTTGATCATGAGCGAAAATTAGAAGAAGCAGCTGAGGCAGCCAAAAAGCCTAAGGGCAAGGCTGTAAGAGGCAGAGGTAAGAAGAAGGTAATCGGGACCAGTTGAAGAGCAGTAAGAAGAAAGCTCAAGAAGAATATGCCAAGGCTTCTTCAACTAATATCCCAACAACCGATACCCCGGCCCATCGCAGAGTCAACCCTCTACGACTCATACGCCCGCGCAGATAGCGTAAGATCAAGCAACGTGGGAGGCGTGCTCGCCGGACTATCTAGCGAGACATGGAGACAAGAGAGCAGCCGCGCTCCGAGAAAAGAAAAGGATGGTTGATCCGGAGAAAGTGCGAAGATTATCCTTTAAACCAAAGAATGATCCGAGAAGGCGGATCCCGAGAGGATCTAAGTTCATCGGGGCCCCCACATCAAGCAACAACCGATTCAAAGACGTGGATAAGTGGGTGCCGGCGATACGAATGAACATTGGGAGAGATTGAAAGAAGTTTTTATCAAAGGCTACTACGTATGGCGCATTTACCCACTCGACCGCTCACCGATCAGCTCTTTGAGGAGTTGGTTACGAGATTTGATGTTGAATTCGGTGAACGGCTGAAGCAAGTCATGGAATCACGAGAATATAACCTTCCGTGCCCCCACTTTCCGACGTATTCCACCGCCGAGACTTGCTAGTGGACTCGCCGAGCACTAAGGACATAGAAAGAGAAGTGGAGGAAGCCGCCTGCGCCCGAGCCTCGCTCCCCGAAAGGCCGATGATAACTTGGAGATCCAGGAGATTCGAGCTAGAGTGTATAAATACTATTACCCGGATCCTCCCGCCGAGAAATCCGCCGACTTCAAGAAGAAGAAGCGAAGTTCAAGAAGCAAAGCATCGGTGATTTTCTCTTTCTCATCTTTTGTAATAGCATTAGGAACTCGTAATTCTTGATATATATATCGGTTCCTCCGCTTGCTAGACAATTACTCATTGTCTTTCAGCCTTTTACTTTGTGTTTACACAACCGATCACTAAGTGATCGACACACACTCACATCGGTTTCTCGATCTTGCCATTCTCTCGCCCGCCGAAGTTCGTTTATGATTATCGCTTTTCCTCAAACGTTTGAAGGGGGAAATTGTTGTCGATAGGACAAGATCTTTGATAGATGTTAGAGTATAGAGGTTTTGGCATCATCAATTAGGGGGAAATTGTTGGATATGAGTCGGTAGATTAATACTCGGTTGTTCTAGGGTTAAAAGAAATTGGGGGAAATCATAGTAGTACTATGGAATTGAAGATCCCAAAACCGAGCCGATATCGGGAGATTAGTGTGTCGATATGATTAGCCGATGTATAGGTTAGACTTGATGTAATGCTTATTATTTTGTCTAAGTCCCGTACGGGGTAGTTGTTGAACCGATCTTCTGCCGAAGATACTTTTCGAACCCCACGTCATCGGTGTAATCGCTTGCATTCTTCGTCGCCACCGATATCAAACTCGGTTAAAGATCCCGCATCACCGACCGGACCTCGCAGAAGCATTCTCTACAAGCCGATGGTCATCGGTAGAAGAACCAAGGTGCAAGCAAGTATACCTTCGCAATCGACCAACCGACTATCGAAGCTCACTTTATCGGCCGACGACTCACCGAAGAAGACAGACTTTCCAGCCCATCAGATCCGACGTAAAAGCGACCCAAAGACTTAAAGTCCCTTCAAATGTTCGAAGAAGACATATGAGGTAGTTTGAACGGTCAACTCGACACTCACCAACTACAAACCTCGACCAATGAGAAGCCGACAACGCTTACCTACTCTACACAAGAAAGTCGCTCTCATGAACAGCGCATTAATCGCCCCGCCGCAACAAAGTTGAATAGTGGCCGTTTTCTTTGGACGCTTGTGACACGTGGCATCGTCGTCTCCAACGGACATATGCCACAACTCACGCCTATAAATAGAGAAGGATTTGAAGATTTCACACAAGGAATATACGCGAAATCAAGGGAAATCATTCAAGCTCACAACGCTCTAGAACCTTCAAGCTTATCCGAGAGACGAACTAGTTTTCATAGAACACTTCTTGTAGTTCATCTCTCTAGAGCTCTTTGATCCCATTTCTTCTCTAGACTAAGCTCATTGCTAGATTCATAGCTTAGATCCGAAGGAGTTCACATTTAGTGAATTGTTCTTGTTGTAAGAACTCCTTCTCGCTTGGAGAATATTCCCTCCCTTCTAAACTTAGGTTTGGATTGTAAAGTCGCTAAGGACTATAACTTAGAGGGAACCGCCCAACAGACAAGTATCCCCGCCGAGGCTTGCTCGGAATAATCAACAAGTTCTCCTCGCCTTGTTCGGGGACCGTGGACGTAGGATCTTGCGTATCCGAACCACGTTAAATCACTTGTGTTCTTTTACTGTTTTATTGCATAGCATTCAACTGACTTGAAAATCATAAGCTTGCATAAAACGTATTTTATAAAGTGCACAGCCAAAAGATTTAACTTGCTAAAACGCATTTTCAAAAGAGACGACTCCGGGCCTAACACTTATCCGCACTACAGTCTCCGACTGAGTTTCGTAATACTGACATCAGTCAGTAGAAGAGCTCGAAGCCGACTCACTTTGACCCCCAGTGATCGAAGGCTTACTTGGGCACTGTTCATCAGTTGCAAACATCAGCTTCAGCTGACCTTCACTGAGAAAAAGAAACAGAGCTCAGGTGTATTCACCCCCCCCCTCTACACCTGACTTTTCGTCTCCGGACCAACACAAGTTATTCATTTAACTTCAGCAAAGCCAAACGCAGCAAGAGGTAAAAGAGTCTTTCTAGACATCAACTTAATGCAGAGTCTAGAACTAAATAAGCGAGCCACCATACAGAAGCTAGCATATGGAATCAAATGCAGCCCATCAACTGTCGGGAGATGGGTGAAAGGGGGACAGATCAGGGCTCACACCAATGCAATCAAACCAAATCTCACAGCACCTAACAAGCTGCTAAGGCTGAGGTTTTCTCTAGAACAACTTGAGTTTGATCGTATTTTAAACATAATGAAGTTTAAGGGGATGCATAACACCATCCATATTGATGAAAAGTGGTTCTACATCACAAGGTCCTCACACAGATTCTACTTAACCCCTGGGGAGGCAGAGCCACACAAAACATGCCAGAATAAGGGTTTTATTGCAAAAGTAATGTTCATGTGTGCAGTCAGCAGACCAGTGTTTGGTTCAGATGGAGAAGTACTATTTGATGGCAAAATTGGGATTTTCTCATTCACAGAAAATGTTGCAGCATTAAGAACAAGCAAGAATAGGGCTAAAGGTACTTTGGAGACAAGAGCAATTCAAAGTATAACAAGGCCAGTAATTAAAGACTGCCTAATAAATAAGGTAACAAGTCCAGAACATATCTCATTTACAGAATTTAATAGGGCTAGAAGATCTCATGGCTTGTTTTAATATCTCATTTACAGATTCTACCAGCTGTTAGGGCCAAATGGCCTCCTTTTGCAAGCAAACAGATTTTTATTCAACAAGATAATGCCAAGCCTCATATCAAAGACACTGACCCAGATTTCAGACAAGCTGCATCTATTGATGGTTTTGATAGTAGGCTAGTACATCAACCCCCAACTCACATGACACCAATGTTAATGATTTGGGGTGGTTTAGAGCAATTCAAAGTATTCAAATAGAGAGTGCATGCTATAATGTGGATGAACTAGTGAAGGCAGTGGTATGTTCTTTTGAAGACCTCTCACCTCAAACTTTAAACAAAGTTTTTCTAAGTTTGCAAGGGTGTATGCTGGAAATTATGAGAGTGAAAGGGCAAAATTGCTAAAAAATACCGCATATGAAAAAAGATCAACTTATTAGACAAGAGACACTCCCCAATAGTTTGGCAGTCCCACAAAATTTGGTTGAAGAATGCATTGCTTACATCATTGATAATGGAATTATAGAAGACATCAGTGAATTGAAGATGAGGTTGGGAATGAACTGGTGAAGGCAGTGGTATGTTATAAGGGGTATATGCAGATTATCTAGGGTTTATGCAGCAAGTAGATAGAACAAGTAGATAGAACTGATTATCTTTTTGTTATCTATGGGGTTTATGCAGCATGAAACGACAGATTTTGGCCAAAGATCTCACATGGTAAGATGACTAACTTATAAGCTTAAGAGCTTATAAGCAGCAATTCCGTGATTACAAACCCACAACCAGAACAAGAATCACAACCCGAATCAGAATAAGAATCAGAACAAGAATCAGAACAAGAAGTAGTTTTAAACCCTAACTCAGAACAAGAATCACAACAAGAATCAGAACAAGAATCAGTTAAACCCTAACTCAGATCAAGAATCACAACAAGAATCAGAACAAGAATCATTTAAACCCTAAATCAGAAAAAGAATCAGAACAACCTTAACCAAATCATCTCATATCCCACCAAAACCGAAGATCTAACCCACAATCATAATCGAGAACCAAAGATGAAACAACTGTGAGCACAAATCATCATCTCATATCCCAACCTCTCACCCAGACAGTATATAATCATGCAAAAAAAGGGAAAGATCTCACCCGTTTGAATCTCGGCAACAGGATGCGAAGCATCGCATCAATTGTTTCCTGAATCTCGCTAGCCCTCTCATGTTGCCGGATCGTTCTCATCACATCCTCGGTGTCCGCCCTAAACTCCGACGGGATGGAGAAGGGGAGCGGCTTCCAGGAGTTGTCCAGATCAGACGACGGAGGCTCGCTATACACCCCCCTGGAGAGCGACTCGCCATCGCTCAGGTCGGCGGCCTCAGTAGTATCCGAATCGGAGGCTTGTTCGACAAGCAATTTCGTAGGCGACACTCGCTCATCATCATCGCGATTTCGAAGTCGTCGAGATTCCAGATCTAGGGTTTGTATGAGGGGAGCGGCGGACAACGAGAGAGAAAACTTAGGGTTTCTCAAATAAAGATAGAGAGAGGGCAACGAGTAATGAGAGAGAGGAGTATTTAAATATAAAATTAATTAATGAGTTTAATTGTGTAATTAGTATTCCTAATCTTTTCACAATTCTTTCCTTTTTCGGAAAGAGGACATGTTTAACGGGACAACCCGAAAAGGAATAGAGGACATGTTTATTGGGACGGAGGGAGTATTTATTTATTAAACCTAATTTGATATAGGATCAAAAATGGATAATTTTGAAATTAGAGGCAAAAAATGGAAGATTTGTAAAATTATAGGGCAAAAACGAACGTTCTCCAATAGTAGGACCTAAAACAATAATTTTGTTAAGTTACGGACTCAAATAAAAAAGATCACAATACAAAACAGAAAATAAAAAACAGACCAAAATTAATTTTATTTTTTTTCGTATGTCTACTTTTCAACTTGATTTGATTTTGTATGAAAAAGTGTTGAATAGTATAAAAAAAAAGTATAAAAACCGGATCTTTGTAATAAATTGTTTCCTTCGAGTGAGTGACAAATTAAAGATAACACAAATATGCGTGGCGGAGAGAAATCCTTATTCGCAAATGGAAAGACTCGGTGGCAAAACATGTGGACGCGGACGCCCTCAAATTTCAAGAATCACGCAAAGATTTTTCCCAACAAACACACATTTCAAACCCACATTTGGGAAGGGGAGATTTTGGAAAGTCTATGGAGTTGTAAATGGCTTCCATCCCGCTCGGTTGTTTCTCGCCTCCGCACTTGCCTTCGCGGCGGCGCGTGGTGTTCGGCCCCACACTGTGCTGCGCTTCTACGGCTTCAACGCCGCCCAGTCTCAGCCCAACCAGAAGGTCCCGCAGCTTCGAACCGATCGTCGTCAATGGTGATCCGCCCACCTTCGTCTCCGCCCCCGGCCGCCGCATAGTCGCCGGTATGTGGTGGCCCATTTCTTGCTTTTCTTAGATAAGGCGTTGTTGCATTCGGTTACAGTGTTTTTTTTTAAAATTGCTGTGATTGTAGTGTTTTTGTGTTGTTTTTAGGATTTTTTACTTGGGGGAAAAATTGCTTTTGTTGAATTAATGGTGAAGTTGATGAGGATATTTGTGATTGTTGAAGTCTCTATTGTTGTCCCACATGGACTTGGTAATGATCGTGTTGTATGAATATAAGATCGGATAGCCCTCAAACCTAACTAGACCTTAAAATGAATGACTCAATTCTATTGTTGGCTTGCTTTTCTTATCGGGGTGTCCAGCTATTGTTGGTCTGTTTTCGAAAATGGAAATTATTTGTGGACAACAATCGAAGGAAATAACTGGACTCCACCACTTTAACACACCTCTACTCACTTTCTTAATCATGGTGCCGAAAAGAAGCAAGCCAACAATAATGGGACGGTTTAGAGGGCAGATGTAAGGCGATGATGGTTTGTTGGTCATGTGTATGGATTGTTTGATTATGATAATGTGTATTTGTTTGATGTAGAATCTAATCAACCTACCATTGTTGTACTTGATCTACTAGACTTGGTGTTGTATAAATTCTCTACAAACACGTAATTACACTTGTGCCCTCATGTATATGTATAGTAAATACAGTTTGATTGATGGTACTAAATGCTCTTTGTTTGATGTAGAATCTAAATTATTTCGTGGCAACAATTTGAACTCGTAGTGCCTACAAACGCTTGAATGGGCTTTTTTTTCTTTTTTCTTTTTTTTATCTTCTTTTTTCTTGAACTGGTTTCTGATTTGATGAAGTTAAATTGTTAAGTATCTATTATAGTTCTGCTCTTACTGTGTGCTCGTGCAGTTGGGGACTTGCACGGAGATCTTGATAAAGCTAAGTTTGCGCTTCAGATGGCCGGAGTGTTGAGTTCTGATACCCAAAACTTATGGATTGGTGGACAAACGGTACGAATATGTTTTGCTACTATAAATGCTTATGCGCCTCTGTTTTATAGGAATTTATACGCATCCACCAAATCTTGATGGCTGCTTATGATTTGGTTGTATCTTTTGAAAGGCTTTAGTATTCATGGCCAGGTATTAGTTCAACTTGGAGATATACTCGATAGGGGTGAAGATGAAATCGCAATTTTGTCCTTGTTGAAGTCGTTAAGTATCCAAGCAAAAGGTCACGGAGGTGCAGTCTTCCAGGTGCGTACTATTTTGCTCAAATGTATGTCTTAATTTGAAATACTCCGTCCGTCCCGTTCATCTTGTCTCATTTCTTTTTGGCACGGTTATTAAGAAGAGTTGAAAATTGTGTGTAAATGAGTAGGTCCCACAAAAAAGAGTTGGTAGTAGTGTGTAAATAAATTACCATTTCTGGAATGAGACAACCCGAAAAGGAAAGTGAGACAAGATGAATGGGAAAGAGGGAGTGCATCTTTACCATTTTTATTCTACCATAAGTCTTCTTTTCCTTTTATTTCATTTAAAATGCCAAATCAGTAGAAGCACGTGTGCCTATTTTTACAAATACGGTGATACAAATGCATTCCGTTCTCTTATAGGTTAATGGAAATCATGAGACCATGAATGTGGAAGGCGACTTTAGATATGTAGATTCAGGCGGATTTGACGAGTGTGCTGACTTCGTCGAGCATTTGGAAACCCTAAACCATAACTGGGAAGAAGCATTTGTTGGTTGGTCCAGTATATCAAAGAGATGGAGAGAAGATAGTAAGGTGCCCAAAAATAATTGGGGCCCTTGGAATTTGGTACAGGTAATTTATGAGTTTTTACGATACTATTAAAGTGTCTTGAATTTGAGAAATTTCAAGACGTCAAAAAGAAGTAACAAAAACTTGAGCATATAAATAATTTGATATAATAACATTATGAAGTATTTTAGGCCATCATATTCATATCTAACTCTATCATCTGATTATTAGGACAGCGGCAGAAAGGAGTCGTAGCAAGATCGATTCTCCTAAGACCAGGGGGTCCGTTGGCATCCGAATTGGCACGAAATGCTATTGTTCTCAAAGTCAATGACTGGGTATTCTGTCATGGTGGCCTTCTTCCTCATCATGGTAATTTGCTACTCCCTCCGCCCCAATATTTATGTCCCGTTGCTTTTTGGCACTTTAGATTAAGAAAGTTGCTGGAAGTGTTTAAAGTGGTGGGGTCCACTTATTACAATTAATTTTGGCCCCACTAGTTAGTGTCCATATTAGGAATATGACATCAATAGCAGACGGTCGAAAAAGGAATACATGACATAAACATTGGGACGAGGGAGTTTAATATTAATCGCTGCAACTTGTGTTGAGTTAAATTACTGAACTCACCAACCTTTTATTTTGCTGCAGTTGAATACGGCATAGAGAGGATGAATAGAGAAGTATCGCAATGGATGAAAGGCCTTAGCACGGACGATCATCCCCCCTTTTCTTGCTACGAGAGGCTATGATAGTGTCGTGTGGAGTCGTTTATACTCGAGGGACATGTCGGACTTGGAGGATTATCAGATCAATCAGGTTGTTTCATTGTTTTTGATGAAACCCAAAACTATAGGCAAAGTATTTGCAGTCAGAACTAAGTTTGCTTCTTAACAGATTCAATATATTCTTCGTGATACACTTCAAGCAGTAGGTGCCAAGGCAATGGTGGTGGGACATACTCCACAAACTGCTGGAGTAAATTGGTAAACAAACTTGACTTCTTTCTTATTTTAACCTAATTCTTATTCCTTAAAAAATTAAATCCCTAGACAAACCAGTATGTTAGGAAAATTCCACCGTTCGTTACTCTTTAACTACTCCCTGCTTTCCGCTATTCTCGTCTTAGTGGGTCTGCGCGGAGATTAAAAAAGTGGGTAGTTGTGTATTAAAGTGGGTAGAGATGTATTAAAGTGACGGGACACACTGTTTCGGTTGATTATGGTCCACATATTACTTTCTTTTATGGACATAAACAAGAATAATGGGACAGTCAAAAAAGGAAACTAAGGGAGTATAACTTATCCTAATTCACTAGTCTTAGTAGGCCATATCGGATTACTTTTTCCGTAGCAAGGATCAATAGCCGTCATATGATGTGAAATTCTCCGTTCTTGTGTAATAGTCTGCGATACAAACTTATTTAATGGCAACACTTAATGGTACCAAATGCGCGATAATGGTATGCAACAGCAAAGTAGGCAAATGCGCGATAGTTATATAAATGTTTCTACTATTATTAGTTCGTAGGAATCTGTGCCTAAAACGGATCGAGTTTGTTCATCCCGCAGTGAATTCAACTGCAGCATTTGGAGAGTTGACGTGGGGATGTCTAGCGGTGTCCTCGACTCAAGGCCGGAGGTAAATCAGTTCTTCACTTAATCTCTGTGACTCTTCTTCCTTGAGCTTCAGAATCACATGATAATTTTTTTAGTTTCTTGTTATGGTTACCTGAGCAGGTTCTTGAAATAAGAGAAGATAAAGCAAGGCCAATCAGAAGCAGTAGAGATAGACACAGTGAGCTTCAAATTGTTGATTACATTTAACACATCATGGGAGTGAGGTTTATAGGTACGTTAAAACCTTTCTAAGATACAGTTAAACCTCGACAAAGTAATAACATTTGGGACAAGTAAAGAAAATATTCGTTTGACGAGGCTGTTACTCTATCGAACATTGTTTTAGTGCATTGACCAGTATCGGGACCGGAAGAATCGAGGTTTAACTGTATATCATACCATATCATCTTCTCACTTGAATGCTTCTATTACATTATAGTTCACCCGAAGATCTACACGGTCCGTTTGGATGTGCGCGAGAGAAAATCTATACATCGATGTTAAGAGATGATTGTAAGACAAGTATCGACCGAAGGAAGAGAGCTGAGCCAAGGAGAGCAAGGAGGCTTCTATGTCTCTCTTCAGAGGCTGGAGTTTTTCACCTTCAAATACACACTACATGTACAGATTCTTCACTGTATATATAATATATACGTATGTATTATGTATAGATGTGTTGCATCTTGGTATGATGGAGTTGGAACTCACTAGTTATTCCAGATGCTCTTAATAAAGTAAAGGTTATTTGTATTCCTTGGAAACTATATGCAATTATATTTGGAGTATATTTTTGTATGGTTCATTTTAATCACCTTTTCTGCTTGATACTCCCTCCGTGCTATTGATCTTGGCTTCAAACATGATGCATGGTTATTCAGTTGAGATAGGTTTTAGTAATAAATGTGTGAGTTCTACAATTTAGATAAAATAATTTAATAGTAAAAGTGTGGATCCTACACTTTAAAAGGTGTGTTTAGTACATGATTATATAAATATTAAAAATATAAAAACTTTCCTTTTTGGTTTGTGAACAAAATGAATGAGACTGTTTGAAAAAGAAACAGGGACGAGATCAATGGAACATAGGAAATTGTTTTGAGAAGAACACTGATTATGACTTCTCGATGCACGCTTTATGTAATACCACTTCCATTCAGCTATTATTGGTTCAAAAATTTTCGACACGCTATCTAAAAAAGTCGTGCTTTTTACGCTTAAAGTAATATAACTCATTAGATTATAGAGTATGATTTTAAGCATAAGTCATAGTCGCCAAAAAGAAAGGTAATAGAATAAAACCATAAAGAAAGGTAATTAAAAAAGAAACATGTAATTTAAAACATTAAAAATAAAAAAAAATCGAGCCCGGGTCTGTACCCTGGCTAGACCACTGGTGCCTCATGTTTTAAATCTATCATAATATGAAGTCTAAATATTAAGTCTGACGTGGCCGAACGAGTAACTTCTGAGACTCTGAGTTCCTTCATCCGGACAGAGAAACAACCGCCAATTGAAATCTTTCGTTAGCAAAATCAGAAAAAGGAGAGAGAAAGAGAGAGATGGCAATTCAAGCGGCGTTGAGGGCTTTCACGACTATTCCCAACTCGAGAAACAGAGACTCCTCTCTTCTCAAAGCCAAGAAGGTGTCTCCGCTGCGCAGCTTCTCCCTCCAACCTTGCTGGGTAAGTTTCGTTATATTTTGTTTAGTCATCAATTCATCAACATGAAGAAATTCTCTCTCTTGTAGTTTACAAGCAGGTGTCTGCTTGAGTGTTGGGACCCACCTCATTCCCCACCCCGACAAGGTAACTGGTTTTTACTAATACAAGTAATTAGCGAAATTGGCCAATTTCTTGGGGGTTCTTGCAGGTTGAGAAAGGCGGAGAAGACGCCTTCTTTGTCAGCAGCCACCGCGGCGGAGTCATCGCCGTGGCCGACGGCGTTTCTGGGTACTGCCTTCATTGCACTCGATACTTTAGAAAATTTTGATTTTCATCATAGTATCTCTTTGTTTTTAATCCTCTAATGTGGGCCGCTTTCAATTTTGATCATGTAACTTTTAAAAATATTGTTTTTAGCCTCTTCCGCAACCTAATTACCTATAACGTTAGACTTATAATGGTAGTAGACCGAAAAAGGGACGTTTGAGTATCGAAAGACCAAAAAAACAATCAATTACACTTAAACCTCAATAAAACAGTAACTTGAGACGAGAAGAAAATATTCATTCAATTAGATTATTAATTTATCGAACATTATTTCAAGTACATTAATTGGAAGAAATTGTTATCTAAGTAAGTTACTCTATCGAATATTACTTTATCGAGATTCAACTCTATTTAAATTAGAGGACCAAAAATGGATAAAGTCATATTAGAAGACTAAAATCGGAATTTTCTCCTACGTCTTAATTTTATCCTCATAGTTGTCTATCTAATATTGGCAGATGGGCTGAAAAGGATGTAAATCCAGCCCTCTTCTCTCGCGAGTTGATGGCAAACGCCTCTAGCTTAGTCCAAGATGATGAGGTCTTCTTTATATCTTACATATTCTTTTCTGCTTTTATTACACCTCTTGCATTCATTTGTTTGATCATAAGTGGTAAGAAATGCTGTGTTTTCAACTGATTTGTAGGTTAACTATGAACCAAGAAGTTTGATAAGGAAGGCGCATGCTGCCACCACCTCCGTTGGCTCCGCCACCGCGTAGGTTCTTTTACTTAATACTCTCTCCATTCCATTAGTAACGTCTTGTGTTCTGATTGGGATGTTCCATTAGAAGTGTCATGTTTCCCGGAATGAAAAGAAATTAACACGAAAAGTCAACTTTCTTTATAATCGTAACCAAAAGAGATAGAACATTACTAATACTCCCTCCGCCCCTACTATAAACGGCTCAAAACTTTTCAGCACGAGAATTAAGAAAATTGGTTTTGTGTATAAAGTAGTGTAAAATAGCGGGATCCGCTAGATTATATTAGAATATTATTTTAAGTATGAGAATGAGACGACCCAGAAAAGGATCTGAACCACTTATAATGGGACGGTGGGAGTACTTTACTTGTTATGCAAACATGAATTGGCCTTATCTTTCCCTATGCTTCTTAGAGTTGTTGCAATGATGGAAAGTAATGGGATTCTAAAGATTGCTAATGTAGGAGACTGTGGTGTGAGGATCATACGCAAAGGTAAACTCCATTGATTCTGTTCTTGAATCTTGATGTTTCTTTTGCATAATTCAACACTTTTTCTTGATTCCCAGTTAAGAGTTTGTATGTTGTGATTTGCAGGCCAAGTTGTATACTCCACATCTCCACAAGAACACTATTTCGACTGCCCGTATCAGCTCAGTTCGGAGCCCGTTGGCCAGACATTCTTGGATGCTACGGTACTGCATTAGCCCTCGACATAATTATCCCAATTCAGAGCCATTCTTGATGCTTGTGTTGGGGTGTAGGTTACCACTGTGGAGCTGATGGAAGAGGATACGATCGTGGTGGGGTCGGATGGGCTCTTCGACAACATCTACGACAGAGAGATTGTTTCGGTTCTGAGTTCATGTGATAATGTTACTGATGCTGGTATACTCTTAAACTTGGAGAAAATATTGATTTTGGCCCCTCTGATGTCTTCTTTGTTCATTTTTGTCATCAGTGTCGATTTTGATTTATAACTTAATAAAATGTTCGATTTTGGTCTTATAACTTTACAAAGTGTTCGATTTTGGTCCTATGACTTTAAAAAGTTACAGGACAAGAGACGAACACTTTTAAAAGCTAATTGAACAAAAAATGGTTAGATACTAGTACATTGCAGAAACGAAAACCGAAATCGTTTTTGTGTCATGTAACTTTGAAAAGTGTTCGTCTTTGTCCTATAACTTATGTCTGATTCTAGTCCTCCGACGAAGAGTGTAGCTCATGTGCCTTTTCTGTTGTCGGATGACCAAAATGGGGCACGACCACATTAGAGGATAAAAAAACGAACATAGACCACATTAGAGGACTTAAATTGGATTTTTCCCCCGTAAACTTGAGTTGTTTATTATTTGAAGGTTGTTTTTTGGTCTAACTGGTGTGTTTGGGATGGTAGCAAAGGCGTTAGCTACCGTGGCTCATAACCATTCGAAGGATTTGAGTTTCGACTCACCCTATTCGGTAGAAGCTCGAGCACAGGTAGAGTTGGTTATTTCACTTTATCTTGGTGTGGTCTTGGTTAATGAGAAGTTTATGATGTTAATGAGCAGGGTTTTGATGTTCCTTGGTGGAAGAAAATCATGGGGATGAAGTTAACTGGCAAGCCTTTACTAAGCTCTGTGTTAATGGCTTCTTATTTTCTATGAAATTTGATGCTAAGAATTTGGGTTTTCAGGTGGGAAGCTTGATGATGTTACAGTGATTGTTGGGCAGGTAAAGAGCTCATTGAGCTCATGAGCTCATGAGAGAGAGAGAGAGAGAGAGAGAGAGAGAGAGAGAGAGAGCACCTATTCTTGATCTTAAATAGAAGGGCAAATACATTGATATACATGTTACAGTAGCAACAATGAGCAGTTAACTTGATATTCTTGATATGAATCTTTTTGCTAAGTCAAATCTGTATCCATTCAAACAAAAATAATGCCAAATATAATGAAGTAAAGGCAAAATTCGACAGCAAAGAAGCAAACAATTAACCAAAATTGAATTGCCATAACTAAAATTAAATAATAAAAGCAATCTCCAGAACCTGAACAAATCTACAGGTGCAACTAGACTACATAGTTTCCTACTCAATGCCCCCTCTCATCTGGCCATCATACCGGTCCGTGTAGCATAAATACGAAAAACAATCGAAAATACGGGAACAAAGACCCTGCTTTGATCAGATTATTGGAATGAAAGCAATTTCTACTCTACATATGAATGCTCTTGTATAATTAGAGTGTTGCCTCCTTGTATCTCTGTATAAACCAAGCCACCGACATTATTACCTAAGTAGCCTGCGCGTTTCTTCACCAGAATGCTCGAATTGCTGTAGTGTTTCCGGTACAACAAATGGAGATAGTGCGTATGCATCAGCCGTATGATACCTCAGGTCACGTTGTCATTGTTGTTGCCGTTGTTGAAATCTTGGAAGAAGGATTTCGAAGCTTCATATGTAGACCAGCAGATTGCAGCTGCAGGAGCATGGAAGAGCATTCTCGGGGCCCATCCTCTTATAAGGCCTCTGTATCCATCTTTCTTTACTATTGTTTGAACAACATCCCCAATTGAACCGCTTTTGAATCTATCACATCCGCAGACACCCTGCAGTAACTCAAACAATTAAGAGGGCAATCTGAGGTAGTAGCGTCATATACAGAGACGACATCTTCTTCATCAAATAAAACCTCAGTGAAGAAACGTGTCCCAGAACAGAGACAACTTATAAATATCATGAACTTGCAGTTCTAATAAATAACTCAACTAAGAATTCTATGAAAGAAATACTAAGCCAATGTGGAATTAGAGAGAATAGAAAGGAACAAGAAAAGATAATACCAGCTTTCTCTAGTCATATAACAATAGATCAAGGAAGGTTAAAAGGCCAATACCATTGACCCACACTCACCAATTCTCCATATGTTAGCCCTGCTTCCTCCATAAACCTTTCCTTACTATTACATCCCATACCAATACATACGTATATATTCCCAAAGGATCGAACCCAAAATTGTTGGTTAGTACGGCTGTATGACCTCGGCTAGCCATTCATTTTATGGATCACATACCAAGGTAGAACTTGCTTACTCTCAGCCACAGTCTAAAATGAAAGCTGCTACTTTTACTCATACTCATACTCCGGATAATTGAAATTATTGAGTGTTAATTAGCCACAATCTAACATGGAGGCGGCTACTTCTACTCATACTCTTACTCAATTATTGAGTGTTAATTAGCCACCATCATATCAAAATATGAACTTTATACTGACTTTTAACTTCTACAGAGCCAAAATACACCAATAGAGCTCATTAAACACAAGAAAAAAAAAAAAAAAAATCAAAAGTACCTGACACTGCAATTGAGTCTTGACGACATCAAGAGGAGTGGTCAAGGCGGCAGCCAACGCTCCAGCTGCTGCTCCAGCCGTAGCATGAACAACCAAAGTCTCATCGTTGAGGCTCTCGGGCGAATGGGAGAACTCCATCAAACCCCTCTTGACGGCCTCATAGGTGGCGAAATGCATCGCCGTGAAAGGCGCATTCATCAGCACCGTAGTTTTATAAGAGGCGTAAAAAGCCATAATTCCGTCCTGCCTCAGCACTCTCGAGACGCAATCCCACACACCTTTGTACGGACTGTTGCCCAATTGCAGCCTCTGCTTCACCATATCCATCGGCGTGAGCACCGCGTCGCTCGCGATGGTGGCGCAGACCCCCGACGCGGCGTGCGCCACGTGGTTGTCCGGATTGCCGCCGGAGAAACTCTTCTTACAAATCTCGTAGACGGAGAAATAAGCCGCGTGTGC
The DNA here is from genome assembly GCA_028984105.1 of Lavandula angustifolia. NCBI lineage: Eukaryota > Viridiplantae > Streptophyta > Magnoliopsida > Lamiales > Lamiaceae > Lavandula > Lavandula angustifolia. The sequence goes on from CM054826.1 coordinate 3,373,734, forward strand.
CGGCCCCGCGCCGAGCGCCATGGCGCCAATCCCGCGGTAGAAGCCTCTCGCCCCGTCGGCTTTGACGATAGACTGCACCGCTTGCTTGACGCTGGCGGATTTGATAGGGCAGGCGCCTAAGGCTTGCATCTGAGTTTTGATAGTGTCGACGGGAAACATGGCCATGTGCTCCACCATGCCGGCGATGGAGCCGGCGACCATGAACTGCCAGAAGTGGAGTCCGTCGTGCTCGACGGCGGCGATTTCTGGGCTGTAATCGGGCTTCGGCGTCACAGGGATGAGCTCCGCTTGCTGGAATTTGGGGGAGGCGTCCGTCGCCATGGGAGATCGAGAGTAAAGTCAGGTTCAACAATTGAGCAATTTGTGAATGTTCAACCGCATATGGCAACTAAAGAAAAGTCTCCGAATTCGGAAAGTTCATAAACTAGGGTTCCAACAATTTGGGGCCACGGAGTGATTTCAATTTATATGTGTGCGACTACTCATCTTTCTATAATGATTTTTTTTTTTTTGTATAATTTAAAAAGAAAAATACAATTATTTTCCTTTTTTTATTATATGAAATTAATTAAACAGTTTTTTTTAAACATTTATCGAAATGCTTTTGGATGCTTAAAGCACAATATTTTTGAAACTACTAAATATATCTATTTTTTATTATTGATATAAAAAAATTACCTAGATTAAAATTAATTATTTTCAATTTTAAATAAAAATAAATAAAAAGTGTTTATGATAAGCAGTTGCGAAACACTCATTAAAGCTTTAAACTTCTTGGATAACATTATCAATTTTATCATTTAATTATAAAAATAAGTCATTTATCAACTGAACTATTAAAGTTGCCTACTTACCTTCAAATTGTGAAAATGTATAATTTGACTACTAAATTATTTAACTTTTACCGATAATAACAGTAGAATTTTCAAGTGTCCGTATAAAATTAGGATAATATCGTTATAAATTACCACAAAATTAATAGTTCATCCATTAAATTGTACAAAACTAATAATCTATAACGATATTAACCATATTAACACTGCGTATGTAGCGGGAAAATTTGCCGAATTTACTTCGATAACAAATTAAACAGGGTAAAAAAAACAGGTTAGAGATGAAATTACAAAATTTTGTAATTCATGCGTAAAACAAATAGGGAAATAAATTCAAAATTTTCATAGTTTAAATAAAAAAAACTCAAAACGAACACTTTTTCTAATATTGGCTAATCTTCTTATAATGATTTCTTACAAAGGAAATTTTTCCACCTTTTTTGTAGTATTATATTATCAAAAAGTGAATAACTATTGATAATAATAATAATAATAATAATAATAATAATAATAATAATAATAATAATAATAATAAGAGTGGAATGTCAAGTGTATACATTTCCATGTTTGAAAATGCAAAAATATACAAACTTTTCCATAAATGCAATAATATACAAATGACCCTACTTCACCTCCAGTGTGTATGCAGTGTGTGTGCAGGTGTGTTGCAGTTTGTGTTGGAATCTTTTTGAATAAGTAGTCTCGAAATTAGCAAAATAAAAGTTGGTAATTTTTTTTTTAAAGCTAAAGTTATTTAAAAAAAACTTCTTTAATTGATATTTTCGTAAAACAAAAAACTTCGTTTAAATATTTTAAAAACCTGAACGAAAATTTAATATTTTGTTAATTTAATTTATGAATTCAATTTGAGGAAATTTTAATATTTTAGTAAATTTAATTTACGAAATTTATGCAATTTTGATAATTTAATTTAAGCAATTTCATTAATTTAATTTACGCATTTTCGTTAGACAATTTCGATAATTTATTTTTGGCAATTTTATTAATTTAATTTAGGCAATTTCGTTAATTTAATTTAGGCAATTTCATTAATTTAATTCGGAATTTTGATAATTTATCAAAAAACCGGTTTTGTTAATTAGGCAATTTTGTTAATTTAATTAGGCAATTTTGATAATTTAATTTAGGCAATTTCAATAATTTAATCAATTTCGATAATTTAATTTAGGCACCATCCGATCGATCGGGCATAATTAAAAAAAAAAATATATATATATATATGTATATATATATATATATATAAATATACATAAATTTAAAAAAAAAATTTATTTGTGCCGATCGATCGGCACTGCCCGATCGATCGGCATAAATTAAAATATATATAAAAAATTATACATAAAAAAAAATTATAAGTGCCGATCGATCGGCACAAATTAAAAATATGTATATATATATATATATAAAATTATACATTAAAAAAATTATATGTGCCGATCGATCGGCACTTACATATATACACACACTTACACACAGCCGAAATACACATACACATATATATATATACACAGACAGCGAAATCCTTCACATCGGCACACTAAATCGGCACACTCAAATCGGCACACTGAAATCCGAGAAATCTATCGGCACTACTCACGTCGAATCTTCCAAACCTACTCACGTCGGCACGAATCTTCCAAACCGCTCGAAACCGCTCCTAACAATGGAAGAGGTTAGTATTTATTTGAAATTAAATTAATTTTTAGATGTGAAATTAATGTATAATTACATGTTTAAAAGTGGTTTTTTATGAAATATATATGTTGGGTTTAGTGAGTATAATATAGATTTGTTTGGATTGGGTGAAAATTGGTGAAATTGAGGTAGAAATCGGCGGAAAAAAGGTTGAAATCGCGGCGGCGTTACCTCAGCGCCGACCGGTCTGACCGGTCTGAACCGGTCCGACCGGTCGACACATAATTTTTTATGTAATTTTTTTTGTGAGTTTATTTTTAATTATCAGAATCGTATTAATTATAATTGTAATATATAGGTTAATTTTAAACGGTTAGCACTACGAGACGTTTCTCCGAGTATTACAATATACTATAAGCATGCTTTAGGCACTTTGATTAGAGAGAAATTATGTAAGCAGAGTGGTATGGATCTAGTCCAACGGTTTATTTGTGGTCAGTTCGGGGGCATAGTGGGTTGGTCAGATGGTAAGAATGCTATGCGGGCTCTTCACCAGCTATTATGCTATGAGATTTCGGTACGACCTTCGGAGGTTTGGTTTAATTATGTTGGTCAGAACATCCGTTTCTCTCATCCGGAGTTTGCATTGGTTACTCGGGCTCATGTTCGGCGAGTGTAGTTTTGACATGACGCTCTCTTATCGCCCATCGAATCGGGGTGTACAATGATTCAATGGTGAGAGACCAATTGAAGCAAAGAACTTGTTAAGCTGGTTTACACAATATGAGTCCGGTGGCGTTTCAGATGATGACTTGATTAAGTTGTCGAATATTTTAGCTCTTTTTTTCTGGTTCTATGCTCCCGCAGACACTAAGAAAATTGATACATGGATATGGGTATCGGGCCGATGATATCAACCAATGGAATGCGTTCCCATGGGGTGCTTTTACCTACGAGGCCATGTTGCACTACCTCAGTTACGTACCAAATTCCTTGGACCTCGTAGGATCAAAATATAATCTCTACGGGCCGATTTGGGCACTACAGATATAATATTTGTTCACAATTTAATTATTACTAATTTCTAATTTTTTATTAGTTTAAATAACTCGATATATTTATATTGTAATATAGGTGTGGGCATATGAGACCATTCCTAGTTTGGGAGCTCGTTGTGCGACCCTTCTACATCCTGATGATTTCCCTCGTTATTTACGGTGGTCATTTAATGACGCCGATCAGCGTGATATAGCTAGGTTTTTTAAGCGCCAGATAAAAATATTTTTATTATTAATTACACAATGAATATGTTATGGAGTTTCTTATTAATATTTAATGCACAAATATTATGTATTTCAGATGAGAGATTCGGTAGTGTTTGAAATGTTAGTACCGACCGAGCTTGAGGAGAGGTGTCCATATTGGCAGAGTGCAGTTGGTAGTAATGCATTTGGACTACACTTTCCTGTGCCCTTGAACCCCCTACAGCCGGCACAATATGATCAAGATGGACAGCGTATCTTGATCAGGCGCACCGAGGAGAGCAGACGTAGTTCGAGCAGAGGAGTTATCGGTGGAGAGGAGGAGCAAGAGGAGGAGCACACTGTGGTAGATAGTAAGAGAGTTCAGAGGCGGGCCCGCCGTACACAAGCATCTTCATCAGCAGCGAGAGATGCATCAGGCAATAAACTTAAATTCACAGTAAAAAATTTCTAGTGAATTCCTCTTTTAATAATCGTCTTCTTCTTTGATAATTATTAGCCGTTGGTGAGACATCTAGTTCAAGGGACCCAAGAATAGAGGCCATGATCAGTCGATCTATTCAAGAAAATTTTGAAAGATGCGAGCAAGCTATGATGAATAGAATTGAAAGATGCGAGCAAGCTATGATGAATAGAATTGATGATTATCATCGGACTCTCAGTCAGGAGCTAGTGAGTAGGTGTGAGGAGCTCGCTGGATAGAAGTAATAGGCCATTTCAGTCTGGATATAGCTGGCACGCTCAGGCTACGCAGTGGCCCCAGTGGGATGAGCCCGCACCACCGACATTTAATCAGCAGGGTCAGGCTATGGATGTAGAACCTGGCGGCGAGTTGGTAAGAGAATTTTTCAATTAATTTAATTTCTTTTCCTAATTTAATAATTGTCTTTTGTAGGATATGTTTGAGCCGAGTAACTCGTTGGCTCGTAGTTTTGAGCAAGATTTGTCTAGTGAAACCTTGGCCTTTCGACGTCCGGGATGGTTTTCCACTTCAATGAGAATGGTTCAAGGATTTTATAAAGATTGATTCCCGAAATGGATTGTGAGATGGTAAACTGCTATATCCGATCACCGCGGGTCGCTAGTTCAAGGTAACCTACCCGTGACTCCGGATGCCCAATACACAGCGGTCGTAGCGGACTCTACGTCTTTGTAAGTATATTTCATATCTGAGTATTTTTTGAAAAATATGGTATTTGTTTAGTTTAATTTTATCATTGAATAATTGTTTATAGATGGGTATTATGAATGAGTGGCTCAAGTGCGTGAAGAATCCAGAAAGTAATAGACACGAGAATGATAATGATTATAAATGAGTTCCTCAAGAGGAGGATGTGCGGTGCGTGAAGGGGAATCCGTAACTTGGGACAAGCGATTGGTACTCCGCCAAATATGTGATTTCTCCCGTCGTTGACTTTGTATCTTCCTCTCGGCGGTTAAGGTGACAAATATATGAGCGTGCAAGGTCAATCTGCGCGCTTAACTTCCTCTTCGCAACGTCCACCAACGGATGGCTATTCTCACTCAGCAGTTGACGCCTTTCATCCCACCATGACTCCATAATTGCTCGTATCGTGTCTATCATCGAGCAAATCGGCAATCGACGGGCCCACAAAAGTCTTCCGTTGAAAGACTCGACACAATTTGATGATAGAAAGTTGTAGCGACGCCGCGGACATTGCGACCGTGCCCAACGTTCGGGACCAACCTCTATCAGCTTGTTGTATGCTCCTTCACTCGCCACGAAGATTGATGCCATGTACTTCCTAAAGTCCGACTCACGGTATGCAGTGGCTGCCTGACGGAACATGTAGGGTGCTTCATTCTTGTAAGAAGTGAGCTTGTTATTAAGATGGACGTTGCAAAGGCAGTGAGGAACTCCAGGAAACACTTCTTCGACAACATTTTTAATACTGACGTGCTGGTCAGACACGATCAGTAGGTCGCCGCTCGAACCGTACACTCGCTTAAGATTCTGTAGAAACCACGCCCATGAGTCATTGTTCTCAATTGGTCCAATGCCAATGGCGAGCGGTACAAGCTGTTCGTTGCGTCTTTAGTAATCTGCAAAGAAAGAGAATGCCGGTATTCTTTCCCTTCAGGTGAGTTCCATCAACTACAATCACCTTCCTCAAATGCCACATAAATGTGGGGATGCATTGGCCCCATGCAACAAACGCGTACTCGAACCTCCCGTCGCTATCGGCATGAAGATTAGTTACCGTTCCGGGGTTTACCTGCTTCAACATGTGCAAATATCGAGGGAGCATCTTGTACGAGTCTTCGTGACTCCCATAAATCAATTGAATCGCATTGTTTCTAGCACGCAGGGCCTTATAATACTCCACCTTCACACCAAATTTCAGACGCATCTCATTGATCATGTCTCGAGGTCGCAACATCGTTCCCTCCATACGCATTCTTTGCCCCAAAAATAGGCTCCGATAGTCTTCGCAAGAATGCTTATCGGTCCGGCATTATCAAAGTCGTATCGACATCGCGTGCTCCGGCACAAAATCGTAAATTGTCCAATACATACCATTATGTCGTGCACGTACTCGAATGGACAAAGATCGCCCAACGTACATTCAAACCAATGATACCGGAGGACTTGCCCTCTTCACTTTATAAGACCGTCGACACTCTAAATGCCGGAGACCAACGGCTATTGTTAGGGCGTCCTTCTTCCAAAAGATGTTGCCGTTTCCGAGAATGCCCTCTTCAATCTTCTCTATATCCGTACAACCAATGACACCGCTTGACCTGGCGGAATAATTGGCACTAGCCAATTTCGACTTCATCGACAACTTCATTATCTTCGTCTTGTAGAGGCAACCGCTCCGTTCGTGGCCGCTCTAGAAGTGTCATTAGCCGGTTTAAACCGCCTTCCCCACGAATCCATGATGCAAACTCATACATGGTTCCATAAAAGTTTTTAGCGACAACATGTTCGTCTTCCTCATCCTCTTCCTCTTCCTCTCGCCGTATAATCCTCGTCATACGTATCATCATCATCGTTATTATCATCCGCACCTTGATCCCGCTCGTTCGCTTCTTCTTGCTCCTCTTGTTGCTCTTCTTCTTCTTGCTCCGGTTGTTGTTCTTGCCTTCCAAACTCATATGCAGCTCCGCTTTGACCATACGCATCACCAAAAATATATGGGAAACTAAATTGGTAATCAAATGAAGGGACGTAATGTCCTTGTTGTGATGTTCCAAGACAATCAACCGTCAAAACGACGCAAACAGTTAGATCGGCCTCTAAGTTGATAAGTCGAACCAAGTCATCATCCGTCATCATTAATGACTTAATCAACTTTCCGAGATAGAGCATGCTCCAACGAATAAAGCGCATAGGGGGTAAGCCGTGAGTTAATTTATGTACGGGCTTCGATGCTTGCTCTTAAGGATAACAATGTTAATTGGTCGGTCCGAAGTGGGGCAAGTTGTTCATCCCCACCTTTGTAATCCGAACCCAAGAAACAACCTCCATACTTTACGCTTACACGTGTCCAGGTAGACATCCGGAAAGAATTAAAAAAGAAAAAAGTATCTTAGTACTCCGCAAAACCGGCACTTAGTACTCCGTAAACAACACATAAGATAAGCTAACATGCGGAGAGCAAAGATTATACGTGAATTTAAAAAATATATTAAAAAGTAATTATAGTAATTTATTCGTAGAATCGTATGTGTAATCAAGCATAGATATTTACTCCTCAAATCAAGCAAAATCAAGCAAAATCAAGCATAGATATTTTATAACTAATAATACGTACATATTTACTCCTCAAATCAAGCAAAATCAAGCAAAAATATTTTATAACTAATAATACGTACATATTTACTCCTCAAATCAAGCAAAATCAAGCAAAAAAATTCGTTCAAATCAAGCATAGATATTTACCCTCAAATAAAGCAAAAATCATACATATATATTTACCTAAAATCATACGTATATATTTACCCCTCAAATCAAGGAAAATCATACGCCCTCAAAATAATACATAGATATTTACCTAAAATCAAGCAACAAATATAACAATTTATGGAATATGTTTACCTTTAAAATTGTTTCACACTCTCGCTCCCTCGCTCTCGTTCTCTCTCGCGTTTAAAGGACCCTCGCTCCCTCCCTCTCGTTCTCTGAAATAAAATTCTCGCTCTCTCGCACCCTCGCTGTCTTGCTCTCCTTGTTATAGAGTTCAATTTTTTGCATGTGGAAATAATCATGGAAGAGTATAACTGTGTTGCATGTGAAGAGGAAAAGAATCAGATTCCTCCTACTGTGTATAGAGTTCAGTTTTTTCTGCATCTATTGTTGCATGTGACTAGATAAAAAGGTAAGTGAATATCTTTCCAAATTTTTTTTCTCTCTAAATAGTACATGTACACTTTGATTCTTGATTAAAAAAAAAATTTGTTGGACTACTGCATGCATGAGACGAAATTATTCGCATGCATGAAGACAAAAAAAAGTTTGGACGTTGGTCAACACATGTGATAGATTAAAGTAGTAAGAGAGAGAATATTAAATAAGTAAAAGACAAGACACTTGCTGATCGATCGGAGAGCAAAGATTATACATAAATTTATACATAAATTAAAAATAAATAAATTATATGTGCCGATCGATCGGCACTGCCCGATCGATCGGCTATACAAAAATAAATATATGGTCCGATCGATCGGACAAGGCCGATCGATCGGACCATATTTTTTTTTAAAATTATGTTTAAAAAAAATAAATATATGGTCCGCAATGAGACCATATTTAATTTTTTGGACTTGACACTGCCGCAAAAAAAACAAGACACTTGTTTGCAAAAAGTAGGAGGAAATAGAAAAACCTATTAACCTAGGTACCTTTTATAGATTTTAGAAGATAAAATATACATTTTTGCAATTATGGAATCTCATGTATATTTTTGCATTTTTACATGTTTATTTTGTACATTTTTGCGCATCACCCTAATAATAATAATAAAATGATAAAATAGATTGCAGAACACCAGAATTTGGGTTTACAGTGCGAAAGAAAATTGCATCATGGCGGGAAGAAATCAATCCGACCACCGCCGCGCCGACGATTCGGCTCACTTCCTTGCCCACCGCCGCCTCACTCCGACCGAAATCCGTCTAATCGAAGACCGCATCGCAGCTCAGAGTCAGGAGATCAAAACCCTCCTTGTCGACAATCAGCGCCTGGCCACATCCTACGTGGCGCTCAAGCAGGATGTTGTCGCCGCGAAAGCGGAAGTCCTCGATCTCTCCGCCACGTCCGCCTCCGTCAAGGCCGAGAGGGACGCTCACGTGCGGGAGGTCTACGAGCGCTCCCTCAAATTGGAGGCGGAGGCTCGGCCAATGGAGGCACTCTATGCGGAATTAGACCGCGTTCAGGTTGAAATCAAGGAGCTCCAGTCGGAGCGCGAGCAACTATCGGAGAAGTTGACGGCAATCGAAGAAGAAATAGCCAGGAATTATCCGGAGCTGCAGGAATTCTCTGGACTTAAGACTGATATTGAGGTGATGCAAAGAGAAATTCGAAAAGGAAGGTATGAAGTAATGCATCTTTTCTATTGGAATTTGCATTGTAGATTTAGGGCTATATGTGATATCGGATGATTTTGGTTAATTCATTGTTATTAGTACATTTACATGGATGAATTGCGATAATTCCTTGTTATCAATGTACTAAAAAACTATTGATTTCCGTCTCTGATCCATTCCTCATAAATATGACTCAAAAGCGGCGAATCGATCTTGGCCATTCTTATGCATCGATCAAAGATCGATCCCATTCCCATTCCGGGGCAAGAATCTGTTTTTTTCTTTTTCAAAAATCAACATAATCTTCTAAATCTTTATCAATTAGGACTAGACTTTACGCATATAACTCTTACAGATTTTACATATTGCATGAATTTGGTTGAACTTTTTTACGTGTCATTGCCTTTTTCGCGATTGAGCTATGTTGTATAAGGAAATAAGTGTATTGGTTAGTGCATATAACTTTAACAGTTTTTAATTTTATTGTTTTCTACGAAAGAAGACGAGTGGTATAGTGGTAAAACTTTAATTGCTTATTACTTTTTTCTAGGCTAGTAGCTCATTGATACTTACGTATCGGTCCTTATCTATTCGTATGTTTTTTCTGTGATACAGAAAAACGAATCGGTTCTCTAACTAGACTTTTAAAACATTGATTGTTATTAGTACATTACATGTATGAATTGAGTTAATTCATTGTTATTAGTACATTTACATGGTTGAAATGCAGGGTGGTTATTTCCCTATAACCTAAAGATCAATTGAATATATACTTACTACACGTAGTTGGGAATTATACTTTGAAGCAATGTTTAAAAAAAGCCACAATGGTTTGTACATACATCATTCGTATACCCTAGTGTATACCGCACCACAAGGGTGTTTCCACGTGGCACATGTGGCCCATCTTTTTCAATAAAAAGTGTCACATGTTAATATCCTTGTGGTGTGAAGGGTATACGGATGCGGTAAACTCAAGCTGCTCTATAAGAAAAACCATTAGTTTCTACGAACAATCCCCATTTCTGATCCATTCCTTAGAAATACGTCTCAAAAGCGGCAAATTGGTCTTGGCCACTGATTCTTACGCATCTGTCAAAGATTTCCGACTTAGATGCTTGCGATTCAAACCCGTTCCAAGGGCAATAATCTTTTTTTTTGCCTTATTTAAAAATCAACATAATCTTCCAAATCTTTATGAATTAGAACTAGACTTTAGGTATATATTGTATTGATTTTGGTTGATTTTTTACTTATCATTGCCTTTTATGTGACTGAGCTATGGTGTATAAAGAATTAAGCATATTAGTTTGCGTAAAACTTTAATAGCTATTACTTTTAGTATTTTCCAAGAAAAAGGTAAGTTGTATAGTAAGTAGAACTTTAATTGCTAATTACTTTTTGCTTGGCCAGTAGTTCATCGATACTTACGTATGAGTCCGTATCGATTCTTACATATATAAGGCTAGGACTGAACCACTGAATCATGCAAAATTTTCTATCTAGTTGTAACTCATAGGAGTGAGGTATTGATTCCTCACATTCTGTGCTTGAAGGATTGTTGTTTAGCATGTGAACTTTGAAAGAGCAAAAGAGGCTAAAATTAATGGAAGATTTCAAATTTATGATGCAAGGATGATTCTAACTTGACCTCGTCAAATTTTCATTTTTGACCGTGTTATTAACTTTCAATACTTCCCTAGAAGAGTCTTCTGCTGGTTTTGTTTTCAGGCTTTCCGTTGTAGTTGGTTTTTACAGCTTTTATGTTATTCTCCAAGCTCACAACTATTATAAGTGATTAAAACGGACAAACATAGCAAGTTTCTTTGAGATCATTCGAGATGAAGTATATACTTGCTTTGAAATAATAGTGCATTTTTTTGTTTGTGAAAGGGCTGCAGTTGATTACGAAAGGAAGATCCACTCCACCAACTTTGAACTTAGTGAAGTAATGGAGAAGCACCTGATATCTATGGCTCGCGAGGCAGAAAAATTGCGTTCTGAACTTGCAAATAAGAGGGCTGGAAATCCAGGTAACTCACATGGAATTATGCTGGAGCATGTTGGTTAAATTTCTATTGCGTATTGAGGAAAACCATAAAAGCGTATAAGTTGTTGTGTCTTTCAGATCCTGGCTATGCTGTTCACAGGACAACGCTTGAACCTGGATTTGGTGAAAATTAATAATCTGAGAGTTATGCTATTCAACAGGTTTGATCCATTGCTCATCATTGATGTCTAAAAGAGAATTAGGTATTTAGCCTTGAATGTCTTTAAGTAAAACCAAAAGTATCTTATTATTGCAAGAATTTAGTGTACCCGCCTGTCTCGGGCCGACGCCCCAATATAAATAAAGCTTACTTGTTTGTGACCAGTTGTGCACAGAAACATGAAATTTGAAGAAGGTAGGAGGAAAGATGAAACTTCATTATTGGAATTTCGTTCTAATCTTTTGATATCAATGTTTTGAATAATTGTTTTGCATAAGAATAACTCAAGGATACGGAATTTATTAATTTGTAATCATAGGCCTTGATAAGTAATTGAGTAAATCTCCAGTACCAAGTAGGAACTACTGCTGGAGCCTTGACTCAAAAGTTACTTCTTTGATCTTTCTGCTGCAACTTCTTGCATCTTGTTAGGTTATTTCCTTATTGCTATGCTTCTTAGCCTTTCTGTCGAACCTTAGTATTCGTATCGGCATGTCCGGTTGCTTTTCTTATATACTACTCTTCTCTAAAGAAGCTACTGTTCTGTATTATAATTGTCTGTTTGTCTTTGTAATATTTGATGGACTGACATCATCCACATTCTTGTTCACTAACTATTTTGGGTTTGTACCTCCATAATCTAGTTTTAATGAGTTTATTTAATTTATTAAACAGGATACTTTGATGCCAGTACAAATTATGTATTTGGAGGGTCTCCGTTTCTTCAATGGTATAGCAAGCAGTAACTAAGTCGAAGTATGACTTGAGTAGGCAGAGATTACTTTACCCTCAGCTGCACTCAGTTTTGAGATATCTACTTACAAAGTGGAGCTGTAGAAGTTCAAGTTGTTGTATGTGAATAATGGACGTACTGTACTTTTTTTTGGATGATGGGGATAATCCTCTACCGCTATCAAAGTGCGCATCGGGTAAACTCCGCTCCTACGTTCTAATCAAAGTACGCATTGAGTAAACTCGTCTAGCTTATTGTACTTGATAATATTATTAATGACCTAAACTAACTTACTTTATCCATTCGTATATTGCATCGAATCTTAAGAAATGTCTACCGTCAGATGTTCCACCTATCACACATTTTTCAAGATTATGATACTGTGGCACTTGAGACAATTTATATCCCAAACACAATAATACTTCTCCATCAGAATGTAGGAAAGCGACATAGGATAAGCTAGTTCCGTTATATAGCACTGAACCAATTTGTTAAGAGTTGGCAATAGCAAGCTAAGTTCGATGCGAAAACTTTATCAACTTTGCATTCCTATTTAAGAATAGTAATATGGTTCTGCCTAGATTGGAACTAGTGTGTATCTGATGCAAGAGGCTGGCAGCACGCCGGGCAGGAAATGACTAGATCGATTGATCTCAAGCAACTACAGTGCCAGCCAGGAGCATCTGATCGAAGTCCCAAACACCTAGAAACAATTATGGAAAACACATTGAGAAAAGGAACATGATAACTAAACGCATGGACTAATTAAATAAAAGAGGTATAGGCAAGTATACCATGGCCCTTGCCAACCCTTCGTAACTGAGCGACGAACTCTGATATCTTCTTGATGGCTTCAACCTGAGTTTTGCAAGCATTAGACATTAAATCTTGTAGGAGAATATGTTGCTAGTAAGTGTTGTGGAAGATCTTAACATCACCTGCTCCCCCAAAAAACTCGCTCTCGACAAAATCTGCAAGCTGAGCGTCATTGTTCTCATCAGCCACCTGCATATTGTTTGAGGAATCGATGTGAATGTTGGCGCTCTAAGAATCAGATATCTACACAGAGCAGTAAAAGATATGAACATGAAGCGGATAGATAAGATGACATACCTTGTGTAGATTCAGAAGCTTTTCATTTGTCAACTTCTCCAGAGCTAAAGCAAGCTCCATTGCTGAATATTTGAAAACCAATTTTGCATTCAATTGCAAACTCTAGCTCTAGAAAATGATAATAATGTGAATTCATATCTAGATAGACTAGACTGGGATAAACAATATGGCATGTATAGTAAACTAGATGAGATTAAGAGTGTGGTCTATCTTGTATGGGTTTTTACCTAAAATCTAGAAATTTATTCGCTCGGGAAAAGATTAACAATGACAGAGATCAGGACAATATACGTACCATACAGAGCATCTCCTTTCTCGAGGTGATCATATTCAGATATCGGCGTCATCATCCATTGCAACTTGACTTTTCCGCCTCTCTTATTCTGCAAACCATTGAGGAAGTGAGATGCGTGGAAATCAACAGAAGTGGAAACTGAGCAAACCTTGTTGTACACAGAAAAGCACCTGATATTCCATAAATTTCTCAGCGTGCTCCCTTTCTTCTACACTTGCTTCTTTGAAAAACCTAATCATGGACAAAAAGTTTATAAGGAAGATGAATCGCAAAACTAGAAAACATGTTAAGATTTGAGGAAATTACTTGGCTAGTCCTTTAAGAGCAACGTTGTCCCTGTCGAAGTAGGCGTACATTGCGTGGTACACATAAGATACATTATATTCCACACTGTCATTCGACGAACAGATAAAGGAAAACAGATTAGCTAGAAATAATCGGATGCATTTCCATAGAAAAGGATTTAACATTTCTCTACTTCGTCAAACAGAAGATATTAAAACCAGAACGGGACATAGCTAAATTGTTAGATCTATCATCACAAACGGGGAAAATTAACACGAGAAAAAAAAACCAAAAAAAGTAAAAACATATAGAAGCTCGAACGACTAACAGAGATCAGCATAAAATCGATGAATAAAAAAAAACTGCCGATAGAATCATAGAAATACATAAAATGCGTCGTACTTCTAAAAATTAAGATTCACAGTACTCAGCACATTAGACACGCAGAATTCCAACAACCCCGACGTACACATAAAAAATATACAGTCAGATATACAGTAAACATTAAAAAAGGACTGCAACAAAAAAAGTGAAGAAAAAAAATGAAAATGTACTTGATCTGATGGTTGATGGCGGCTTCACAGGGGTCGGAGTAGACATGACGCGCGAGTGAGGCATGTGGAGCGGTGGGAACGAGAAGGAGTTCCTTCTTCACTTCTTCGAACGGCTCGAAAACCGCGTTCAGAATCGCCGGGTCGTTAGCTTCAGCGGTGGCGCTCATGGCGAGATATCCAGATCTCCGGCTGCGGAGAGGCAGATCTCTGCCGCTTTCCCCTTGGAGGTGGAAGCGAGTGGGGAGAAACTCAAGCAGAGTGGTCATCGCGAGCAGCAAGGTTTTTTTTTCTACTTCCGAATCTCAATGAAAATGAGTGATTTGGAGAGGCCTTATATAGGCACAAAAAAGAGCTGGCAGAGGCGTTGCTGTGGCCGTTGATCTGGAGACGCGGGGACGGTCATGATTGATGGAAGATGAAGGGCGTGTGTCTGCCTCGTGGAATTGGGATATTTTATTTGTGGTTGGATGACAGCTTGGAGGGTAGACATGACTTTTACCTTTTATTTTAAAGTGATATATTTGTGATTTATTTATTTATTTGATGTTTCTAGCCTCCGCGTCCTCATTTACTCCTAGTCTCATGGCTTATTTTCATTTTGAGTTATAATATTAAAGTTGATTTATTTGATTTTCAACATAAAATAACATTCTAATACTTCCTCCGTCTTCAAATTATTGTTCTACTTTTGGGCTGTTTTATTTTACTGTCTTATTTCCTAAAATAGTAAAAATTAATTCTTAAATTCAAATATAGTGGGTTTTGCTTTTTCACTATCCATCCTCAACTTCTCATATTCTCTCCAAAAAAATTCTCTCCCACAATTCCATTCAGTACTGAACTCAGAAAATTATGATTTTTAACTTTTTGAAAACTTTAGAATAATTCTTTAATTACAACATGAAAAAAATAAAAATAAGTAAATCGATTGTCTCACCTATGCCTTACAAAAAATTGGATAAATTCTCATTTCTTCCCAGTAACTACTCAAAAACTGCACTGACAACATGTAGTGTAGTTGATATTCACACTTCTGCATAAGTGGTTGATCTAATGTTCGATTTCCGCTATGGTCGATTCAAATTAATGATATATACTCCTCGAAAAATATGTCCATTTTTTAATACAATTAAAATTCACAAAATACACACTTAAATAAAATTTCTTAATCCCCATGCTAAAAAAGAATGGGGACAAGATAATGGAACGAATGAAGTATAATTTAGTGGGTTCACTAACTTTACACACAACAAACAACTTTCTTTATCTTTGTGCAAGAAATCAAACAAGTCATGTTTAATAAGACGGATGAGTACTCTCTTAATCTATATCCAATGACGGATTAATGAAAAACTGAATTGCAAATAATTTCTTTGAAAAAAAAAAGAAAAAAACAGCAAGTACGGGTTGCTATGGGCACGGTACGTAGGTTAGACATTTCTCTCAAAACCCCTAATCGGAAAGGTGCCCTCTCTGTTCCTAATTCTCCTATAGCTAAAACCTCCAAAACTTCAAAAATCCCTAATTAGAATGAGATTCCTAACTCATGATATTGTAATCATTGTTGATCAACATGAAAAATATACGGTTTGGCAAGAGTTTATCATTTTGGGAATTCATAAGATTTTGTTTAATCAAAATAAATTATGACCTGATCTTTTCAAAATATTATATTGCTCTTGATCTAAATATCAAAGTAAAAAACTTATTAACGATCGACACTCTCCTTTTGAATAATTTTTAGGATGTAGTAATATTTTTCGAATTATCTTTTTATAGAAATCAATTAACTCTAATAGTCATTGCGGGGTGGATGAAAATTCTGTATACCCGACATACCATATCAAAAAATTATTGAAAATATCAAAATTCTGGTATACCGTAATTTTTACTATGGTATCATATCGTATCAAAAAAATTCGGTATGATAAGGGTATGAATTTTAAATTACCAAGATATACCATATACCATAATGTATACCGAAATAAGCAATGGTTTTTTATTAATATTAATATTTCATTTTATCCTGCGAAACACATTCCTCGCCCGTTTGTGATTTTTTCCTCAAATATTGTTTATGAACTCCAATCTCGTCCATAATTAGAAATGCTCGCCTTATGTTAATTAATTATATTTGAAAATTGTTTATTTTATTGTGTTTATATAATTATATTTTTTGATGTAAAATTTGTATGACAAAATAATTTTTAAATAATACGAATATGTGAGAGATCGGTATACCGAATTTTGGTACAATATACCGGAAAAGGGTATTGTAACTGTATTGGAGATAAATTATACCGAAGAATAAGATATGTAATGTTATGGTTTTATGAATGAAAACAATTTTTATGAATATAATAATTTATTTTTAATTTATGAAGGGTATTATGAAAAATGGTCGGTATACCATACTGAACCACCTCTCAAGCTGAAAAAGGTGATCATATTGTTTGCAAATCCCAAAGAAAAATATTGTTTTGTTAGTGAAAACAATTTTTATGAATATAATAATTTATTTTTAGTTTAGGGAGTTACAATATTGATATATATTATATGGGATGAGATCACTTGTCCAATAAATCCATGTCCAATTGGAGTCCGATTCAAAACAACGTAGTTTTGTATTAAAAAATTACAAATTAAAAGAATAAGATTGAAAAATGATTTAATATATAAATAATTAAAGAGTGCATTTGTTAATATAAAATTACGTCGTTTTGAATTTATTGGACATGTGATCACATCCCATATTATATATATAGAAATAGAAGTCAATACATTTTAACAGCCGAGCAAATTAACTAATTTTGCATGGCCACCCCATTCATAGAAAATAGAATTTATTGAAATACTTACTTTACACCGTTGGAGATTCCAGGCACAGAGCAGCATCAACCACACAAGAACAACAACAGCAGAGTCGCCAAATTAATCAAGATTAATTTGAATCTCACTCAACAATTGGATGAAGATTTATTCCTCCAAGTTGAGATATTGATCCACCTCTTTGTCGTCGTCGTCTTCGTCGAAAAGCAGCTCGATCATCGAGTCCTGCTCCGACACCGCCGCCGGACTGGAAACCCTATCCCCGCCGTTCATCTGATTCATCTCCATCCGCATCAGCCGCTGCTCGTAAAACTCGAGGCTGTACGGCTTTGGACTCGAGAGGCCTTGCTTAAGGCTGAGTATCTCGCGCCGCCTCTCCTCCAGCTTATCTGGGCGAAATCGAATTGAAAGCAAATAATTTGCAATTAGGTCTAAATTAGGGTTTGTAGTATTAGATTAATTACTTTCTGCTTTGATTGATTCAGTAGCGCGAATCTCCACCATTGTTCGGAGAGAATCATTCTCTTGCTGCTCTAATCTCTTCTTCTCTCTGTAGATTTCCACTCTTGGGATCAGACCAGCAATTATCACCTGCAAATTCAAAATACTTAGAAGATTAAATATTCTAAATTAATAATATGAATTAGTTCATGCAAATTAAAATTA
Source organism: Lavandula angustifolia (assembly GCA_028984105.1). Taxonomy (NCBI): domain Eukaryota; kingdom Viridiplantae; phylum Streptophyta; class Magnoliopsida; order Lamiales; family Lamiaceae; genus Lavandula; species Lavandula angustifolia. The sequence goes on from CM054826.1 coordinate 3,391,720, forward strand.
ATCAACCTCTAACTCTTTGATCCTCCTTTCCAAGTCGACCATGTAACGTGACCTCTTCATTCTAGATCTCTGGGCAGACAACCTATTTGAAATCGTCCTACATATAGGGAGTGGATTAAATCAGAACCACACGGTATATTTCTATTTGAATTTATTTAAAATTTGATTTTACGGACCTCCGTACGGCCTTGGTGTCCATGTTGGGGTCGAGTTTGCGGCCGTGTTGGAGCTCATACTCGATGGCGAGATCTAGAGCAAGGCTGACTCTTGAGTGTTTCTGATCAGGTGTGGTCCATTTGGGGGGACGAGGAGAGAGAGGACACTGCAGTTTCTCCCTCCTCGGATCCCCATTTGGAACATCAGTGATGGCTTGGGCTACAAAAAATGAGCTCGATCTTCCTACGCTGTCCGCTTCATTTGCATTCGTGTAATAGGTTGGGAATGGCTGCATTTCCAGATACTATTTTTTCTGCAACAAAAAGAAATTAAAGAAACAAATGTAAGAAAAAAATTAACTTAGTAGAAGGTAAAAGGGAAACAAAAGTCCAATAAAATGGGAGAGGAAATACCCCTTGAATGGTGTGTGGAAAATGGTAAGCTTGTATCACCGCTTATATACACTCCCCTTTCAAACTGAAAACCTCATTAACTCGGAATTTTTGCTTGTGTATTGAAAGATGCCGGGCTAAATTAGATAGAAATTGATTGGAGGGTTTTCTAGAAATCCATATGCATGAAAGGTAAATGACGAAATCAAATCGGACACGTCCACACATCAATATATTAGTAAAAAATGACGATATTAATTAGCTTTTTAAGATATATAAATCTCTATCAGGATATATATAATTGTAAATTGAGAATAAATATCATTTTTTCATTGGTAATATGAATTAGACACCAAATGAACTGGTAGATCCACATGGATCCTTGATTTAGAATTAGGGGCGAGTTAGCAAATCCGTCATTTCAAAGTGCTAATTTGCAATTTTGTAGGAGATGCGAATTGAGAAATCTTTAGAATGTAAAAAACGAATCTAGGGTATTGAGAGTTTTGGGGAGAAGGATAAATCTAAAAAAAAAAGTTGGGTTGGCGGCCTTCACCCGACCTCTAAATCCGCCTTCAGGTACAAACACCATCTAAAAGGTTTGGTGGCCTCCGTCACACCCCCTCTTAACCATAGTAGGTCAATTATTTACTACCTACTCCCCCTTAAAAACACGTGGACGATATTCGAACTTACCATATTTGACCATAAGAAAAGCAAGCTACCACTACGTCATGGGTAAATGTTTTTTTAGTTGACCATTTTTATGTTTTTAGTATCGTATTAATGCAAAGACTATCCATGCCTATTGGGGTTCACAACTTATATGGGAAAATTGATGCTGAGATAATCGTGTATTAAATTATTCATGTTTATTTTATTGTTTTTGGGCTTTTTGTATTAATGTAGGTTTTGTATATCATATAAGTAACATGGGTATTCGTATAATCAATGGGTATAGATCAATTTTCCGATATCATGCCGTCGGGATCAAATTGAACCTTGATTTATCTTTGTAATTGCTTTCTGATACTATTAAATAGATTGAGATTTAATAATTACTATCCAAAATTAAATAGACGTGTCCACACATCAATATATTAGTAAAAAATAAAATAAAATTATACAATCAATTAAAAAAAAGAACCTAATAACCAAAAATTAAATCGAGCGAGATTTGCTACGGCTTGCAGAAAGGAGGCGGCTACTCTAGGGTTTTCAAAACCGCATCCTATTTGATCGACTTCATATATAAATTTATTTAATAGTAATAGTAACAGTAACAAAATAGGAGAAATCACTTAATTAAATTCAAAAGCTAATAACCAAATCCAAATACGAAAAAACACAAGTAGAAATATTCCAGAAAACAGAAATTTAGCAAACTGTGGTCTCTGAAATGCAAAATAATTGCAGTAAATAAAAAAAGTCCGATTTGGCAACTTTAATTAGACTGTTCTGCCATAGCCATCCTCATCAGCTCCTTCTCCTCTTCCTTCAGCCTCCTCAATTCCGCCTGCTGGTTTTCCAACACCACTGCGTCCAATATCCCACATCGTATACAATCAATCAACATATACATATACGAATACGTATATATTATTAATTTAAATCGATCATAATGAAATTGAACACTAGATCAACTCTTTAGATCAACCACTTATCCAAAAATGATAATACCAACTAAACTACATGTTGTCTGTATACAGACACGTATAATCAAAGAAAAACCGATCTACCTTGGAGGCGATTTGCTTCGTATCTACGAACATCCATGAGTCGTTGCAGGGCTTCGTTCTCCAGCTTCAGTAGCCTCCGCTTCTCCTCCATCCTCTTCGCTTTCCGGCTCAAAAATATTACCGTTTCCTGAAAATTGCGTATTAGTACATCGGGCTCTACCTTTTTACCCTCTTTCTTGTATAAAAACTATGTAGTTTTAACTGAGACACGTTTGAAACATTAACTTTTGGGGACAGCCGATCCCATCCCTAAATTTACCGCTGTTAGAATTTATGATTAGATGCAAATTAATGACCTCAAGTTCAGCCACATTCTTCTTCTCCATGCCTTCCATGTAAGGAGTTTTCTTCATTCTGGATCTCTTCTTGTTCGATATGGTCCTATGAAAATGAATTTGTTAGAGTCTATAATTATGTCCCCATCAACGTGGTGAAGATTTTGACTCCCCTATATAAGATTGTATATCCCTTGCAAGAATTTTCGAGAGGAATGTGACCCAATTTATCAGAAATCGATTCGAACAACCATTGTCAATGCACGTCTCATAAAACATATGCATATATGTAAAATTATGTGTGTGCGCGCAATATTAACAACTTTCTTAGCTGCACATTAGTAAATTAAATATCAAATCTATATTAATTGGAAAAAACTAAAAAATAAAGAAACCAAACTCAAACTCCCATGGATAGCTAGAACAAGCTCAAAGGAGGAAGAATCAAGATAATTGAGAACGTACCTCGAGAAGGCTATGCTATTTGGTGTGATGATTGGTTAGCATCATATATACACACACAAAAATAATTTTGAAAAATTTAAAATTTTCAAGTAATTATTATTGCCAGCGATGTGATGCTTGTCTTTATACATAAGAATATATGATCCTCTCGTTGAAAATGAGTTAAAAGACGAAAATACCCTTCATTCGTGTTGAATAGTATAAGTGAGCTAATCCGTTTCTTAAAATTAGCTAGGTCAAGTAAGGGTAATATGGTAATTTGAACGAATTTAATATTTTAGAGTTGATACTTTTCTTTTTAAAAAATAAATGAATCTTATGTTGTGAAAAGCTTTTATGAAACTAGAGGATCCTAAATATTAAAGTATTTTTATTATAACAGTCGGATCCTACTGGCATAATATAAATAATCTTGGTCGTATGCGCAGCATGTGTGTGAATATTTAAGGAAATTGTAGGTCTTCAAACGTATCAAATGACTAAGATGAAGTGCGTGCGCGTTTGTTATAAAACTCGGATCCTACTGGCACTGTACCGATAATTGTCGTCGAGTGAACGCCAACATTACATGAAATGTACTCTCTTCCCTCGCGTTTGAAGCTATTCATTTTTTTTAATATAGAAATTAAGAAAATAGATAATAAAATGTAAGAACATGGCGATCCATTTCTTTTCAATATAAGAATTAAGAAAATAGATAATAATGTATAAGAGCATAGTGGAAGGTAAAATAAGGAATAGAAGATGAGTTAGATAGTAATAGAGTAGATGATAAAGTAAAAAAATAGATAATAAAGTATAAAAGCATAGTGGATGATAGAATAAGGAATAGAAGATGAATTAGATAGTGATAGATTAGATGATAAAGTAGAAAAAAGAAAATGAAGAATATAATGAGAGTAGATAACAAAGTATAATAGAAATGTTAAAAATAAGAGAGAAGGTAGTAGTAATTTTTTTGAAAAGTTATTTTTATTTCCGGAAATGAATCGCTTCAAATGGGACGTCCTGAAAAGGAAAACGAGTCTCTTTAAACAAGATAGAAGGTATAGGGTGTTCGGTACAGTATACCGTACTATTTTTCTATACCACATACCGTACCATCATACCGCTCTTTCGATATACCGTACCGCATTGTGATATACCGAAAAATCGAAATATACCGAAGATAAGGTATAATGTAACGATATACCAAACGGGTGGTATACTGTAAATTTAATCTATATTTTTTATAAAAGAAAAAAAAATTATTAATATTGTTTTCCATAAAATTAATTAATCTATATATTTTGTATGAATTTATTAATATTATGAGTTTATGTTTATAAAGTTAAAAAGTTATGAATCAATGATGTAACATTAACCTTGCAAACAACATTTTTGCCCTCTTTTTTTACAAGATACGGTATGAACTTCGATATGCGGTATACATCAGTATGGAAAATCTCATATCATTGACGTACCAAAAAAACTTTATTCCGTACCAAAAATTACGGTATACCGAAAAGTCGATATTTTCGATACGGTATGTACAACATACCGTAACACTAGGAAGGAGTAGTATTTAACTATTTAATGTACTATGAATACTTAAGGAAATAAATGGTGACTAATAAAATCAAACTAAAATAAAATTATTGAAACCATAACTTAATGAAATGAAATAGTAATTCATAACGTGTTTTTTCTCTCTCTAAATAGCCTAACTCTTGCTTGAGGAACATCCGCTTCATCTTTTTCACTAAACCGGCTAATAGTTTAAACTTTAAACAAGGGCAAGTCAAATAACAACCATCTGTGTTATACAAACTAACTGCACCAGATTTGAGAAGAAGAAAAGTAGCTACCAGTCTGCTGAGTTTGATCAGACGCGGTTGTATGCAACGGATTTACTAAACAAACGACGTATGTAAACAACCTGGAGTGCGCTTACAAGCGCGAGCAGAAGGTATTCCCCAACCGTGTAAAATATGACGCGCTTTCTCGTGCTCTCATTTGCTGCACGAAGAAGATGACATCAGTTGACACAGAGCATCAGGATAGCTTCTAATCCCAATAAGTTACAGAATGCAAAAGCCAAGATGAAACCATAGAAGAAGAAGCTAGGTGCTTCTCCCTCCCTCTCCTCCCTCCCTTCATCTCTCTTACTCTACCTCTCCCTCTCCCTCTCCTCTTTTTTAGTTTTTTAATGTTTTTCTTGGGATGGAAAAAATGGTGTAAATGATGATACTTTGAATGGAGCATTCTATAGCAGGAGGAAAGAGGTAATATATAGCTACCAAAAAGAAGACGAGAAATGACATGACCTCTATCCATCCGAAAGATACGAACCATAAAACATACTCCAACCAACATTATCCACATGCTAAATGAAAAGAAGGAAGCATCCCAAGATAAGGATAAAGATTGGAGTCTCCTTATTTTTCAGGGACACCGTCTGATCATCAGTAACGAATAATAAGTAAAGTCATGCAGTACACAATAAAGGAGCCAACTAAAGTTAATATAGTTGCAACTTGCAAGTAAATTAAAGTTGAGCTGAGATTTAAGCACATCACAGTCCACACATACTAATTTCACGCAGGTTAACAGGAAGGCTTATTCGAGAACTTAGTAGAAGGGATACTTATAAAAATTATTATTCTTAAATCTATAGACACTAAAATTAGAAAATATGAAAACCAAAGATATATACAAAAATGAATGGGAGAAGATAGAAGTATCATACTGTGGCGATGGCGAGCATCACGTGCTTTCAAGTATTTCTGCTCTGCAGTGACAGATTCCAATGCCTCCCTCAGTTCAGCAAGTCTCACATTAATGGGGTCCAAATGTTCTGCAAGGTTTACGGAGGAAGAGAAGGAAACAATAAGATCAAAAGGAACTACCAACAGCATATCAATATAAAGGAGAAAAGAATCAGACAAACCATCCTTCGCGAGGTCATGTTCAGTGGGAATATGGCCAACATGAATGTAGAAAGAGACCGTCTCCGGTGTAGAATAAGGGTTGTGGAAACAAAATTTGTACATTCCGCTTCTAGGGGCTTTAAACTCAAATTTGTCCCCAGATGTCCCTTTCAAAGTGTGCACATTATTACCTGCCGGTGATGTTACCTACATCAAGAAGTAAATTGACAATTATTAACATCATCAATGTTTGAGCAGTTGATCTGAAGTAACATTAGAAGCATTCCATCAACATTCACATTTTTTGAATGTGCATTCATGAGTGAAGCTATAAACCACCTCAAGAAAAATATCATCACCAATATTGCACCCAAAAGCCATGATTCTGAATAAGCAATTCAAACAATTTATATAAAGGAAGACACTTTTAATCCAACATCAGGGCATGCTATTTTAATAGAATTAATTAAAGCTCTATCATCATGTACACCTCTAGTTTTCAAGCAAGTGATGAACACTTTGAAGCAATATATAGCCTTTTTGCCTTAAATTTCATGTATCTGAGACACAGTTAGGCTTTATAAGTGTTGACAGCCAGTAAAGGAATCGAACATTTCCTCGTTGCAAATGAAACAAAACTCACCTTCAAGATAAAACCCAATGTACTAACTCAAGCAGAGGAATTATCAATGCTACAAGTAGAAACCATAATACGAATGCAAAAGAATTTCCCCTAAATAAATTCATAGCACAAACACCTAAATCGAACCTCCCACAATTCAATTCAATTTCACAGATCGAGACTCGTCCACACAACACAAACAGTACACGCGTAGTTAGGGAAAGGCAGAACAATACAGTGAAGTCGATTCCGGGATGATCGGAGCTCCAGAAAATATCGTGATCGACGACGACGAAATTCCCGGAAATTGTGTCGCCTTCGTACAACACGTACTCGTATATGCATTCGACCTCGTTTACCGTAACTGACAGCCCCGAGATACGGCTCACCGTACTCAGAAGGAGGAGGCCTAATAGGGCGTACGCCGTCCTGCCGCACCTGATAATTGCTCCCGTCGTCTCCATTGAAGTACGATCCAACGAGTCGGGTCTGAGTTTCAAGCTTTGAATTGCCAATCACTGACTCGGTCGAGTTGTAATGATAGAATAATAATATGTCCGGTTGATACGGCGTCGTTTGCACTTCCTGACGTGGAGGGAGGTTATTGGAAGATGCAACGCATCATGTTGAATTTTATAAGAGGGATTGATGTTGGGAAACCTTTTCTTAATTTTACATTAAGATTTGATTTATTTTTTATTATTTTTTGTGGTGGGCCGAGGGTAAAGTACTTATTTTCATTTTTCCTTGTGAGTTTTATAGGGAAAAATTATAAAAGAAAATCATGTAAAAATCCGTAAAATTAGGTGCTTGTTTTAATATAAAAAATATCTTACTGTTTTTTTCTAAATATTAGTATGAAAATTAAGGGATGAGATTATCTGTCCAATAAATCCTTGTCCAATTGATGTCTGATTTAAAATGACGTAGTTTTGTGTTAAAAAAAATACACTCTTTAATAATTTATTAAATCTTTTTTTCAATCTTATCATTTTAATTGGTTGTTTTTCAATACAAAACTACGTCGTTTTGAGTCGAACACCAATTGAACATGAATTTTTTGGACATGTGATCTCATCCCGAAAATTGAAAATCATTGTCGTCTATACGGGTCCTCGCGTGTATCTAATTTGCCCTCAAAACTTTAATACTGTCAATTCTTAAATAAAATTATTAAATTATAGACGAGATAAAATCTAAAATACTATACACGAATTAGAAAAATACATCAATTTTAAGAATAAAGAGTTGATTGATTCAAATGCGAGCAGATTATGATGGTGAATTTATGAATTAAAAATTATAAATATTTGCATTGCATATTATTTAAATAAAATAAAAATTGTTATACATTCAAAGCGGTTAATATCTGCACGAGGTTAATTTTGACTAGAGAAGTTTTCTTACTATATTTATTTTAGTTCAAAAGGACTATATTTATTTTCAATAATATATTATTTATAATAAAACAAACACAATACTTTTTTTTAGAGTTTTCTATATTCTTTATTTACTTAATGCGATTCAAGTCAAATCAGAACTTTATCATTTGACTTTTATATTTTGTCTTTTTCTGAAACAAATATAATAATTGAACTTCAACATATTATTAGTAGTATGTTGTATGATATTATGATTCCACTAGCAACTTGAATAATGAATTTTCATTATTACAATCTCAAATTATCGGTTCCACTTATTAAGAGGAGTGTTCAAATGGTCGGTTCCACTTATTAAGAGTAATTGTTGTCTACAAGTTATTAATATTTTAAGAAATAATATAACAATAACGAAAGAATCTAGAAACGTAAAAATTAATAATAATGGGACAAATGAAGTATTGACCAAGGATCAATTAATAACATGTGTTTTCTCTCTATAAATAGTCATGCATTATGCATATAGACATAAGTACACTTATTAAGAGTGATTGTTGTCTACAAGTTATTAATATTTTAAGAAATAATACAACAATAACGAAAGAATCTAGAAACGTAAAAAAGTCAATAATAATGGGACAAATAAAGTATTGACCAAGGATCAATTAATAACATGTGTTTTTTCTCTATAAATAGTCATGCATTATGCATATAGACATAAGTAGGGGTGTAACGGTTCGGTTCGGTTTTTTATGTATTTTAGGAATTGAACCAAACACATAGAAATGATTCGGTTCGGTTCGGTTCAACAGATTTTTAAATATCGGAACCGAACCGAACCGCTTATAAATGGTTCGGTTCGGTTCGGTTCATCAGTTTACCTTTTTATTTTTTTATTTATTTTTAAAATCCGAAATAATGCAAGAATAAATGTTTATAGGATGTTACTCGTTCCGAACTCATAAGTATAGAGTTGTTACTCCTTTATCTTCCTTTGTATAAATTATAATTGATCTTAACTTAAATCTAATATCTAAATCCAATAATATTCTTATATAAGAAAGACAAATATTAAATAAAAAATTTAAAAATAGGATGTTGGTTCGGTTCGGTTCGAACCGTTCAAAAATTCTTGAAATTTCGAACCGAACCGAATGTAAACGGTTTCTAAAAAAAACCGAACTAAACCGCGAAACCGAACCGAACCATATTTTTCGATTTGATTCGATTCGATTCGATCGATTTCGCGGTTCGGAGCGGAACCACTTAGACCCTAAACATAGAATTTTTCTATCCTAGACCGGGTCTACAACTTAAGTTGTAGATCCGATGGTTAAAAACCATGACACATCACATGTTTGTAAAATAAAAAATTAATAAAAAACACAACTTCTATCCTAGACCACAAGGTCTTGTAGACCCGGTCTAGGATTGAAAAATTCCTAAACATAAGTCTTGCTTGAGGAACTGCTGCTTCATCTTCTTAACTGTTGGATTTGAATCTATTCACAAAGCATATCTATGGAAATAGTGTAAGCAAAGTTTCCATGATTACCAGGTAAATATCTAATGGAATTTTGATTTTTCCTCTTGAGAATGATTAAAGAGAAGACGAAAAGATCTTTCTTCCTCCAATTCTGATACAGAATCTGTGCTCTAGATTTGATTTGATTCTATACTATACTCCATTTCCGTTGTATGTGCCCCTCTCTCTCTCTCTCTCTCTCTCTCAGGAGTTAGGTCCACTTTCTCTCTCCTCTCTCACCACATAAATTATGTTCTCTTTTACCGCTTCATCTGCAACTTCAATAAATTATTCAGTAAAGCTTCAGAAACTTTCTTCAGATTATCATACTGGAAAAGAGGAGGACAAATATCCATCATACAAAAGGGTTTAATTTGTAATTGCGTGTATTAATTAATTTTATTACATTTTATATTTATTATATACATATATACACACTGTTACGGAGGGGCCGATGCCAACACCAGTTGGCGTAGCCCGCCAATGCTTGGCGGAGGCGGCCGTGGCGGTACTGGACGGCGCCGTGACTGTGGCGAGACGACGCAACCACTCGCAGACGACGTCGCTCCACGTAGTGTCCGCTCTACTAGCACTGCCTTCTTCCGCTCTCCGCGAGGCTTGCACGCGCGACTGGAGCAGCGCGTACTCATCACGGCTTCAATTCAGAGCTCTCGAACTCTGCGTCGTCGTCGCGCTCGATAGGGTTTCGGTATCCAAGTCCGCCGCCGACGAGCCGATGGTGTCGAACTCTCTGATGGCGGCGATCAAGAGATCGCAGGCTAATCAGAGACGCCATCCCGAAACATTTCATCTGTACCAGCAGCAGGTTATGAGCTCGATTTCGCAGCAGAATTCGATTTCTGCGGTTAAAGTTGAGTTGAAGCATTTCTTATTATCGATTTTGGATGATCCGATCGTGAGTCGTGTTTTCGGTGATGCTGGTTTTCGGACGCAGGAGATAAAGCTGGCGGTTCAAAATCCTCTCGCCCTATCCAGATGCACCGTGGCGGCGTCCCGACCGCCGCACCGGTTTGCGTATAGTCGGGATAATTTCGAGCTGAGCAAACGCGTTCATGTTTTCCCGTTCTCCGAGGCTGCTACGAATGAGCAATTTACTGAGAATTATAGAATTGGAGACGTTCTGTCTAGGAAAACAAGGAGAAATCCTTTACTCATTGGTGTTTGTGCAAGTGATGCGTATAGGAATTTTGCAGATTGTTTGAAGAGGGGTGAATCCAGAGCTGTACCTAAAGTAATTGATGGATTGAGTGTGGTTTCAATCGAACGGGAGATTTCGGAATGTATTGGTGAAGGTTTGAGCCGAGAAATGATGGAATTGAAGTTTAAACAAGTGGATGAAATAGTTAAGGATTGCAAAGGACCCGGCATTATCGCCAACTGCGGTGATTTTAAGGCTTTTTTGGATGTTGGGTTGGTGGATGTAGTTAGTAATGTGGTTTTGAAGCTGAAGAAATTTTTGATCGAGCATGGTGGAAAGTTGTGGTTGATTGGGTTCTTGACAGGTGATGGTGACTACAAGAAGTTACAAGAGCAGTTTCCTTCGATCGAGATGGATCTGGACTTGCATCTGCTTCCAATTACTAATTCCTCCATGGGAGGAAAACTTTTCAAGTCCAGGTAATTGTTGCAGTTTTCTGTTTCTGTTTGTCCCTTATGGTTCGAGTTATTCTATTATAATGTAGTAATGATTTATTTATTATATGCGTTTGACAAGTTGCTGAACTCTTTTACTAGTAACAGATGGATCTTGAAGAATGTTGATATGTCTAAATGAGTATTTTGTGAAATCTTTTGATTTATGAAGCAACTAAGTTTGTTTCTATGCGAAATCCTTGTAAAGTTGCATCTTATGTGCAGATTCATGGAATTAGATGCTTAGTAGTGATGTTCTAGGTTTGCTTTGAGTACTTCTTGAAGTTCTACTGGAACTGAACTTGAATATAGACGGAGTTGTTTAGATTCTGCCTTAATAAATGTCTAGTCTGCCTTTGCCACACATGTTTACCCCAATTCCGAAGAAATGACTGTCAAATTTTGTCTGTTTTGAACTTTCTGTGCAATGAAATCCTAGGAGTTGATTTCATTTATCTTCATGTCTGTATTGTCAAACCAATTCTATATATACATATATGCATGACTCCGCTTATTATGTATCTATAATATGTTCATATGCATCTCAATGTTCATTTTGGCTTCTGAAGTTTTTGAAAGTTTTGTTGACAGTTATAAGCTCGTGTACATGCAGCTTGATGAGGTCATTTGTTCCATTCGGGCGGATTCTTCCCGTTGCCATCTGAATTTAAATCTCCAGGCACCAATGTAGCTAAACCCTTGAGACTATGCAACTTGTGCAATGAGAAGTATGAAAAGGAGGTTTCTGATGTCCAGAAGGGAGTTTCAATCAATTCAGTTGCTGATAACCAATCGATAAACCCAGATTCTTGGCTGCAAATTGCTGAATTTGAAACAAGCAAGAGATCTTGCACGGAAGAGGTTTGTTACTCCTTTCAATTCTAACTTGTTTCTTTAGCTCGACTTAGTAACTCGTACAACTTCAATATGTTGTTTGAGTTGGTAGGAGATGTGTTTTGTAAACAGGTGGTCTGTTATTTCAGTGCAGGCTAAAAAAGACAAGACTGTATCGGAGGCTAGAGTTATGGCCTTACAGAGGAAATGGAGTGGCATCTGCCAGAAGCTTCATTGCTCTCGGATATCTCAGGTGGATAATAGTCTACCTAAGTCACCTCTGCGGCAAGTGCTCATGCAAAAAGATGCGGTTCTTGTGGATTCATTATCCAATGGAAGCAAACTCACTAATTCAAGCCCTTGCATTCCATCAGAACCAGACTGGCTAAAGACCTCTCCTCCAAAGCAACATGTACCTGGCTCTCAAGAAAGGACAAATCTGCCTGTTGCTTGTTCATCTTCTCCCGCTGTTGTTCGTGTAGCCACATATTTGACACTTGCAACATTTCCTGATTCTTCTGAGGAGCATAGAAGGAATCCGGACTTGCAAGATCATTGCAGTGATGTTCATACCTCTGAATCATCTAGATGCATTGAGAAGCCTCTTTGTCAAATTTCTCAAACTTCATCTTGTTCTCCTCATCATGGAAGCCATGCATATGCAAAAGACCTTGAACACCAGTGGGGTGTTCTTGCTCAAAAGGTTTATTGGCAGTCGGAATCCATTCAAACTATCAGTCGAACTGTGTCCCGTTGTAGAAGGTATTACGATTGCTCAAAACAGGGAAGTATTTGGCTCAGCCTTCTTGGCCCTGATAAAGTGGGGAAGAGAAAAATAGCTGCCTCTGTTGCTGAGATAGTATTTGGCAGAAAGGAACACTTTCTATGTCTGGATCTTAGTATTCAAGATATGAGCCTGTTCAACTATGTTGTTGATTGCTACGACTCAAGATACAAGAAAGTGCAGTCTGGGAGGAAATTGAATGTTGATTACCTTGCTGAAGAGTTGAGTAAGCATCCTCATTCTGTTGTGTTCCTTGAAAACGTAGACAAGTCTGATTTCTTGGTTCAATCTAGTCTATCCCAAGCCATTAAAACCGGTAAGTTTCAAGATTTGCGTGGTAGGGACATCAACATCGATAACCACATATTTTTCCTTGCCTCAGCTCTCATGAAGAGCAGTAAAGATCTGCCTTTGGGCAAAAAAGCACCAGACTTTCAAGAAGAAACAATTTCAGAGGCCCAAAATTTGCAGATGCAAATTTTGGTAGAATCTGGATCTGATATCTACAGCAGGAGTAGCAGCACTACATGTGTTACACTTCTCCCAAGTAAAGTAATCTCCAATCCATCCCATTCCAATAAAAGGAAATTGATGAATGATGTTGGCTCGACGAAGGGTGAGATATCAAAGCGTTCTTGCCAATGGTCTAGGTTCTTTATCGACTTAAACTTGCCCGTTGATGGTACCGGAGAGGATATTGACACTAACGAAAATGATGACTCGCACAGTTCAGAAGCGTGGTTGGAGGAGTTACTTGATCATGTTGATGAAAATGTGGTATCTAAACCATTTGATTTCGACTCTCTTTGTGGGAAGATAGTGAGGGAAATCGATGTCCGAGTAAGAAAGATAGCTGGACCCGGAGTTCTCCTAGAAATTGATAGACAAGTATTGGCACAAATACTAGCAGCTGCTTGGCTAACAGAAACAGAGAATGCATTGGAGGACTGGATCGAGCAGGTTCTTTGTTCGGGCGTGGATGAAGCCCGTCGAAGGTGCAATGCTTCTTCTGATATCGTGTTGAAATTACTACCCTGTGATGGGGATGTTGTGAAAGAGCAAGCTTCTGGAGTGTGCCTTCCAGCAAGAATACATGTTAACTGATATTCTTTCAGGTATGCAACTGCTAACTTTGCTGTTTTATGTTCATTTTCGGGTCGTCGAATTACTGTGCATTAGAGCCAGAAAGTAGGACTGGATATGTTATGTGTAGCTTCCCCTCAGCCCTTGTGTTCTTCAATTTTGGTGTCTTCTCTTATCCACGATTTGAAACGGTTTGTTTTCGATGTTATGATGTAAAGATTAGGCGTCTCTCGTGGTATGTGCATTGCAAAGAGAATCGACAGCGTGTACCTTAATTGGTATTTTCATTTCTGCGTAAGTGGTTGGTTTAGAATTGATATTCTTTTATTATGTTTCCATTACATTTCTGTCTGAATTTTGCTACTGTTGTTTTTATCTGTTTTCTTATAATAAATTATTTATTTCCTTTATTTAACTATGTTATTTATTTGGGGTTGTATCCTATGTTCCACCCTTCCATTAATTCGAGAATTCCTCACCACATTTTAGTGATGATAATTTACTAATTTAGGCTCTCAAGTATTTGGCTCTCCATTATCGTAAATATATTTTTTATGCAAAAAATGAAGTACATTTGATCTGACTATGTAACAACTCCAAGTAAAGAAGCAGCTGAAACACTGGGAGGGGTTTGGTAAAGTATTTTTGTGGATGAAATTTTGTGTTCCAGACTCTCGCAATCCAATTAAATAAAAAAATTAAAATTAATTAGATTATATGTATTACATATGAAATGTGACATATAAGGGAGTGTGTAGATGTGATTTAAAAGTCTTTGTAGTATTTCGGAGTTGATAATTGGAATAAATACTTATCTAACATAGCAACATGTTTGGATTATATTTATAATAATTAAGATTTTGGAGTTATACCTATAAAGTTGAGATTTTTCATATCTATTATCTGCTAGCTCAATAATACACCAGTTTTTTGTTACTGTGCAATTTTCAATTGATTGCAAATTGGCATTGTACAATTTCATATTATTTACGAATCTGTCATCAATTGGCACGGTTGGCTACTTCTGAGTAGACGTGTCTTTGCTCGGGAAGTAAATATAAAAATATGTTTTGATATAAATGTCAAATTGAAGCAAAAACTATCCAGAAATATAGATATAGCTTTTCTTAGTAGAGAATTCCTTATAAAGTACAAAAATACAATCGGAGGCAAGAAAATTATCCCGCATAATTTGAAAATTGCCGGCGCAACTCTATCACTAAACTTGAATGGCGTAACAGATTGGAACTGAGTTTTATCTGTTGCAAAGTATCCCACAAAGGGCAAATGATCATCTATCCCATTATTTACCAATCACGCTCTGCCACGCGTGCATTGGTGGACCATCAAGTTATCACCACACGACACATGTCCTCACTTTATTGGTGGGACATGTAGTGGTCCACCACTTGGGGTAGAGGATCCTCACCCCCCCACAAAGGCAATGAATAGATGTTACTGTCAATTAAGTTAAAATAGATGCATTTTAAATTAAAAAAGAGGTAATAGCAACAGATGCATTTAGGCACAAAATAATAATATACACAATCAAAAAATATATATTCTAATTTTTGAAGTGCCTATAAAATTATAACATTGATTTATAAACTTGGATAAACCTCTTTGAAGACAACATTCTTCGTGGACGTAGAATCTTGATCTTCAGCTTCACAAAGCAATATCTTCAATCCACTTCGATTTGTTACACGTGACACAGCCACATACAACTGCCCGTGAGTAAAGACAGGTTTTTTTAAGAACAGTCCAGCACAGTTTAATGATTGACCTTGACTTTTGTTAATTGTCATTGCATAAGAGACTATTACAGGAAATTGTCGCCTTTGAAATCTAAACGGCAATCTCGTATCGGATGGCGTCAGTGTTATTCTTGGAATCAAAACTCTATCACCGGCATTCCGTCCCGTGAGCACCTTTGCCTCTAAAACATGATTGCCAAGTCTCGTAATAACCAATCTTGTACCATTGCACAAACCATTTGCATGGTCTATGTTTCTAAGAAGCATGATTGGAGTCCCAATTTTCAAAAAGAGGTCATGGTTCGGGAGCCCTGAACATTGAATACTATTAAGAAATTCAGGCGTGTGTATGTCTTGGAATAGAGAATTGTAGCCTGTCGCTTGACACATTGTATCCAAACTGAAATACATCTTACCAACGTCTTGGTTTAATGATATAACATATTGATTTATGGACTGTACAACCTCTAAAGTAGGTGCTAAAATAGCACATGCTTGAAGAAAATATGGATCATTAGTAAACTGCCCATTCTTGAAATAAACATATTCAACAATAGCTGCAATTAGATCTCCTGTGTATTCTAGCAAAACATCCTTTGGAAGCTCTATCTTTGCCTCACCATCATTTTCATCTCCAATTGTCCCATTTCCAATGCTTGCTATCCATTCCGAAAAGGCAGATAACTGGACAGTTTATTCCTCAGAATTTGTGTGTTGCAGTCTCATATTCTTGGTCAGTTTTAAAACCTGACAATCTTTCCATAGATAAGATGAATTGATAGATGCAAAGACAATATCTTGTCTAGTACCTTTTGGAATCACCGGAATAATTTGTCTAAAATCGCCCCCCAACACTACGACCTTACCACCAAATGGCGAGCTGAAGCTTAAGGTATTGTCAAAGCGCATGATATCACGTAGAGTTCTATCCAATGCTTCAAAGCAAAACTTGTGTGTCATGGGGGCTTCATCCCAAATGATGAGTTTTGCTTTTATAAGTAATTCCGCTAAGGGACTACCTTGGTCAATGTTGCACATAGAATCTTCATCAATGTTAATTGGAATCTTAAATCGTAAGTGTGCAGTTCTACCACCAGGTAGTAACAACGAGGCAATACCACTCGAAGCAACATTTAAGACAATTTGGTTTCTACTACGTAATGCTGCAGATAATCCTTTCCAAATAAAAGTCTTCCCGGTTCCTCCATAACCATACACAAAAAACATACCGCCAATATCCAATTCACATGCATTTAATATAATATCATGCACCTCTCGTTGCTCTGCAGTGCATTTTTTTAAGAACTCTTCATATTCTTGGTGCATCATATTTTTATCATATTGGCACTCTTCCATGATCAAACTATTACGGCTGTTCTGAAATAATTGCGGATCAGGGTATGGAAGCTCTGGGAAATCATGCAAGCTTCTTCCAACATTTCTCAATAGTTTTTCAATCTCTACCAAAGCATAATCTTTAATTTGATCATCATTGAGTGTCAAACCTTAGAAAGAAATTGCAAGCAGAAGATAAGTTAGTAAGTGTTATTGTAGATGATTTATTATCAATAATTAAAAGCTAGTGCAATAACATTTAACTGGGTACAACAACAAAGTTCTTTGTCTGTATAAAATATCATCAGATAAATAACGCCAACATTCATTCCAAACAACTTCTGGTCGTGACATCGAACCTGACAATAAGAGTGTTGCAAATAGCCTCCTTAAAGAAGCTGCTGAAGACCATTGGCTTGCCTCTGTTATTCCATCAATATATTCTTTATCATCAGCCAATAAACCCAAAGCATAGCAAGCATCACGAAATGTATTGTATTGAACTCCATCTATGCATCTAATTTCTTCATAGCTCTGTGGTCCTCGTACTATATTGAGCAAACATCTCAAATAATACTTCTCTCCCGATCCTGGGGCAACAAAGAAGATTCTGCCAATTGCATATCGTTGCTGCCTAGGTGTCCACTCGCGGTCTCGCCAAACAAATTTCGTTGGGAATTCACTATAAAGGAGTTTTCTTGCTTCGGGATAAATTTTATTGGCTTCCATCCAACCCAAAAACATACTTTGCTTCACAGTTGGACGGTTAAGGACGTCATCAATTTGATCATGTTCTGAGAACAATACACTCTGCTCTTCGGGTAAATGGAAGCTCAATCACTGAACATGAGGATCATTGAAATGAATTGGAAAAGCAAATATTCTCCAATATGCTTCACAAGCTGAAATATACCTACAATCATAATACATTTTGATCTCATCATACTCTGTAGTTGATCCTTCGTTTGTACTGGTTTCGTAGAAAGCAGTAGTGACACGATCATTTCCTTTATTTATATATTTGAATAAATTTTTTGATTGATCAGGATTGATTGCACCATTCCACATTGATATGAGCTTGATATTTTAGTAAAAGATATCGATTGTGCGGTACCACATAACGGTTGTCAAGCGGCACTCAATCTTTTATAACCACTCTTCCATCGTCTCGGCGCTTATATACTGGATAACCATCTTCATCCAAACACGCGACCTCGACAAACTTTTTTGGAAAATATTTTGTGCAACGACCATCAGACATACAAGGTGAACTCGGATTTGAAATCCCACAAGGTCCATGTACCATGTACTCAGTCACACAAGTAAAGTATTGCAAATCAGATTCTAAATCTGGAATTTCAGCTGTAATAATTGAATCAATATCTGCTGTAGATTTTTCTTTGTCTTTTCTATCCAAAAATAGCTATATGTGAGCATGAGGGAGGCCCCGCTTTTGAAACTCGATTGTATAAAGAACTGTAGATTTGAAAGATTAAATCAATTAGTTATTTTAATGTACATTTATGTAATAGTTAGATATAAGAAAATACAAATACCTACTTTGACTGTTCCAAAGTGTTTTTTCTTCCGCAGGTCGTTCATTAAATTGTTCAACTTGATCTTGAAAAGTCTCGCTATCAAATCGGGGCGATCTTCCTGTTTCAAATTCATACTTTCAGTGTATCTTACTATCTCAGGCCATTTTGGGTTGCAGGTAAAAGTTATAAACAAATCTGGGTATCCCGCCCAAGCACAAATTGACATGGCATCTTGATAATTTTGTATCATGTAGCGCACTCCTCCAGTAAAAGATGAAGGTAGAATAACACGATGACCAATTTTGGTTGGGTCTGTATCACCAGTCGTAAGTGCCTCATACAAACCTCGATACATATCCGCACGTAGATTCCGTTGATTTTTGCGAATGAATGCTAACCTAGAGGACTCTATCATGGTATATGCATCAACAACAAATTGCTGAAACAATCTTTTTGCAAATAGAATCGTCGAGATTTGATTGTTTCTATCATGTAATCTATAAGCAAACCATTCTCTAAGGCTGACCATCAAGCGTTTAGAAGATGTGTCTGGTTGAAAGAGCGGGATGTCCTCTCTATAGCCATCCTCACCGTAGGGAAACAATAAAGGATATTGTAATGATAGATAAGAGGCATTTAATTGACTTATCCGGTGGGGGTATCCTGACTTAGTCTCAACAATTATGTCTTATGAAAATCGCCAACAATTAAAGCAGCAACCTCTGACACAGTAGGCAAATTATATGTCATCGGGTCTTGTTTTCTTTTACCAATGAGCTTCAATTTCCATTCAGAGCCCCCAAATTCGAGAAATCTATCTCTGGCCATTCTAAATGATTTGACTAAGATATTAAGATCATCGAGCATCTGAGAAATCCTTGTAACAATTTGCTTATCAATGTCTTCAATGGCTCGACCTGACCTGATACATTATTAAATATATTAGAAGATAGTTTGAGATAATTTGTTAGCAAGTTTAGATTATAAAAAAGGAGCTGACCGCATAGCTTTCAGTCTATTTGTCACTTCATTTTCAGTGTCATAGAAGTAAAGCTGAGCAAACCTCGGCGACTGTCCTTCTATTGGCAACAGGCTTCCAATGTTATGATAATTTTGACCATACATTCGAAAAACTGGCGGTGAATTTCCAGTATTGATACTTGAATCTATTTTTCCACCCATTGATGTGAAACAAAACATATTATTATACCATCAAATACATGCTAGGAAACGCTTGCTTATTGCATCCCTTCCAAATATAAGATCTTGTAATAACTTGGGCGGCCGCTTCATTTTCGGGAGCTTGATTTTGCCACTCGAACAACAACCAGAATAGTTAACTTTTTCTTTAGTCGAAGTAGAAATGGTTCTCTCTTCAAACCAAAAGGAAGCTTGACAACAGTCACAAACATGCATGGCATCACCTATGTCCGAATATACTGCGAAATGTAGTATGCGATTTTTATTATAATGTTGTGGATAGACCGAGAAAACATGGTTATTATTTGTAGCATGATTCTTTTATCTTTTTCTTTTTTTTAAAGCTTAATAGCATGATTCTTTTATCTTTTTTTTTTTTTTGGCGTTTGCTTTGTTATATGTAACAATTAGAATTATTATTTACATGATTGCTATATGATGGATGATTGTATGTATCGACTAACCTTGAGGTCGAATGGAAGAGGCACCTTCACGCGAGGTGGAAACATGTTGGAAATCATTAGTAAAGAAATCATCTCCTAGTAGGTCAGCAATTGGAGATACTTCAATATCGCAGAGATCTGCAAGAGAGTGCGATCAATCATTATAGGAGGCTACGAACACAACCCAACGGTGACGAAGCAATGAACCCCACAATCAATATTGTAAGCAATTATGCATTTTATAAACAACTATAACATTGTGCAATCCCAGAATAATTTTGATCATTATCACATTTTTTCGAGAAACCAGCCAACTATAATGATGCATTGAGATCATCATACCAACACACAACTCAACCTCATGAATGATCCCAACAGTTGCTTAAAAACATATATATAACTGCGAAGAGTTTGCATATATCAATAATGCTAGAGTTTGTAAAACTGACCGTAGTTTGAGCCGTTGGACTCACTGTCAATGGGAACATCATGAAAATCTGCGAAATCTAATTCCTCTGCTATAACATAATTAATGGGAGAAACGTCAATGTTCCAAAGTTCTGCAACACATAAGTGGAAATTCAGCCATTGGTGAAGGGAAGTATACAATATATTTTTATACTTCCGTTAAATACATATTAAATTATAAGCATAACATTGGATATGAATAGAATTTGATTATATATGTTTCAGTTTTAGTTTACATATGAATTCTTTAAGTTCGTGCTTTTTTTCAAGAACCAGCGAACTATTGCGTTACATTCAATAATGATACGAACACACATATTTCTAAATGGAAAGAAAGATATCTTCAATAATAGTATAGTTTGGAAAACTGACCATAGTCTGAGCCGTTCAACTCGTTGTCAATTGTAACTTCATGAAAATTTGTGAAATCCAATTCATCTTCCATTATGTAATTAAAGGGAGATACCTCAATGTTCCAAAGTTCTGCAATACATAAGTGGAAATTTAGTCAGTGCTGAAGAGAACTATAAAATAAATTTTTAACATGGAAAATTAGTTAGTGCATATTAAATTATAAGCAGGGGATTAAATATAAAAATAATTGGATATATATTGTTTTTAGTTCACATAGGAATTCATTAAATTTGTTAAGAGGAGCAATTTTGATCTCTTATTATTTATTTGGTTGTTAGTAAATAAATTATACATGTTTATACGTATATGTGACCAGAAACTATTAATCATCATACTGTAATTCATATGTGATACTTTAATGCTGTAAAGTTCTGCAACATACAATCTAAAATGCAGACATCAGTATATTTGTGTTTAGAATAGAAGGTAAAGTACGGTTGTATCTATAGAATTATTTGCGCAACCATATACGGATAGCAAAGCAGGATGTATATAAAAAATGATCTGACCAACCTTCCGTGTTAGAGATATTGTTGATACGGTGCAAAATTGGAACATTATGCAAGTCAATGGCATGACGGTCATCTTGCACAAGGTGAGGAGGCCGCAATACATTGACGTTTGTGAATGAAAGGTTGCAATTTTGTGGAGCAACTGAAGTAAGACCAGCAGATGAAGCAGAAGCTGAGGAGGCCGCAGTACATAGACGTCTTTTTGAAGGTCTTGCTTCCATGATACACTGTTAACTCAAGGCATCCATGAAAAGAGCTATATAAACTGCAAACCATGGAATTTGAACATTGTTGAGGCCCTTAAAAGAGGAAAGAACTTCGTTAAACGTGCATAGTTTCTTGGTCAAAGGAAGTAGTTGTTCTTCTGTGCCGGTGCTCTCTCCTACTAAGAAAAGAATTATTGCCTATTATGTGGTTGTTGGGACTGATATTTAGGTTGCTGAAATTGCTGTCAAAAAAATGTGATTTCATATCTTTTTGGTAGGATATGCACTGTGTAGCAGACTTGATTTGACAGTATACAAAAGTAAATTTTTGTATAAATTCAATGTTTGACTCCAATCACTAAATTAACAAAGTATTGTGTTAATTTGAAGTTTCACAGATAATATTGGATCTATTTAAACCGACATATTGTAACCCAAGCCAAAAAAAAAAAATACAGATGAAACATTGTTAATATCCAATATTTGCAAAATATATATAAAAGTTTAAACAAACCACCACATGTTCTATTATAGAAGACTCAAATACTAATGGAGTTGGCAGCCCTAGCAAAATACACGTAATAAGCACAATAGATAGTAGGGGTCATTGTTGGTAATAATTCAAAAGACCACGATAAAATATACAATAGGACAGCTGAAAGATTAGTAACCCAAGCTTTCAAAATACTTGGCATCTTAACCATAATGAAAGCCACCACACTACTCTTTCTCTTTTTTGATGTACACCTTTGGTTTCTTTAGGGGGCGACTCCCAGAAAATGCATCATCTAGACAACGCTTTACACCACCATCATCATACCATTCATCCATGACTGTTGCATTGGATGATGTCTGCGCACCTGTAGGTGTTCCAAAATCTTCCTTAGTTGCAACAGTGGGTGCTTGCACCTTACTTGAAGGAGTATTAGCCAAAGACACACTCCCCACTTTGGTGCATGAATTAGATTCCTGACAAACGTGTTAAAACAAATAAGAAGTGTAAATAGACGAACTAAAATAAATGCTGTTGGTCCGGAGACGATAAGTCAGGTGTAGAGGGGGGGGGGTGAATACATCTGAGCTCAGTTTCTTTTTCTCAATGAAGGTCAGCTGAGCTGATGATTGCAACTGATGAACAGTGCCAAATAAGCCTTCGATCGCGGGACAGAGTGAGTCGGCCCATCGAAGCTCTCTCCTACTGACTGTAGTCAGTACTTTGAGAATCAGTCGGAGACTGTTGTGCAGAAAGTGTGGGGCCCGAAATTTGTCTCTTTTGAAAACACGTTTTAGCAAATTAAATCCTTTGGCTGTGCGCTTTATAAAATACGTTTTATGCAATCTTATGATTTTCAAGTCAGTTGAATGCTATGCAATAAAACAGTAAAAGAACACAAGCGATTTAACGTGGTTCGGATACGCAAGATCCTACGTCCACGGTCCCGAACAAAGCAGGAGAACTTGTTGATTATTCTCGAGCAAGCCTCAGCGGGGATACGTACCTTTGGACGGTTCCCTCTAAGTTATAGTCCTTAGCGACTTTACAATCCAAATCTAAGTCTGAAAGGGGAGGGAATATTCTCCAACTGAGAAGGAGTTCTTACAATAAGAACAATTCACTAAATGTGAACTCCTTCGAATCTAAGCTATAAATATGACAATGAGCTTAGTCTAGAGAAGAAAGGGATCTAAGAACTCTAGAGAGGAAAACCGAGAAATCTTCTAAGTACGCAAGTTTTCCTCTGGATGATCTTTGAGTGTTCTAGAGCGTTTATGAACTTGAGCTTGTCCCTTCGAAATTCCGTCACTCAGAGCTTCAAAAACTTCTCTATTTATAGTTGTGAGTTATGGCATATGTCCGTTGGAGACGACGATGCCACGTGTCACAAGCTTCCAAGGAAAACGGCCATAATTTGAACTTGTTGCAAAGCGGGCGGTTAATGACGCTGTACATGAGAGCAGAGCTTTCTTGTGTAGAGTAGGTAAGCGTTGTCGGCTTCTCATTGGTCGAGGTTTGTAGTTGGTGAGAATGTCAGAGTTGACCGTTCAACAACCTCGTATGTCTTCTGCTGAACTTTTCGAAAAGACTTGAATAGCTGGGTCGCTTTCCGTAGGATACGATGGGCGAAAAGTCTCTGTCTTCTTCATTGAGTTGGTTGACAGGGCATCTACCGAGTAGGTCGGTGGCGGCTGCGAAGGATCTTGTGCTTGTTTTCGTTCTTCGGCGATGACTATCGGTGGGAGTAGTCTTCTCTGATGATTTGTTAGTTGATGCGCTGTCTGCGACTGAGTGGAAGATCAGCTGCTGACTGAAGAACACAAGCGATTACACTGATGACGTGGGGTTTTGAAAAGTATCATCGACAGAAGATCAGTTCAACAATTACCCCGTACAGGACTTAGACAAGAATATAAAAACGATTACAACAAGTCTAACCTATACATCAGCTAATCCTAACGACACACTAATCTACTGATATCAGCTAGGTTTTGGGATCTTCAATTCCATAGTACTACTATGATTTCCCCCAATTTTCTTTTAACCGAACAACAGCTGATTATCATCTACTGACTCATATCCAACAAATGTGTTATCTAAAAATTACATTTCTTAACAAATAACAATTACATTTCTTAAGAAATAACTTTTGTTTGTACCTGACTGTCAGAGCAAGGTCGAACAAACTTAGGGTTGGCGGAAATCTTAGTCGCAGTATATCCCCCATCGAAAATAGGATTCGGGTCAGATTTCATGTGAATCTTGAAGGCATACTTTCTACCAACAATTGCCTCTTCAATCTCCTGTTCTGGAGAACTGCCAGCTCCCTGCAAGCAAAGGAAGTGTGAATATATGTTCAACTTCTCATCTACATAAAAGTTTTACAATCTTAAGGAAGCTGAATACTTTCAAACTTTCCTGCAATTGAACAGCCGGTTTCCCAATGGCCTCCAAGCACTCCCTATCCCAAAGCAAAATAGGAACATAGGCAGTGTGATCCCTGACCCGAATCTTTAGTCTATACCTATTGAGACAAAATAATATTTTTATTTGGGAATAATTTTATGAGGAGCAATCACAATTACAGACAATATTTCGGAGGTACCTTATAGTGGGCAAAGAGTTGTAGTCATTACATGTTTTGCAGTGGAATTGCGTGTCAACTTGAGCCAGTTTTTTTTTTTACAATTACTACAAGCAATATAGTTCCATCCCCGATCAAAATGAATTTTATCGACAGTCGCAACAATCCAACAATACAAAGACTGCAACCCAAAAAGAAAAGAAATAAACATATATCATTCTTAGTTAATTAAATTTTTATAGAGTAAGAGTTAAAACGAATCAAACCCCATCATCATCAAGCAACTCATCAATTGTTTTGGTGGTAGTGACACCTTCAATGTACTCCTCATCCACTTCCCGGGTAGTTCCTTGGGACATAGAAGCAGACATACTACCATCCACATTAAGATTGGCAACAAATCTGCTAGCTCAAGACAAACAAATTATTAGATATATCTGAAACTGAGATATGGAAAACATCTTAGTTCAAAAGTGACAACACCTCATTCTGAAATCAGCAACTTCTGGCACCTCAGCATTGAGAAGCAACTTAGTAGCATAGAAGACATTGCTAACTCTCCTTTCACCTATAGACTCGAGGTAAAACAGAAGCACGAATAGGTGAAAAAGACTCCACCTAAGCTTGAGCAATGTTAATGAAATTGTTAAACAACAAACCTCCAAAACGGCTAATCTTGCAAAATTGGACTATCAGAATATTTGGAGTGTTAAGTTGGTTCTCCATCAAGTCAAAGAACTTATCCACGTACTCTTCCCACAGAGTGCAAGATAAAGCCCGGTTCCTGCAGAAGCATTTGAATAGAGCTCATAAGCAGTAACAATTAAAAAAAATCATTCACCATAAATTCTTTAGATTAGGCAGTGAGAAGAAACATACTCAGTATCTTCAAGTGTAATAGTTATGAGCCTCTTGTCGGCGCCATTAGGTGTTGTATGATGTTGCACAGTGCCCACATGAGCGACGAACCCTATAACATCTTTATGCACATGTGAGCGAAGTATAACATTAGAAGTGTGTATTCAAATCCTAGAAAGAATAAACTGCATATTTACATACCAAATGGAGAGATTTCATTAATGTTATCAATTCGCTGAATATCGTCAAAGCTTTTGAAGCAGAACTGTCTATCTGGAAAATCTTCCAGCAATAGCTTTAGAATGCGAGTTTTGTCATTGATTAAAATACGATATTTGCTTGAGGTCGCCCTATATGCCCTAGTATCATGCACCACTTTGAAGTTCTTCAAGCCATATATCCGACCCTCCTCAAGTTCAGCCTTATATTTCTATACCAAGTTCCTTGGTATTGATGCTTGAATCCTATCCCCCTGTAATGTAACAACATGAGTTCAATGAATTTTAATATGAATGCGTAGCAGGAGTTGTAAAAATTCCAAGCAATGAATTGTTTGCTAGAACACACCCGTTGTTTATCTAACCCTGAAATTTTTTGATGCATTTTCTGATTTCGTAGTTAGCAGTAGAAGGCCATTATGCAGTTAACACGGTACAAATTAATTGATTGTATTTTGTAGAGATAGATTACAAATAATTCACCTGCTGCTTCAATAAAACTATCTACGTGTACATGGTGTTTCTATGAGGACAGAAAGATACATAAAAGTAGAATATAGTAAATGAAAGAAGATCTCAGTAAGCATAATATTTACACGTTGTTCTTATGAGGACAAAAAGAAAAATATAAGTATAATCTGGTAGATAAAAGAAGATCTCAGTGAACATACCATCTAGATCTTTCTATCCTATGAGGATAGAAAGAAACGTAGAAGTAAAATGACGATAATGGGGTATCTTCTTTCATGTACTCGAAAAAATTCTTTCTAGGATTTAAAACATATATTAACAATTTTACTGCTTGTGAGCTCTATTCAAATGCATCTGCAGGAACCGGGCTTTATCTTGCACTCTATGGGAAGCATACGTGGATTTAAAACATAGATTAAAATTTTTTTCGTTAGCCTGTTAAAGAACCAAATCTAAGATTTCAGTAAACATACCATCTTGATGTTGCTTCTATGAGGACAGTAAGAAATATAGAAGTAAAATATGATAAATGAAAGAAGATACCGCATTATCGTGAAAGATGCATTCAACACCGGTAACATCTCTTCGATCGAAGGAAGGTAAGTCATAGGCACGCACAAGTCGGAGCCTTATTGCAGCGAATTCCTTGGACTTATCTAAATCTTCGATAAGGCACCATATAGGAGGCATTGTTGTTGATGGGAGTATATTTTTTTTTTCCGAAGCTCTAGCTTGTATAGAGTATTGAGAGTGGTTGGTGGGTATATGAAATTGTACATAAAGAATGCTTGAGAGTGGTTGATGTGGAATGGTAATGAGATTTTTCCTGCAATTGGTCATAGGTCATAGCATAGAAGTAGAGTAGCTACATTGGAGCATGTTTGGGCTTACTTCCGTACTGAGTAGGTAGAAGTATAGCGAAGACTAACTTTGAACACTAAGAAAATTTGAATTAAAAAGAAAACGAACATCTCATACCAGCGATGGAATAAACATTAGAAAGATTAAATCAATTAGTTATAATTTCATACTTTCAGTGTATCTTTGCCGCTAAAACATGATTGCCATAGATTTTTTCCTCCCATGTATTAAAACATTTTTGGGTAAAAAAGTAATCTTGTGAATGTACCTACCTTGGCAACAATGACAGTTCTCCCATAAACATGAGATGGGAGTGGGAGTTGGGAGGAGTCAGAGAGCTTGAGGCCACGGAATTGAGAAGATTTTGAGAGGAGTGAGAGAGTTTGAGAGAATGTTGGTTTGGGGGTTTGAGTGTTGATAAGAGAAGGAAGTGAGTGGTTTGTGTGGAGACAAACTGAAGCCATTTTTGGAGATGAAAATGCAGCAGGGGTTTCTCTCTCTTAATCTTTCAGCATAGCTTCAAGAAGTCTCTTCAATGAGAGTAATAATTTTTTTTATTATTTTCTACAATCCAAAGAAAAAGATAAGGAAGGAAGGAGAAGGTGAGATTGGTGAAGTGAAGGGATTGGACGTGCGTGGACAATTGGTAGCCCAACATCTCATACAAACTAATTGAAAATCAATTAGTGTGGGATCAAAAATTGATTGGAAAAGGAATGACAAATTCATAAATAATTTGAAATTGTACAGTGCAAATTGATGGCACATTTGTAAATAATATGAAATTGCACAGTTCCAATTTGCAGGCAATTGAAAATTGCACAGTAGGGATGGTCAATCAAGGGGGAGTGTTGTAAACATATTTTATATATATACTTACCATATATTGTGATGACCATGTAAACCCTAAAAGTCCATGAGCTCATCTTGTACTCTATAAATAGAGGTCTCCACCCTCATAATAATATACATCTATTTCTCATCTCTATTATTCTCTCATTCTATTTAGTTTAAACACTTATCTTCTTTTTTTTCATCTCTGATTTTCCCTCTTCATTATCAACATCTTCTACCTTGCCCTCCTCATCCTTTTTGGAAGCTTGCTTTTGTCGGTCAAGCTATTAAAACAGATCTTGCCAAGAGCAAAATAATATCCAAATTCAGTAATAACATGATGAACTCCACTACTATTTCCTCCATCAGCACTAACGGTAGTACCACCTCCACAATATGCCAACTTAAGGAGCTAATTTATCAAAGAACTTAAAAAAGCTAATATAAGTAGTACAATTTATTTTAGAAAGAGAAAGATGTGATTATTAAGCATTTATGATGATAAGATATTCCTCCCAGAACAAAAGGATCAAAACCTTCCACACCGCACGAAGGATTTACAGGTGACTTCTCATTAATCCATAAGGATCGAATACCCATATTTTAGGACCGTACATACATATTACGTGAAATGCACCAAATCAAAGGAAGCTACCGCGGAGGAGTGATTAATAGCATGAAGTGTCTTCTGAAAGTAATCAGTCATGACGCTATGATGAGGGCAAATATATAAAAAAAATTTCTGTTTTCTTTTTTCATATTGTATTTTAAGAAATAATCTAAAGTTTCCAAAAAGTTTTAAATCAAAAATTTCCGAGTTTGGAATGCAACGAAAATCGTGTTAGAGATAGATTTTTGGAGAGAGAGAGTATGATAACGAAAATCAATTGATTGCAAATTGGCACTGTACAATTTCATATTATTTACGAATCTGCCATCAATTGGCACTGTACAATTTCTTATTATTTACGAATTTGCCATCCCTTTTTCAATCAATTTAATTTCTCTCAATATTTACTAAATTGCCGTCCAATTGTAAATATTATCTTATTTAATAATTTACCATTTCGTTATCCACCGCAAATTGAATGTCATTCATTAAATTGCAAATATAATTTAATTTCAATTAAATTACATCTTCTTCTTTTTTTTTTTCAACATCCAATTCAATTTAAATTGAATTTCCAAGTTCAATCTAAATGGATTAAACTGCAATTTTAATTTTTTTTGTAAAACCAAATATAGATATAAATAGTCCAATTTAAACTAAAACTATATATTGCATCTCAACTTTAAAATAATATAATTAGACAATTCAATGTAACTCAATCTTTTTAAAAACAAAATTCCGATCCATTTTCTACTCAATTTAATTTAAATTGTAATTTTAGTCTTTTTTTAATTACATATAGATTTAATTAACCTAATCTAATTTCAAATCATACATTGTATCTCCACTTTAAACTAATATCTTTTAAAATAATACATAATTGAATTTAAAATCAAAACTTTATAAATGCCGCAAATCATGTTAAATGTCTCCTAATTTATTCCAAAGTTATCCCTTTCTCATTTAAAAAACATTTTCTATTATTTTATAGATATATTCAACCACTGATTTCAATGAATTTGCAATTCAATACAATTTTACATAAAATTGATCCTTTTGACCTTACAAGTTTTAATCCATTTTAATGATATTGTTTTTTCTTCTTTCTCTTTTAATGTCTTTTTCGGTCTTAATTATTTGCTCATGTTATTTCTTTTCTATTTACCGCTAATTCTATGTAAAATCGTAAGATTGACAAATTGACAAATATAGTCTCAAATCTTTGTGCGATATTTGTCATCAATTCTTATTTTGAAGTATTTTGATCCCAAACTAATTGATTTTGCGATTTTAATCCCACCATTAATTTTTCCGTCAATTCGACCGTTAATTAAAAAAATTAAATCTAAATTCTATGTTTTATGTCAACTAAATTCAATTTTGATGTTTATTCAGTTAAGATCTTGAAGTTGTGGTTGAGGTTGTGTTTGAACCTTTCAGAATCGGATTATGATTGTTTTGCAGTATTATACTCCATCCATCCTGAGATTACTGACATATTTTCCTAATCGGGTTGTCCCGCTATTACTATCCTCTTTTCTAAAATATTAAAAAGTACTCTTAAACAAAAAATGAAGTAGGTCCCTTCTACTTACTACTCATCCCCACATTATCATACTCTCTCTCTCTCCAAAAAATTATCTCTAACACGATTTTTGTTCCATTCCAAACTCAGAAATTTTTGATTTTAAACTTTTTGGAAACTTTAGATTATTTCTTAAAATAAAAAAGAAAAAAGAAAAAAATGTATATATTTGCCCTCATCATAGCGTCATGACTGATTACTTTCAGAAGAAACTTCATGCTATTAATCACTCCTCCGCGGTGGCTTCCTTTGATTTGGTGCATTTCATGTAATAGGTATGTACGGTCCTAAAATATGGGTATTCGATCCTTATGGACTAATGAGAATCCACCTGTAAATCCTTCGTGCGGTGTGGAAGGTTTTGATCCTTTTGTTCCGGGAGGAATATCTTATCATAATAAATGCTTAATAATCACAACTTTCTCTTTCTAAAATAAATTGTACTACTTATATTAGCTTTTTTAAGTTCGTTGATAAATTAGCTCCTTAAGTTGGCATAATGTGGAGGTGGTACTACAGTCAGTGCTGATGGAGGAAATAGTAGTGGAGTTCATCATGTTATTACTGAATTTGGATATTGTTTTGCTCTTGGCAAGATCTGTTTTAATAGCTTAACCGACAAAAGCAAGCTTCCAAAAAGGATGAGGAGGGCAAGGTAGAAGATGTTGATAATGAAGAGGGAAAATCAGAGATGAAAAAAAAGAAGATAAGGAAATTTATTATGATAGTTAACCTAAGTTTATTGAGTTAGAAGATATTTCATGCGTCTTAATTTTCTAAAAGTAAGATATTTTATTTCTTGGCACCATAATGGCAAAATTCCGTGCATAGCACGGGTACTGGACTAGTATATATAAAGCCCGAGTTGCAATTTCCTGTTCAATTTGCATTTTCCAGTTATTTACGATTTTGCCACCAATTTCAATTTTCCACTATTTACGATTTTGCCATCAATTTCAATTTTACCATTATTTACGAATTTACCACCAATTTCAATTTTTCACTATTTACGAATTTGCCACAAATTTTAATTTTTTATTGTTTACGAATTTGCCACTCAAATTAGCATTTTTCAAAAAAAAATAATAAAAGCCCCACTTGCAATTTTCCTTTCAATTTGCATTTTTCATTTATTTACGAATTTGCCATCAATTTCAATTTTTCCACTATTTACAAATTTGCCATCAATTTCAATTTTATCATTATTTACGAATTTACCACCAATTTCAATTTTCCACTATTTACGAATTTACCACAAATTTCAATTTTCTACTATTTACGAATTTGCCACTTAATTTAGCATTTTCAAAAAAAATAATAAAAGCCCTAGTTGCAATTTTCCCTTCAATTTGCATTTTTCATTTATTTACGAATTTGCCACCAATTTCAATTTTCCACTATTTACAAATTTACCATCAATTTCAATTTTACCATTATTTATGAATTTGCCACCAATTTCAATTTTTCCACTATTTATAAATTTGTCACAAATTTCAATTTTCTACTATTTATGAATTTGCCACTCTATCTATTATATATATAAAGCCCCAGTTTCAATTTCCTGTTCAATTTGCATTTTTTAGTTATTTACGATTTTGCCACCAATTTCAATTTTTCACTATTTACGATTTTGCCATCAATTTCAATTTTACCATTATTTACGAATTTACCACCAATTTCAATTTTTTCACTATTTACGAATTTGCCACAAATTTTATTTTTTTACTATTTACGAATTTGCCACTCAAATTAGCATTTTTCAAAAAAAAATAATAAAAGCCTCCGTTGCAATTTTCCCTTCAATTTGCATTTTCCATTTATTTACGAATTTGCCATCAATTTCAATTTTTCCACTATTTACAAATTTGCAATCAATTTCAATTTTATCATTATTTACGAATTTACCACCAATTTCAATTTTCCACTATTTACGAATTTACCACAAATTTCAATTTTCTACTATTTACGAATTTGCCACTTAAATTAGCATTTTCCAAAAAAATAATAAAAGCTCCAGTTGCAATTTTCCCTTCAATTTGCATTTTTCATTTATTTATGAATTTGCCACCAATTTCAATTTTCCACTATTTACAAATTTACCATCAATTTTAATTTTACCATTATTTACGAATTTGCCACTTAATTCAATTTCAACTTTCCATGTTTTACGAATTTGCCATTCAAGTTTTATTAAAATTAATTTCTTATTTTCTAAGTTGCCATTTCAATTTATTTTCAACTGATTTGCATCTCCAGTCAATTTCAATTTAGTTTCCTAATATTATAATTCCTCTCAAATTGAAGAGTAAATTTAGAACTAAGCACTGCAATTTTTACAATCCAACCTTCTGTCCACTTTTTAACACGAACTTTCCAATTTTCAATTAATTAAACATATCTTGATTATTTAAGAATTTGTCATTTCTGCATATTTTAATTTTTGATTATTTACACCTTATTTTTTCTCTCTTCAGTGATTTATTAAATATTGATTGTAGGTGAGTTATTTGATTGTTAATATACATAATATTAATATTATCATAACTATATTTAATAATATTATAATTACATATAACATACTATTTATAATTAACATATAAGATATTTGTTATATAATATAAATAAGAATAATATATCATATTAATAATATATCATATAATAATCGTTTAGTTAACATTCTTCTAAAATGTACATTTAGATTGATATACCTTCGATTGGCTTAGAAATGCGACGATGTTGATATCTTATTCTCATTTAATTTTCAGGTGCTGAGAATTTGGACATTTATGTGATCAAGCACATTAGAAAGTATGATATTACTCTTTTGTTGAGTGCCATAATGATGTTTATGTTTGTGAACTTGGTAAATGCAAGTTGATATTCTTAAAATCTGTAGTTTTATGTTATATTTGAGAACTATGGTCGATTACACACACTACTACGACAATTCATGTTGCATTGTCAAGTACATCAATAGCTTCAACAAATCAATATGTGGCTGAGTTTCATTACTATTGCGACTTTTTGTTGAGATTAATATAACAAAATCTTTTTATTGCATATACATTAACAACATCATCTACAACTATTGGAATAACATTGCAAAAGCTAATTGTCTAAAATTGCTCATAAATATAACACGAGCTTATTTTATTGGTTATGATATCTGTAGGTAGAAGGTTGAAAGGCGAGTGCCTTTTCAATCAATTTGCATTTTCCATCTATTTATAAATTTGCCATTGCATTTCAATTGTAATTTGAGTTTTATTTGTCAATTTGCCACCGAATCCAATTGAACCAGCCGCAATTTCCACCGCCTTCCTTATTAATATAATAAACTGAACTCAACACATATTCTCATTCGCTATTCGATTCAATTGAAATTAATATCCTATTTACAGATATGCCATTGCTTTTTTTATTGCCGATTGAAGAGGTAATTTCGAAGAATCCAATCAATATTTATGCATTTGCCATCAACTCATATTTACGAATCTGCCACTGTCTTTTCGTAGCAATTACCCCGACCTTTTCTAACCGCCTTCCATTTCTCTCTCTCAGATTCCTCCATCAGATCATTCGTCTTCCTCTTCGTCTTACCGCCCGACTCTTTTTCTTCGAACTCAGCTAATCAGGCTGGTCTATTTTCCTCGAATCATTTTCTTCCCTTTTTGTTGTTGTTTGCCCATTATGCATTAATTTTCTTGATTTATTATGTTGTATTACTTTTATCAGATTTCTTTGTTGTCTTATTTTTGTTTTCTATCGGTTTACCTTTGCAGATTAACAACGTATCTAATGTAATTTAATTGTGTTTTTTGCTTTCATGTTGTGATTCTTCATCTTATCATGTGAAAGTGAATGATGCATAATTGTTACAGTTTTGAACTTATATCTACTACTCCTAAATCAAATTTGTTGGTGTTTTGTATGAGGAAGG
Source organism: Lavandula angustifolia (assembly GCA_028984105.1). Taxonomy (NCBI): domain Eukaryota; kingdom Viridiplantae; phylum Streptophyta; class Magnoliopsida; order Lamiales; family Lamiaceae; genus Lavandula; species Lavandula angustifolia. The sequence goes on from CM054826.1 coordinate 3,425,866, forward strand.
ATCAACAATTTATCGTTGATTACACTAGAATAGTGCACGAATAAAATATTCGGTTTCATCACTCTAGATTCAATTGAAACGATTCATAGCAACATTGCTTGCAATAAATTTTTGAAAATATATTTTGGTCAAATTCTAAAATGTATTATATATATAGAGTAAAAACGAAATTATAGAGCATGAAGTGTAAAATGCACTTTATTGAAATCATCCCAGCAACATAAGAGACGTCAACACAAATTAACCAACGTTTTAGAAAATTTCGTCTATTTTTTCTCACAAACTAACCAACATTTTAGAAAGTTTCGTCTATTTTTTCTCTCAACATTGAACATAAAAGTTTTTGAGAAATACATTAACTTTTTCATAAATATATTAGTAAACACTGTTTGATATGTAAGACGGACAACATACATGCAGTCAATATTAATGTTAGACAACAATATAGAAACTCCTCTATGTAATCAATATCAATAATAAACATAAAAAGAGAATGAAACATTTTACACTATTTAATCACAAAAAAATTGACAGCACAATATGAAGGAATAATAGGTTTATAGTAAGGCTACCTTCCTCCTGGTGTGTTGTCGCGGCTCCGATTGTTGCTCCTGTGTCAGATCTTCTGGTCTGTATCCCGGCCTTTTTCTTCCTCTGGGTGGTCAGAGATCTGAAGAAAATAAATTTATAACTCTCTCTGTCCCTCACGTTAATCTCGAAAATTAAGAATGAAATTGTATGAGTTTCTGAACAGAATACTAATATATATAGGCTTCAAAAACCTATATATTATTAATATATTTGTAGCCCATTAATTTAATTATATTCCAATGGGCTTCTATAAAATCAGCCCATAATATAATTAATTAATTTATTGGGCTACTAATATTTATCAATTAATTGGCCCAGCCAATTAATTCCAGATAAATAACATTATTAAATAATGTAAAAATACATTAATCCATTAATAATGAATTCGAGAGATAATAAATTACTAGGCAACTAATTGGGCCGGATCGGGGATCCAATACAAGAAATAAAAGTTGGGCCTCCAATTAATTAATTATCCATGCTCAGCCCAGGAAGCAAAATTAATTAATTAACACGATTCATTCCACTAGAGAATCCGTGCCGACTTACCCCTTTATCCCAATTTGAGCAAGGGCTTGTATTTTAGACTTAATCGATCTCCGTATTTAAGATAGAAATATCCGTTAATTAATTAAGCTCATTTGACCGCTTAAATTAATTAACATCTTATATTCCTGAGTAGTACCACTCGGCCTTATTAACACACTGAACTTAATCAACCGGCCGGGTTTAGTGTGCTAATCCTTTCGAGTTTCTCAGGGGATATTATCAACCCATTTTACTAGGATACGGATGCAAGATACAGACAACCGGCCTGAGCCACAAATAACTACTAACACCCAAGATACGTAGATCCCATTGCTCATTTGACGTTCACCATAGTAGGTCAAAGTGATAGATAGCCAAATGCACTCGATCAAGTCTTACCAAGCTTAAGATCGGCTAAGTCACCGAGATCTTGGTTCTCCACTAAGGTCGGTTAGGAGAACACATCTCACTGTGATCCTTCAATACACCACCTTAAGTGTACCGGTAAAGACAAACGACTAAGACAAGCCACTTCTTATCTAAAGCTGCACTTAAACCGACAATTTCATCCTTAAGTTGTCTCATTTGTGTTAACTTGTTTATATCTTGTCGGTTCAACCAATTTGTGTTGTCTTACGTGATACCCGACACACCACACAAATCTAACTTTTATACAAGATAAAGGATAACATGTGCAAATATACATATTTATCGAGATAAGAGAATAAAACAGTGGTAAGGACAAAAACACATTGTATACAAGCATAAAAGTGCTTCCAGGTATACAAAATCCCAACAATTCTCCCACTTATACTAAAGTAAACTTTTAGTATACAATGTGTCTATATCTCGGCTATCTAGGTACAAACTAGTACCCGAGCTATATCTTAGCTATCTATCCTATCTATCACGACATCTTCTCCCACTTATACAAAAGTTTACGTAGTCCTAAGTGGGGCATCTCTACCATCCCAAAGCCACGAACATGCTTCTCGTAAGCCGGGAGTGGTAAGCTCTTCGTGAAAGGATTAGCTAGGTTGACTTCGGTTCCAATTTTGTCAATCACCGTGTCACCTCGATTTACGAATACTCGTATAATATGGTACTTCCTGTCTATGTGTTTAGACGCCTTGTGAGATCTAGGTTCCTTAGAATTTGTCATTTGCACCCGCATTATCACAATAAATCGTGATCGCCTTAGGCAAATTCCGAACAATATAAAGATCTTGGAGGAAATTCTTGAGCCAAACCGCCTCTTTCGAAGCTTCAAGCGACCACATACTCGCTTCCATGGTTGAGTCCGCAATGCATTTACGCTTTGCACTCCTCCATGAAACGGCTCCACCTCCCAAGGTAAACACATAACCCGAGGTAGACTTCTTCTCGTCCGGACCGGTCGCCCGGAAATCCGATTCGTATAACCCAAAGACACTAGATCTGTCTGACCGGTAAACAAGCCTATAATCTCTAGTCCGTTTAAGGTACTTGAGAATATACTTGACCGCAGATCCAAGTATTCCTTTCCGGGGGTTAGGCGATATCTTGAGACCATGCCTACGGCATATGAGATATCTGCTCTTGTACAAAGCATCGCATACATGAGGCTACCGGCAGCGGAAGCATATGGTACTTGCCTCATATTTTCTATCTCTTCGGGGCGTTTTCGGGCACTCGATTCTTGGATAGAAAAATGCCATGTCCGAAAGGTACTAAACCTCTCTTGGCTTTTACATGCTAAAACGAGCAATAACGGTGTCAATGTAGGACACTTGTGACAAGCTTAACATCCTTTTTCGGCGATCTCGAATAACCTTGATCCCAAGGATGTAAGCAGCTTCACCTAAGTCCTTCATTTGAAACTGCTCGGATAACCACGTCTTTACGTCTGATAACACTTCAACATTATTGCTAATGCGAAGGATGCCATCTACGTAAAATGCAAGAAACACCACTGATCCGTTAACACAAATACGTTACACACACCTCGTTAGGACGGGATACAAATCCATAGGATTTGACTACTTCGTCGAAAAACGCCGGTGCCATAACTGGAAATCTTGCTTAAGTCCATGAATAGACTTCTTAAGCTTCCAAATTAGATGCTCTTCGCCCTCCTTCACATAACCATCTGGGTCGTTTCATGTAGATGTCCCTACCTTTTTCAAGGTGACCGTTTAGGAATGCGGTTTTGACATACATTTGCCAGATATCTAGGTTCATGTGAGCTGATATGGCAAGGAGAATCAGAATGGACTTGATCATTGCTCAGGCGAGAAGGTGTCTTCATAATCGATACCTTCTTTCTGGGTAAAACCCTTCGCCACTAGCCTGGCCTTAAACACCATGATCTCTTCATTCGGTGCTCTCTCTTTCTCTTGTATACTCACTTACTACCAATAGCATTGCAGCCCTCGGGTAGTTCGGTGATCTCGTATACATCCATATCGTTATGGACTCAAATTTCGAGTCCATGGTGCATCTACATCTCCCATTTGCTTCGTTGTAAGTCCGAGGGATCCACGGTATCTTGTTCATCCGCCAGGAGATAATCAAACGTCTCCCCGGTGAACATACCGATCAGGTGTAAATATCACCCTCCCACTACGTCGAACGGTGTTAGGAGCCGTGTTAACAGATTGTGCGAGTTACTCGTGGAGTACTATCTTGCACTATCGGTCGTTCAAGTGGAACTCGACCACCTTGTAATTCTTCAAGGATGATGTCGACTCGAGATTTATGGTTACTAGTGTAATCCTCTTCTAAGAACCGAGCGTTAGGGCTAACAACGATCTTCCGTTCTTTTAGGATCATAAAAGTATCCACTCTTTGTTTTCTTCGGATGCCCTATGAACAACATCACTTCGAACGTGATTCCAATTTATCGGCTCGCCTATTCGGCACATAAGCGGGATAACCCCAAATCCTTAAGTGGTGCATACTCGGGTTTGTGCCCGCTCCACAACTCGAAAGGGATCTTTTGTACCGACTTGGAAGACACACGATTCGGCAAGTATGTTGCGGTCTCTAGGGCATATCCCCAAAAGAAAACTAGCAAAGTTGCATAACTCATCATCGACCGAACCATCTCTAAGAGACTTCGATTCCTTCTCTCGACACACCATTCTCGCCGAGGCATGCCCGATCTTGTCGCTAGGGATGTAATCCCACATTCGTCAAGTAGTCCTTGAACTCGTTGGATAGGTATTTCCCACCACGATTAGATCGCAGTGTTTTGATTTCTTTACCTAACTTCCTCTCCACTTCTGCCTTGAATTCCTTAAAGGTTTCAAAGCAATCCGACTTGTGGTGAAGAAGGCAAACATATCCATACCACGAGTAATCGTCAGTAAATGTGACGAAGTACTCATACCCTCCACGAGCTTGTGTAGACATAGACCCACACAAGTCAGAATGTATCAAACTTAATACTTCTGTGGCTCTATAACCCTTTGCCTTGAAAGGCCTAGTCATCATCTTTCCTTCCAAACGAGGTTTCGCAAGTTGGAAATGGTTCAATCTTGGAGAGACTCCACTGATCCATATTCCACCAACCTTTGAGTCCTGTTAAGATTGATGTGACCTAGTATTAAGTGCCACAGATAAGTTTGGTTTACCTTAGAAGACTCTTTCCTCTTCTTAGGATTTGATGATAAGGAAGCAATATTAACAGAATTACGCGGTTTACAAGTAATAGTATATAAAGATCCGTTTAATGGTCCACCACAGATAAATTCATCGTCTTTCATGATAGAAACTTCACTATCAAAACTTGATTTATAACCATCCATGGTGCAGAGTTTTGAAACATAAATAATGTTTCGCCTAAACTCAGGCACATATTAAACATCTTTAAGTACTAAAACAGAACTATCAAAAGATAGATGTAAATCTCCAATGACAATTGCAGGAACTTTCGATCCATTGCCCATTGAGACTACCACCTCGCCATTGCTCAATTGCCTTTTCTGCAAGAAACCTTGCAAGGTGTAACAACATGATCAGTTGCCCCGAATCCACTACCCATTCGTGGGTAGAAGAGGAAACCAGAACAGTTTCAGTTACAAGAGCGACTCGCGTCTCTTTCTGTTTTTGCATTGACATCTGGATAATAATTCTTCCAGTGTCCTTTCTTACCATAATTGAAGAACCTTCCTTTCTTCTTTGGCATTCGCATGCCGCCGATAAGGACCGTCTTCTTACTCCCACTGCTCTTCTTGAATTGTCCACCCTTTCTGCTCTTTTTCTGGTTTCCGCCTTTCGGAGGATTCCTTGAACTAGTAGGGATATTCAAGACTTGAGCACTCTTGCCCTTTCCTATAACTTCTTTGACCGCTACCAAAGATTTGAGTGACATACTCATAATAAACTCGTTCTTAGACATAGCGGTCCTTAAACAAAAGTTCTTATAGGACCTTTGCAGAGCTTTTATTGGGAGTGGTAAGATATCTCTTCCACTTTGTAAAATTATTTAAAAAAATTGTTAAACCCATTAGGGTTTGATTGGTGAGACTGTTTAGGAACTTGAAAAATTTCGAACAGACATATCTGAAAAAATATAATTTTAAAACATGTATGAATTAATATTTGCACATAATTCGTAATTAACTATCATTGTAACCTTTTGAAAAACAATGATGTTAAAAACCTCGAACAGCTCTAAGAATTCCACTAGCAAGCCACGCAGGTGGATGTTTACTAGCGTAACCCTAAACCAAGCTATTTATCTAGCTCTTTAATTTCAATCCACGTCTAGGTTCTTGAGACGAATGAAATTAATAGTTCGATATTCTGGACCATGTCACTATTAAAAAGCGGGAAGGGACTTCGAGGGAAGTGAATTGTACCTGCGGTGACATCTAAGCATTGACCATTAATTTGACCAAATAGAATCAAATTCTTGAAATTAACATACTTACTCGAACCATGCCGCATTCAATTTGATCTAATTAGCCATCCTATTTAATTATTATCTTCTAGAGTACTCGTGTTTACTAGGCACGCAAGCCACGCAGGTGGACGTTTACGGCTTCGCTCCCACTACTCAATAATAATCAAATATTGTTTTGGAAAACTCATCTCACAAACCGGTAGCTCAAAAATGCAAGCAAGCCACGCAGTGGACGTTTACTTACATAATCTTACTACTTTCGTGTAGAGTCCAATTAATGGAGGTCCGATTAAGTGTTTAAAATCCAAATTAATGGAATCTAATTAAACATTTAATTTTAAAGTTGCTTAGTCTTTTTGTTCAAAAGGTTTGTAACGAATCATGCAATCACACATAATTCCTAAAGCATGCAATTTCTAAACGCACATAATAAAACGTGCTCGCGAAAAATAAAGCATGCTTTAATAAAGACATAAATCCTATTTACATGCTTTTCTAAGCGCAATTAATCATACAATTGCATGCTAAAGCATAATTAAAAATAAATACGCAAATAGGAAATATAAAATCGTTATCGGGCTTTAAAAACACGTAATTCCTAACTATTACATATCCCGATCATGATACAGATCTTCGAATCTGAAAACTGCTTGGAAAACTGCCGTCGCCACGTCATCAGGGGTCTGCTACGTGGCGCACACGTGGATGCTGACTCAGCTAGGGCTGACGTGGCTCGCCACGTCAGCGCACCACGTCAGCGTCTTCCTCACGCCCGTCTTCATCCCGGCCGGTTCCCGGCCGGCCGCCTACACCAGGAGGGTCGCCGCACCATGGAGATGCTGGAACCGGCCTCCCCACACCGAGACGCCGCCGGAACTGGCGCGACGTCAGCGCTGCGCGGCGCGCGACCGCCGCCGCAGCGCAGCGCGCGCCAGCGCCTTTCCCGAGCGTCTCCGGCCCTCCCGCACCGTCTCCAACCCCGCCCGACGTCCCCAGGACGTCGGATCTGTGAAGAACGGACGCCTGGAGCCGCCGCCGCGTCGCGTGCAGCGCGATAAATCGCGCCTCCTCCGCCGCGCGTTTGCCACCCAAATTCGACCTTTCCGAGCCGCGATTCGATCAATTGAAAGAGGGGAAATGATGTTGGAACACTCACGACCACCGGGTAATGGATTCCGGCCGAGATTAGTTCCTCAATTTCCCGAATTTCAAATAATTCGCCGGAACGAATTCATGGTGAGCAGCGAACTTCAGACGTCGATTACGATCGCATCCGGGACCGGATGATCCCTTGCAACCTATCGACGCGAAGCTCGTAAGACGAGGATTCCATCGGTTCAAGCCGATCGTCGAACCGATGTCGGACGCGCCGGGAATCTCCGCCGCAAGATGCGGCGGAACCCTAGATAAACTAGGGTTTTTCGCTGCGAAAAATTGATTTTCGTCGTCTCGTTTTTCGTGCCACCTGGACCAATTACAGTACAATTAAAATACAATCACATAGCATATTGATCCTATCAACTACTCGTGGATTTTCTCACGAGAAAAACGTTACAACGGGGTCAAAACAGTGGCTCGCAGACCGCCCCAAACACGAAATAAGCCCGATAACGACGAAATAAAAAACTAATTAAACAACAATCAGAGCCTAAACCAGGCTCTGATACCAATTGAAGGAATAATAGGTTTATAGTAAGGCTACCTTCCTCCTGGTGTGTTGTCGCGGCTCCGATTGTTGCTCCTGTGTCAGATCTTCTGATCTGTATCCGGCCTTTTTCTTCCTCCCGGGTGGTCGGAGATCGAAGAAAATAAATTTATAACTCTCTCTGTCCCTCACGTTAATCTCGAAAATTAAGAATGAAATTGTATGAGTTTCTGAACAGAATACTAATATATATAGGCTTCAAAAACCTATATATTATTAATATATTTGTAGCCCATTAATTTAATTATATTCCAATGGGCTTCTATAAAATCAGCCCATAATATAATTAATTAATTTATTGGGCTACTAATATTTATCAATTAATTGGCTCAGCCAATTAATTCCAGATAAATAACATTATTAAATAATGTAAAAATACATTAATCCATTAATAATGAATTCTGAGAGATAATAAATTACTAAGCAACTAATTGGGCCAGATCAGGGATCCAATACAAGAAATAAAGCTGGGCCTCCAATTAATTAATTATCCATGCTCAGCCCAGAGCAAAATTAATTAATTAACACAGATTCATTCCACTAGAGAATCCGTGTTGACTTACCCCTTTATCCCAATTTGAGCAAGGGCTTGTATTTTAGACTTAATCGATTTCCGTATTTAAGATAGAAATATCCGTTAATTAATTAAGCTCACTGACTGCTTAAATTAATTAACATCTTATATTCCTGAGTAGTATCACTCGACCTTATTAACACACCTGAACTTAATCAACCGTAGGGTTTAGTGTGCTAATCCTTTCGAGTTTCTCGGGGGATATTATCAACCCATTTTACTAGGATACGGATGCAAGATACAGACAACCAGCCTGAGCCACAAATAACTACTAACACCCAAGATACGTAGATCCCGCCGCTCATTTGACGTTCACCATAGTAGGTCAAAGTGATAGATAGTCAAATGCACTCGATCAAGTCTTACCAAGCTTAAGATCGGCTAAGTCACCGAGATCTTGGTTCTCCACTAAGGTCGGTTAGGAGAACACATCTCACCGTGATCCTTCAATACACCACCTTAAGTGTACCGCAAGAAAGACAAGCGCCTAAGACAAGCCACTTCTTATCTAAAGCTGCAGCTTAAACCGACAACTTCATCCTTAAGTTGTCTCAGCTGTGTTAACTGTTTATATCTTGTCAGTTCAACCAATTTGTGTTGTCTTCTGTGATACCCGACACACCACACAAATCTAACTTTTATACAAGATAAAGGATAACATGTGCAAATATACATTTTTATCAGATAGGAGAATAAAACAGTGGTAAGGACAAAAACACATTGTATACAAGCATAAAAGTGCTTCCAGTATACAAAATCCCAACACAATATATATAGTATGTAAAGAAAAAAATTATAACTATCAATTATGTTATTATTAAGTTGTTAGATATTTGACTTAGTTATCCTTGTGCATGTATTATCCAGAGTAAAAACATCCAACAAGCAAAAGTTATAATGTGTTATGTAAATGACTTTTCGAAATATGTTAATACACTTATGATTTTCCGGGCTGATTGGATTGTTTTCTATTTGTCTTTGGATGTCGTTTTCAAGCTATGAAAAAGATCCATTTTGAAAGCTTGGCCAAGAAAAGCAACCTTCCAAAACAGTATAGGATGACAAGGTAGAAGAAGTGTAATAAAGAGGAGAAATGTGAGAAGAAAAAGAAGATAGAGAAATTTATTATGGTTGTGTTTGGAATAGCTGAAACTTATTGATAAGTGCTTAAAGTTGTTTAAGCTACTGAATTGATAATCTGTAGGTGTTTAGAAATAAGTGCCGAAAGCTGTTGAAAAAAAAAAAAAAATAGTGTTTGGAAATGTTGTTGATAGGAGTAGCTTATTTATACTTCTTAAATAAAATGTCTATCTTGCCCCTAAAACTATAAAACAATTGTGATTTATAATAAATAAATAACATTGACAAATTAATCCTATTTATATTTATTTTTACTTTATAATTTCGATCTCAATATTAAAAATAATTAAATTAATCTATATTATTTGTAAATTTATATTATATATATTAGTATAAATTTACTGATATGATATTTTTGGTTGTTGAATAAAATAAAAATTTTATGGAAAGAAGAAATTTGAAATTAAATATACTTTAGGGTTAAATGTTATTTTTAGAATTAAATAAATTTATTAAGGATAAATTTGTCCAAAAAAAATTAATATGTCATAAGTTGTAAGTAAAAGCTACTGAAGCTGTCAATTAGCAACTTATCAAAAAACTCTAAAATTGGTACAAAATAGAGAAGTTGCAACTTAAAGCTGAGTTTCCAAACACAAAAACTACAACTTTAAGCTATAAGCTGTGAAACATAAGCTATTTTCAAACACCTCCTAAGTGTATTGACTTTGATGGCCTTCATCTATCTTAATTTTAAGGTTAAAGCAGTTTTAAATGTGGTTCTTAGATTTAGTTTATTTGTTTTTGACAATATTTTATTTGATCATCTTTAATAAAATATTTTTGAAATGTAAAATAAGAGTTACCACGAATCAAGTCATTTCCAGCATTTTTTTTAAATTAGAACAAATAATAATGAAGTAAAATAGACATATTTACAGAAAAACTAATTAAACTGCTATATGTACATATTACAGCCTAATTGGGGATGTATAGAAAACTTAATAAATTCATTCAAAGACAAAATGGTGACCAAGTAAGTTCTCCACAACAACTCTTATTTTTGTTCCAAACTTGACTATAAATCCTAATGAGGCTGTAAAGTTTTTAATAAGCAATATCAACTCGACATAAATTTGTTCTTCAGGTTAGTGCACAAGATCTTTCATTCGCCACCTTTGTTGCGTCGGTGGTAAGTTCTCTTATTTTTTATTCCCTTTTTAGGACTTTCGATTTTAGTCTCCCAAACACTTATTTTGTATACTTACGAGATTGTACAATTTATTTTTTTATTTTTCATTATTGTTTTGTTTTTAAAGGAAAATATTTGAAAGTTTGTGAAATTTTTTGTAGTTAGAAGAATTTTCAATTTGATAATTAGTAATTTTATTTTTTACATTCGCATTTTTTTCCCATGCGTAGCACGGGTGCTACCCTAGTTTCTAGTACTATCCAAATCCACATTGCATTTCCATCTCAAATTTAAGTCCAAATTCAAGATTGAATCAAGTGTTCACTTAATTCTTGACTTTCTATTAAGTAGAGATCAAGTTGATATTTGTAAAAATTAAATGTAATAGTAAAATAATTGACAAATTACGAGTTACACATGTCACATGTCATCACCTTACTAGTGGATAGAACCAAAAACACTGTACACCCTTCGCTGGTCAGCACAGGGAAGGACTCTATAGACCAAAACGGCAGCAGCCAGCAATAGAAGCTTGAGATTCATTAAAAATGGCGGCGATCGGGAGACCACTTCTTCTTTTGACTGTGTTTCTCTTCCTCGCCTTACTAGTTCAGGTACTTCTTCAGTGAACTCCTTTTCCTAATTTTCCTTCCGTACAAGTTTGAGGTCCGTCAGATTTAATTTTTGTAGCTTTTTCTCGAAGGAGAAATTATCCGTCGGAGTGTTAATTTGCTACGCGATTTATTTTGAGAAGTATGCCTTGATCTAATTTGAGGATAACTTTAATCTTTTCTCTGGCATTTGCGAGTAATTCTATGTGTTTATTTTGGTACTGCAGGCGAAGAAATCGAAGGAGGATTTGAAGGAAGTTACTCATAAGGTCTATTTCGATGTCGAGATCGATGGACAACTCGCTGGTATGGACACAATACGGTGAATCAGTTCGAATTAGGATGTGAATTTAGACGCAGCTACTTAATTTAGTTCAATATTTTTTTATCTTCCTTAAAGCATTTGCTTGTAGAATTTAGATTATGATTCAATATTAATGGTTCGAGCCTCTTTCTGCTTTTTTCAAAAAAGTTGTAGCATTCTTTCTCCTTAGTTGTGAAGTTCAGTGTTTGGCCGTATTAGGAGATCAAAACCAAATGTTTAGTGTAAGATTCCTACTAGTAATTAGGATAGCAGACTTTGCAGTTATAAGTGAATCGTGTGTCTATGATCGCGGAGGCATATGAGCTATCTTCTTTCTTTAAATTGTATGAGTAGACTATTTTCTATTTTGAAGTCTTGGACATAATAATTGTAGTTACAGTTGCGTAATGAGTACAACGGGCAATATTATACCTCATGTTACATATGTAATGCAATGCATAACTTGTTTGTCCATCAGCCTTATTCTTATCTGTGAAATACATCCTTTGTTTTCAGGGCGTATTACCATGGGTCTATTTGGTAAAACTGTTCCTAAGACCGCAGGTATACATACAGACATTATTGGATTAACACCAAACTAGTTCCTTTTCGTGGCTTGCTGATTATTTTTCCAAATTTTATTTTCTTGCAGAAAACTTTAGAGCCTTGTGTACAGGTATAATGATGCCATCCCTTTGTTTTTCTTATCTAACCATCATTCTCTCCTCTTTCAGTGAATGCTTTTACGCATGAGTTTAGCTATCTGAAGTTTCTGCTGGTATTCAGGGGAGAAGGGTATTGGTAAAAATGGCAAGCCTCTCCATTACAAGGGAAGCACTTTCCATAGAATTATACCTAGCTTTATGATTCAAGGAGGAGACTTTACTCTTGGTGATGGAAGAGGCGGGGAATCAATTTACGGGGAGAAGTTTGCTGATGAGAATTTCAAGATCAAACATACTGCACCAGGTACTAGCATTACTTACACTGAAAAATTACTGCAAACCCAAATTTTCCAATTAAAGTCTGAATTATACTGCATAGAATGATTTGCAGTTGCATTCTTTGATGAAGCAATATTGGTGTTTTGATTTATTCAGGGCTCTTGTCTATGGCAAACGCTGGGTCTGACACCAATGGTTCCCAGTTTTTCATCACAACCGTGACAACCAGCTGGTAATTAGTTACTCTTTTCTTCCCTGTTCCAAACTATCCATTTCGCCTCTAAAGTATGTTTGAACTGCGATTCCTCTCTATCTTAGCTTAATAACCAAGCACTCAGTCCAAATTCTTACTGATATCTTGTGGGTCTAGGTTGGATGGGCGTCACGTTGTATTTGGAAAAGTACTGTCTGGAATGGACGTGGTGTACAAGATGGAAGCCGAAGGCAGGCAGAGTGGATCACCAAAGAGCAAAGTTGTGATTGCAGACAGCGGTGAACTTCCAATGTAATTCCCCCTCAACACGAACACGGAGATCCATACCTCCTCTTCTTTCCGCATGCATCAGCCTAGAACTTGTAAGATGATCTGAACTCTCATCAAGTTGCTACGTTTCGGTTGAACCTTATGCTTTATGACATGACTAGTTTTCTTCGTAGTTCTGTTTTTCCGGAAATGCTTAAAGAAAATTGGGAAGTGTTGGTCATAACTACTACAATTCTTGCTTTCAACAAAACATTAATTGACAGTTTCACACACACAAAAGGAAAAAAAAAAAAAAAAAAAAAAAAAAACCTGCTCCTCTTCTGTTACAACTTAGCCAAGAAAAGTATTACTCGAACTATTTCTTTTGCTGTTAATGTCTGGCTTATTTCCTTCTTCCTGGCCTAGATAAAATCGAAGATATTCCGATATCTTCTTGTTGGGTTCTTAGCTTTTGCAGTAAGGTCTGCATGTATGGGTGCAATCATAGAGACAAGGGCCTCCACAGTATATTGGACATTCCAGTTTCATTCCTTTACACTTTCCACTTGCCCTGCATTCAGCAAATTCCCCCATCTTATAATTCTCACTTCTGAAATCCATCATGGCAGTGTGGTGCTTTCCTCTTTTGCCTGATTGCTTCTTGCATTGACATTTCCAGACCCCTGCCCCCCCTCCACCACCGCCTCCGCCACTGCTGCCGCCAGGGCCGCCCCATCCCCATCCGCATCCTCCTCCCCCGTATACCCCTCTTCCACCACCACGGATCTCAGCTATTTCCTTGTCTGGCCCTTCTGTGGAAGAGTTGTTTCTGTTTTGTTCTGCTCTAACTCTAAGTAACATTAGAGCAAACAAGAAACCTAGGATCACTCTTGATGTGTTCTCCATTGATATTTGAATTCTACTAAGCTCTTTTGGGCGTTTCTAATGGTGATGTTGCACCTTTTTATATCCAATTTTCCACTATTTTAGGGCAGCAAAGTGAGATCTATAAGGTTATATTTAGATAGTCCCTCATCTTGGTGATGAAGCTATATAACTAACAGAGCAAATAGAATGATTTTCAAGAGATGATGAGGGTGTCAGTTAAAGATTTCTTAGGTTCCACTCTTGTCCCCACCTAAACAAAAACAAGATCAAACATTTCACTCTTGCTAGAAAAATGAGGAATCTTTGTTTGAAAGACAAGGCACCCTTGTTAATTCATCATGCATCTATATTGAACGATGCATCATTTTTCAAATGAAAAAGACTTCAGACTTTGTCTCCAGCACTACATCATTCGTTTGCAGAATATCTCGTTTTCTTTTTTTGGATTGTTCTAGTAGAAGTGGCTCGTTTTAAAAAAATAGAAATTGTATGGGCTAAATTTAAATACAAAAAAGTCAAACAATATATAAACTATAGATCAATACTTTCTTAATTTTCATGCCGATCATTGCAAGTGTAAAGACAAAGATTAGCAATTACTATCTCTGTTAAAAATGACTCGTTTCTTTTTAGGGTCATCCTAGTAAAAATTCATTCTAAAAAGACCAAAGATTGTATGAATCAAATTTAACTACTAAAAAATCAAACAATAAAAACCACAAAACAACATTTTTTTAATTCTCATGCCGAAAATATTGAACCGCTTTTAGAAGAACAAGGATGGTATTTTACAATCTCAGCAGCCAAGCACCCCGGTTTCATCTTACCGTTATAGGATTCATACAACATTAGTCTAATTTTGCACGTAACTTTCCTTTTGCATTTTCAGGTCTTACAAAGGAAATAAAAGGTTGATAAAGAAATAAAAGACATAACTGCTCGAACAGAGAAATATCAGACCATAGTCTACTGGGCTACCATGTATCAAAAGCTTAGGCACCCTTAACAACACTGGGAAAGAGAGAACATAGATAAAACAGAGCATCTCCTTTTTCCCTATATATACGAAATCTACATCTCACAGTCATTTATTCCATTCACTCGTACGTGGTAAACTTAAAATGCAAGAATCATAGATTTCCCAAACGTTTACCATCCTCTCTGAGGCCCTGCATTGTGCCCATTTAACCTATCGAGCACGGCGTTGAAGTCGATAGCTTGACCGCTCTCTTCCAGCATCCGAATGACGCCAAGAACATGTTCGCTTCTGTAACCCATCCCCACCATCTTCTCAATCAAGTCGCCGTAAGGATGACCGCGCATGGGCTGAGAAGCACGAGGCGGGTTCTGCGGGGGGATGGTAGCGGGACGATAGATGTTCTGTTGGAACTGAGGTTGTGGAGGCGGGTGATGCACTGTTGTTCTTCCGGATTCGCCATCATAAATCATGTAAGCGTTTCCGGGAGGAAGCTGTGCCGATTGTGCTGCATAGCCAGTGTTGAATTGCTGTGCTGGAGTTTGTTGTTGAATGGGTCTGGCAGGAGAAGTGTAGCCATAAGGTAGTCCATCAGAACCTCCAGAACCGGGTCGGGATGCTGCTGCAGAAGAGACCTGCATAGGCATTTCGGCAGGAGACTGATTCGGTTGACCGGGTAGATAGGAAGAGTAAACCATTGGAGAGGAGGCTCTGATCTGCGGTGGCATAACCGATTGTTGAGGCTGAACGGGCTGCCACTGCTGCTGATACGGAGGTAACTGCTGAGGCTGGGAAGGCTGTGGTGCCATCCTAGAGAAATCCTGAACTTGAGATTGAGGCGGGAGGTACGGATTCTGAGGTTGTTGGGATGGAGTTTGTATATTGGTCATTTGTTGAGGAGGCAAGGCATATCCCTGTGCTTGTGTCATTGATGATTGCGGTGCGACTGAAGGCTGCTGGTGCTCAGCCTGCCGAGCTGGGAGAGAGGGCTGAGGAGCTACTTGGTGAGGTAGTGCAAGTGCCAACTGCTGATCGTGGAAATCTGATGAGTTGTCACTGTTTTTGGGTTCAGAAGCGGGTGCAGGAGATCTCTCCTCATTCTGTTGTTTAGTACTAGCTGAAGCAGACTCCTTTTGAGCAAGCTGAAGTTTCGCCAACTCCTTCTGAGTATCGACTAGTTCCTGCTTATCCCTTAAGATCTGCACAGACCTGTGCACCTGTATTCAATTTATTAGTTCAGTCAAAAAGGATGGATAAGACTCATAAAGACTTAGTAAGACAGAACATTCCCCCATCCAACCGATAAAATCCATATATTGACATATTTTAGCATACATATCTCATCTTAGTATGTCTAGGACTGGTTGATACAATTAAATGCAGAAACAATATAATTTAAACAAACTAATCTATTCAAGAAACAAAAACTACCAATTTGTGACAGTATAAACAGTATGCAGTATCCAAAATATCCAACTACGTACATATTCTTGGGACTAAAAATTTGAAAACAAAAGTATTTTAACTTCAATTTCCATAAAAATGAAAAATCAACAACAAAGTTTGTATGTGCGTGTTATTGATCTCTCCGGAAATGAAGAAAAGTGGGGTAGGAACCAACACATAATAGGACAGACAAGTAGGAAGAACATAGCTAACCATTTTATAAGTGATTTATGGCATATAAAAGAAGCGAAAAGTAAAATAAATGGAAACACACACCTCTTGGACATGCTTGTCCAGCAATCTGAGCTTTGACTCCGACTCTCCATGATCACGAACCCAGTCAGACCGCAGTTCCCCAACTGATTTGTCAAGATTGTAACAATACAACTCCAACTGCGACAACCGTGAACTAATTCCCTCAAGAAAACGCATGATATTGTCAGTGTATTTCTTCATGGTGTTCTCGACCGTGAAGATGACATCTTGATTGAATGAAGATTCCTCAGGCGTGCTATAAGCCGGTGAAGGAAAAACAGATGATCTCGCCATTCTGCTTTTGCTAAATTCCTGATTAATTCAGAGCAGAGACTAGTTATAATGCTTGATCAGTCTTATTCCAAAAATCAAATGAATACAAGCTAATTGTAAGCTTATCAGAAACGGCCGAGCAAAAACAACATACTGCAGAGTAGGCATTTTAGTCCATAGAACAAGTAATCTGGATTCAGGATTTTAAATTCCTATATATAAATCAAAGCAAGGACTAAAATATATCCTCTACTTTTCATAATTTTAACCAGAAAACTTCATTGACAGTTTATCTGATTGCTCCATCAATAAAAAATAAACACAAAAATTACGAATAAGAATGTCCGGCAGCAAAAAAAAATTCAAAAAAGGAAAAAATAAATTGTATATGAGGTAGAATCTAAAAGGAACATGTTCGATTAAAACTCCAGACTGATCGATCTCACCAAGAAGTAAGATCGGGACAAACACAATATTAACTTCAATTTACAGCAAATCCTAAATCAAACGATAGAGAGAATTGGGATAAACAGAATATTAACTCCAAATAAAATAAAGCAATTACCTTGGCGGAGATGGAAGGATCGGAATGGATACCATTATTCCCATCCTGATTTCCGTAATCCTCATGTGAGCATAGAATATCATCGGAGCCGAAATCGAATGAACTCGAGTTTGTAGCGCGTCCTGCAGGCCCCGATGCCATGGCTGAGTAGGGTTTGTAGAGAGAGAGAGTTGAGAGAGAAGAGAGAGTATTGTTTTGCTTAGCTTGAGAACAATTGAACTGAAATTTGGAAAATAATGAATTGGAGTAATAATATTTTTATACGTGCGCAAGAATAGAACCCATGCCTTTTAAGCAGAATATAAATTCTTGTTTTCGTGAAGATTAATTAATACTCCTTTAGAATAGATAAATTAGAGCATCTCCAACAGATGCTCTATAATACAGTTAAACGCCATAGTCCAAAGGCACCCGTAGAATTATTTCCACACGGTACTACTACCGTGTTAGTAGTACCAATAATTTATTTATTTTTCTTTTTAATGTGTAATTTAGATTAGTTTTATAATGATTGTTATATTTAATTACTGATGTATTTAATGAAATGTAATTTATATTTTAATTTATTTTAGGTTTATTAATTATTGTTATATTGAAATAAAAAAAATAATGTAAAAACATAAAATTTAAAACAAGTTGTTACATAAATTACATAATAATATTAAAATTACACTAGCATAAAAATACAACAACACTAATAAATTAAGGAGACAAAGCAATCTAGTAAGCTCCAAAATCGCTATCCGAGCCTCCAAAGTCGCTTCCGGATCCTCCGAAACCACTTCCAGATCCTCCAAGATCTGGAAAATCACCTCCAAGCGCTGACCGTACTTCTCTTTTCATAATTATTTTTTCTTGTTCATTCTTGAAGTAATTTCGCCGAATAGGATCAGAAATGTTGTCGGTGTCTATCATTAAAATCTTATTATCTGATTCCCACCTTTGAAAATCAAGAGCTCTATTCTTTGCTTCAGTAGCTTTGTTCTTTGCTTCAATCTTCTGCATTTGTAATAGCATAATATTCTCTCTTCTTGTGGATGAGTTCTCCATTAATTCTCCAATTCTCTTATTTCCTTGTTCGATTGCTTTCAAAACACCCGACATATCTTCATGATTTTTCCTTTTATTTTTTATTTTTTTAACACCATCTGGACGTTGTGATGGTCCAGAACCACTACCACTACCGTCACTTAAATTGATACTAAATGAGGAAGGCAACCCATTAGGTGAGATAGGAGATTCCGGTAGAGTGTCTGATCGGAAGGAAGACCTTTGTTTTCGAGAACTTTGTGGATTGCAATCAAACTTTGCAAAATCTTTCATAATAGGCCACACATGCTCGAACTTAAATCCTTTTGGAAATTTATCATCGTCTGCCATCATTTGTTTTGCACGAGTAAGCTGCATAATTAATAAAAACGTGTTATACTTAGTAAAAGAATTAAAAAACAGGAAACCAAATAATGACTCGTCCTTACAATATCATGTTCAGAAGCTTCGCTTGGATTGAGAGCTTCTATATGTTGTATACAACATTTGAAAAATTTAACAGAGCTCGTAATCGATTGCATGCGAGTTTCAAGTGATCTAGAGCTTCGGTCAGCCATATTTGAAGAAAGTTTTTCTGAATTGTAGAACTCCGTAATACGAATCCACAATTGAGTTGATTTTTGGTATATTCCCGTTACTGGATCTTTGGATATTTCCAAGTAACAACGACAAAGATGTTTATCTTCATCAGTTGTGTAATTGGGATTTCGAGATGAAGCCATATGTTTTTAAAGAGAATAATTGAAATTGAAAAGAGTGTTGTGTGTGATAAAATGTGTTGGAAAAATCTCATATATATAGAGGAAAATATTATCCGGATAGGATTTGGGTTGGATGGTGCAGATTTTAAGAAAATCTGAATGAATGGTGATGATTTATTGGCCCGATTTTGTAGTTGAATGATTTGTTGGCCCGATTTTCGAGAAGGTTAATTTGATGGTGGATAGATGTCTACAAAAAGTTGAATAGGTCTGCAAAGCTTATACAAAGCCTGTACAAAAACATGGGGGTTCTGTTTCATATTGGGGTCTCTACACGTAATTATTGATGGGATGGGTCTCTGCACACTATTATTGTAGGTATGGATCTCTGTAAAGTGATGGGAAGCCTGCAAAGTGATGGGCATGCGATGGGAAGCCTGCAAAGTGATTAATCAACATCTCTCTCTCTCTCTCTCTCTCTCTCTCTCTCTCTCTCTCTCTCTCTCTCGTCAACATCATCTCTCTCTCTCTCTCTTATCAACATCATATCTCTTGTCAACATCATATTTTTCTCTCTCTCGAATTCATTTTGAAAAGTTGTAGATCAAGTTGCATTCTCTATTTAAGATGTTGCATTCTTCATCTCCAAAGCGATTCATCTCTTCAGCCCACTTACTAGCATGACTACATTTTCATCTTCTAACTCGAGTTCATCGGATGAGCTTGAACAATTCATCATCGAATGCGATGATGAACATCAAATCATGGGTCAACATATTTTGAATAATAATATCATCGTAGCAAATATTATCGGATCACAAGCCGCAAGACGCCACGGAGGCTCGGTTCACGGTCACGGGGATGATCCACCGTGATCGAGAAGGAGCGCTCATCGTCTATTCAATGACTATTTTTCGAAAATCCAACATTCAATGAAGGGATGTTTCGTAGACGTTTTCGAATGTCTCGGAGTTTATTCCTTCGAATTGTTGATGATGTCAACAATCATAATAGTTGGTTCGAGCAACGCCGAGATCGACTTGGAAGATGGGGATTGTCCTCACCGCAAAAAATAACTGTTGCCTTTCGGATATTGGCGTACGGGATCCCCTGCAGATGCTACCGATGAGTACATCAATATCGGTGAGTCCACCGCAATTAAATGTGTCAAGAAATTTTGTCGTTCCATTGTGGAAATATATTCGGATCGGCATCTTAGATCTCCCTACTGCTAGTGATGTTGCTAGGCTACTTTATATTGGTCAACAACGTGGCTTTCCGGGAATGTTAGGTAGTCTAGATTGTATGCATTGGAAGTGGAAAAATTGCCTCTACTCGGTTGGGGCAAGGCTCGCACGCAGTCGTAGTGGATCTCCATCAATAATTCTTGAAGTCGTTGCTGATTACGACCTTCGGATATGACATGCATTTTTTGGTATGCCAGGATCCAATAATGATATTAATGTGTTGAAAAGATCTTCTCTTTTCAGGGACCTGGCTAGAGGTATTACTTCACCCGCACATTATGTTATAAAAGGTAAAGAGTATAATGTGGGGTATTATTTAGCTGATGGAATATATCCAAAGTGGTCCACACTTGTGCAAACTCTTCAAGAACCGCGTAGTGCAAAAAAGAAGCATTTTGCAAAGCAACAAGAATCGTGTAGGAAAGACGTGGAACGGGCATTTGTAGTTCTTCAAAGCCGATTTGCAATTATTGCAAATCCAGCTCGATATTGGAAGAAGAAACATTTGAATCATATAATGAAAGCATGCATTATAATGCATAATATGATTATTGAGAATGAGCGAGATTTGTCTGCACCAATTGAAGATACAAGAGAAGTGCCAACTCCGGATATTGAAATGATATCAACTGAAACATGTCGTTATCAATCTTATTTTGCACGTTATAAGAAAATGATAGACAAAACGGCACATCTTGCTCTTTGTGATGCATTAATTGATCATATGTGGGAGGAGTATTCAAATTCAGAAAATTATGATATGTAATATTAGTTTTTCTATTATATCATGTAATTGTTGGATTTGTGCTTTTAAAAGTCTTGTGTATTCTTAATTTTATTATTGTGGAAATAAATTAATTGTTTTATAATTATTTAAATATATTTTTACTTATTTAATTTTTATTTAAAATTTTATTTAGTGAGATTAATACAAAAATAAATATATTTAAATATATATAATATTATATAATTAATAAACATATTAATAAACATATTAAATTAATAAATAAAAGAATCAAAATAGAATATTCCATTGTAGAGTTAAATGTAGAGTTAACGATTGGAGATTAATTCGGAAAAAACTCTACATTCAACTCTACAATAGTGTGGAGGGAACTCTACAATAGAGTTCCCTGCTCTCGAAAGAGGGAACTCTATTGTAGAGTTCCCTCCACACTATTGTAGAGTTGAATGTAGAGTTTTTCCGAATTAATCTCCAATCGTTAACTCTACATTTAACTCTACAATAAAATATTATATTTTAATATTTTTTATTATTAAATTAATATACTTATTAATGTTGTATTGATTATCTAATATTATATATATTTATTTTTATACTTAATTTCACTTAAAAAATATTTTTAGATAAAAAAAATATTAAAAAAATATTTAAATAATTAATTTATTTCCACAATAATAAAACTAACAATACACAAGCACAAATCAAAAAATTACATGATATAATAGAAAAACTAACATTACATATGATAATTTTTAAATAAATTATGTTATAAAAAACATACTAAAATTATAATGCAAACAAATATTATGTTATTGTTGTATAACAATTTATAATTTTTAAATTATATTTTTTTGATTTTATTGTGAAATAAAAAAATAACGATTAAAACATTATTAAAACAAATTCAAATACAAAGAACCCCTCTATATATACATTCCTTTTGTAAAAATTGGAAAACAAAAGAAAAATATTAATAAATTAACAAAATTCAGCCAAACAAATATAAAAATCACAAAAAGAAATAATAATAAAATAACACCCAACATAGAGATAGCGGGATGAACAGTGGCACGGCTCTACTACCGTGTCACTATTGATTTCCTCTTATGTAGAGTTACTTGCCGTGCTTTGTTGGAACACACCCCTCCTTTAGAATAGAGTTTTACTCTATTGTAAAGAGCCTCTTGGAGATGCTCTTAGGGGGGAGAAAATGGAAAAGTATGGAATAATTAATTAATTTTTTATTAAATTAGGATTGAGTCGTAAATAATGGACTATTCTAATTTAAAAATTGAGTTAGAAATAATGAAATAGATGAAGTGTTCTTTAAAACAATAAATTAAACTATAATTCCCTTCCAAAAAATAAATTACCTCCAACAAACTATCTCAAATGAAAATTACGGAATAATATTTGATATAGAGTACTAATATTGTTTAAATAATAATTTATTTTGATCCCGATATAGATCAATACAACAAAATAATATTCAAGAAAGTAATAATTTTTTTAAATGAATATATTTTTTCGGTGTCAATGCTATTACTTTAGTAAGGTTTAACGGTACTTTCATTAAATTAAATCCATCAATCACACCCACAATAAAAAAAAACTCTTTGTTGATTTCGGATTATGAAATATGAGATTGTGGGTTAGAAGATTCAAACTGTCTAATTCCAATTTTCTAACAGGGCCATCAATAATTAGGATTGAGTTGAGTTCAAATTTTTAAGGTCCAACAAACTAGACCTTATTAACTCGATTCCATAGCTCAAGGACTTTAGGTTAATTTAATTTGTTTATTCTATCCCGAAAAAAGAAAAAAAGCGTTCAAAACATAAATCTAGTTTATCATAGTTGACCCCAAAACTTACGGCAAGTAACAAAACAATAATAGTGAAATGAACCGCGAATAATAAAGAGAAAATAAATCAAACACAAAAAATTTACGGTAATTCATACATATATAAAAATTAAATAAATAACATGGGAAAATTCGGACACTCAATGACTCGAAAAATGACGAGCTAGGAGCAATTTAACCCCCTATGATTTCGATAAGGTGTAATTTACCTTCCTATGGTTTAAAAAGGTGCAGTACACCTCGCTGTAGTTTTTATTTCAGTGCACATTGCCCCCTACATGTTATTTTGCCCGATTTGCTGCTTGTTTGGACAAACATACCTTAAGTATATTATACATATGTTAAGATGATACCATAAATATTAAGATAAAAACTTATTAAACCATGATGTGATCTTGTAATTGTATTCACTATATTTAAGCGGAGGGAGTGGATTGCACCAATTTGCAAATTACAAGGAGGCTTAGTGCACATATGAGAAATGATAGGGAGAGAT
This sequence comes from Lavandula angustifolia, assembly GCA_028984105.1. Taxonomy (NCBI): domain Eukaryota; kingdom Viridiplantae; phylum Streptophyta; class Magnoliopsida; order Lamiales; family Lamiaceae; genus Lavandula; species Lavandula angustifolia. Next base: position 3,449,252 of record CM054826.1, read on the forward strand.
TTACACCTATGTAAAACCACAGGAAGATGAATAGCAATTCTGTGTAAACCATAAGGGGACTTGGTACACCTTCTGAAATCATATGGTGAAATTTGCACCTAAATAAAACATAAGGAGGTTAGTTGCTAGTAACAAAAAAAAAAAAAAAAAAAATGACGGTTAAATGAGTTGGGCCTTACTAATTTATTTTTGCACTCTCAATTTTATCATAGACAGCCACGTAGAGTATAATTACCAAACCCAACAAATTATCATGACAATTGTACCTGGGGTTCGTTGCGTTTCCTTGTGCGCCTCCGCCACTGCAAAGTTGTGAGTAGAAAATTGGAAGACTGAAAGGGGAGGAAATGGATCGAGTACCCGCCGCAAACGGCCTCTCTTTCCGGGTCGGCTTCACCGGCCACAGCGGCCACCTCACAGTTGAACCTCTGCCGCCCATCGACCGCCTCCACGATCTCCCCGACTTCGTTTTCGTCAGTATTACTTCTTCAATTCAATCAGCTAGCAGTTTGAATTCTGTTTGCAATTTATAGCCGCGGAGCTCTTGACCTAGGGTTACTTTTGAAGCATCCGTTGATGCTATTATGCTTAGCATGTTCACATTTCTAATGCAGTTTCATCTTTATGCCTATTTAATGTGGTTCTGTTTTCCCTTCAAATATCTATTTAGCAGCGAATTTGAATTCTGTTTGCAATTTCTAACTGTGGAGTTATTGGCTTATTAGTTTGGAAGCATCCATGGATGCTATTCTGCTTCTAAAGTAGTTTAGTCTTTGTGCGTATTTAAGTTAATGTGGTTTTGCTTTTGCTTCGCCATCTAGTTTATGTGTTGGTGGTAATTTTTTCGTGGTTTGGAGTAGTGATTGTATGAAATTTGCATGTTTTTGGGCAGCCGCCAGCATTCCCTGAAGAAACGCCAGAGACGATAAGGGAGTATGTAAAGGACAAATATCTACTTCCGAGATTGGATGAAGATGTTTTTTCACCACAAAATGCTGGTAGACAGTGGGAATTTGACTGGTTTGACAGAGCTGAAATTCAGCCTGAACCTTCAATTCCGCGGTCTGTGATTGTTCCACGGTGGGAAGTACCTTTCAGGCGCAAAAAGAATGAAACAGAGTCGCATACATGGGAGCCTCAGTCAGTGGAGGTATGAATAGAAAACTTTCTCCTATTCTCTAGTGTAAATGGTTGTTCATTTTTTTTCCCAAGCTGGTATATTAATGTTGGGATCTGTAGATGTAGAAATGGGTCCATAACTACCCAGTTATTTACTTTCTTACGTGATCCTTACCCGGACATGGTAGTCCTTTGGGTACGCTTACGACTGACCCTGATCTATTAAGCATACAATTTGACCAACTGAAACGGGTGAATCAATTTGCTATGATTACATGTAAATGCAAAGGTGGTTCGAAATCAACCTAATCAAGTTTATAAAAATCCTTTTCTGGATTCAAGGTGTTTTCTCATAGCACCGCGAGACAGCCTTGAGGCGATCAATGCATAACACAACAACAATAAGAACATACTAACTGTCCAAACATAATGCAAATATTCTGGCTTAACGCTTACATAACCAAACGTAACATGTGACCTTTCTGAGAGAAAGTTGTGATGACAGAAGATAAACAAACATAACAAAATCATTATGAGGATTTATTTCTGCTGCACTACCAGTTCCCTTTATGATTTTGTTCTTATTATCTTTTCACCTAGAAATTCATTATGGTATTTTCAGGTGGATGTATCGGAACTGACAATTGGAGCCCAGGATTCAGGTGCTCTGCCACGTATAGTTGGACCTGCAAAGGATTTTGTGAGAGGAAGTATTAATAATCGTCCTTTTCGACCTGGGGGACTTGATAGTACCGATTCTTTGGGAAAAACTCATCCTGATGGTTCTTGTAATGGTGCATGGGCAAGTGAGCTTCTGCTTGGGGGTCCTGCACAAATCCACCCACCGGGTCTTAAAGACGGACTCGATCTGGGGGATCTCAAGGTAGTGCTGTGTAACAGTGTTGAAGGACCCAGTATCAGTCAATACAGTATTCCTACTTGTTTCATTCATCAACGATAATAATGCAACTTCAATATTTTAATATTCATAAAACTTTGAAGGCACACCCTTTGAGGTGGGAAATTTATGAGAACACAAGTCTGGAGAAAAGCACGCCAGAAGCAAGGCTGGTAAGTTGCAATACTTCAATTGTAATCCATTTAGTAAGAAAATTTCTTTCCTACATAAGTTACTATGCCTTTTGTGGACAGAACAGCAGTAGCATTCGGTCATGTCCTTTTTTTCATTTTTGACGATTTTTATGCTAATGCTAAGTGCAGAACGAGCTATCGGTGCAGTTTGATGACTTGTTCAAGAAAGCATGGGAAGATGATGTCATGAAATCTGAGGAAGATGGTTTGTCCTCCTTGTACATGTTCTGCTTTTATTTACATTTAACGAGGGCTGATTCATTGGGATTTATGTTCTTACTGAACTGAGTTTAGACTGTCTCTGCTTTATCTGATACAATCTGCCAATGTCTACCTTAGAATGGTTGGAAACCTTAATAGAGTTTAAATTTTGATCTTAAAATGAATGATAATTTCCAATTTCTGATATGCTATAGGAGTATTTTTTGGTAGAAAGAGTTTGCAAATGGTTGTGGAATTGTTCTACCTGAGATGGGAATAACTGACTACTTATGTCCATTTCCTACACTTCTTTAATTAGTTGTTTCTCAACTGAATGATGTATCCCTGATGCTTAGTTAAGCAAAATCTAATTCGGTGTAGCTTATTTACCCGTTTATTTGGTGGTAAGGGTGATGCGAGTGAAAAGAAGCGAGGAAGACTAGAAAATGTCTCGTAGTGCTTTCAGTTGTCTACGGACCCTTTTCCTTCATATAATTTCATATCAGCAACATATTTCTGCTTGAGAGTTTCCTCGAGTCTTCTTGAAGAAATTTACTTGTGTTCAGACAGCTAAAAGAGAACTTCTTATGGATATTGTGGCCTTTATTTTCACCAGTCGGTTGCACCCACATAGTAATTTTGTGTTAGTGGAACTTCCATTTACATTTGTCTCCTTAATTAAATGGTTTTAGGTCCAATTATAATCTCTTCCTCTTTCTTTAAATCTTGATATGGTGGTTGACTTCTTTCCTTAAATCTTGCTATGTTGGTCTATCAAATGAAAATTACAGCTTCTGTGTAAATCTAACGACTCAAGTCTTAACAAATACTTCTCAAGTTGAGAAATCTGTTCCAATGGTTGATCAGCTGAACTGCGGCTTCATTATGTATGCAACAAGTTTAGGATCTTATGAAGAGACACATATAGGTTCAGAAATACACGGTTGTTTTTTAGCTTACAAGGCTAATGTGACAGCTTGCTGTTCAGGTAATGTGCCAGAAGTAGAAACTCGTATGGAGTTGTCCAATGAATCTGCCCAAGCAGAAACTGAAGAACTAGTGGCTGATGACGCTTTCAAAAAAGAACATTCTATTCTAGATGAAATTTTGACTGTTGAATCATCAGAAGTAACGTTAAAATTGGAAGGAGATACAGACATTGCTCGTCAACAACATAAAGAGGTAATGGTTTCTCATGTACGCACTATTTTGCTGTGTTGTAATTTTATTCTTCTTGATTAATCAGACCAAGTCAATTATTATCTTTAGGGTTGGGCGGTTACTGGCAGCACTGAAGAAATTGTAGAACACTTTGGCGAACTTGTTCCTGACATGGCACTTAATTTTCCGTTTGAACTTGATCCTTTCCAGAAGGAGGTAATGGTCAGCACTAGATTAATGTTAACAAACTGAATCTGTGGCAAGTAATGCAAAATTGAATAAATTATCTGTAAGTTGGATCCGTTATAGTTTAACAGAATTGCGATAACATGTCCTGAATGGTGGTCTAATCTTATTCTGCTAGAATTTTATGGTCTTAATGGGTCAGGATGCTTGCACCAATCAGAAATGCTGGTTCCTTTGAAAAAAAAAATATCTATGATTATTCGAATAATGGGTTTCAGAATCTTACTGTTTTTTGTAGGTCTTTATTTCTGTCATGAAAGTTAGAATTGCACGGACTTTTTCTGAGTTGTAGGTCCATTCCTCCCGATGCTTAATTGTGTAATTTGCTGGATTGATGAATTAATCATGTTACTGAAGTACTTATCTCCTGAATATATCACAGGCCATATTTTATCTTGAAAGAGGGAAGTCTGTTTTCGTGGCTGCTCATACATCAGCTGGAAAAACAGTTGTTGCAGAATATGCATTTGCTCTAGCTTCAAAAGTATGTCTGTCATTTCATGTTTGTGTTTGTCGACTGTTTGACAATATGATTTGCATTTGATACTTGTTGTGCTTCCCTTTGATTTTGCCCCAATTAAAAGCTTTCTTTTGTAATCTTCTTGAGATTGAAAATACTTATTTTGTGGTCTGTAAAGCTTGTGAGGATAGTTTATCATAAAAGCTTTTACTCATGCAGCACTGTACAAGAGCTGTGTATACAGCTCCTATTAAGACCATCAGCAATCAGAAATACAGAGATTTCTGTGGAAAATTTGATGTTGGACTCCTAACAGGGGATGTTAGCTTGAGGCCTGAAGCATCTTGCCTAATCATGACCACAGAGATATTAAGATCAATGCTCTATCGGGGCGCTGATATCATACGTGACATAGAATGGGTGAGTTTTCCTTAAAGACTTTGTTTCCTCCGTTTCTTACTTTTGATTTTATGTACTTATGCTTAGTTTTTTATCCGTTTTACCTTATTGTGCTTCTGAGACTCTTGCTGTTTGTTCACTTTGTGTTTGGAAAGATAGGTTATATTTGACGAAGTACATTATGTTAATGATGTTGAAAGAGGGGTGGTTTGGGAAGAAGTTATCATCATGCTTCCTAGGCATATCAACTTTGTGCTACTTTCAGCGACGGTATGTCCAAGTAATGACTCGTGATTCATATTGTTCAGAATTGATATGAAATGGTGACAGTATTTACAAAATTTTCTTTGTGGTCAACCTTTTCATGCTGCACTCTGAACTTGCTTTTCTTGCACAGTGAGTTTTATTAAGTTCCATTATTGTAGGTACCAAACACAATTGAATTTGCTGACTGGATTGGGAGGACAAAGGAAAAGGAAATTCGGGTTACTGGGTTAGCATTGTGTCCTTGACATGAAGCTTTTCTCCATTTGCGTTTCTATGATTGAACTGCCTGATTTACTCATTGAGATTATTATTATTATTTTCGCGGGTGAAGAAAAAAAGTTAAGTCATGACAATGGATGCAACTCCAATCCCTAGCAACATCAAAAACAAAAAATGAATTCTTTGTGATTTGATGTCCTACCTATCAAACACTCCGAAGAAAAAAAGTTAAAAATTAAAGAAATCAATGAGTTGAGTCATGTTAAACTTTTCTATCCCATGCCTTCTATAAGGATTTTTGTTTATCCTTGAAAGGTTAGCCTTTTCCTTTCAAACACTACGATGACTAATAGATGGTTGGAACAATAACATCCTGTAAAACTACCCTTTTACATATGAACTTGCTAAGATTAGACACATACAAATTATTGTATAGACCTGGTAGAGTCTCACACTCTCACTGTATACCTAGTTGATTTTAGCTCTTCCCCTGTCATACTGTTTTTCTCCTATTATTTATATACCATGTATTTGTTCAGGACCACAAAAAGACCTGTCCCGCTGGAACATTGTCTTTTCTATTCTGGAGAACTTTATAAAATATGTGAAAATGAAAAAATCATCCCTCAGGGGTTAAAAGCTGCCAAAGATGTTTACCACAAGAAGAATACCCCAGCAACAGTTAGTAGCAGCAGAGGATCTTACTCTGGGTCTTCAGTGGCCAATGAAAGGGCCAATAAGCGTGAAAGTCCTATTCATGCAAAACAGAATAAGCATCAACAGAAGATGATGAAGTCCTCAACTCAAATGGGTACTAGTAACAATTGGAATTCGAGGAGAGCAGAAGCTTCTATATGGCTGTCACTTATCACTAATCTTTCAAAGAAGTCCCTCTTACCTGTATGCTTGATGAGTTATATGCTTTATATTTTTCTTTTTGTTCTCTTGAATATAATTCAATTTTCTAGTGATGTCTCAAATCTGAAATATACTTTCCCTTTGAGATCCTGCTAGTTTTCAACCACCTACCTCTGAATATCAAATTTCATATTCAGGGCAAGAACTTCTAGTGATTCATCACAGATAATTGTATTATAACTTATAAGAGAAAATGATTTCAAAACTTCTTCATTTTCAAGTCCACTAAAATGACTTAAACTTGGAGTCGAGAAGCTGAAATCCATTATAATCTGAAATCATGTAAACATGTAGACAAAGCTGCTATCATGCAACAAGTCATCAACTCTGTAGCCATAAACCCAAGTAGAGCCGTAGGATGCATTTCTTGTTGAGAAGAAAGCGTTCACTCAACTGGTGACATGTGTCTACAGGTAGTTATTTTCTGCTTTTCCAAGAACCGCTGTGATAAGTCAGCTTACAACTTGACTGGGACTGACCTGACAACTAGCTCGGAGAAAAGTGAAATCAGGGTATTTTGTGATAAAGCATTCTCGAGGCTCAAAGGATCAGACAGAAATCTGCCACAGGTTTGGTATTCAAACTAAATTTCTTGTGACGTAGTTATGAATGCTGGAATAATATGCTTGTACTCGCAGGTTGTTAGAGTTCAAGGTCTTCTTCGGAGAGGAATTGGTGTACACCATGCAGGCCTACTTCCAATAGTCAAGGAAGTTGTTGAAATGCTCTTTTGTCGTGGGGTTGTCAAGGTAACATTCTAATCTAAACTTCTCTCGAAGAAAATCCTATCTTAGTGCTTGTTTATACTTTATACCATTTGGACATTAAATTGTTGGCTTTAGAGTGTTACCGTATTTCTGAAATATAAAATTGCAGTTTGTCTGATTCAGGGTTTATTGAAAGAATGTAAAAAACCAAATAACCGATGGTTCGATCATTTGCCACATATATTCATGAAAACGGGTTTGCCAACGCTGACATGATCCTGACAAATGTGAGATTCATAATTCCTAAAGTTGAGACTGCTCTGTAGATGGCCACATGTAGATATATAAAGTGTGTTTTAATACTTAACTTCATATTACATGTCTATGACAATTTTGTGCGTAGTAGAGAATTCAAGTATATTAAAATTGACATGATACCTTTGTTTTTAAAGCTGAAGGCTTCTACAGTAGTGCTGATTTTGCTGGAGAGTGAGAGTGACATTATTCGCAGATCTAGTGGAAGTTGAAGGGACAAAATGAACACTTGCACAATTTAGAAAATATACTTATTTGTGACATTTGAATACTTATTTTTATCTTAAATCACTTCTCAATCCAAGATTTGTGAAACAACAAATGTGATTTCTGAGTCCAAAACATTATGAATTTGCCAAATTTTGTCTTCATTGCCCCTTTTGAACTTATGCTTCGATTGGTATAACCAATAGAAAAGGCAAATCAAGTCTCCCGTCTGCTGCCTGTATTTATGCATAATTCTTAGTTTACTTCTATATTCTGGTAGTTGTAGAAGATATATATACATATCAGAATGTATCATGTATGTTGGATATGATTTTTACGTAAATCAATTCATGCATACAATAGTTTTTTTTGTATTGGTCGTCTAATGTTTGTAACTGTTTTGTTTATGTAGATCCTATTTTCAACAGAGACATTTGCAATGGGAGTCAATGCCCCAGCAAGGACGGTAAGTTGTTATGGAGATGGCTATTTGTCATCTTCCTGGGACACGCTTCTGTGGCTAACGTTTTCATAATAATTTATGAATATGTTTTTTTGGTTAATAAATGGTTTATTCATGTATAATGTTTACAATCATGCCTGACATACGTGGGAGGGAAAGGGGGTTCCTAGAGCATAAACCCACATCATAAAATACATTGCAGAAAGTGCAAGTTTACAAGCGGGAATTATTACATCACTTATTTTACAAAGTGGCAGCTACGTGACTGCTGCCGCAGAGTATGGTAGAGCTGCAGCAGCATAGGCAACGGAGCAGTTGCCAGCAGCTGCAGCAAGCCAGAGTGTTGCCCCCACGCAGAGACAGAAGCAAACAATTTGAACTTAGGTCACCATGTAAGAGAGAATAATATGCTCTTCTTATTCTATATAGCCAAGTAGACGGACTCATATATATATAGTGTGAGTAGAGATTACAGTTACAATCTTAAACTAAAACTCTTCAACACTGCCAATGTAGATAAAAAAATCAAGCTGGTCATGGGATCGAGATTTCTGCCAATTAGTCTACCATGACTTTTCTCTATTTTGATGCTGATTTGGTTCCTATAGTTTTTCTTTCTTCTCAAGTATTCTATCACGGTATTCAATCTTGCTTTCCAGCCTTTCCTATTTCACTATCATTGCTACTGATTAAAAAAGTTAGCCTTGTTCTCAAGGCTAGAAGCTAATCTCAGGCCAAGTGGTGTCCTTTCCTACGGGACACAATTTAATACTTGGTATTGGCAAATTGTCATTTCCACTGATTGCCAAAATGTCTTATAAAATTTGACCCTCAATTAACTGCTTGCCAATTATGGTCCAATTATAGTCTTCATTTGTCTTTTCCATGCTTGCCATTTATGGCCCAGTCACGTTTTGGTGCTCACTTGCAGTTACTCAGATCTCAATTTTGTCGGGTCACTTTTATTTTGGTATTAGGTTAAAGCTGTTGAAGAAATCTCTC